>CM053622.1:661621417-661637910 GCA_028646595.1 Phalanger gymnotis
AAAAAAAAAAAAAGAAACAGCTGAAGCAACTGGTGGAGTTTAGCATGGAAAAGGGAAGAGTAAGAGGGGTCCTAAAAGATGTCTTCATATGCTCAAAAGGTTGCTATGTGGAAGAAGGAGCACGATTGTTTGGGTAGTGACACAGTATAAACAAAATGTGGGACAGGGAGCTGTCATCTCAGAACAAGGAGCCCTGGGTTTGAGTCTTGCCTCCAATACTTGCTGGGTGGTCACTGAGTTCATCCTCCTTTATTTTACAGGTAAATAAACTGAGGCTGGAGAAGAAAAAGCCGAGTTCAGATGCTACATCACAACGACTCAGCCCTGAGACTAATCACCCGAGTCCCTTCACTTTTCATCTATAAAATGAGTTAGACTAGGTATCAGTCCCTTTAAAATAATAAGACTCTATGAATGAAATCAGCAGTACACACACATGCGCACACACACACACACACACACATATACTCATATATATAGCCACGCAAATACACACACACATATAGGAGCATGTGTATGTGTGTGTGTGTATATATATACACATATGTATGTACATATATATTTGTGTATGTGTATGTATATATATGTACCCCTATGTATATCCGCGAATAGTCTTTGGGAAGTGGGAATGATGTCAATAGATGATAGGATCATAGATTTTGGTTTGAAAGGGACCTCAAAGGTCCCTCAAAGGTAGAGTAACCTCACTGTTTTACAGATGGGGAAAAGGATACTCAGAAAATTTAAGTGACTTCCCTAGGTCATAAAAGTAGGTCTTCTGATTCCAAGTCCACTGACATTTCTGGTGCCTATAGAAGAACAAAGGTTTAATCTGGTCCGAACATATCCAACATAATCAGCCATGGGCCTTGAGGCCAAAGTAATGTTCCAAATTCACGGGTCTGCTCAAATCACTTTTCTACTCAAAACCTGAAATGGCGCCCCTTTGCCCACTAATTTACTTAATATGGCATTCAAGGCCCTTCACAATACAGTTGCAATATAGTTTCACAAGCTCAAAGGCTTAGACCTGGAATGGTCCTTGTTGTTGGTTAGTTGTTTCAGTTGTTTCTGACTCTTCACGACTCCATTTGAGGTTTTCTTGGAAAAGATACTGGAGTAGTTTGTCATTTCCTTCTCCAGTTCATTCTACATATGAGGAAACTGAGGCAAACAGGGTTAAGCAGCTTGCCCAGGGTCACACAGCTAGTAAATGTCTGAGGCTGGATTTAAACTCAGGTCTTCCTGACTCCAGGATTGGCGCTCTACCCACTGTACTACCTAGCTGCCCCAGGATGGACCTCAGGGATCATCTAATCCAACTCAGTGGATAAAATGCCAGGCCTGGAGTCCAGAAGATTCACCATTATGAGTTCAAATCTGGCCTCGGACACTTACTAACTGCGACCCTGAGCAAGACACTTAACCCTGTTTGCCTCGGTTTCCTCATCTGTAAAATGAACTGGAGAAGGAAATGGCAAACTACTCCAGTATCTTTGCCAAGAAAAGCCCAAATGGGGTCATGGAGAGTTGGACACAACTGAAATCACTCAACGACAATGGCAGTCTCAAAATCTTTTATGAATGAGGAAACTGAACCCAAGAGGAAGTAGCTAAGGTTACCCAGGTAGTCCAACGCAAGGATTCAAACCAAGATTCTCTGATACTAGAGCCAGTCACACTGCTTCTCCAGCCTTGGCTCACAGTGCCTTTCACACACTGAGCTATTCACAAGTGCCCTAAAGATTCACCTTTTCACACCTCCTTGTCTTTTTTTCCTATTCGCCTAGATTCCCCTTCCATCTCTACCTACTAGAGTTTTCCTATACTTCAGTCTTTGCTGTCCCATGTGCCATCTTCTCCAAGGCAGCTTCCGTAAACTCGGTTTTCCATAGCATTTCGTCTATATTCTCTCCTATGTATTTTTATTTTTTTTCTAGACGTGTGATTTCATTAGTGTAGGGAGTTTCTGGTGAAGTAATAGAGTCACCTGGGGACACTGAGAAGTTAAGTGACTTGGCCAGGGTCACAAACCCAATGTGTCAGAGGGAACTCAGATCTTTCTCTCTCCAAGGCCATCTATTTACCTATTACCCTACACTTACCCTTATATACTTCTCACTTTTTTATATGCGTTACATTTATTTGGTTGGGATTTTCTCCCCAACTAGACCAGAACCTCCCCAACAGCAAGGATGATGTTACAAGGTTGTTGTAAGTAGAAAGTTTCATCTACAAAACATTCTCCTCAAAGTCCCATAGAAATGGGAATTTGTGGTTTACCTTTGTATCTACCATGCCTAGAACAGTCCCTTGCATAAAGAAGTCATTTAATAAATATTTGTTGAATTGATTTGATTTGAAAAAAGATGAAGTCAGCGCTCCACAGAAACAAAATAAGAGAGGTCCTTGGGCATCTACTCACAGCCAGAACTTGTACCAGGGGATTATGGGTAAAGTAGCTCAGTATTTATGTTTGACATAGTTGTTCTTAGAATCTGCAGGATGAGAGACAGAAGGCAAGATCATAGATAAAGCCATGTAGTATCAGGAGGAGAATGAAGTGGGCAGGCCTGCTAGTCACCAAAACTCCAGCCTTTGCTTGGAAAAGGCCACATCCTCCCTTCTCTCTCTGGTGACTTCCACTCTTTAAAGGTCAGAGTTACAGTTAACAGAGGATTCCCTGAGGTGGGGCAGACAGAGCATGGCATTCACATGACTGATTACCTTACCTGATCACCCACCTGATACAATCCAGGGTTCAACTTTGTCTTAAATGCTTTCAGTCACATCACACTTACCATAGGTCTTTTCCAAATTCTAGTGATGACCATTCAAAGCTGGTGGGACTAAGAGGCTGGGAATTTCATATAGAAAGTTCTCTCATTCAAAACTGTGTTCCTTTCTTTGTCTTACTAGTCTCCATAGCCAGTAATTCTTGCCCTGCACTAGCCAACGCTCAGAAGATATAAGCAACAGTAACTACAGAAGGTATAAGTAAAAGTAGCCAACCGGTTGTATGCAAAATCCTGTTTCAAATCAAATAAAGATGACATGAAATCCAACACCACATTATATCTCCTCATAAATGTCACCAGAACAATGGCTGCACAGGGTGCTATTAAAAAAGAAAAATTAAAAAAAACCGCAATCCCCTACACCAGGCATTCTTCTCAACCTGGACCCTCTTGAAAGCCCTTGAACTTGGGCTCTTCTCAAGGAGCTGCTGATCAAAACAGCACCTTTCTTCTAAAGAACAGAGAAAATGAAATTTCTCAACAGAAATTTGGGTATTAGCCTACATGCTAAATAGGCATCCCATTACATTCTAAAAAACTGAACTGGGGTGCTGTCACTATCAAAATTCTACTCTATCTCATGAGCATCTGGTTCCAAAAAATAACAACAAATGTATAATTGTTTATGATAATCATTATAGAAGTTCACATTTATGCAGCATTTTAAGGTTTGCAGAACACTTTGAATATATTATTTCACTTAAGCTTTACAACAACCATGTGAGACAGGTGCAATTTTACAGATGAAGAAATCTGAGCTTAAATGAATTGTCAAGGATCTCACAGTTAGTAAGTATCTAACGACAGGTCTTGCAAGGTACTCTTTTGCAACATGTATTCATTTCTTGTGGGGGAAAGCAGAGCAATTGGGGTTAAGTGACTTGCCCAAGGTCACATAGCTAGTAAGTGTGTCGAGTGTCTGAGGCCAGATTTGAACTCAGGTCCTCTTGACTCCAGGGCCAGTGCTCTACTCACTGTGCCACCTAGCTGCCCCAGTTAGTGAATATCTAAGGTACCATTTGAACTCTAAGCATCAACACTTTATCCAGATTACACCGTGCAGCTTATCAAACATGTGGCATCCTCAAACCTCCAAGACAGTCAAAAAGCCTGGCTTAGTCACAAAAACGATATTCCAGAACAAGAATATCCTGAAACAGTGATTTTTTAAAATGTAAAATAAAAATCTAAAGAGAGTAAATTTGTAAAATGGGATGCTCCTAACATGGGAGATACTTTCTTTGGCATATAATGGGCTCTCTTCTTACTCCTCAAGAGAGTGAGGCTGATGACTTGTGCAGCGCAGTCTCACTTAAATCCAATTCACACCTATGTTGAGACATCATCCTGGTGATGTCATTGGTCCTTTTTGAGAATGAAGGATGAACAAGAACAACCCCTGATCCTCAGAAGGGGATGAGTTAAGCTTCTTCTGCTACAAGGGAAAAAGAAATGCCTTACTGTCTAAGAATTATTCTCTATAACCTGGCAGGGAAAACAGCCTATATTCTCTTAGCAAAAGATATTGCTCAACTCAAGGTTAATAATTTTCTTCCTTTCTTATAACCTAAATCTTTCCCTGATTTCAAATAACCACAAGTTCTTTACTGAGAAAACAAACAAGCACACGCAGCTTTCTTTCATTCCAGCTCTAAATGAGAGACACTGCTGGAAATTATACTTCTGAGATTGAAAATACAGGTACCCTCCTTGCAGTCTGAAGAAATGCTGAATTTTCCCTTTGTTAAAACCTGCCAAATTTTAAAAATCTTCCAACTCTGCCACTACCTGTGCAAACACCTAGAGGAGTTGAATGAGGCCTGCAGAAGCAGCTTCTGCTATATTTGTAGCTCAGACTCCAAGGAATCATCTATGCCACAGATCTACTCTTTAATTACAGAGATACTCAGAAGATGAATCTTTTGTGAGAATGCATCGAAAATACTTTTAGCTGTAGTTTCCTCAGAAGAAAGAAAATAAGCAGCCCTTAGATTTTAAATGAGTGTAACACAGCAAACTCTAAGCTGTAAAAGTTGTAACTAGTTATGAGCAATGAAGATGTGATGTCTAAGGGTAGAAATTAATATTATGAACTGCGTACCTTTTTAAATTTAAAAAAAGGATACCGCAAAGAGGGTTGGGCCAATTTAACTTCAGGTTCCTGTTGTGTGGGGTTTTTTTTCTTCTTTATCTTGGTTTGCTTCTATTTGCTATAATCCCTTCAAAACTGCCATCCAGTTTCAGACTATCCCAGCCTCTGGCATTGTCCTGCTAACTAGAATCTTGGATTGGACCATCCATGGATCTGATAACAATTGCTTTCAAATTGACATGGATCAGGGAAAGCTTCATCTTCAAAGCTCAGGCAGGATCTAATAGCCTCCAGACCTTCCTTGGGGCCAAAAGGGTGGCAGACCCTGCTGAGAGTGATTTCATTCTTCTGAGAATTAACACCAGTCACAGGAAACAGCCAGTGGATGGGACAGTGACATCATCTCAGCTAATAGGGCTTTTCTGAGAGTGGAGAACAGCCACAGCGGCAGTGGAAGAGAAAGCTGCTGGGCTTCTCATTTCTATTTTTAACATCAATTATTTAACTTTTAAAAATAAGTTACCTGCTGCACGATTCAAAGGCATTACAGGTAGTCACTGGTAACTAAAAATATTCTTTCAGCTCCTCATCTTTAGAACCCAGTCCCTTTAGGCACAATGCCATAAGAAGGCAAATTCCCTGATCTTTCCTCGCCTTCTTTTCTTATTTAGAGTCTATCTGACACATACTGACTACAGGAACCAGGATCCAAAGAGTCATTTTTGCAAATAATTCACATTTATCTTTCTAAAGAATATTTTCCCCAATTTTTTTTTTCAAAATCTGATTTTGAAAAAATATTTTTCTTTTATAGCTAATAACATACCATCATTAGTTTTTTTAAAAGCCTGTTTACTTGAATGCTTAATTGATTTACCTCCACCAATCCTAGAAATACAGCAGTATTAAGACTGTCACATACATTAAACTAACCCATCCATCGAAAGTCTCTTTCTAGCATTTTTCTGATACCCAAACAGACTGTCTCCGGCCCTGCTCCGCCTTCCTTCCCCACCTCCCTTCCCCTGACTTACGGTGGGCTATTTTGTTCTGATCGCTTTGGACACTGTCCGCTGACTGGTTGCTGGAGGCAGAAGAGATGCTGGAGCTCCTGACGAAACCAAATGCTGCCAATTTAGCGGCTGGGAGACGGGAATATCCAGGAGGGCGAAGTCCAGATTTGGGGAGGCTGGCTCTTGCAGCGTTTGAACTGGAGGCTTTCTTCAAATCAGCTGAAAAGAAGGGAAAACAGTGCTTTACTTAACAAGATAAGCCAGGGAACCCCGTAAGTTGTAAAGAGCATAAACCACAGTTTGCAACTATTTTTAAAGATTTGAAGCTGTCAGGTGATCTAACCCCAATACTTTGTCACTTTACCGATGAGAAAACTGAGGCCCACAGTGGCAAAGGTGATTTGTACAAGGTCACAAAGATAACAAAGAGCAAAACTCAGATTTTATGACCCTAAACCCAGTAGTCTTTCCTTTACCCTGAGCTGCTGCTTCTCAATAGTACTGCCAAGTTTCAGAACTTGGGACCCATCTTCTGTTTTAACTTTACAGAACAAAGGATTCAAGAGTTCAGGTTAGATGTGGCAGGAACCAAATGGCACATGCATTGTAATTCATAAATGCTTGGAACCAAATTGTTATCAGACTCACAGAAGACGGGCTCACAGGATAGTTCTGAGGAACATTTGGCTCCTTCCATTACTTGCTTCTGCTCTAATCGTTGAGACCACTTTGGAATCACGTGAAAGCCCATTTATTCCAAAATATTAACATTTGGGTATAAAAAAGTTATGCCTCAGCATTTCCAGCCTCTACTTCAGGCTCCATGAATGACTGGACACTGAGAATTGAGTAAGGACTCATTGCAAAGTGATCACTGCAAGAAAAGAATCTGAAAAGTTTGATAAACTAATATTCTGTGAAACAGAAAAAGCACAATCTCGTGTCATACTCTTTAATCTGACCTAATACCGGAGAATCCCAAACCATCTAGTTAGGAAATCTGATAATATTGTTCTTGGAGTATTCAGCATTTGGTCTCTGACTAACATTTGGTATTTATTTTTTTGAGTCTGTATACAACCACCTAGTCTAATTGTGAAGAAATCAAGCTGAAGTATTTCTCATGGAAAACAATAATAGTCCAAAAACTGGTAAGGAAGAAATAACTATAGTTATTTGGGACACAAATGTGTTCAAATATTATTAGGCCATACAAGTCTTAAGATACTGAGTAACTGTCCTTATGCACAGGTTTGACCATGGCATTACCTTATTCAATAAACTCTAGCGGTTCTATTGGTTCTAGAATAAAACCTACATTCCTCTTTTTTGTCATTTAAAGTCCTTCATAACCTGACTGTTCTCTACCTTTTCATGGTTACCATACATTATGCCAAACTGGTTTTCTTACTATTATTTACACACAAAACTTCATCTCCTGCTTCCATCTCTCTCTTCCCTGACCATCCTCCATGCCGTGTCTGGAATGCACTCCCTCCTCACTTCTCAATTTAAGAATCCCTTACTTCCTTCACTGCTCAACTCAAGCTACCCCTTCTGCAGGAAGTCTTTCTTGATGTTCCCTAGCTGCTAAGTATCTTCTCAAAATGGCCTTGTATTTATTTTATGTGTATATACATGCATATATAGTCATAGACATGTATATACCTATGTATTATAAACCTATGTATAATTATAACATGTATATATAACATGTATAACCTCTGTATTATAACATGTATAAACCTATGTATTATATATACCTATGCATTGTATAACATGTATAACATGTTAACCTATGTATAACATGTATAAACCTATATATTATAAACCTATGCATTATGCGCATAATACATAGGTTTATACATAAACACATATGTTACATATGTTTGTACATAGTCGTTCAGTTATTTTTTGTTGTGTCTGACTCGTCATGACCCCATTTGGGGTTTTCTTGGCAAAGATACTGGACTGGTTTGTCATTTCCTTCTCCAGTTCATTTTACAGATGAGGAAACTGAGGCAGACAGGGTTAAGTGACTTGTTCAGGGTCACACAGCTCTGTAAGGCTCTGTCTAAGGCTGGATTTGAGTCTTCCTGACTCCAGGCCTGATACTCTATCCACTTTGCCACCTAGCTGCTCCAGGTTTGTACACAGACATGTATCTTATATGTCTGTGTATAAACATACAACACACACATATATTTATATAAAATGTATGTGTGTGTGGGCGAGAACTGTTGCATTTTTGCACCCTCAGTGCCTAGCACACAGTGGGAGCTTAGTAAATGCTTACTGATTGAACAACAGCCTTCTTTTTGTCATTTCACTAGCCTTTTCTTGTTCTTCTTCTTCTCCAAACATAAGATTAGTTGTCATTCAGCCAGTCAGACAATGGAGCACCAAAACCTTAGAGCTGGAACATTTAAAAATCTTGAACATCATTTAATCCGAGTCATTCATTCTACTGCTGAAGAAACCAAGGCTAAGTGAAATGGAAGGACTTAGTCACAGTAGCACAGTTGGCATGCTTAAGTACTGGCAGAGTTAACCTCTTCATGTCCTCAGTAACTCTCTAAGACTTGAAGCCGCAAAACAGTTACTGACCTGCATTGGTCGATGGGGTTTCCACATTGGAAATATCCTATAGCCATGAAATCACCTACTGATTCTGCCTAAAAAAACAAACTATAATACCGATAATTCTTATTGTCTTTCTTTTGGTCTAAAATTGACTTACTCTGTATATTGTTGTTGGTCAGTCATTTCAATCGCATCTGATTCTTCCTGACCCTGTTGAGGGAGCTTTCTTGGCAAAGATATTGGATTAGTTTGCTATTTTCCTCTCCAGCTCATTTTACAGATGAAGAAACTGAGGTAAAGAGGACTAAATGACTTTTCCATGGTCACACAGCTAGTAAGTGTCTGAGGCCACATTTGAACTCAGCTCTTCCTGACTACCAGGCCCAGCGTTCTATCTACTGGGCCACCTAGCTGCCCCTTACCGAGTATACTTTCATGCAAGTCTGTATTTTATTAATCTCCAGGACACAATCATAGCATGGGTGGCTGAATGGGGTGGATCAAATTCACTCCTTTCTGCACAAAGAACAAATCAGATGACATCAGACATCCCACTCCATTCTCTGATTTTGTGAAATGTTTAAGTTTACTCATTCCTAAACGATTTGAAGTTATCCAAGTCTCTGAAATCTAAAAATACCTGACAGAAGTCCTCACAAAAAGGGTCTCTTTGGAAAAAATTGTGGTCACTACAATTTCCCAGAGGGACCCAAAGGAAGAACGGCCCTTCCTTAGGACAGTCAGAATTTTGGATACTCAGGATACAATTCTGTATATACAATTCTGGAAACACATACACAGCTCTGCCCTTGGAAACAGTGAGAAGTATTGTGTATGGTCTATTTCAATCTATAACACAGCACAGAACTTAGGGAGAGATAAGTCTCTCACAACACTCTCTCCCATCTCCCCTAGCCATCTCCACCTCATCTATTTCACTCAGATTCACTTTGGAAGGACTTTAAGAAAACCATTAAGTGTCAGATACTAAACACGGTCTGTCATTGTGTCTTTTTCCAAAAACTGCATTTAACCTGCTAGGTAGAATAAATGATTTATGCAACAGATCAAAGACCCTTCCCAATGAATAATTCTATCATTGTCTATTTAAAAGGAAATTAATGAAAATAAATAATAGGTTTTTTAAAATAAGCTTTTCAGTATCAACTGTTCAAATCCTATGCAAAGCAGCCTAAGATAAGCACTCTTATTTTCTTGAATAAGGCATTACATTTTGACAAGATTTTATAGGAATAAAAGATTAACAGCTCTGTTTGAACTGAAAAACTGATTTTCATGTCACTGAAATTTGAAAGATGCTTTGCAATTTCAAAGGGAAACCATTTTGTCCTTTTGAAAAATAAATCTTTTGAAGAAAGGAAATAGGCAAATTCCTCCAAAACTTCAAGAGCTGTTTCTGTTGTGCCTTTTTTTCTTTTTTTGATCTTCCTCTAAATTTGACACTGTAAATGCTAGAGGATGGTTCCTCAAAATGCCAATCAGAACAAGCCAGTGTTTTAAACTCTGAATTAAGTGATATTGATGAGGCAGTAGCTGTCATTGTGCAACATTTTTTCAAGCCATAGGTAATAAAATAAAAGAATCAAGAACTTGAAAGGCAATTATGTTCAGAACACCCTAGCAAGTCATATCCTTTATGGACAGAGAGAAAACAAGAAGAGGAGAGGATAGGAATGGGTATATGTCTTCCAGACTCATTTTTTTCTATAATTTTATGTCAGAAAAAAATTTCTTCAATCACTTTTTTTTTTTACCACTTTGCATAAACTTAGTTCTTTTAAGGAGCTAGGTGGTACAGTGGACAGAACAGCGGACTTAGAAAACACGAAGTCAGGTCCAGGAAAGCCTGAGTTCAAATCCAGCCTCAAACGCTTACTACTTCTGTGACCCCAGGCAAATCATTTACCATCTGCTTGCCTTGGTTTCCCTAACTGTAAAATGGGGCTTGTAGTAATACAATGTCTCCCAGGGTTGTTGAGGATAAAATAAGAGAATACTTATAAAGTATTTTGCAAATCTTAAAGCTCTATAATAAATGCTGGCTATTACAATTATAACTACTTAATATGACATAATATATGATATAATATAATGTAAATAATATATGTAACATAACATAACATAACATAACATAATATTTCTCCCCACCCTCACCAAAGTATCTTCTGACAGTACGTAGGTGGGTAGCTTATATGGATGCATGGCTATTCTTTCTTGTTTCGTTTTGAAACATTAAAAAATATATATCTATCTATATATATGTATATGTACACACAACACACACACACACACATACACACACAAAATCTGTATATATCAGGTTTCCATTAACCAAGGAGACATTAACTACAATATTTCAGTATAGCAAACAGAATTTGTGCCCTGGAGCAGTGAAAAGCAATAGAAACCAGAGCAAGTTTGTTTTCCTTGTTACAAATTTGTTGTTTTATTCAGTTGTTTCATTTGTGTCCAACTCTTTGTCAACCCCATTTGGGGTTTTCTTGGTAGAGATACTGGAGTGGTTTGCCATTTCCTTCTCCGGCTTATTTTACAGAAGACGAAACTGATGCCAACAGGGTTAAGTGACTTGCCCAAGGTCACACTGCTAGTAACTATCTGACTCTAGATTGGAACTCAGACCTTTCTGACTTCAGTCTTGGACCTCTAGCCACTGTGCCACCTAGTTGCCCTTGGATACAAAGGGCATATGTAGGAATACAGAGAAGAAGATCAATTGGGATATTTGTGCTGTAGGTGGTGGAGATGGACTCCAATAGATACCATACAAAATAATTAAAACCAAAAGCATTTATTATCTATCTTCTGGTACATAGATATGCATGGAAGACACGAGCTGGGTTGGAGTCAAGGCTCCATATACTAAGGCATTGGCTTTAACATAGTATAGAGAGGTACAGGTTATATCAGTTTTCTAGCATCCTCAGCTTTCCTGGACAGCCATGATCCTAAAAGCAAGGCCTATCACCCAATAACCCCATCTCCACACTGTCCCCTTGCCCCCCCCAAAATGCTGCAAGCTGCAAGGAGCCTAAAATGTCAAGCTAGCATGGGATGCGATATGATTTCTTGGCTTGCTTTCCAAAGGAAAAAAGCTCTCTTATCATGGCATGCAACAGCTTAGTCAAAACCTGGTACAGTAGAGAAAGTAAAAAGTAATTTTTTTAAGTACCCAAAAGAGGGGAGAAATATCCAACAGTTGAAATATGGTGATGGTAATGGTGGCAAAAAGTCACCTATTACTTCTAAGATAAAATTCAAGCTCTTCTGTTTAGGATTTAAAGACCATCATGGACTGGCTCCAACACTCCCTTCATATCTCTTTAACATTTGCTATTTACCCCATGTGTCATTCAATCGCCCACCAGCATGCCATTGCAAAAGCTCTGCCCCGGGTCTAAAACACCCTCTCTCTTCACTTCCACCTCTGAAAATTCCTAGCTTATTTTAAGACTCAGCCCTAGGGCCATCCCCTACTTCACACGTCCCATTGTTAGTGCCTATTTCTATTTTGGGACAGCTAGGTGGCACAGTGGAGAGAATGCCAGGCCTGGATTCAGGAAGACTCATCTTCCCGATTCAAAGCTGGCCTCAGACATTAACTAGCTGTGTGACCCTGGGCAAATCACCTCACCCTGGTTGCCTCAGTTTCCTCATCTGTAAAATGAGCTGGAGAAGGAAATAGCAAACCACTCTAGTATCTTTGCCAAGAAAATCCCAAATCGGGTCACAAAGAGTCAGATATGACTGAAAATGACTGAACAACAATTTTATTTACATTGACTTATCTATGTACACATTGTTTTCCCTGATATAATTTCCAGGATCGAGACTGTTACATTTTTGTCTTTGTATCTTTAGCCTCTACATAGCACAGTTCCTAGCACGCAAAATATGCTTAATAAATATTTTCTGAATGAGTGAATAAATGAATGGACAGTGGGGGTCATTAGGAAAGAAAAGAAACATGAAATAAAGAAGTACAAGAATGTTGGGTCATTCCGTATAGGGGTGATCTGATGTCTCTTAGGTCCTAAAGGCTATATTCAGGTTAGGCTTTATTACAAACAGCAAACAGCAGAGTTTGGTAGACTGTAGGAACATATACACAAATAAAATAAACTCAAGGTCAAATTTGAGAGAATACTTAGCAGCTAGGGAAGATCTAGAAAAACCTCCTGTAGCAGGTGCAGCTTGAGTTGAGTAGTGAAGAAAGTAAGGGATTCTGAGACACAGAAGTGAGGAGGGGGTGCATTCCAGACATGGCATGGGGGGATGGTCAGGAAGAGGCAGAGAAGCAGGAGGTGCAATGTTGTGTGTGAATAAAAAAGTAAGAAAGCCATAGAAGGTGGGAAGGGATGTAACATACAGTGAGTCTTCAAAAATAGGGAGAAGTCAGGTTAAGAAGGACTTTGAATGGCAAAAATGAGAAATGTAGATTTTATTCTAGAACCAACAGAGAGCCACTGGAGTTTACTGAGTAAGGTCATGACACGGTCACTCAGTACCCTAAGACTTGTATGGCCCAATAATATTTGAACACATTTGTGTCCCAAATAACTATAGGTATTTCTTCCTCCCCAATGTTCGGGCTATTTTTCTGTGAGAAATACACCTTGATTTCTTCACATATGTGAAAGTTCAATGGGCTGGCAAGTGAATCATTCAATAACTAAATTCCACAAGCATTAAGTACCTACTATGTGCTACATACCATCCTTAGCAAAGAAATTACAAATATGAAGAACTATGTTGTATCACCATGCCAAGATTTTTCAATAAAGTACAGGAGATATGAAAATAATAATTATAACAATTAATAATAATAATACATTATAGAACGAGATTAGTCAGAGAGCCATGCAGGATTATAGGCTATAAGAAACAATTCTAGATGGGGAGATCTGAGACAATTTCATGGGTGGGTTTGTAGCTAAACTAGATGAAGAGAGTGAAGGATTTATTCAAGGGGAGGTAGAATCCATTACAAGTGTGAGTGTGCAAAAATATTGAGGTAGGAGAGCATCAGAGGAAATCAGAGATGTAATTCAACCTAGTTCAACAAACTCTTATTAAGCACCTACTATGTGCAGGGCACGTGGGTACAGCTTGGGGATACTCAAGCAAATTGATGATCTTACTGATTTTATTATTACCTCCAGTGATATGGACTGAAATCCTTCCCTGGGGTCTCTCATTTTAAGGGACTTAGGTCCCTATCTTCTAGTAAGATCACCACACGAGGTCCACCCAACGCGCTGGAACCCTTCCTCATTTTTTCCTGGCAGTACATCAGTGAAGGCTGTCCACCTGTCATCCCTTATCCTTGTTACATAACCAGCCCCTCTTCTTTTTCTGTCATTATATTCTCCTAACTGTATCTCTAACACCATTCATACAAAGAAAAAATACTTCTCAATTTTGTAGTCATAAGGTATAGGTTCAAATCCCAAGCCTTATAATTTACTACATGTGTGACTTTGGATGAACTATTCAACCTCTGTAGCCATCGCTTTCCTATTTTAAAAATGAAGTGGTTGGGGTGAGATGAATTCTAAGGACCCTTCCAACTCTGAAATTCCATGATTACAATAAATGGGCAATTGCAGAGGTAGAATTGAAAGGCGACCTGTCAAATGGAGGGGATAAAGAAGAAGCAAAAATCTGAGATGACTGTACGTGACTCCCCCAATCCTCTCCTTCCTCCACCTTGGCTCAAAGAATTAGGTGGCACTCTGCCTTGATATCTGATCCTGTGATCCCACTCCTAAATCTCAGTCTCTATAAATCCTTTCCCTATGTCTATAAATATGATTATGCCTTAATTTCCTTCAAGGATCATTTTGTTCCTCAATGTACATAATCCCTCCAATTACACAGATCCCTATCCCTTTATGACTTAATAGACGGGCACTGAGATTTGCTGCGAAAGATTTAATTAATCTGCAGCCAGCCTGGTGTTAAAAGCCTCTCTGAATTTAGCTATTTTTCCCCACAGACATAAGGTCCATCATAAAATGCATATTCAAAACTTTGCCAGCTTTGTAGTGAAGAGAAGTGGACTGGAGAGCAGCAAATTTTGTCATGGCATTTGAAAAATGGGAAGAGAGAGAAGTCTACAAACTATAAACCAGTGTGTTTTGCTCTGATTCCTTGGAAAATTCCTTGTGAATGTCTAGAAAAATAAGGCTCACAAAGAGCTTCATGACTTCATCATGGAAAGGTCATATATGAGACTAACCTCAATTCCTTTCTTAATAGTTACTAGACCGGCAAGTCAGGCGAATGGCTTAGGTAGAAGTTAACCAAATTTTAGCGAAATATTTGATAACCTTTCTCATTCAGTTCTTATGAACAAGATGGAAAACTGTAAGCTGAACAATAATATGGTTAAGTGGATTCATAAATGGTTGAACAGCAGGAACCAAAGAGTAGTCATCAATGGTCTGAAGTCACTTTGAAAGGCGGTCCCTAGTGGAATATTGCCAGGATCTGTGTTTGACCTTAAGTATGTTCATACTTAGAAAAAGGCACAAATGGCATATTTTGCACATTTGCAGATGATAAAAATCTAGAAAGGAGAAAAATCAGGGTACGAAAAAGTCTTCACAGACTGGAAAACTGGGACAAATCTAGCACAATGAAATTGAATAAGGATAAATTTAGAGTTGTACACTTGAGTGGGGCAGCTAGGTGGCTCAGTGGATGGAACACTTGGCTTGGAATCAGGAAGACTCATCTTTCTGAGTTCAAATCTGGCTTCAGACACTTACTAGCTCTGTGACCCTGGGCAAGTCACTTAATCCTGTTTTCCTCAGCTTCCTCATCCATAAAATGATTTGGAGAAGAAAATGGCAAACTATTCCAGTATCTTTGCCAAGAAAACCCCAAACAGGGTGACAAAAAGTCAGACACAACTGAAATGATTGGCTAACAATAACAAAAAAATACTTGGTTCAAAAGTTAATGTTGTAAGTACAAGATGATGTACAAGTTATGTATAAGTCCATATGTATAAGTACAAGATGATGAAGGTAAGGCTAGACTGAAAACAATTTGAAGGTTCTAGTGGATTTCAACCTCAATGTGAGTCAACTGGGTGACACAGCAGCCAAGAAGGTTTTGGGGCTCTTCGGCCACCACTGAGAAGTAGAATTTCCAGGATCAGGGAGGTTCAAGTACCAAAATACTATGCCCTGATCAAACTACATCTTCAATATTGTATTAAGTTCTGATTGTCACAACTTAACAAAGACATTGATAAAATAGAGAGCATCCAGTGGAAGTCAATCAGAATGATGAATGACCTTGAGATCTTACCCCATAAGGCTCAGAGCCTAGGGGTGGTTAAACATATGTAAAAGTATACAGGGATGAGTGGATAGCTGTATTCAAGTATCTGAATGACCATCATATGGAAGAGGGAGTATATTTATTCTGCTTGGTGCCAAAGGAAAGAAGTAGGAACACTGAGTAGACATCATCGATAGTGTGATATTGGCTGAATTAAGGAAAAATTTCCATTTTTTGTCATGTGAGAATCATTCTTAGGTCACACACTATACCAAAATAGGAGCGGGCTCGATTTGGCCTTGAGGCCGTTGCTTGCTTCTCTCTATTCCAAAAATTGGAATGACCTATTTTTTTTTGAATGGCCTACTTCAAGGAGGGGTTCACCCTTTCTGGAGTGATTCCAGCAAAAGTCAAATAATAATTTGTCAGGAATACTCTAGAGAGCATTATTGCTCACATGTGGATTGGAATAGATGGTTTCTAAAGTTCTCTCCAATTTTGAAGTTCTGGAATTCTATAATTTATTGCAGGAAAGAGTCTTAGAAATCATTTAACTTCACCTTTCATTTTACATATTAGGAAATAGAGATACAGAAAGGCAAAGGGATAGATGTATTCAGCTAAATCGCAGTAAGGAAAAATCAGTGGGGGCAGCTAGATGGAGCAGCGAGTAGA
>CM053622.1:661638410-661657068 GCA_028646595.1 Phalanger gymnotis
TCCCCTCTACTCCCAGCTCCGTGTGGGATAGACCTTACCCACAGACCATCCAGGCTGTCCTGCGCTAGAGCCCTGCTTCCCTCTGCTATTTTGTGGGTTCTGTAGTTCTAGAATTGGTTCAGAGCCATTTTTTATAGGTTTTTGGAAGGACTTGGCGGGGAGCTCACACTACTCCCTGCTTTTCAGCGGCCATCTTGGCTCCACCCCCCACTTATCTTTTAACTTACAGAAAATTAACCTTTGTTTAAGGCCAGCTAAAAAGCCACCTTCTCCATGATAACTTCCCTGACCATTACAGCTGGGAGCAACTCTCTCTCCTTTTGCAATTTTATTTTAAATTCTCATATGACATTTCTCATATGTTGACTTGCATTGTAGATGTTTACATATTTGCCTTATCTGCTAGGCAATACTCGTTGTAGGTATGGGTCATGTGTCTTCACATAGCAACTAGCACTGTATATTTTGCTCAGGAATTGTTTGTTAAAATAGCAAATAAATGATAAAAGTTAATAATAATAGCTAGGTGATTATGTAACACTTTAGATGTATAAAGTGCTTTACAAATAGCATCACATTTGATCTTTACAACTGCTCTGGGAGGCAGGTGCTATTATTATCCCCCCGCATTGTGCAGATAAGCAAACTAGGGGAGTCAGAAGTTAAGTGACTTGTCCAAGGTCACATAGCAAGTAAGTGTCTGAGAATTTGAATTCAGATCCTCCTGATTCCAAGGCAAATACTCTATTCAGTGAAACACCTTGCTGCCTAATAATAAATAATGAATTAATGACAGAAATAAATAATTGATGGCATAATAAATGAAATAAAAATTTTAAATTTGTTGATGCCTCCATCAAATCATGAAGATGATACTGGGTTTTTGAAGGCTTTGCCAGTAGAATGCTGGTTTTCAAAGCTCTAAGTTCCAGCTTTCTTGTTAGAGGGCCTAGATCCATATCGCGTCTCTGACACTTAACTTCTGGCCCCAGTTTCTTCAGAAATAAAATGAAAGAGTTGTATTTATATAACCTCTAAGGTCCCTTCTGCCACTAAGTCTATCGCTGATTTTACCCAATGACTTTTATCCAAAGACCCAAAGACCCACCTAAGTTCATCAGATAGGGTCATCAGCAAAGGGGTCATGGAATGATGAATTTTTGGCTATAATTCCTTCCAAAGACTCTCTAACAAATCAGAAAGAGTGTGTGATCTGCATCAGTGGAAGGCATTTGTTGTCGTTCAACTGTTTCTGACTCTTTGTGACCCCATTTGGGGTCTTCTGGGCAAAGAGACTGGAGTTTGCCATTTCCTTCTCCAGTAAATAACAGAAGGCATACAAAAGTGCTAAATGCACAGATTCCTGAAATACTCAAGTATGAAGAAATGCAGGAGTTTTAAAGGCTCCAACTCTATTGACATGACATGGGTGCTTCACAATTTCCCAGTTGCCTGCCTGCTTAATTGATTGTGGTGTGTATGAGTTTATAAATCAAATTCCAGGATATTTGGCAAGCCTATCATATTGCAAAAACATAACACATTTTTTCAACCTAGGCTCATACAAATTCAACCACAGTTCATTCTTCAAATCTAGCAATTCTATATTTCTTATACCAGGAGTAGGAACCTGCAGCCTCAAGGCCACTTGTGGCCTGTCTTAGACCATTATGCACTGTGAAGCAGTACTCCTCTCTCCCCACTGATGAACTACAGGAGAAAAAACATACAAATTCTGAGATTTACGGCACAATGTCCAATACAAATCTTTGACACTTCCCCCTTCATATATGAGGCAGCTGGGAGGATAAAGCACTGGACTTCAAGACAGGAATCGTTTGCCTGCGTCCTCATCTGTAAAACGAGGCTAATTACAGCATCTACATCTCAGTGTTGTTATGAGGATATTTGTTATGAGATATTTGCAAAGCACTTTGCAAACCTTAAGCTGTTCCACAAATGTTAGTTATTGTTATCATCAACAAAATTATTATTATGTTTTTAAATAATTCTTTTTTCGTTTTGTATGAGGCAAATCAGGAGAAAATTTGACTTTAAATTCCTCATTACTGTTGAAGATTTCCACACCTTAAACAAGAAGTAAAGAACTCAGAGAAGGTCCAGAAGAGAGTGATAAAAAAGTACCGAAAAAGAGGACTCTAGGAAAAAAAGAGTTTTGGGAATTTGAATTTTTTGGCATTTGCAAAGATATCAACTAGGTAGTTAATCGTCAAAGACAGCAGCTAGGTTTTATCTATTTCAAATAAATAAAGAATTATTTTTAAATGGATTTAAAAAACAAGATATAATTTAAGTTGATTTTAAGGCAGGATGTGCTAAGAGTGAAGCCTTAGACTAGGTATCAAAAAGAGAGCCACAAAATCCTTTAAGAGCAAGACATCTGTTCATTTGCCTAAAATGTTTTTTTTCCCTTTTAAATGAAGCCTGACTGGTTTAACTAACTTTGGGAAATGAGTTGTGTTGACACCTTTTGTAGAATACCTGCCTCTTGGGGGGCATTTATAACATATATAAAATGCTCCCACAAGGCTTTCCAAAGCTTCACTCATTGAAAGAAGTTAAAAAAAAAAAGTACACATGGATGAGTCTCGTACAAAGAGCAGAATAATTAGCCACTAGGAGAGGAGAAGTCCTCCAGGAGGCTGGAGAGAAACAAAAACAAATGAACCCTGGTAGAGGGGGCATGACCAGAGGTGCAGGGCAATGGAGAGGCCTTTGTATACATGGCAATGGTGAACACTGCTCTCTGCCCTCTCAAGCCAAGGCTACATATAGTATTAGCTGTTGAGCTATTTTTTTTAGCTGTGTCCAACCCTCTGTGACCCCATTAGGGCTTTTCTTGGCAAAGGTACTGCAGTGGTTTGCCATTTCCTTCTCCAGAGGAAACTGAGGCAAACAGAGTTAAATGACCTGCCCAGGGTCACACAGCTTAAGTGGCTGAGGCTGAATTTACTCAGGTCCTCCTGACTCCAGGCTTGGCACTCTATCCACTGCACCACTAGCTGCCCTGTATTATTAGTGTGTAAGCTTAAACTGCCTGCATCCCTCTCCTATAGGGTTGAAGACGCTGAGGGAATGAATGGGTAAAGGATTCACAGCCTCCCTTGGAGTCAAAGGAGGTGACAGACAGTCATGGGCAAATGGGCTGGGGAAAAAACACTTATTACCTGATTTAAGATCTTTGACACCACTTTGTTATGTTTTATTAAATGCTTTCTGTTTTGTATTTATGTGTCTGTTGGCTTTGTCTAGGAGATTTATGGAATGGGGTCTTAAGGGCTCTGGGTGTGAATAAATGAAGAGTCTCCCAAAGGGCCATGAACCTGAATATAGCATTCAGGAAGGTCATATGGAGGGGGTGGGGGTGGGGCAGGAGATGCCACATTTCTAAAATCTAAGTTTGAATAAACCTTACTTTTTTCTGCTAGGGTCTTTAATGTCAGATAATGCATATATTCAGGCAAGGTGGAGAGAGCCCTGGCTTTGGAATCAACACACCTGAATTTGAATCTCAGCTTTGTCTCTTACTACCTATGGGAAACTGGGTGAGTCGCTTAACCATTCCGAGAGTCAGTTTCTTCATCTGTAAAATGAAGAGGATGGATTAGATTCCTCCTAACTTTATATCTATGATCCTACAGCCTAGTAGATATTAAATCTTAGCTAGCATTATGTTAATACTTGGATACAGTGTAGTAAAGGGAAACACATAAAAGAATGGTGAAGCATGCATTGCTTAACTTGTCAAGAATTAATGTTCCAGGGAAACTCTCAAAGACTCTAAGTTACAGGTGAGTTGGCAAACTACATCCATGGTGGGAGTTTCCCCAGTGGGAGATGTCCACACTAACTACCTCATAGGTCCAGATGAAAGAAAAATCAAATACCACTTATCTCTTGCCCAAGAAAATTAATATTTTTAAAACCATTTCTTGGGGGAAGAATAATAAGCCTGAGGATTGAACAGTAAGTCAGTACCTTGCAAATGGGAAGAAATTGATTAGTCTGAGGTAGTTACATAACCCACAGAAGACACAACTTTGAATGATGAAAAAAAGTTTCTGTTAAAGTATCAGTAGCTATTAATCTTAGTTGCTTCTATTTTATGTGTTCTCATTAAAAAACATCAGAGAGCAATTATTTAAATACTTACCTGAAGGATCAGAATGATAGAGATTGGTAGCATTTGCAATTGGTCCTGGTGGATGAAGAGAAGTACCCGAAGACCTCTGACTTGCAATCAGAATCCTGCTCTTAGCAGATGGCAGCCGGGACATTGCGCCCAATCCCAACTGGGGTTTAAGAAGCATGGCAGATCGGTAAAAAGTAGGAGGGACTTCATAGTGGGTATACGGGGGCGAACAAAATTCTTCTTTCCCAGGTCTGTCTGTAACCTTCAGAGAAAGAAACAATTAGAAGAATGAAAACAAGATGGTGGGGCATGATGGACAAAGGAGTCAGAAGGTCTAGGTTCTAGTTCCAGTATTACTACCAATTAGCTGTGTAGCAAGTTTCACACAGTTCTCTGATTTATGAAATTTATTCCAGTTCTGGAATAATGTTACTGAGCAATGCATATCATTTTAAGAAGATACAATGGTAATCATGCAAGTTTCTGCCTTCAGAATCTTTTGCATGAGTTCATGAGATGGCATGGGAATGCTTATCCAAATGGTTAAAACAAAGAGGAAAACTGTCAGAAAATCTAAATATTATGAAAACTTACTCTGTTCCTGAAGAGATCTCAATGGCAATGAAGCCTTGCAAATAAGGAGACAGACACTACCAAACTATATGAAGAACACCAGCCGATCAATAGGCAAATATCTAAGCCAGCACTGGCAAATACTGTTGTTACCCAAGAAGAGTGGGTTAATTTTCAAAGCTGAAAATGAAAAAGCATATCATTTATGCCTTGCTGCATTTAAATGACTAAAAGTTGAACGAACCCAAATTAGTCCATCATGTTCTAGATAACAGATACTTCCTCTTTCTCCTATGATTAAGGTAATTATTCCCAAGAAAGTCAGATCAAAGCTTCTCTTTCTTCCTAAAATTTAAGATAAGTATATTTTTTCCCCTATAGTTAATGGTCTAGATTAGAGTTCTACTTATGAAAAGTCTTTTTAAATGGAAAATCTTACTGCAGTGGTAAGGCCTATTAATATTTACTGTATCTCATTTATATTAAAAATGAAAAAATGAGGTGAAAATCATGATTCAATTTCCTTTAAAATTTAATCAAAAATAGCGCCTGGGGCTACACTGCAAAAATATATCGGTTAATTAACTCTGCTATAACTTACAATGCATTTAATATGTCAAACCACTCTCTATTTAGCAATTATAAGCATTTAAACAATACACTTTAATAGAGGCTATAAAAGCTTTGATCCTAACTGTTCAAGATACCATCCCAATTTGACACTCTTTTAATACTGAAAAAGATACAAAAATCTCCTTAAAACTGCCATTATTGAAGTGAGAGATTAGGTCTTCAAAGCTTTTATTATCAAAATTATATTTAAAGTAGGCATGATTGTTATAGTAGATATATGAATTCATAGAGTGTCAGATTATATTCCTATGAAAGAATATTCTCTCTTTGCTTTCTGATCTTTTGGGGGGAGGGTGGGGAGGCAGGTCTCTGAATCTAGTTTTGTTTTCTCCTTGTTTCTTTGTTTTTTTTCAAATATGTTCATAGAACTAATTTTTAAAATTTTGGTTGCTGACATACTGATCTCTTGGTCAATGACACCTTGCCACTTTTAAACAGGTGTTCCCATTCAGGCAATTATTAACACCAAACTAATCATCTTTGCTAACCTCCACTTCTCCAGGTCTATTTAACAGCTTCTGTTGTGTTTTGATCTTCTCTGTAATTTCTCAGTGCTTTGGAAACATGTTGTTCCCAGGTCAAACTCACTCCTTTCAAGATGACTCCGAGGATGTCATTATCTACCATGCCTTGTCATTTTGTTAGAGAATTTGCCTCCAGTTAAACAACAAATCTCTCAGTATCAGGAACAGAAATGAGCTTCAAATGTAAAAACCATACATTTTTAACAGAACAGGGCAACCTGCAAAAAGCTTCAAACCACTCACTTTCATCTCTGTTGACAGAGCACTTGAGGTAGCAGAGACTGGCCGTAAATACACAGAGATCAACGAAAAATGCTTCTCTAATGGAGGGAATCTATTCTTATGGGGAGGTTATTAGATCAAACTTCAAAAAGGAATAAAAGGTACGTTAATTTTTTTAAATCCTAAAAATAGCAATATAGAAATTAAAATCTGATTAGATTAACACAAGGCAGCCACCCCACACATGGCTTAGACTATGTCTCCCTACCTTATGCCCTGGACATTCATATTACCAGGGCCCTTCTGTCCAAGTTTATCTCTCTGCAAGTACAGGACCACCCACTCAGATATAGCCCAGAGAAATAGATAGAGGGTAGCATCCCTAATATCCCCTCTACCAGGAAAGATGCTGTGTTAATTTCTGTTCATGACCCTGCTGTGATACCTGGAGGAACCTTAACAGTAAGGATAGGAAAGTCTGAAGGGGTTTTCTGGTAGTCTCAGACATTTTATTAAAAATGCATGGCTTCTTCATTTGAAGCTTACTTCTGTTCCTATTATTCAGGAATTTGTTATCTTACCAGAGGCAAACTGAAGCCATTACTCTTCAGAATCGCACTTGGAAAATTATCTAAGATCTCTGCCCTGAGATGCTCTTTATAAAAAGGAGCAGGGGTAATCATTCTAGCCTTTCTGAAACATCACATCTCTCATCTCTTTTTTCTAGACCCATTTTTAATTTATCACAGTCCTGTATTCCACTGGTTATTTACCAGCTAAACCATATCCTCGTATGGTAAAGGAACTAATCATGGAAATTACTCCTTGTCTCTATCCTATAGCCTAAGGGAAACAACCAAAAAGGTCTGATTCAATTTAACACACATTTATTTGAAGCATAAACTCTGTACAAGGCACAGTTCAAAGATCTCTGGTGTTCCCATCAGTGTGGAAATAGGACTCATGGTAAGCATAAGGGCATGCCAGTGAGAAGGAAGTGAAAAATCCATCATTCCAATCAGCCTTGGCCCAGAGCATGCCCATCTGAATGACTGAAGCCATGGATATGTGCAAATCTGTCTACTTTTCCAAGTTTTGAACATGATTTCAAAAGGCAGAAGAGAATAAACTGCTGGGGAAAATATCCAGTCATAACACAAATTGCTCATCAGTGGTACAAAGGGGACACAGAGAGGCAAAAGGAAAATTCAACTTAACTCATCAGACACTTCTTAAGTGACTAGTACGTACAAAGCAACGTGGAAATAAAACAAGGAAATGGAAAAAAATCTGGAAGGGAATCAGAGAAACCAGTGATAATGTGGTCTTGTACCTAGACAAGATTCCTTTCATTGGATTATTGTGCCATGAGTGTTTATTTTCAAAAAAATGACAAAGATGGGGAGAATCCTCCTCTTCAAAAACTTGTTCCACATATAGTCAGCTCTCTGTGTATGTCTGAGTTTGTGTTTGTGTGAGTGTGTGTGTGTGAGAGAGAGAGAGTGAGAGACAGAGAGAGAGAGAGAGACAAGAGAGACAGAGAGACAGAGAGAGACAAAGAAGAGACAGACAGACAGAGAGACAGAGAGAGAGACAGAGAGCGAGGAGAAAAGTTAAACGATCCCTCAAAAGAAACCATGGAGATCAGAACAATTTAAGGAGGGTATTTATGCTATATCTCCCTCTTCTCTTGCTTGTTATTCACTTATACAATAAAGCTGTATATACATGGATTATGCTCTACTTTGAACTCATCGGATTATAATGATACAGCCCAAAATGTCAAGTCACCTCTCTTCTCCAATTAGAAGTATCAAACACATCCATGAACATCAGGTACTTGCTAGAGGAAAGCACCTAATTGCCAGCCATCACTGCGAATTTCCTGTAAGAGGTAAAACACAAATCACACATCATACTGAGACTGCATTCTCTTACCTCCTGCAAAAACTTTTCACTCATTTGACTAAAATGATGTCCTGGAGGCCTGATCCCAGATACCATCAATCCAGAACTGAAGACTCGTGGTTTCTGCAAGTCTGGTTTGAATTTTTCATAGAGGTTAGTGGCTGGTTTGAGGTCACCACTTGATGTCTTCTGATCTTTTGACAAGGGCATGCCACATGATGGAGTGGCATAAGGAAGCCCCACTGGAACCAGTGAAGTATCCACCTGGCCAAGGGCCTGAGGATTCCTCCTGATATAAGTGATGATTTTGGGTCTCACATGTTTGGGTTTAGGTATGATAACGGGCTCTGTTTCCATCTTTTCTTCGGGTTTCTCAACAAAGTCACTCTCAATCTCTCCCTGGTTGGGAAGAGAGTCCTTGGAATGTGCCAAGATTGGCTTGGGAATCCCACTGTTACAAGCAGTCTTATTAGGCACTTTAGAAGATATGTTCAGTAACTGTGCACTGTCGCCAGGAGGTAGGATGGTGGAAGATGACACCGTGTCGTTGTGAAATGGGGAAAGGTCCTTCAGATTACTGTTGGATGATGTGGGCTGGTGGTTCGTATCTACAGCTGTCACTACCTGGAATGGTCTAGGGATGCCAAGAGAACCAACTGTTCTTCCTGCGACTGTCTCAACTTCATTGGCTGCTTCATCAGGAAGGGGTTTATTTTCTGGAGTGGCATCAGCCTGATGATCCTTCGTGGCTTCTAAACCACTGTCCTGATGGATGGGATGTTCAACAGATACAGTTTCACTGTTTGCTTGACCCAAAGGGTCCAGAGCTGAAACTGTGGTGGTTCCTGCAACTACTACGCCTTTATTCTCGTTAACTTTCAAGGGTTTGCTCTCAGCTAGATTGTCAGGAGTAAATGCTGTGTGACCATCAACTATGGGAAGGCTACCCAGTACAGCTTCACCCAAGCACTTAGCTGTGGTTAGGATACCTTCACCACTGAGCTGATCACTGTCAGTCCCTAAGGCAACAGGGAGAATGGACCCCAGTTTCTGGGCAGTAGCTACTGCACCTTCATCACAGAGAGTATTTATCTTCTCCTTGCCACTACTTCCTTTCCCCAAATCCAAAAGGATATGACCACTATCTGCATAAGTTGTTACTTGACTTATGACAGGATCTACTGCTTCCTCACACAAACCTGGTAGGAGAGGGCCTCTTCTTCCCTCTTTTTCCTGAATCCATCCTTTCTTCTCCAATGTGACCATGCTTTCTACCTTAGGCAAGTCTTGGCATTCAACTTGGAGTATTTTTTGCTCCCAAATAGTCTCAGGCTGCAGGGACGGTACATTTTTCACTTCCTTTTTGGGCCTCTCCTCTCCCTGATCTAATTGTGCTTCTGGCTTATTCAAGATCCCCTCAGGTGCTGCAGTGAAAATGAGAGGAGAATCTCTATGTGCAGGATGGGGTGTGCTTTCAATGCCGATATTCGGAGAATTTCTCCCATCCATGTGGGTCTCTGGGAGAACAGTTTCCTTGGTTTCTGAGGTAGATGGTTTAGAATAAAACACAATCTTTTCCTCTGAGGTATTGTCATTTGGATGAAACACTGCCCTTAGAAGGTGATCCGCCGATGTCGTCTGTGATATCTCTGTACCACCAGCAATGTGATGTGATGATGTTTCAATGGAATCAAGCAAAGCAGGCTGGAAGTGTTTATGAGCCAGGCTACTGGCATGTTCTTTTGTGAATGCTTCCATTTTAGCAGGAAAGCTGCTTGCTCTTTCCAAAGAATGCCTTTTCAGTTCTTTGCTACCCTGGGTTTTGGCCAGTTTCTCCCTAGACACATGCTGGATAATGTCAGCATCACTTAGAGCAAGAACCTCTGGATGGGCCCCATGCACAACACTTTTCAGACTGGATAGCTCCGGTCCCTGGATCAGCTGAGGAATCGACGTGATATCAACAGCTTCCTCTGTCATGTACTCTTCACTCAGATCCCTGAGTAGAGCAGTAGAAGCAATCTTAAACTCCTTCACACTGATGTGTCCTCTCTGGGCTTCTTTACCGTATCCCTGAAGTTGGTGAAACTCCTTGTGAAGCTGGGTGATAGTCTCTGACCCACCTAAGTTTCCATTTCCCATTTCTTCTATAAGACCACATCTCTTGGTCTCACCAACAGAGGGGCTCACCTCTGATGTGACTTGGTTGGCATTTGTATCTCCCAGGCTTGGGTTGCTTTCATTATTGTTTTTTACTCCATTTCTGTTGTCTTGCACCTGAGTATAACATGACTTGCTGGGAACCAATGGGGCACTCATTTTAACCCTTCAGTGGGGGAAGTGCCTTTCCTGGTGGCCCAACAAAATCTAAAAGTGCTTCTTCCCAATTGCAAAGCAATTAATTGGAAGCTGCTTCTCAGGCTGCTTGGAGTCCCATGTCACTGTCACATTTTTGTCCTGCTTTAATCATTTTTAGAACAGCTCCCAGACCCAAACAATGTTCAGGACATATACCAGGGTAACTGATCTGTTAGGTTCCTTCCGAATGAGAGCCAGTTAGTCCATCTGACCTATAACAAACAAAAAAAACCATGCTGTTACATTGGAAGATGGAGATTCCTAGGAATATTATAGAGTTCCACAGTTTATACACTTAATGGTGAATTGGGAAGAAAGGAAACAAACATTTATTAAGGATTAAGGACCTATCACATAACAGGTATTGTACCAAGTGTTTTATAATTATCATTTCATTTGATCCTCATCACCCTACAAGGTAAGCGTCACTATGATCCCCATTTAATAGTTGAAGAAAGGGAGGTAAACAGAGCCCTGAGTCCCACACCTAGTAAGCGTTTTAAGCTGGATTAGAATGAAGGTCTTCCTGACTCTAGATGCATACACATAGCTCCATCCACGGTACCACCTAGTGGCCTCTTGATGATCTAGAACAGAAGTTCCCAAACTTATTTGGCCTACTGCCCACTTTAAAAAAAATACTAAGTGCCCCCCGGAAATCGACTTTTTTTTAACACTTTAATGTTTGTTTATTTTATTTTATTTTATTTTGAAATTTACATCATTTCAAAAATATTTTTAAAAAACGACATCTTAAATTTAATAATTTATTGTAAGCTTGTATTTTCTTCCTGCATTGAAATCTTCATGACACAATATTATGTCACGTAACCACATAGTATCATGTTGTAAACAAGTCATCACACATACATATTCCTACTCAAGCATGCTGAACTTCTCAACAACGCACCACATGCTCACCTGCCAACACTTGCTTGTAAAGACTTGCTGGTAGACTTGATCACTGATCAGTTATAACTTGTATTCTGTGTGTTTATTTGGAAAATAATGTAACCACTACAACCTTAACTCTGTTATGCAACTGATGAAACAGGTAGGAATGGTTCTTTACAATTTTCTTCTCTTCTTTCCTTATGCTTCCACTGCCCCTTATTTTTAATCAATGCCTCACAATTTCACCCGAGGCTACTACCATCCCCCTGGACCATCCCAGCACCCCAAAGGGAGCGGCATCACCCACTTTGGGAACCTATGATCTAAAATAAAATCTCATCCTTCTAGTTTTAAGTAGAAGCACATCTAGTTCTAAATAAGTAAGGAGAGGCATAAAGAGGCTAAGTGATTTGCCCAAGGTCACAAAATTAATAAAGTAGAAGCATCAGGATGTGTACCTGGGTCTCATGATTCGATCCAGCAACCAAATGAACAGACTTTACTCACTACATCTGGAAGTAACAGGGGAGAGTGGGAAACATGCCAGACTTAAGCTCAGGAGAGATCTGGTCTCTCCCCTGCCTCCCACATTTACAAACTAATATCAGTATGAGCAAGTCAGCTAATCTCTCTGAGCCTCAGGTTCATTTTCTGTAAAGTGGAGGTTCCACTCACAAGGTGGTGGTGAGGCTCATGTGAAATAATATACGTAAACAATTTGCAAGCCTTAAGGCTCTATATAAACAGCAGTTATTTAATTATAGGTGTCTTGAGTGTATTGCTAATGTGTATATGTGTGTGTACATGAACTGTTCACTTTACTAAAGGAAGATTTATGTTAACACTTAAATGCATAGTAAGAACTCCAATTGCTAAAAACAACAACAAATTTCCGGTCTTTATTTCACTGGCTGATATATTTTACTCCTGTGAAAAATAACGTAGTTAACCAGCCTCTAATGAATTAGTGAAAAATATGCAAAATAGGTATCTCTAATTCTAATGCAGCATAACAATTATCTTAATAAATAACCCCCGGGAAACCCAAGTTATCAGAACTTCAGAAGAAAACAGAGGAGACTTTTATATGATGCCCTCCCTGCCCCCAAGCACTCTGTGTATCTATTTTGTAAATATGATGGCAGCTGGGGGGAAGTATTGGATTAGAATGAAGCATGAACTAAGGTGTTCTGTAAAGTGTACTTCACTTTCACTTCTATTCCCCACCACCTCAATCCCCATATACACACACATACATATGTACATATACACACATACATGTATGTATATATACCTGCATGTGTATATACACATACATGTATGTATATATCTACATACTTACATATAGACATAGGCAGCTAGGTAGCTCAGGAGATAGAGTGCTGGGCCTAGAGTCAGGAAGACCTGAGTTCAAATCCAGGTTTAGACACTTGCTAGCTGTGTGACCATGGGCAAGTCACTTTCTTTAACTTAATATACTAGGGAAGAAAATGGCAAATCACTGCAGACACTTTGCCAAGAAAACACTGTGAACAGCGTGGTCCATGGGATCATGGAAAGTCAACACCTACATGCATGTGTACACGCGTATGCACACACATGTATACATATGCACGTATGTACATAGATGTGTATACATACACATACATACTATCTCACACATAGAATGCAAGCTCCTTGAGGGCTCAAACAGTTTCCTTTCTATCTTACTACCTCAGCTGCTACCACAGGGCGCAGCACTTAGTAGTCACTCAATCACTGTATGCTGAATGATTAGCTGATAAATGCCTAGAAAGGTCCAAGATTTCCTACTGAATTGGAAACAGAGGGAAGGGAACTCATGGAAAGGAGACGATTTTCAAGCAATGAGAGCAGAATAGGATGACTTTAAGCACGGGTTCCAAGGACCATCTAGGAGGTTACGTGTGTGGCTTTTGTCTCTCTTAGGATGCTTGCTAAAGGGTTTTCCCTGCTCATCTTGCTCTTTTTAGACATAAGACCTTTTCACTCTCTGCAGAAGAAGTTTTGCAGTCTTCAGGAGAAGGTATCATGGTGGGAGGGGTTGAGGACTGACCACAGGAACCAGGTTATATAATAAATAATAAATATAACAAATCATATATAATAAATAAATGACGAGCTGCTAGACTACACATGCACATCATATAAAATATCCTTGGGAATCTGTCGTCCCTTCTTCTACACTTGTAGCCAGATATTCTTCTCAGCTTATGGAATTAAGGGGTCATTCAAAGACAGATAAACTAGCCCTAGACTCCTCAACCAAGTTCACATGTAGGGCAGTCTATGATGGTAGCAGTGGTAACAGTGGTGGTGGTAGTGGGTAGCTTAGAGGCAGCATGGTACCATTCCCTATCACATAGGTTTATTTTTCTTTGTATGAATTTTTATCCCCATCTCCTTTTCTTCCCTTACATTCTATCCTCTACTATCTCTACTCCAGTTGTCTTATCTATTCTTTCTTTCCCCATCTTTTTGCTCCTTTCTTGCCTCTCTTAAGAGGTATCTGGGTGACATAGCAGATAGGACCCTGGGTCTGGAGTCAGTACTGTTTGTTGTAGTTGTTCATACTTCGTTCTCAAAGAGGACCAATGACATCAAGAGGGCAATATCTTGACTTACAAGTGAACTGGATTTAAGTGAGGCAGGGCTCTGTATTCATTGGCCTGACTCTCTCCTCCAGAATCATTTGAGTCCAGTAGTGAGACATAGGTCAGGACAATTGGAGATAGCCCTGGATGCAGGGAGACTGTGGCCTTTTTAAGCTAAGGTCTTTCCCAGGTCTCAGTTGGTCTGAGGCAATGCCCATTCAGTGATGTAGGGCCAGGTAAGATTTGAGGCAAAAGATGGCCTAGTTTGCCTACTGAAGGGAATCAATCTGGGAGGGGAGTCAAGAAGACCTGAGTTCAAAATGAGCCTCAGACACTTATGCTTCACCTCTTTTAGTCTCACTTTCCTCAACCATAAAATAGAAATGATAATAATAATGATAATAGTAATAGCCCCTACCTCTCAGAGTTGTTATAAGGATCAAATGGGTCAAGATATGTAAAAAGGACTTAGTACAGTATCTGGCACATTATAGGTACTATATTAACACTTATTCTCCTCCTTTCCATTTCTCTTCTCTTCCTTCTCCCTTTCCCCCTCCTTCTTACCCACATCTCCTGTCTCTCAGTGCCAATATCCCATATGGTTTGGGCCTCCTAGAGGACTAAGGTCCAATTGGGTGGCTGACTTCTCTTCATATCTGATGGTTGTCCTATCACAAAATGTTCTTTCTCCTTGAATCACCTACTTTTAGCTTTACTAGATTGTAAAATGGTTTCCCTTCAGATTTGTCCTTGAGGTACAAATATTACAAGTACGTTGTAAGACAGCATTGGGGACCCATGATATGATGAAGAAGACACCAATTTTAAAGGATATTGTGGCCCAGAGGCCAGTAGAATGAGCAAGGAATTCTAACTCCCTCTACCCCTTCACCTTCCCACCTACCTCTCATTCTAACCAGGTGAAGTTTCAGAAAAAAAATCACATTGGCTGGTCTTGATTGCCAGGATGGTATAAAAGAAAATACATAGTCAAAATAGTTAAAGTCCAAACCATGAAAGGATCTATGAAAGGCAGGCCACCATACAAGCTAACCACAGAAACACAGGGTTATATAGCATGACATATGGGAAGTGTAATCATATACTATACCTATTTTGTTCTATTTTTTAAAAGAACTGCTAACTTAGACCTCAGATCTTGGTGCCACAATGAATACTCTGGCAGGACAGAAACAGTATGGAAAACATTAATCATTCTTAACAGCCGTGTATCAGCCCACTTGATCCATTAGCATGGAGGGAGTGAAGACACAGAAGCACCTGTGGAAGCCCGGCATAAGAAGACAAAAGACCATCCACGCTATAAGACCCTCGTTATAGTTAGGCCCAGGTGAGATCATCTGATCACAGACAGAGAGCCGGAAGGGAACACAGAAGTCACATAGTCCAACCCCTTATTTTACAGATGATGAAACTGAGACACAGAAAAATTAACAATCTTGTCTAAGATGACTCCATAATTCTTTCCAGCACTGAATCCAATACAGGAGTCAAGGAAGGACCCTGCTATGGAAAGCTTTCTGTAGAAATTCAACCGCGTTCAACTTTTGCTCATTGTTCATAGGTAAAGCAAATACATACAACCTAGTGATAATTTTTACTGGTGAGAATGGTGATAAAATGAGCAGTTGTTGCTGTGAAGTGAGGAGAGTTAGTCATGCGATAGCTGTTTATTCAGCAAACTTTCAGCAATTCAGAGCGATTTTTTTCCACAGGTGCTTGTGTATAAATTCTATGTGTAACCCAGAAGGGTTATGTGTGAATGGCCTTCCTCTCAAGGCAGATTGTCCCATGCATATATGAGTTCTAATAAGGCAGATCTGCTGTACTTGGCAGTAGGTTGTAACAACAATGCTGCTTGGCACTACTGTAGCTGTGTAAGGCCAATAACACGAGCACACAAGAGGGCTACTAGCACAGATTCTTTGATCTGCTTTTCTTTTTTTCTAATAATTAAGATTTTTTTTATTTTTAGTTTACAACACTGAGTTCCACATAATTTTGAGCTCCAGAGTTTCATCCTCCCCATACCACTCTCCCTCCCCAAGATGGCATGGAATCCAATATATCTTTTACATATAACTTCACATTGAACTTATTTACACAACAGTCAAGTTGTAAAGAACAATTATGACCAATGGAATGAATCATGAGAAAGAAGAAACAAAACCAAAAAATCCAAAAACAAACAAAAGAGAAAAAAAAACAAAGAAAAAAATGGAGAGCAAACAGCGTGCCTCAATTTGCATTCATACTTTATAGTTCTTTATCTGGATGTAGATAGCTCTCTCCATCATGAGTCCTTTGGAGTTGTCTTTGCACCTTGCATTGCTGAGAAGAGACAAGTCTATCAAAGTTAGTCATCAGAAAATCCATTTATCTGTGGTTGTGTATAATGTTCTCCTGGTTCTGCTCCACTCACTCAGCATTATGTAACATATAATGTGTAGGTTTTTCCATGTTACTATGAAGTCTGTATCATCTCCATTTCTTATTGCACAATAGTATTCCATTATCTTCATATACCACAACTTGTTCAGCCATTCCCCAATTGATGGGCATCCCCTTGATTTCTAATTCTTTGCTACTACAAAAAGAGCCACTATAAATATGGGTAATATTTAATAATATTATATATAATATTATATAATATAATATAATAAATATAATAATAAATAAATTTCCCACTTGTGAGATCTCTTTGTGATACAACCCCAGAAGTGGTATTGCTGGATCAAAGGGTATGGACATTTTTATAGCCCTTTGGGCATAGTTCCAAATTGCTTGCCAGAATGGCTGCATCAGTTCACAACTCCACCAGCAATACATTAGTGTTCCAATTTTCCCATATCCTCTCCAGCATTTGCCATTTTCCTGTTTTGTCATGATGGCCAATCTGACAAGAAAGATGTGATACCTAAGAGCTGTTTTGATTTGCATTTCTCTAATCAGTAGTGATTATGAGCATTTTTCCATATGCCTATAGATATCTTTAATTTATTCCTCTGAAAACTGTCTGTTCATATCCTTTGACCATTTCTCAACTGGGGAATGACTTGTATTCCTATAAATTTGACTCAGTTCTCTGTATATTTTAGAGATGAGGCCTTTATCAAAGACACTGGTTATAAAGATTTTCTCTCAATTTTCTGCTTCTCTCCTAATCTTTGTTGTATTGGCTTTTTTTATACAAAAACATTTCAGTTTAATATAATCAAAATTACCCATTTTGCATTTTGTAATGCTCTCTATCTCTTATTGTGTCATTAATTCTTTGCTTTTCCATAAATCTGATAGGTAGACTATTCCTTGCTTTCTCAAATTGCTTATAATATCAGCCTTTATTCCAAAATTATGAACCTATTTTGACTTTATTTTGGTATATGGTATAAGATATTGGTCTATGCCCAGTTTCTGCCCTACCATTTTCCAATTTTCCCAGCAGTTTTTGTGAAATAGTGAATTCTTAGCCCAGAAGCTAGATTCTTGGGGTTTATCAAAGAGTAGATTGCTATAGTCTTTCACTACTGCATCCTGTGTACCTATCCTATTCCACTGATCCACGGCTCTGATTCTTAGTACCAGGTAGTTTTGATGACTGCTGCTTTATAGCACAGTTTAATATATGGTATGGTTAGGCCACATTCCCTAGCATTTCTTTTCATTAATATCCTAGATATTCTAGACCTCTTGTTCTTCCAGATGAATTTTTTAATTATTTTATCCAACTCTGTGAATAATTTTTGGTAGTTCGATTGGTATGGCACTGAATAAATAAATTAATTTAGGTAAAATTGTCATTTTTATTATATTAGCTTGGCCTAATTATGAACAACTGATATTTTTCCATTTATTTAGATCTGACTTTATTTGCATAAAAAATGTTTCATAATTATGTTCATATAAGCTCTGGGTTTATCTTGGCAGACAGACTCCCAAATATTTTATAGTGTCTACAGTAACTTTGAAACTAATTTCTCTTTCTATCTCTTGCTGTTGGGCTTTGTTAGTAGTGTATAGGAATGCTGAGGATTTATGTGGGTTTATTTTATATCCTGCAACTTTGCTAAAGTTGTTTATTATTTCAAGTAGTTTTTTACTTGATTCTCTAAGTAAATCATCATATCATCTGCAAAAAGTGATAACTTAGTTCCTTCTTTGACTATTCTAATTCCTTCAATTTCTTTTTCCTCTCATTGCTACAGCTAATGTTTCTAGTATCAAATTGAATAGTAGGGGTGATATTGGACATCCTTGTTTCACCCCAATCTTACTGGGAATTCATCGAGCTTATCCCCATTACAAGTGATTCTTGTTGATGGTTTTAGGTATATGCTATTTATACTTTTAAGGAAGGCTATATTTATTCCTATGCTTTCTAGTGTTTTTAATAGGAATGGGTGTTGTATTTTGTCAAAAGCTTTTTCTGCATCTATTGAGATGATCATATGGTTTCTGCTAGTTTTGTTGTTAATATGATCAATTATGCTGATAATTTTCCTAATATTGAACCAGCCTTGCATCCCTGGAATAAATCCTACCTGGTTATAGTGTATTATTCTCCTGATAAGTTGCTGCAATCTTTTTGCTAATATTTTATTTAAAATCTTTGCATCAATATTCATTAGGGAAATTGGTCTCTAATTTTCTTTCTCTGTTCTGACTCTTCCTGGTTTGGGTATTAGTACTGTATTTGTGTCATAAAAAGAATTTGGTAGGACTCCTTCTTCACCTATTTTCCCAAAGAGTCTATAAAG
>CM053622.1:661657568-661696531 GCA_028646595.1 Phalanger gymnotis
AAAAATAAGATGGCATAAATCATATTCACCGCTCGAACTTCTGGGTCCACACAGGGGTCGGCTCTGCTTCAGATTTTTTCCAGCTATAGTTTTCTCGCCTCTCCTCACAGCCAAGCCTCTGGCGTTCTTAGGTCCCGCCTCAACGACTAGAGACCAGAGTCCAGAGACCCACTGGTTCCCGAATTGGCCCCTTTTAAGTCTTTAATATACGCCCACAGGGGTTTCACACCTGATAGGGCTTTGGTCCTGGGGCTTAGCGTTTAACAGGTGAAAGTACTTTCACCATAAACAAAAGCCAAACTCCTCAAGGGCACCCGTTAAACTAAGCCCATTTTGCCTTACTGGCACATTACCAGAGAGAAGCACCAACATCTGGGTTTTCAAAGCTAGAGGGCTCCTTAAAGGCTACCCAGAGTCTCCACATGAACACTCTTCCAATGAGTGAGCCTCAAACAAAATGCTAACCTCATATATACACTTCTTCAGGGTCAGAGGGCATCACAACCATGCAACTCAAACCCATGTGACCTAAGCCTTCCCATGACTTAAGCAGGTCATCAGAGACTCCTGATTCAATCACATACCCCTGACTGAAACAAAGGCAAGACTCAAAGGCACTTGATTGTCTTAGTGCTGAGAAGCACTCTAAAACAAGAGACAACAAAAATGTCCCACTTTGCTTGCCATTACATAGGTAGAGGCCAAAATTAAAACAGGCTAAACTTCTTCAGGCCCCAGCAGGCTGGACTAGAGATACACTGACAATGGTTGGTTGTCATGGGTCATGTGACAAACAGAAGAGTGCGCAGTGGCAACCCTACATTTTTCAAGGGCCTGCCAGAAATCCTTTGGCAGGATGCAGTGTGCCAGCCTGTAATAAGGGCTAAGCTTCTCTGGTCAAAGATGTGTTATTTTATATTTATCTGTGAGCAAATGGGAGAATCCCAGGGACTAGCTAGAGTTGGGTGCATTCCCTTTAGGTTATGCAGTACTGATGAAATAGGCTATATATACCCCACTAAAGATGCTTCAAATTGCTACTTTGCATCATGCTTTCTGATACTCTCCCACTTTATACTTACGAGAGGATAACCTGGTAACAAGAACATTCAGTACATGAATCAATAAATGAGGCCTTTTACCAACAGGAAATGGAAAAGCCAAGAAGGCTAAATCTAAAATTATGTAGAGACTATATAAGTAAATGGAAAAGCTGCATGAATGAAAATCAGGACATATCACCCAGAAAAATATACACAGGTATATATGTATATATTTCTTTGAACATATCTATATAGACATGTAGCTACATGCAAATATGTACTATATTATATATAAATATACTATATCATATATGCTATATATACTATATTAAATACTATATTATATATAAATTTTCTATATATACTATATTATATATAATTTTTCTATATATGCACATATCTATTTATATGTAAAGAAATGGCATAGCTGAGTAGGAACAACAGAAAGGGTAAGAAGGAAATAAGAAAGAAAAGGAGGCACACTTTAAATGAGATAAAAGTAGTTGAAAAGCATTTATTCAATTATATGACAAAATTACATGAAGGGCATAAACAAGTGATTTCTCACAGCCCTGTGACTCTGTCAGAAGATTTAATGTCAGAGTTGATATAAACAAATGTATTATTCCCTAGTCTTCCAAAGGCAAAGTAAATTTTGTTTTGAATGTAAAATATGATCATAAAAATGTTCTAACCTATAATTTATGATTACATATAATTAAATAAAAGATACTAATGTAACAACTCTGCCATTTTATTTTCCAATAAAGAGAAAAGCTGTTTTATTTTGAAGAACCAAGATCTTGCAATCTAATTGAGCTGGGAGTTTCTTCACAACAGTAGTACCTTCCCCCAGACAACATCAACCAAATATATTGCATTTGCTTCCTACAATCAGAGAACTAGAAAGAACCTCCAGGTGTCATTTGCCCCAGTTTCAAGCTCCATACAAAATTGCTGCCCTGGCATACTCTGACTCTAACCTGTGTGTTGGTCTTTTCTTCTACCTCTCCTTTCTACACATGCTAGACCTCAGCAGGATCCAAGAAAAAAGTCCCATACATTCCTATCTCTGAACCTAACCTCATCTTATTTCCTATACATGGAAAGTCCTCTTTGCTTTTCTGTCTAAATCTTCCCACATTTTTCAAGAAAAAGCATATAAATCTCATGTCTTTCATGAAACTTCTTGAATTAGATTGTAAGTTCTTTGAGGTCAGGAACTGTCTTTTGCCTCTTTTCATATCCCCAGTGCCTGGAATATGGTAGGTGCTTAATAAATGTTTATTGACTTCTCTGAGTTCCAAAAGTTTGCACCCTTCTTACCATATTCTGTCATATATGAATGGCCATATTGTCCAGGCAACTGACTCTGTTGGCTTTCCATGGTCCAGCCTAGTTAACTACAAAGAGGCTCATCACCAATAGGCTGGGGCCATTTAGGAATGAATTCTTTGGCCACAACAACCTATGAGGCAAAGGAAAATAACAACTTGACCCTGCATACAATTCCCACCCCTCTGTTATTGCTGCATCAATGGTCTCAGATCACCAGAAAAGGTGGCAGAGGGTGCTAAGAACCACTGTTTTGGGATCATACACAAACATTAACCTATAAGTTTCTACTCTAAAAAAACAATCTTTCTGCCACAACCATTGGCTTGGGAATTAGCAATTCAGGATTCCTATGCTGGGTCTGTTACTTACTACATTCAACATTTCTGGTCCTCAACTGTGCAAAATGAAGAGATTGGAAGAGATCATTGTTGAGCTCTGTTCCAGCCTTAAATCTATGATCCTATGATCCCTTCCTATAATAACAATAATAATACTAAATATTTTTAATGCTTTCAGGTTTGAAAGTACTTTACATAAGTTATGTCACGTAATTAACCCTGTGAGGTTGGTTTTATCATCCACATGTTACAAATGAGGAAACAGGTTGAGAGGTTAAATATCTAAGGCAAGATCTGAACACAGGTCTTCCTGACACCAGGCCCAACACTCTATCTATTCACTTTGCCACCTAGCTGCCATGCCCTTCTCCATCCTTCTCAAATCCTCACCATTATTCAATCCTAGTCAATCTACTGGGCAGCTAAGTGGCACAAGGGATAGGGTATTGGGCCTACAGTCAGGAAGACTCATCTTCCTGAATTCAAATCTGGCCTTGGACATTTACTATTTATGTCACCCTGGGAAAGTCACTTAACTCTGTTTGCCTCAGTGTCCTCATCTATGAAATCATCTGGAGAAGGACATGGCAAACTACTCCAGTATTTGCCAAGAAAACCCCAAAAGAGGTCACAAAGAATTGGACATAACTGAAACAACTGAATAACAACACTCAACATACTAATGGTGGTGCTGGTATTCTTGTCATAAATGAATAGTATAAGTTGACACTATATGTAAAGACAATTCATAGGTCCTCTTAAGAAAGGAAAATGTTAAAAGCTGCCAGTCATTTTTATCATGTGACCAAAGGTATGCAATACTTGGTCACCTTGTATTGCAGTGCTCATGAGGAGAATAAGTGATTTGTTGTTGTTGACGTAGAAAAGAACTGGGGTTAGGGGGAAAGAGTAGAAGCCCATCAACTTGAGAATGCCTGAACAATGTCTGGCATGTAAATAAGATATAATGTTATTCCTTCACAAGAACTCATGACTGATAAAAGAAAAATAGAAAGACTTATATGAACTGATACAAAGTGAAATGGGCAGATCCAGGAGAAATAACTTTAAAAGATTCCAGAGCTGTAATCAAAGCAGTGAGCTGTCCCAATGTCAGAGGACTAATAATGAAGTATGCAACCTCTCTTTGGACAGAAATGAGACTGGCTAGAGATGCAAAATAAGATATACACTTTCAGAAATGGCCAATATATCGATTTATTTTGCTTACCTATATATATATATATTATATATGTTACATATATATGATATATGTTACATATATATGTTACATATATATGCATTATATATAACACACATATATAATATGTATTTCATATATAACACGCATGTTACATATAGTATATGTATGTATCACATAAGATATATATTTCATTTATACATATATTGTTATAAGGCAGGACTTCTATTTGTGGAAAAGATTTGTTAGTGATAGAAATGTAACAACAATAAAAAAGCATTAATAAAATTTAAAATGCACACAGTAAAACCAAGTATACAGAAGGGGATATAACCAAATTGATCAATTTTATTAATATCTTGTTAAATGTAATATTTACTTAAAATCTATCAGAAAGGTTCAAAGTTTATTGTTCTCCTTTGTATATTGAAATGCCTGTGTTTATTAACAATTGTTAAATTCAAAATTTTTAAATACATATGTATGTGTATATATGGCTATACATATTTATATATTTAAACCAAAAGAAGCAAAAAAATCAAAATAAAAAGGAATAAAGATAATTATAGCTTATATGTCATTTATCTGTTATAGAAGATGAAGAGGGAGAGAAAATTTACACAAAAATACTCAAAATCATAATAATAACAATAATAACTACCAACCCATATGTCTACTCACATTGTAGAATCAAATGAAGTAATACATGTAAAATTCTTTGCCAACCTTGAAGTGTTAAATAAAGTGTCCCAAGTCTTAGTTGTGTTGTGAGTTATTAAAACTTTCATAGTTTACAGCACTAAGACTTTTGAGACATTCAATATAAAGGTGACTATTATTGTTACTCCCCAAAAGGCAAACAAGAAAACACTAAAAAAAAATCATCTCATAGTAAATAACTACCCCCATATGTCTACTTTCTTATCTCTATAAAATCTTTATAAAGATAATCAACAATATATGTACTGAAGACATCTTTGACAACGGTATGAAAAAGGAATAGACAGCAGACCACATGTTTAAAGTCACATGGTTCGCTGAAAGGTACAAAGTATACAAAACATCACAGGGTTTACTGTTTGTTAGCCATTAAACAAAGCATCTCTCTCAAGAGCAACCTTGAAGGCTGTTCTCTTAACAAGTGTCTAACTTCAAGTTCATTCAGTCATGATGTCACACTCAAATGTTAAACACACACACACACACATCAGATCTTGCCTCCATTCCAAACCACAGTCACCAGCAAGATATGTTTTGATGATCTGGGGCAGCTGTGAGCCCTTTTCTCCTTATGAATATGGCTATTTGCCTACTTGCTTCTGCTGGTAACTCCCCATGTGGCCATTGGCAAGTCACAGTCTTTCTGGGTCTCATTTTTCTCATTTGAAAGTAAGCTGCAGCTTAGTGTTAAAGCCATAAGCAGGACCCAGGTGCCATGGGTTAATTGCCCATGGTTCCACCTCACTGGTTAAGGCTCCTGGGCTCATATATCATGCACTGGCATGCCAATCAATCTATCAACTCCTCATTTAACTACTAGGCTATAACAAGTTTTCATGAAAATCCTGTCAGGCCATTAACCCTATCCCAACCAGGTTCTAACATCTTGTCTAATGGCTATGTCTCTACTCCACTAAGTACTTTTTACTCTAATCCTTCACTCCTTGACACAGATCTCATTTAGGAAAGAATAATATTCCCTTCTCCTTCTTTAGCTTTTTAAAGCAAAGTCTGGGCCCTCTACTCAGTGGGAATGGTTAGGGCATGCCAGTAGCAGCCATCATAGGAAGAAACTTTAAATTTTATCAACACTTTTAGAACTCTCACCGGTGAGGGAACAGAGTGATCAATGCTTTCTTGAGAGATCTCCTTGAGATATTTTTAAAAATGTTTATTAAAAATGTAATCCACAGATAAATATACAGATTCATGTTTATTTTTCATTTTTGAAGAGGACCAATGACATCACATAATGATTAGACATTAAATCATCCATTATATTTCCTTGAGGGGAAGCTAGGTGGTTCAGTGGATAGAGTCAGGAAGACTCATCTTAGTGAGTTCAAACGTAGCCTCAGACACTTACTAGCTGTGTGACCCTGGGCAAGTTACTTAACTCTGTTTGCCTCAGCTTCCTCATCTGTAAAATGAACTGGAGAAGGAAATGGCAAACTACTCCAGTCTCTTTGCCAGGAAAACCCCAAGCAACAACAAACATTTCCTTGAATGCTTCATATTAATATTTTATGATGTCAAAATGTTCAATTACGTTAATTTGTCAAAGTTACTATGCCATCCTCCAATACTGAACACACAGGTTGCTTCTAGTTTTGTTTTGGTGATTCAAGTAAAGGCATTACAATTTTCTTGTAAAGACAGGTTCAAATTTCTTTTTCACAACCTCTTTAAGATAAATACCTAGCAATGGAATTTCTAGGTCAAAGGGTACAAATCAGTTTTTTGACTCCTATACTGCCAAACTGCTACCCGAGAAGGGAACCAATGGTGAAATAAATTATCTATTTTTCTGGGAAGAGAAGGGGGAAGCGCACAAACAAAAACATGAAGACCTTCTTAAATATTTTAGTAACCTTTTGGAAAGATGCTCACAATCCAAATTAATGCGTGTATGGGCTAGATTCTACTTTGTGTCTTGGACTTTTGAAACCAACTAACGACGGGAACTCAAGTACAATATATGGATTCCTCATTGCCTCCGTGACTGTAGGTTTTAAATCTCAGAAATTGCTATCTGGGACAAAGCAATAAATCTCACTAGCATCCCCAAGGATAAATTCAGGATAACCTAAAGCTCAAAAGTCTATACAGTGCTCACTATAAGCTGCTCTTACTCATAAGTTCAAATTGTTTTTCCCCTGGAAGTGAATTTCTTTATGTTGCTGTTGGGAGGGGGGAAGGAATCTCTTTTGTGGCATGAAGGTCTTCTGAGGACCTTATTCTTGCAGACATGTCCACACTTTCATGTATCTTTTAACTTCTTCCTTTCCCTCAAATCCTTGCTATTTGCAAACAAATATATTCAAGTCTCCCCACCCCTGAAAAATATCCCCTTCAGGGGTGGGGAACCTGCAGCCTGGAGGCCACATGTAGCTTTCTAGGTCCTCAAGTGCAGCCCTTTGACTGAATCCAAACTTCACAGAATAAATCTCCTTAATAAAAGGATTTGTCCTGTAAAACTTGGACTCAGTCAAAAGGCCACACCCAAGGACCTACAAGGCCACGGCTGAAGTTTCCCCACCCCTATTCTAGCCCAATGAGTAGATACTCTTATCTATTTCTTTCACCATTAAACCTCTTTTAAAAAGTTGTCTCTACCCCATCCCTTCACTTCATCATTACCCATTCTCCCACTTGCCCTTTATGATTTGGCTTGGAAAAGGATTCCTAAGTAATTACTGGGTAAAAAGAAGCCATCTGCCAAGGGATCTCTTTCTTCTTCTCCACGCCTCAAAACCTCTCAACATTTTCAAGCCTCGTTTCCTACTTTAATTCAGTTTTTAAATTTAAGTTTTTAAATTTTTTTAGTTGCTTTTTTAGTTTTTTTAGTTTTTAATTTTTTTTTTAGTTTTTAAATTTAAACAAATACAAAACAGGGAAAACATTTCCATGTCCACAGCAGAACACAGGAGAAGATTCAATGTAAAGCAATAAATTCCCATTTCAAGAAAACCTAAATAATGAATACTACATATTATTTTCGAAGCTGTCCATCTTTTCTTTGCTTCCTTGTATGTTTTCTTTTGTCCTCTGCTGTGTACTTTTTACTTTATTTTTCCACTTCTTCCCCACTCACAAATGCTATAATTAAGCACAGAGATAGATAGGTAAACAGACACATATACATACATAATCTATGTAGATATATATAGATATCCCTAAGCATGCACATAAATACACTCAAACACATATACTTAAAACTGTATTATGATTATTTCTGCCTGTCATCTTTTTCTCTCAAGGTGGAGAGCATCTTTCTTCATAAGTCCAAGTCTTTCCATATTTTTCCAAATCTACCATCTCATCATTTCCTACACCACAACGATATCCCAACTCAATTACATTCTATTTAGGAGACTGTCTGGGAGTTTTTCCCCAATATTCTGCATTTCCTCTATTCTTGGTTACAAAGGTTTTATTTACATAGGAAATTTTTAATTTAAAATAATCAAAATTATCCATTTTATATTGCTCTCACTTTATAATATAGTTTAAGTTATGATACTACTGAATCTAGTTCCTTGACATCTTTTGCCCCTGGTTTTCTTGAAGTTCCTGAACCTCTGCTGTTCCAAATGAACCCTGTTATTTTTTTTTCTGACTCGGTAAGATAATTGATCCTATCTCTGAAGAAGTAGTCTTTCCTCTTACCAAGCTTAACCTCCTCTACATATTCCGTAGAAGCCTCTCCTATTCTTTCCTCCTGGAGTTTACCGTTGATTATTTTCTCTTTCCTCGTTACCTCCACCTAATTACAAGCTCTTTTCCCATCGCCTATGAACATATTCAGATCTATTCTTTAAAAATAATTTACTTGATCCTGCATTACCCTTAAATTATCATCCTATACCTTTCCTCTCATATCCAAACTCCTAGAAAGAATTGTGCCCATTTGTTGTATCTACTTTCCCCAATAACCATCCATTTCTCAGTCCCTTGCAATATGGATCGCAATCCCACCACCCAACTGAAATTGCTTTAAGATTATCAATGATCTCTTAGATTACAAAGTCTGATAGTCTTTTCTTAGTTTTAATCTTCCTTCACTTCTCTTCAGCTTTTGACACGTTGACTACTCCCTCTTCCAGAACACCCTCCCTTCCTTGGTTTCCATGACACTGCCCTCTCCTAGTGTTCCTCCTACTAGTCTGACTGTTCCCTCTGTCTCCTTTGAGGTACTATTATCTATGTCCTGTCGCCTTAGTGTAGGTGTTCCCCAGGGTTCTATCCTGGGCTCTCTTCTCTTCTTTCACCACACTTTCTCCTTTAGAGAACTCCAGTGAGTTTAAGCATCATCTCTATGCACATGACTCTAAAATGTCTATTTTGTTGTTCAGTTACATCCAATTCTTTGTGATCCCTTTTAGGGTTTTCTTGGAAAAGATACTGGAGTGCTTTGCCACTGCCTTCTCCTATTCATTTTATAGATGAGGAAAGTGACGCAAAGAGGGGTAAGTGACTTGCCCAGAGTCACGCAGGTATTAAGTGTCTGAGGCCAGACTTGAATTCAGGAAGATAAGTCTTCCTGACTCTAGTCCTGGCACTCTATCCACTGTACCACCTAGCTGCCCTGCACCACCCATCTGCTCATGTATGTATATATCTATAATGTTTGTATGCATACATAGTATTATGTACATATATACATGCACATACATGTATGTATATGTGTGTGTGTGTATAAAATAAATCTCTTTCCTGAACCCTAATCATTCATTATAAAACTGCCACTGGGCATTTCCTTCTGAATATACAATAGGCATCTCAAGTGTAACATGTTCAAGATGAAATTCATTATCAGCCACCCTTTAAATTCTCCTCTTTCTATTATAATCTCAGTCAAACTTCTCTCCCCCTCACCACTCCATCTAATCAGCTGCCAAATCCAATTTCATTCTTAGCAGTACAACACCTCTCAGATCTGTTCCCTTTTCTCTCCTTACACAGCCAAAACCCTATCTCGGGTCCTCATCACTTCCTGCCTGGAGCATTAAAACAGCCTCTTAATCAGTTTCTTTGTTTCAACTCTGCCATCCTTCACCCAGGTGCCAAAATAATCTTCCTAAGGTATGGTTCGACCAAATCACTCCCGGCACTCAAAATCCTTCATTGGGGCCCCATTACACTACTCTCAACAATGTGGCTCCCACCTCCCTATTTGACCTTGTTCCATATTGAACTCTTCATGCCAGCCAACCAACTACATTTGCAGTTCCCTGAACTTGACACTGACCCTCTTGCTTCAGGGCATTCTCTCACTAGCTGGTCCACATCTGTGGAGTGTGGTTCTCTCCTCACCTAAGTCTCTCAGAATTCTAGGCTTCCTTTAAGGCTCAGTTCAACTTCCACTCCCTCCTTAATTCCTCTGCTTTCCCTCTATTGTTTATCTCCATTTACTCTGTATATAGTTGTTTGCCTGTTGTCCCCCACACTGGACTGAGTGGAAGCTCCTTGAGAGCAGTGACTATCTTTTGCCTTTTTTTATCTGTAGCTTGGCATACAGTAGGAGTTTAATAAATGCTTGTTGACTATTAACTAGGCAGAATGCTCTGAACATACCTATTGTTAATGTTTCCTCTCTCATCTCAATTTTCTTTGTACTACACTAGGTCAGGGTGGTTTCATTTTTGTCTTTGTATCATCTGCCCTCAGCACAGTACCCGGCAATAATAGGCATTTAATAAATGTTTAGTGAATTGAATGAAATTAAGATAGTGCACTGGATAACAGTGCTGGGCTTGGAGTCAGGAAGACTTCATGAACTCAAATCTGGCCTCAGATACTTACTAGCTAGCTGTGTGACCTTGGGTAAGTCACTTATCCCTGTTTGCATCAGTTTTCTCATCTGTAAAATGAGCTGGAGAAAGAAATGGCAAACCACTCCAGTAAACCCCAAACAGGGTCATGAAGAGTCAGATACAACTGAAATGACTGAACAACAACAACAAAAGTCCTTTGAAATTTCACCAGTTGGTTGAACTTAATTAACCAGTCACTCCTACTAGATAACGTTCTCCATCGGCTTCGGAGACACCACATTTTGTGGGTTCTCTTTCTACCTCTCTAATTGCTCCAGATCTATATCCTTTACTAGCTCCTCATTCTCTTCTTGACACTACACTGCTCTAGTCAACACTCTAAGATTACAAATTGCAGAGTAATTTCCAACCCACATCAGTAGCTGGAATTTCCACACCTGAGAATTTTCCACACTAACGAAATCACAGATAGTCCTCTCCCTAGGGGTCAGTTTTTGGCCTTCTTGGTCTCTCCATTAGCAATCTTATTTATCCCCACATCTTCAATGACGATAATAATAAGAGTATTTATACAGGGCACTTTAATGTTTGCCAAGCACTTTACGAATATTATCTCATTTTACCCTCACTGAAACCCTGGGCGGTAAGCGCTATTTTTATTTTCATTTTAGAAATGAGGAACCTGAGACACACAGATTTAATTGACTTGGCCAGAGTCATACAGTTAGTAAGCATCTGAGGTGGGATTTCAATTCAGGTCTTCCTGACTCTAGACAACACTCTGTTCCCTAAGCTAATTAGCTGCCTCTTCAACTACCACCTCTAGGCAAAGGACTCCTAAAACTCTATCTCTAGTGCCAATCTCACTTCTGAATTCCAGGGCAGATCTCCAGCTGGATGACCTACTAGTATCTTCATCATAATATATCTCAAAATCAAGCTTGTCTTCTTTCCCCCTAAAGCTACCAATTCCCCCTGTGGTATCACTTAATCTCCCATGTTCACAACCTTGGAGTTATCTTTAACACTTCCTGTAAATGACCAAGTCTTGTCAATCTCACTCCCAAAACACCCCTAGCACCTGTTCTGTTCTTTTCTCTCTATTTCCAGAGCTACTACTCTAGTACAGAGCTTCATTATCATCCATCTAGACTATTTCCATATTCTCCTAACAAATAGCCCATCCTCCTTTCTCTATTCCCTTCATAATTCATCCTTCATAACACTGCCAGAATCATCTTTATTACTCATAGATCTGGCCATGCTCTGCTCAGAAATCTTCAGGGAAGTTCTACTGCTTCAAATGGAAAATTCAAATTCATTTTGCCTGGCAAGGAAGGCACTCTACTCTCTGATGCCTCTATGCCTATTCGAGCCTTGTCTAATAGAACTGCTCCCCATACATTCTATGCTTTGGCTAAAATGCTTTAATCTCTGTACTCTAAATATAGCACATATCCTTCTATGTCTGTGCCTTTGCTCATGTTTTCTCTGTCCGAACTGCCCTCCCTGCCCTCTTTGCCTACTGAATTTCTATGCATTTTAAAAGCCCAACTCCAATGCCACTTCTTCTACGAAGCTTGACTGGATCTGTTTCTTTAGTAATGATCTTCCCCAATCTCACAGAGCATGTTTTATGTAATAATGGGTATCCTAGGTTGGTGTCTTATACCCCTACAAAAGGGCAGGAACTTTATATCTCTCCTAGAACTTAGGATGAGGCTATTATTACCACAGGAGGCAGTAAATGGGTTTTTGCTAAATGAATAAGGCAGAACTTGGTGGAAGGGATTTATATAACCATGCGGGAACTCTGGGACAAACCTAGTCAAATGTCTGTGTAAAGTGATTTTAGGACCATATAGGCACCTAAGATTAAATGGAAAGGTACATTTTATTCACTATCTTTGTGCCTTGTGATAATATCATGAATCCCCTAGCTTTCATAAGTAGTGTTATCTAATGGCCAAGGTATGCATCATCATCCCTTTTGAAATGTCTTTACACTAAAGATGAGATAAGAATTCAGAGGAGGGAGAAAAGAAGAAAAGGGGGAAAATAATACTTAACCAGGAACTAACCTGGGCCTAGAAGTTCTCAAAAATAAATTGAAAGATGGCCCTGATTTAAATCAATCATGATGTGTTAATTAAGTATCGACTATGTGTTAGACCTCTAGGAATAGAAATATATGGAATGAAATAATCCCTACTCACAAACTTAGACTCTAGTGGGGAAGACAAATACAGATATGTGTGTGTGTATACACACATACATACACACACATACATATACATATGTACACACCATACACACACATATATACACACACATCCATGTGTGCATATATAAATGTAGATATAGACATAGATATACAGAATGAGCATAAAGAAAATAAATTCAAAGTAGTTTGATACTACCTTGTATTTAGGAGGTACTCAAGAGGGAGAACACTAGAAGTTGGGGGAAGTGGGAAGAGTTTCCTGTAAAAGGTAGTGCTAGAACTGGTTCTTGAAGGAATAGGAGGAGGATTTTCTGAGGGAGGGGGGAGGAGAGAGTGCCTTCCAGGCAGATGGGCAATGGTCAATACACAAGTCATGGAGACTATTGGTGGAGTGTGCTGTGTATAAGGAACATAAGAGTTGCTATCTCTGGATCACAGAGTACAGCAGTTAGGATATGTTCAGTGAAGCTAGAAAGATAAGTCAGAGCCAGGCTATGAAGAGATTTAAAACCTAAATAGATGAGTTGGTATTTTATCCTAAAGATAATGGAGTTGATTGACAAGAGAAATGACATGGTCAGATCTGTGGTAAAAGAAAATCCCTTTTTATTATTTTTTTATTATGACTGCTTAGGCAGTCATATATAGGATGGACTAGAGTGGGGAGAGACTTGGGACAGAGACCAGTGAGAAGGTCATTGGAATGATTCAGGACAGAAGTTTTGAGAGTCTAGCCTAAAGCAATGGCTCTGTGAGTAGAGAGAATTATGTGAGTAGGGAGAAGGGGTCCACCGTGAGAGATGTTGTGGAGGTAGAAATGGCAAGATTTGGCAAATTATCATATATGTGGGGTGAGGGTCAATGAGGGGGCAGCTAGGTGGCATAGTGGATAGAACACAGGAGCCAGGAAGATCTGAGTTCAAATCCAACCTCAGACACTTACTGGCTGTGTGACCCTGAACAGGTCACTTAACCCTGTTTGCCTTAGTTTTCTCATCTGTAAATGAGCTAGAGAAGGAAATGACAAACCACTCTAGTATTCTTTGCCAAGAAAACCCCAAATGGGGTCATGAAATGACTGAACAACAATAAGGAGTTGAGATTGGTGGAAGAGAGGTGTCTTCTGGAGTTTGGAAGAGGAGAGGGGACAGAAGGTGACAACCTTTCTACATTTGCTCCAGGAGTCAAATAACATGTTACTCTGGTGACTGCTTGGTGGTGCTGGAACCTCAGCCAAATCCTCAGGAAGAGACATAACACATCCCCCTTTCACCAATAATTTAATAATGATCTTCAAAGACAAATAAATTTAAATGGGTTTGAAGAGCTGGCCTAATTACTTCAGTGCAGTCCCTTCCGTCTGGATTAAAGGGAGGAGATCCAGCTCTCCATCTTGTCAAGTATAAGACTTTGAGATTATAGATCCTTATCATCAAAACAGAAAGTTTCTTTGAATAATAAAAATCAAACACTCTTCCAGAAAGCCCAAATCTGAATAATTATACATGACTAATTCTAATGTTTTCAATATTTTAATTCACATTTTAGAACTCATAACTGAATAACTTGAGAAACTCTGAAAAGGCAATCCTTTTCATCAAAGACTCAAATATCACAAGTCTCTGATCTTACATACAAAGGCAACTTATAAAGCTAATGAGTAGATTTTATTTCCTCCACTAATCACTATCAAATCTCCATCTATGTATGCATTTCTTTTAGCCCTGAAATCAATCTACTCATTTCATAATAATAACTCAATATTCATATGGCAGTTCAAGTTTTACAATGTACTTTCCTAACAAAAATACTATAAGACAGATGGTCCAAGTATTATCAAATGCTGTCCTTCTTTAATTTTGAATTTCTGGCTTCCTGAGAGAGGGAGTGGGAGGAGGAGAGAAAGAGGTGGGAAGAAGAAAAATATAGCAAATATTATGAGCTTACTATGTCCAGGGCACTGTGCTAAGCACACAGGTGAGGATCCCAAAAGGTCAAAAACATGGTCCCTGCCCTCAGGTAACATATTCTAAAGGGGAAAAAAAATTGAGAGCTGGAAAGGCGGAGGAAAGGATATGGATAGAGATGACCAGGAAGTACAAATGGAGGACTACAATGGTATAAGACCAAAGCTCAAGATCAAGGTAGCTACAGGGACAGTCTCATTCACAAGTGAAGAAAGAGTGGAAATGATGGACAAAGTAGATTTAAGTGTTGCTATATGACTGGAAATGTCTGGAAAGTGAAGGTGGAGACATGGAATCAAGGAAGATGACTAGTTTATCTAAACCCTGGGTGTCTCCCAGGCTCTGCATATTAGAATTCCTTGCTTCCTTAGGGTCTTAGCTCAAGCATCCTCTCCTACAAGAGGTCTTTCCAGGACCCACCCAGCTTCTAGTGCCTACCCCTACAAAGCTACCTTCCATCTGCCAAGTATGTATTTTGTATGTGCTAGTTTATGCACAAACTCCTTGTGGTCAGGGACTTTTTCAGTTTTTCTTTGTGTTATGGGAGACTGACTAAGAAGCCTAGTCCATAGGATCCTGCACAGAGTGCATCACTGTGCTCCGCTCATACAGTTCCCTATGCAGAAGAGGCTGGAGAGTCGAGGAGATTCATGATGACACGTAGTGAACAAGTCTTGGAGGGAAGTTAGAGCACACATAGACATTCTATAACTGGTTCAGGTCTACCTATCTGATTGGATGCAGTTGTGGAATTAGGAGGGTAGACTCCTTCAAAAGGCCTTAATTTGTCTCAGGCCCTCCCTTTGTTGGACCTCCCTTGGACTCACTGAGTTACAATACTGTAAAGAGAAAGGCTTTGAGTGTTCTCCTTCTAAAGCCAACACTGGCCCTGTGAATACGATCTTCAGTTCTTTGCTTACCTCGATGATGGTTCTTTTTCAAATTAGGTGAAGGAAATTGGGAGCTATAACCTCTTTGGTTTACAAAGTTCAAGAGAGTAAGGCATTTGAAAGGTTAGACTATGCAGGGTTTTGTAGCCAGACCAACATCAATGCCTTAAGGATCCACCCTAACAACAGCTCACTCATTCAACTACGATGCCATTTTTGGACATGAATATGAAATTGGTGGGATTACTGCTATGTAGAAACTGAGGTAAGTCTGAGCTCATTCCCACCAGAAACTTAGGTGGAATAAGAAAGAATTGTCTCCTAAGGTGCTGGGAGGAAGAGATTTTTTTTTCTTTTTTAGCACAGTGCCTGGTATATAGAAGAGCTTATCAAATGCTTGTTAAGTTATTGCTATTTCTTCAAAATAAATATGCCTGTGTAAAAGCTATTGTTTAATGGTTAAATCAAACTGGGATGCTAGTCACTGGCATCTAACAGTGGGGGAACCACACCAAAATGTGGCCTTGAGACAACAGCATTGGGGAAGAGACATCTTGACTCCTCAGGGGTACCCCTAGAACCCTGAAGACAGAAGTAGTATGCTAACTCTAAGATTGTGAACCCAGAGCATATTTGTAGCATTTGTATCCCTAGAGTGTAGTTGCTTATTAAGTAAAAAAGTCTCTAATAAATAAATGCTTGCTGGTTGATTCACTGTTTTTACAGATGAGCCAAATGTCTCAAAGAGGTTAAATGATTTGCCTAAATGGATGTGAAAATAGACATTATGGATTAAGGGTCCAAACACCACCACTCAAATGGAGAGATGGGGAGACAGGATCAGGGTCAGACTGTAAAAACAGCGATGGTGTTAATCCCTTAGGAGCCCAAAACATTCTCTCCTGAGGATCACACTGATATATTATAAGAAACCTCTTTTGTGATCAATCAATTCACTCCATATTTCATGAGCACTTCACGGCAAAACCTGTAGCTACAATTGCCTAGATTAGTATGTTTACGATTAATGTTCTACCAACTGGTAAAACTTTGTGTGGGCATTGTGAGTTTAAGGAAGTTGTTGAGTTGGTAGTAATGGTTACTTTAGGAGGAAGTGACCATTCCATCTCGGAATCTGTGAGAGGAGAGCAAAACTGAGCATATCTTAAATTTTGGAAGAACAGATCTCAAAGAAAGTACAAGTAGGCTCTCCTTGTCTAAAACTCTTCAGAAGTTAGCCTCAAAAGACTGTCAAAAATTTTAATATTTTATTATTGTGTTTTATTATTGATCTGTTTGTCATCAGCATGTATGCTTTATTATTAATATGTTTTGTCATCTACATTTCCCAATACACCCCTTTCTCTCCAATCTAGGAAAGCCTTTCCTTACAACAAAGAACAAAAGGAGAAAAAATTTTAAAAAGAAACAATTAATCAAAATTAACCAATATATTGAAAAAAGTCTGGCCTTATGCACAATGGTCCATATTCAAAATAGTCCATATTGTTACAAAGAAGGATGAGGCGTGCTCTCATATTCTTTGCCTTTCTTTTGCTCCTTCCCTGAGCATCCTCCCGATCAGCCCAGAATAGACCCATTCAATTCAAAGGGGACCGTTCCTCCTTTCCTTCTCTTCACCCTCTATCTGCTGGTACTGAGAACACTTCTGGATTGCTTGACTGCTCACATGATTTAGCTAAGATGAGAGCCAACAACTCAATTCTTTCCTATGAGAAGAAGCACCACACCTCATGCTGCCTCTGTATCCTGAAATCCTCCAGAATTTGCTATCTGTACTGCCTCCCTACCAGTCAGACCGCAGCACTATCGTCTGACCTGCTGAGGAACCCAGAGCTTTGCTGTCCGCACCATTATGGCACCCTCAGTATATCTGCACCTTCCCATCCTCCCTGAAACTGAACAAACATTCTCTTCTGTGTTGTTCAGGGTACCTGAGAAGCCACTGGTCAACAGAAGCTTTGAAACAAAACCAATGATAATATTTAATATTTACCCATCGAGTTAGTCTTAGTCTTTTCTTGAAAAGCTAGGTTCCAGAAGTGAGGCCCTGGATATTGGAGGTGCTATCGTTACAGCTGATAGGGAAGACCCCCTGCTGGGACCCATGCTCTCCAAAATAAGGACCATACATATCATTTACAGACAAGATGCAGACCTGCACTGATGGAGTGAGTCTTCAAACCTGGAGTTCCCCATGCTGACAGAAGTGCAGATCCAGGCCCCTACATCTCCTGCCCCACCCCAAATGCTGTGATTCAATAGGCTAAAAATCACTGCAGAGAAGCAGTTTTATTCACGAAATTCATGTTTGCAGAAAACACAACAAATCGCCTAATTTTAGGTCTCTAAATCTGAGCCTGAAGAGGCGGCCCTACTTCACAGAACATCTTTACAATCAGGTGTCAGGAGAAAGTGTTGCCAACTCAGTTTGGCGCTTACTACCTTGGCAACAGAGTGGGTGAGGAGGGAAAATGCAATGGAGGTATCAGACAGGATACCTCCTGCTCTTTCTGAGTAGATTAGCTGTGTGTGATGTCATGGCACTGTTTGAAGGAGTATTGTACAATAATACACATTGTCTAGATTCAGACTACTTGCCAGCAAAGCTGGATGGAGCTCAACAACAGGCTGAAATAAACTTCCGTGTGGCCAAAAATTACTGGGGAACATTCTCCAGGGTTTTGATTCAGACATTTGGGTAAGACCAGGTAGAACCAGAGGTCCACAATTTTTTATATATATTGTTTATTTTATCTTTAGTTTACAACACTCAGTTTCACAAGTTTTTAGTTCCAAATTTTCTCCCCCCTTCTCATCCTCCCTACCCCCCAAGACTACATGTGATATGATATAGGTTCTGCATATACCTTCACATTAAACTTATTTTCCCAATAATCAAGTTGTAAAGAAGAATAATAACCAATGAAATGAATCAGGAGAAAAAATGAAACAAAACCAAAAATAAAATATTTTTTTTAAAAAAAAAAGAGGGAGCAAATAGGATTCTTCAATCCACATTCTGCACTCAGACTCCATAATTCTTTCTCTGGATGTGGATAGTCTTTTCCATCATGTGTCTTTTGGAGCTGTCTTAGTACCTTGCGTTGTTGAGAAGAGCCAAATGTATCAAAATTAGCCATCACAGAAGCAATGTGTCTGTGGTTGTGTACAATGTTCTCCTGGTTCTGCTCCCTTCACTCATCATCAGATCACATAAATTTCTCCAGGTTCTTATGAAGTCCATCTGCTCCTCATTTCTTATAGCACAATAGTATTCCATTACATTCATGTACCAAGATTTGTTTAGCCATTGCCCAATTGATGGGCATCCCCTTGATTTCTAATACTTTGCCACCACAAAAAAAGAGCTGCTACAAATATTTTTGTACATATAGGTCCTTTTCTCCTCTCTGTGATCTCTTTGGGATACAGCCCTAGCAGTGGTATTGCTGAGTCAAAGGGTATGCATATTTTATAGCCCTTTGAGCATAGTTCCAAATTGCTCTCCAGAACTGTTGGATCAATTCACAATTTCACCAACAATGCAATAGTTTTCCAATTTTCCCATATCTTCGCCAGCACTTACCATTTTCCTATTTTGACATGTTAGCCAATCTGACAGGAGAGATGTGGTATCTGAGAGTTGTTTTGATTTGTATTTCCCTAATCAATAGTGATTTAGAGCATTTTTTCATATGACTATAGAAATCTCTAATTTTTTCCCCTAAAAATTGCCTGTTCATATCCTTTGACCATTTCTCAATTGGAGAATGACTTGTGTTCTCATAAATTTGACTCAGTTCCCTGTATATTTTAGAAATGAGGTCTTTGTCAAAGACACTGGTTGTAAAAATTCTTTCCCATTTTTCTGCTTCTCTCCTAATCTTGACTACATTGGCTTTGTTTATACAAAACCTTTTCAATTTAATGTAATTGAAATTATCCATTTTGCATTTAGTAATGCAGAGGTCCATAATTAATGGGTTATGTTTCTATAACAACACAGTATTCACCACAGGATTAAAGATGGTGAGTAGAAGGAAGGTAAGGCAAGCAGCAGCCTTTCTGCATTTTCCCTACGTGGAAAAATTCCTTAGTATTTTTGCATAAGGTTATGTAGCCTGACACTTCAAGATGGTACTCTTCAAAAGACAACTAGGTAGCCCAGGAGATAGTGTCGGAAGTTCAGTCAGGAAGTTATTCTCAAGTCATTTCAGTCATGTCTGACTCTTCATGACCCCTTTTGGAGTGTTCTTGGCAAAGATACTGAAGTGATTTGCCATTTCCTTCTCCAGCTCACCTTACAGATGAGGAAACTGAGGCAAACAGAGTTACGTGACTTGCTCAGGGTCACACAGCTAGTAAGTGTCTGAGGCCAGATTTGAACTCAGGAAGATGAGTTTTCCTGACTCCAGACCCAGCGCTCTATCCACTGTGCCACCTAGCTGCTGTTCAGTTAGAAAGATCTGATTTCAAATCCTGACTCATATAACAATGTGACCACGGACAAACCACACAACCACTCTGTGCCTCAATTTCCTCACCTGCTGCTATTAATAAGGTATACTTATTTTTCCATCACTATTGGAGAATAGAACATTCAAAATATTCCTGATAACTGAAGTACTTGCCCCTTCAAATAGCAATTTTTCTCTAAAAATTAACTCCATAAAATATTACATATGTTGCTATATCCTTGATGTATATGAAATAGATTATTGATAAGTCAAAGTATGAAGATATAAAGAAGGTATAAAAACTAGATTATTGATAAGTCAAGGCATAAAACTGATCAATGAACTTTGCTATAAAAATATAGATGCCACAGTGGCTATTGAGGTCTATAGGGCTATTGGTCTCTACATTAAATGGTAACATTAATAATAGCAGTGACAGCTAACATTCAGATAGCACCTATTATGTGCCAGGCACTGTGCTAGGCACTTTACACCTACTATCTCACTTGATCCTCACAGCACAGGTCAATGCTGTCATGAGCTCCATTTTACAGATGAGGAAACTAAGGTAAACACAAGTTAAATGACTTGCTCAGGGTCGCACAGCTAGTAAGTGTCTGAGTCATATGTGAACTCATGTCTTCCTGACCCAATGCTCTACCATTTGGGTACCATGATACTGGGCTTTTTTGAGTTCTTGTGGCTCTTTTTATCTCCTTTTTCTCCTCCCTCATATCAAATGCTAACAACCATCACTATTTAGCACTGTCTGTCTGCCTCAGTTAATCCACTTCCTATCTTCTAATTTGCTCCTTATCCCCAACTGTGGTTCAGAAAATCAAAGAACCACATTTGTTGGAGCTGTTTCTAAATGAAAATAAACAGGCTCTGAGTGAGGGTCCCAGCAACTTTCCTATGAGTAAGAAACATGAATTTACCTATGCAAATACCCTTACCACTATTTTTGCTGCTCACAAGCCCCTAGTCATCTTGAAATCCTGTGATTCTATGATTCTTTTCTCCTCTGCCACACCCCACCTCCCTTCTCATTTTGTCTTTAAAAGCCAGGCAGTGCCTGTCCTATTCAGAATACCTGCTGAATAACATTAGCTTAAGACTTTTATAAATCAAAAAGTATCTGAAATATTCGCCCTCTTCATTTCAGTCAGAAAACAACACAAAACAAAACTAAGAGGTGAGTTGGGCACTCGAGGATAGCCTGCCATCCAAAGAACTTCTTTTGCGTCTATGTTGTGAGCCGCAGAAAAAAATCAGCTGGAACCTTTTCCACTTGTTGAAAAGTGCATACTTAGGTAGAATCAGATGTATAATCAGAGAGTTTCAAGTAGCAGGGGACTTTCCTCCAAGTGTGAAATACTTCTAACAACTACCTAGGTCTTTAATTGTCTCCTTTGGAATGTGTGTGTGTGCTTAATCATGATTCTGCTTTCATCCTCTCTCTCTCTTTTATTTTTGTATTCTTGCTGATAGTCTTTTGAGTCAAATAGAATCCTTTTATCTTACCCATAGGGAAAGAGGAAAAGCAGCTCCAACTGGAAGCAACAAAGTCACTCCATGTCTTTTTTCTTTCTTAATTGAAAGTTATGAATGCAAGATGCTTAAGGGCTGAGGATTTCCCCTCACTTTGTTACTGTGGCTATTTTTTTAAGATAGTACCAATCCTAAAGACACAGGTGAAGTCCTGGCAGAGGGAAATTCTCCCTGATCTAATGAGCGATGCCTGAAAATTAAATCTCTCTTGTTTCTCATTTCCGTAAGTCAGTACAAAAATCACTGTCTTCCTCATCTCCTGCTTGAACCCCAGAATCATAAAGCTGCAATTTACTTTGGGGGTCAAATATAATCCCTCCATTTTAGAGATGTGAAAACTGTGACCCAGAGGAGAGGTGATATTGTATTATTGTATAAGTATTATGGTAACATAATACTTCTTACCAAGATACCTTCTCTTTTTCTCCTACTGTCTTCTTTCAAGGCTCAGCATATCTGCTATCACATATACGAGATTTATACTGAATATCATCACCTAATCTCTCAAATTACTAGTATGTCCTCCCCTCTGGGAATTATTTTCTATTTAATTTTTGCATATTATATGTCTCTCTTTCTGTGTACATGATCTCCTGCCCAATCTGCACCCCAAATAGAAAGTAAGCTCCTCGAGGGCAGGCACTATTCCATTTTTATTTCTGTATCTTCAGCACCCATCACAGTTCCTGGAACATAGAAGGCATTTAATAAATGTTTGTTGAATGCATGAATGAATACACCTGATGAGCAGCAGAAATGAGACAAACCCAACTCAATCAAACCTTTTGATTTTACAGAATGTTCTTTCCACTATGCCATATCTCACTCCCTTTTAAAATCACTAAGTTAGCTCTTTTTGTCTTTCACTCCTGGTTGAAGGGAAAATGACTTTCCAACAGTACACACATGTCTACAGCATCACCTTGATTTGACCCTAACTTCCTTTGCTCCTCTTTTGCTGCTCTCTCCCTGCATTTAGTGTGACCATGCAACCCAACTTTGAACTTACAGCATTTCTCATAAAGTGCTAGCCTTACATAACTATAAAACAATAAACTGCCAATAATAAAAGAGATTTAGTTGAAGGATTCATTCCAATTATATCAGAGGATCCAAGGTTATGTTCATGTATCTTTGTTAAGTTGGAGAACTTAACTTGTTAAGCCATAAATTCAATTCTAGTTCATGGGTTAGAGTTGACATATCACATCTTACAGTACTTAACAGTCAGCATCCTTACATAAAAACACGTTCTAAATTGCTATTAGTAAGAGAAATACAAATTATAACAACTCTGAGATTTCTGCTTATTCCACAAATATTGACAAAGATGGAAAAATGTAGGAAGAGTCATTGTGGATGGGGCTATGGGAAGACAAATGAGAAGACAAATACGCTGTCGGTAGAACAGAAAAATGTTCCAAGAACTCTGGATTTCAAATTGAACTTATTCAAAAAAGTGACTAATCTATCCATACCCTTTTACCCAGGGATCCCACTATCTGGCATACATACATCTGGAGGAAGTAAAGGCAGAAAAAAAGATCTAATATGTGCCAAAATATTTATACCAATATTCTGAGGTAGCAAAGAACTGTAAATGAACCCCGCAATAGACAAATAGCTAAAAAAATGACACATGAAGATTATGGCATATTATTATATAGTAAGAAATGATGAATATGAGAAATCTAGAGAAAAACAAGAAAATCTATATGATTTAGAGCAAAATAAATAAAACCAAGAGAACAATATACCCAATAACTATAATATCTAAGTAAAAAAGATCTCTAGAAGGAAGGTGAACCCTTAGTAAATGAAAAATCAATAAAGTTCCTTGAGAACAGAAAATGATATCTAGCTCTTTCCTTCCTTATAGCCAGGAGGTGAGGGACTACAAAGAGTATCATAGATACTGTCAGATATGTTCACTATATTGGATGTTTTCATTATATTATTTTGCTTTGTCACAAGGGAGGATTCAATCTGGAGAATAGGAGGGTTGAAATGATTGTAATGTGAAACACATATTTCTTTAAAAATGTACAGCAAAACTGAATTTCTCAAATTCTATCCCCCATTTTAAATAATCAATTGCAGCAGCTCCATATATGCACAATGCATCTCTTGAATATCCCCCTTCCTGACTTCCATCCATCCCAATCAATGGTACCACCATTTTCCCAGTCACCCAAACTTGAAATCTGATACTTCATATTCTCCTTCTCCTCCTACAAGTAATCAGTTGCCAAGTCGTATCTATTTTCCTCTAGTGTTTCCCTCCCATCCATTCCTTTCTTTCCATTCTCACTGTCATCATTCTAACATAGACCCTTCTTATTATTCCAATGGCTGCACAAATCACCTCCCTGCTTCTAATCTCAACCCATGCCAATCTATCCATTTCTAAATAGCATAACAATTACTAACAGAGGAAACCAAGGGAACAATTTATATAACAACAATATTGTAAAGACAAAAAATTTTGAGGGACATGGGAACTGTCATCAACACAACAACCAAACACAATTCCAAAGTACTCATGATGAAACCTCTAGCAGGGATGGGGAACCTGAGGCCTCATTAATGAAAGAATTTGTTCTGTGAAGTTTGGATTCCATCAAAGGGCCACACTTGAAGACCTAGGGGGTTGAAGCTTCAGGTTCCCCACCCCTGCTAGCTAGATGAGTAGAAAAAGAGGCAAAAAAAATTGGGGGGGGGGGAGAAGAGGCAGACATGCAGGAATTTGTTTTGCTTTTGAACTACACATATTTACAACAGGTTTCGTTCTTCTTGCTTTCTCAATGGAAGAGCAGAGAAAGGTGAGAGGAAGACAATGAATACCTGAAAATAAAATGAATTAAATTTGAGGGAGAAAAAAAGGAATGATAAAGAGGCTCAAAATCATTCCCCACATGATGCTCATCTAAAGGAAATGAGGATGTGACTGGAAAGGAAAAAACTTGCCTTTCTTTGTAGCAGAAACCTCTAGCATAGGGCCTGGCACACAGTAAGTGCTTAATAAGTGCTTAGTGATGGAAGGATTGCCCTTCGAATCTGTAGAGCCCTCATGTAGAAGATGGATTAGGCTCATACTGCTTTGGCCCAGAGGGTTTCTCCAGGGTCACCAGAAGCTATCAGAGGTCATGGCTATAATGAAGAACTTTCTAAATATTAGAGCCTATAAACATAGAATGGGTTGTCAATAAAGGCATAATTTAGATGATGGCTCATTGGAAATGCTATCTAGGGCATTTCAATTTCAATGAGGTTGGATTAGTTGGACTCAGAGATCCCTTTCTACTTTATATTTCCATTATACTATGAATTAAGACTTTGTAACATAGCTTTGATCTTGGCACTACCTCAAGTACTTAAAAAAGTTTAAACTCCACAGTCTGGTACTCAAAGCATTCTGCAATCTTGTCCCCTCCTACCTTTCCAATTTTATCTCCTACTGCTGCTCCCCTACAGGTTCCATTGACCCAGCCAAGCCAGGCTATTAGCTAAGGCCTTGCATTTCCACTTTCCCAACTCCACATTTTCCCCATTACTCAGGATGTTTTCACATGTTAGAATCCAACTCAACACTGGAGGTCCAATTTGCATGCTAATCCATTAAGTCTTCCCTATCCACATTAGCTGGAACTGATCTCTATTTTTGTTTAAAAACTGCTCCTTTGGCTACTTGTTTCTACCAGTCCAATGGCGCTTATCACATACAGCCTTATATTGCAGCTATTTATATATATATATGCTTCTTGCCACTTACTAGACTATAAAGTAGGGACCATGCCTTTGTCTCCTTTGTATAGCCCTCAGCAGTTATCATAGCATCGTGATTTTAGGAAGATTCTCCATAAGTGTTTAATGAGTAAACTTATATTTGTATACTATTTTCAATTAAGAATATTCATATGCGGGCAGCTAGGTGACCCCAGTGAATAGAGCACCGACCCCTGGAGTCAGGAGTTCCTGAGTTCAAATCCGGCCTCAGACACTTAGCACTTACTAGCTGTGTGACCTTGGGCAAGTCACTTAATCCCAATTATCTTGCCTTCCTTCCGCAAAAAAAAAAAAAAGATTATTCATATGAATTGTCAGTATTTAGTTCAGTTGTGTCCAACTCTTTGAGACTCCATTTGGGGTTTTCTTGACAGAAATACTACAGTGATTTGACATTTTCTTCTCCAGCTCATTTTACAGATCAAAAAACTGAGGCAAATAGGGTTAAGTGACTTGTCCAGGGTCACACAACTAGTAAATGTCTGAGGACAGATTTGAACTCAGGTCTTCCTAACTCTAAGCCCAGCAATCTATCCACTGTGCCACGTAGCTGCCCTAATATGAACTAGAAAATATTAATAAAAATCTGCTGGATGAAGAAAATATCTGTCCAGCTTGTATCTTTAATACTCTAATTTAGCAATTATAGTATTAGAGTAACTCATTCAACATACAGAAAGTACCTATAATGATGTATATTTCCATTCCATTGTGAATTATAAAGGTCACAGAGACTGACACCACAATTGTGGTTTAAATTGAAGAGAATCTAACTTTAATTTATTTTAATTTAATTTTGTTAAATGCTACATTACCATTTTCTAATAAAAATGTAAATAGTTCTCATGTTAAGATTTAATTTTGATTTATTCCATATTTTTGAATGATTATATTTGTTGAGAATATTATTGAGTTTATAATGATTTTTTAATGTCTTGAACCATTCAATGACCCATTAGGGTCATTATCAAGTCCCAAGGGTAAGCATGATACTCGGAAGAGCTACCCTCTGCCCAAAAGTTCACCATGATAAGAGATGTGGTAACAGCATTCCCTACAGACACAAGAAAGGGTTCTTTTACTTCTGGAATCATAAGACTTTAGAACTGGAAAGAACAATCACAATAAAAAGAACAAGATGTAGACAGATAGATATAGATATAGACACAGATATAGACATAGATGTAAATAGATATAGATATAGACATAAATAGATATATAGACATAGATATAGATATAGATGTAAATAGATATAGATATATACATCTATGAACAAGAACAAAAACAATAACCACCACTTATACAGCAGTTAAGGTTTGTGAAATTGTACATAATGTTGCCTCATTTGATTGATCCATGTAAGGCAGGTGCTATTACTATCCCTACTTTACAGATGATTAACCTGAGGCAGAGAGAGAGGATAAGCGACTGGCCCATGGTTCCATAGCTAATAGCTCCAGCACTCTACCCACCCACTTCCTATTTGACTGGAGAAATCACTTTGTCCAACTTCCTCATCGTGTAGATGGGTAGATGAAAGCCCAAAGAAGTTAACTTGTTTATCTAAGGTCACACAGATAGTTAAGTGGAAATATGGGCCCTGAGTCCAGATCTTCAGATCCCATACAGCACAGCTCCATTCCATGTATACCAGAGCGGAATGCCAACTAGACACACCTCTTCTTATGGAAGAGTAGGGCACACCACTTCTCAATACGCTCATACTCAGAGTATCCTTAACTGCTCTGTCCCTTCAAGAAACCAATTCTCTATGGTCCCTTTCAATATAGAAATCTGATGGTTCTCCATCATCTGAGGTTCTCCAACCTCCCCTATCCTTGGCAGGGCAAATGACAGTATCTGGAGTACAGACGAATATTAAGGAGGAAATGCTCCTAATTCTTTCATTTCCTGTGCTTGGGTCAAATATTCTCCATAACTTCCCTCCCCAGGCGCTCCACACATTTCCTAAAACTACCTGAATTTTGGGATCTGAGTCAATCTTTCAGCACAGTCTACGCTATACCTTGGAACCCCAAAGCCTGAATTTATGGTACAATGGTTTTCCTGTAGCTGCTACAGATGGCTCCTTGTAGTTCTGAGAGCAGACCCAGGGTTGCAGAATCACAGCTCCCCAGTCTTTTCACAGCTTCAGGAATTATATAATCACCCATGGGAAGATATCTTAAATTAACAGAGTAAATCCCCCTTTGAAGCCAATGAAACAAAAATATTTGCATCTCCTCATCAGAATTTGGTCCAAGACTAAATGAATACCATTATTGTGAAACTGTTTTACAAACAATTGCTTTTGAACATCAGGTGAGCCGAGGAGGCAACACATTCCGGCTGTGAACAGGCAGATTCTTGTATTACATAGTCAGTTGTTGCTGCTGCTGTTCAGGAAGATCCAATTCTTTGTGACTCCACTGAGGGTTTTCTTGTGGTTTGCCATTTCCTTTACCAGCTCATTTTACAGATGAAGAAACTGAGGCAAATGGGGTTTAATGATTTACCCAGGGTCACACTGATAGTGTCTGAGGCTGGATTAGAATTCAGGAAGATGTGTCTTCCTGACTCCAAGCCCAGCATTCTATCCTCTGTGCCACCTAACTGCCCCTATTAAGTCAGTATTTTAGACAATAGCTTTTGTTTCATTTTAACTATTAGGTCCCCATGTGACTTCATTTATTACTAAAATTATACACAACTTTCTCTGACTTGTAATGCAGAAAAAAATGTTCCACAATAAAATGCCCTTTATGAATGGTATCAGGCAGTTTTGTTTACTATAAATACCTTTTCAGGATCAAGGGAATTTCCAACCTTTTATGTTATGTTTTAAAAGCAGTTATAGATGTGCTCACTCATAATTTAGGTGTATTCAAAGGACAATTATTGTTAGATAAATTTAAACATGTTTATGGGGCCATGTATGGTTCAAGGCATCCTACTGAAGTAGGGGTAGCAGAGGCCCTGAAGCCGGTGGACCACTTGAGCTCAGGAGTTCTGAGTGGCAGCACGTCTAAAATCTATCCACACTGAGTCGGGCACCAATATGGTGGCTCCCAAGACCAAGAGCCCCCAGGACCGAAAGAGAACAGATTTCAAGTCAATCAGCAGTGGAATGGGGCATAGGGCTTATGTACTTCCAGCCTGAGAAAGACAGGGAGATAAAGTCTCAAACAAAAGAAAAGGAAACAAACAAAAAAAAATGTTTCTCACCCACCTCTTTGCTTTCACTCCAAATTCTCTTTTATTAATGATACTCGGGCTTTTCAAAATTGAATTAACTTCTTTAGGAAAAGGGGAGCGCAAAGACAAAGGTAGGGAAGTTTTTACACTTCCAAAACTGGATGGATTAATGATTTCATTCCCATCTCCTCATCAAAGAAATAGTCCCTGAGCAACCTCTCCTCCTGAGTGATCCCTGCCCCTGTCTTTCTGTACATCCTGAAAAGAACAGTTACCCATTTCCTGGAAGTGCTCCTATTTTGTGCATGGGGCCCATGGAAAACTCAGATGATCCAGCTGTTAGTCCTCATTTTCCCTACCCAACTCCTTTTCTGGTCATGCATATTCTGCATGACATATTGCTCTCATTACACACACACATGAATCATGATTTCTAAGGAACATAACTCCTAATGAAAAGTATTATAGCATACATTTCTCCAAACCACTATAGGGAGACAGCATGCTATAGTGAAAAGGTGTCTTAGATCTGGGGTCAGAAAATCTGTATTCAGACCCTGGCTTTGACCCCTCACTACCTTAATGACCTTGGGAAAGTCAATCACTTCTCTAGGTCTGAAGTTTCTCAATCTGACAAACTGAAGGGATTGCACTATGTCAGTGGTGGGGAATCTGCATCCTCGAGGCCATGTGTGGCCATCTAGGTCCTCAAGTGGGGCCTTTGACTGAGTCCAAATTCATTCTGTGAAGTTTGGATTCAGTCAAAGGGTCACATCTGAGGACTCAGAAGGCCGCGGGTTCCCCAGCCCTGGACTAGGTGACCTCCAAATCTATGATGGTATGATAGGCATGGCAGCAAGATATCTACAAGCTATGTGACCTTGGGCACATCACTTAACCTCTGTTTGACTCAATTTCCTCATCTGTAAAATGACGATAATGATAACACCTAACCCCCACCCTGAGGGTTGTTGTGAGAATCAAATGAGACAATATTTGTAAAGTGTTTAGCACAGTGCCTGGCACAGAGTAGGCACTACGTAAATGCTAGCTATTATAATTATAACTATTAATTATTATTATTATTAGGATAGCTAGAGGGCACAGTGGATAGAGCACTGGGTTTGGACTCAGGAAGACCTGAGTTTAAACCCAGACTCAGACACTTAAGTAGCTGTGTGACCCTGGGCAAGTCACTTAACCCAGTCTTCCTCAGTTTCCTCATCTGTAAAATGAGCTGGAGAAGGAAATGCAAACCACTCAAGCATCTTTGCAGGAAAATCCCAAATGGGGTTGAAAAGGGTAGGACACGACTGAACTAAACAACAATAAATAATAATAATAATGACTATTTTCTACCAAGGTGAATGATCTTCACACTGGGTAAGTACAACGTCTTTGTAACACGTAATTAAAATTAATCAAAGCACAGCGATGCTAGGAGAGTACCTAGTTACTGTCTTCAAGCCGCCAAGTACCAAAACTCAAATTATGTCCTTCCTGCACCAAGGTAGGCAGGACTAGAACAAGGGATGACACGTAGTCCAGGCTATCTAGAATGTAGAGTATATGAAGGGAAATGACACAAGATAAAGTGGCAATAATACGGTATTTAATCATAACAATAATAATACGACACTGGGCACTGAAGTTCCATGGAAACAATGCAGAAGGCCCCCACTCGGGAACATCCTCTACCATGACAATCCTGTTATCCCTTCCAAAGTCATCCATTTTGGGCATGGGCCAATGGTTCATTCCCATCCTGGCAGCGTTTCTGACTCTCTAGCCTTTGCCCCCACAAAGGAACCTCTCCCCCTTGCCTCACCTTTCTGACTCCCTTTTCTGTTTTTTCTTCCCCCATTAGAATGTAACTTCCCTGAAGTAAGGGACCCCTTTTGCTTGCATTTGTATCCCCAACACTTAGCACAAGGCCAGGCGCATAGCAATGCTTGCTGCCTGCTAAGCAGTAGCAGGTATTAGGAGAGACCCCGGGCATGATGTGATCACAGCTCAGAGAATATCAGGGCCACTGGACTTTTCATCCTCATGGGCAAGTTTGTAATTCTCTGGGGTTTCAGGATAAGGACAGAACCCAAGATTTGAGTGTGTTTTGTGGGAAAATAGTACTCTGGGTACTTCCATTGTTCTTACTGGTTCCCAACTTTTTGAAGGAGGAAGAGAAGAGAACATTTTAAATCTCAGGGAAAATGCTGCCACAGCCATGATTTGCCCTGTGGCTCAGCTCAGTCCTGCCTACCTCAGTATTCTCATAGGGCTACTCTGCCTTGAGCTAATTCCCCTGCAAGGAAGCCAACAGGAAGGGATACAGCCTCTCTCCTTCCACAGCAAGGGTGAAGAGTAGGCAGGTCCAGCAGGAGTAGTGGGGGGAAGAACAGAAGATTGTGGTCCAAGAGGTCAAGGTCTTAGAGATGGAGCATTTCTGCATGACCATGAAGTCTCTCAATGAAAAATATTCCTGCACAGGGATATAGTTATAACCTCAGGGCCCCACTGCACAGGGCAGGCTGCTCATCCCTACACTCCATGGGCTCAGACAGCTACAGCAGGCTGCTAACTCCATTTTCTGAGTTCTTTCTTCAATTGGCTTTTTATGATTTTTCTATCAGACAGAAAGTTGTCACTTCTCACTATTATCATTAAGCTTGTTTGCAGCAGGCCCACTTATCATTTTTAACCTTCAGCTTCCAATCTCTCATGGGCTTGGAAACCAAGTCATCCAGCTCGTTAGGACCTTGTGTATACAATTGAGTGAACAGGCTGTGTGGGATTGCCTAGTTCAGGGGTAGGGAGCCTCAAGACTGAAGGTTTCCCACCTCTGGCCTTACTCTATGGATTTTGTGACAGGTCATTCGACTGCCAAGAAGGATTTTTTTCTCCCGTTTCTTTCCTGGCTCCTTCCTATATTCTGGATGGGTAAAGCTGCCCGATTGCTAGCCAGATAAAGGAGATAACCGTTACATTATTAAGAAGCTACTCGCTCTGTGGGAGAGAATGATGGATTTAGAGGAAAGATACAAAGGTTTGGGTTCTGGCTCTGACCATGAACAAGTCATGTAACTTCTCTGAGACAGTTTCCTCCCAATAAGAACCATGCTGTCTACTTCACATGGTTTTGTGGAAGACGTTTGAAGGGCTGAATAAATTGAGGTTGTCATAAAGATGATAACTGATGAAAATGCTGATTAAATATCAAAACAAACTACCAATTATTGAGAGAAAAAAAACTTTATGACCAGAAAAGAAAATCAACTCTTTGTAATGTTTAGAAAAGAGAAGACTGGATTGACTTTTTAAAGGTCCTTCTATATCAGAGGAAAGAGCACCAGCCCTGGAGTCAGGAGGGCCTGAATTCGATTCTGGCCTCAAACACTTAGTAGCTGTGTGACCCTGGGCAAGTCACTTAACCCTGACTGCCTCAACAACAATAATAATAACAACAAAGAAGTTCCTTCTACATCTAATAGTCTATGAACCTTTTTTTTTTAAATAGATTGACGATCATTGGCATAGGAATTCCCAGTAAGGAAACTGCCTTTGCCAATTCTGGTTGGTACCTGCTTTAAGATCATGAGCTCTTAGTCTCAGAGAGTTAACCTAAGAGGCACTGAGAAGTTAAATAATTTGTCTTATGTCACACAGCCAGCACATATTAAAGGTAGAACTTGAATCCAGGTATTACGATTCCTAGGTTGGCGCTGTCTTGAGAAGCAGCATACTATAGTACAGAAATTCCCTCAGAGATGCCCAAACCAGGCTATTATGTCATTGAGAAATGTTTAATAAGTTCACTAAAAATACAATACGACACTGGCAACGTCACTTTCTGTTTTTCTAAGTTAATATATGGAGGCAGGGTTCCATTTCTATTTGATAAATGTGGATATGACACCGGACTTGGAGACAAATATCTAAGTTCCTGTCTCAGACACTTGATGAGTCTCTCTGAGAAAGGCACTTATCCTCTGTGCCTCAGCTTCCTCATCCTTGAAACAGGAGGCTTCAATAGGAGGATTCAATGATCTCTAAGATTTCTCCCAGGTCTAAATCCATGAATTGTATCATCAAGCAACATCAAGAACTCAGAAAAGCCCAGCATTCTAGAGCCAGAACAGCAGCTAGAAGCCACTAGGTGGGTAGTGGATAGAGCGCTGGGCCAAGAGTTCAAATTCAAATGGATCAAATGAGATAATGTCTGCGAAGTGCTTAGCCCAGTGCCTCGCTCAGAGCAGATGCTTAATAAATGTGTATTTCTTTCCTTCCTATCGAACATGCAGTCCACTGGGTTCCCTACTTGTAAAATATTTTCCCAAACTCTGGACGTTGCATTTATTTGTACCTACGATTCAAAGATGTGCTCTCCAGCAGTCAATATAAAACACATCATTATAAGAGCCCCTGGTGGGAGGGGTGACTGGTGTTCATGTTCTACAAACAGCCATTAAATCATACAAAGGACATTTTCTGGATTTCATTAAACACATTTTGATTTAGATACAGCATTACTGCAATAAATTGTGTTCCTTAGAAGTAACCAGGGTGAGCTTTCCCATGGGAAGCTTTGAGTTTAAATGGGAGCCTTAAGCCATGACCAGAAAGTCCTGGACGCTTTTGATCAAACCCATGTATTCTGATTGCGTTGCTCATTCTGATTCCAGCTTTCCAGTTTGTCATGACTATTGAGACTCTTTCTCCTTCATATTTCTTATTCCACACAATGATTTTAATCTTGGCTACCCCCATGGATCCTTTGCTACCCTTTCCCCAACAACGGCTGGAAGGGTTGGATGGGTACCGTCCTTAAATTGAAACTGGCCTATGGATTCCTATACATGAAATTCTACCTCCCAACTCAGTACTGCGCAGACTGTGCACCCCTCCCCTGCCCTGATGCCTGAAATGGCTTCCCTCTTCAGCTCCCTCTTTTAGAATCCCTTACTCCCTTCAAAGACATTTCAAGTGTCACCTTCTTTATGAGTTTTTTGTGACTCGCAGTAGTTAGTGCCCTATGTCCTGTTCACCATGTGGTTATTTGCACATATTTGTATATATTCTATACTTATTATGTTGTGAACATGTTCTATCCCCTAAGTAGAGTGTAAGCTCCTTGGGGGAAGGGTCTACCTAACCTTCAGATTTGTATTCCTATGATGCAAGTACATAGTAGGTGTTTAATAAATGCATGTTGAGTCAATAGTCGGCATGCAGCTCCTACAACAAACTAAGGATACAAAAATGGAAAACAGCAGACTCTATGCACTAGTTTCTTACTATGGAAGACACTTTAGCATAATGATATATCCCTCAGAGTGGGATGGATATCCTTTAGTCATCATACTCTTCCTCTCATTAACTTCATGGACTTATTTCTCACAGGTGAGTCGTGTAATTCTCAAGGGTCTCCCATGATGTGCCCATTCTAGGTCTGATGTTCTATGAATGCCTCCCTTAATAGCGACTCCTTTACATCTATTTATAAATATGCTCAGGTGCCTTTGAGTATAAGAAGCGAAAAAAGTCTCCCCCCTGCTATATTTCAGCCACAATCTCATCTTTCTTATTTTCACTGATATTGAAAATGTTGTCCATATCAAAGTAGAATAAGACAAATACGTGCTATGCATTAACACACAATGTTGCATAACAGGTATATTAGAAGGGTCCAAGAAGTAAGGAAATTGATGAAATGAAGGAGGGAAATCAGGGAAGATTTCATGAAGAAGGCAGAAATTGAGAGATGGATTTAAGATCAGATAGAAATTCAGCAGAAAGGGGCAGCTAGATGGTGCAGTTAGTAGAGCACTGGCCCTGGAGTCAGGAGGACCTGAGTTCAAAACCGGCCTCAGACACTTGATACATGTATTAGCTGTGTGACCTTGGGCAAGTCACTTAACCCCAATTGCCCTGCCCCCCAGAAAAGAAATTCAGCAGAAGAAGGAGAGAAAGGCTTTGCCAAAATAGGAACTGAAGTGAACCACAGTCCAGAGACAGGAGAGAATGGAGCATGGTCAAAGGACAGAAAGTAGACCAGCGCCACCAGGCAGAGTGCAAAGAGAATAAAGGAAAGAAATCTGAGATAGGGCTAGAAAAGTAGGGTGGTACCAGGCTGTGGAGGGCCCTGAATGCCAGGCAAAAGACTTTAAACTTTATGCAGTAGGCTATAAGGAGGCACTGAAGATTTTTGAGCAGAAGAGCAACAATCAATTGAATACAAAAAGAAAACTCAATGTGCAGAGAATTAGGAAAGCGGCACGCTGTGGCAAAAATATAGCTATAGATATAAATGTAGATATAGATATATGATTAGGAGATAAATCTAGTTTCTAAACTCAGTTTTGGATTGAAATAATTATCGTTATAATTGTCATAAGTATTATTATTAGTATGCAGGGAATTTGAAAAGCAGCATGATGCGGCAAAAAAAAATAAAAATTTAAAACATACACATATGTACACACATATATGTATGATTAGGAGATAGGAGATCTAGTTTTTAAACTCAGTTTTGGAAAAAATAATAATTATAATTGCAATAATAATTATCATTAATAGGTAGTTAATTAGGAAAGCAGTACGGAATGGCAAAAAATTTAAAAATTATATATATACATATATATATGATTAAGAGATACGAATTCTATTGTCTAAACCCAGTTTGGGACAAAAATAATAATTGTTATAATCTTAATAATCATTAGTAGGCAGGGAATTAAGAAAGTAATATTGTGTGACAAAAATTATTAGATTAGAAGGTAGGAGATATCATTTCTGAACCTAGTTCTGGATAACGTTATCATTATTATATTTTAAATATATTATAATTATTATAGCTAACATTTAGATAATACATAACATGTGCTAGGCACTATACGAAGCACTTTACAATGATCTCATTTGATCCTCACAACAACCTTAGGAGGAAGATGCTATTTTTATTCCCATTTTACAGATGAGTTAAAAGAGGCAGACAGAAGTTAAGTGACCCACTCAGGATCACACAGCTAGTAAGTGGCTGAGGCTGGATTCCAGGCCTGGAGTTCCATCTGCTGTACCACCTAACTGTCTCTATGTGACCTTGGCAAATAATAGCAGCTCACCTTTCTAAAGTACTTCAAGGTTTACAAAGCAGTTTCCTGGAATAACCCTGTAAGAGAGACACTGAATTTGGGTGTTATTTCATTTATCTTGACCTTAGTTTCTTTACGTGTCAAATCAAGATCTCATTTTCTATGAACATGTGTTCTACAAACTTCAGTTCTTTTCATCCTTGAGGAATAGAGACTCTAACTTAAAAAAAAACAGAACAATGGCTTTTCAGTTAAGTAAATCACTGAACCTTAAAGGAATCATGTAGACTCTTAAACTTTCATCACTTTATTCAAAACTGAAAATGACATACTCATTTTCAGGATGAAAAAGGATTGTTAATTGAGCCATCAATTCTTTCTTCTAAAAAGATGTGTTTTTTATTGTTATAATAACAATAAAGATAGTGTCAGCTATAATTAAAATGGATGGATGAAATTCTAAAAGATTTAGTTTAATTTTACTAGCATAAAATTCCTAAGTTCAGCTGCTGAGTATTCAACACTCAACATTAATAGCAGCTTGGCCATGAAAGAGACAACCTTAATCCTGGAGAACACCTAACTTTATATTTCAGGTTTTATCTGAACACATTAACTTCCTTCACTCCAGGTCACATTCACCCCACCCTACTTCCTTATATGTCATTGTATTCATAACTCAACCTCTTAATATGATGATTTGGAATTGTCGTCATCCCCAAGCCCATTTCTTCTTCTATGCACTGCTAATTCCAGTATTTATGGATTAGAACTTGCTCTGTTTGTCACTGGAAGACAGAACTGGAATGAGTAGATGAAAGTTAGAAGGAGGCAGACTTTCATGCACCTAAAGAAAAGATTCTTAGCAACAAGCTGTCCAAAAATGGAATGGACTGGCTTACTGAGGTCGCTTGTCACTGAAGCTCAACAAGCATTTCACTCTTTGAAATATCCTATGTAAGGCTTAAGTCATTTCAGTCATCAGGCTGATGACATTTGTCAATTATACTCCAGGCACTGTTCTAAGAGCTGAGGTTACAAAGAGAGGTAAAGGATTGACCCTACCCTTGAGAAGCTCACAATCTAATTAGGGTGACAAAATGCAAGGAACTGTGTACAAACAAGCTGGATACAGCATGAACTGGAGACCAACAGCAGAGGAAAGACACCAGCCTTAAGGGGATTCCTATGAAAGGTGGTCAGAGAAAGCAGGAAGTGGAGATGAGTAGACAAAGCACTAAAAGTACTGGGGAATGCCATACTTGGACCTGTGACTTGGGCAGAGATGAGACTAGATGACTTTGGATGCTTTTTCCAACTCTGAGATCACAGGATTCAATGACTGAGATCACAGAATCTCAGAGCTGTGAGGAAAGGACTTCAGCTATACAACATCCCTGAAAAGTGGTCATCCATCTTCCACTCAAACACAATTCCTCTCAATTCTCATGCCTTCTAAGCCTCTGTTAATTATTTTATATTTATCCTGAATATAGCTGTATATATATATGTGTGTGTATATATATATATACACATATATATGTATGTGAGTATATATGTGTATATAGGTACATATGTATGAGTGTATATATGTGTGTGTATACACACACATACATATACTTGTTTTCATGTTGTCTCACCCATTGGATTATCAGCTCCTTGAGGGCAGGGACTGTTTTTTGCCTCTTTTTGCATCTCCAGAACTTAGCACAGTGCCTGGCACAAAGTAGGTACTTAATAAATGTTGACTTATTCTTCGAGGGAGCCTCTCTACCCTCTAGACCCCTCAGCTTCTTCTCCCAAGGGCTGGAGTATATGGGATGGGGGGAGTGGATAGAAAGAAGGAGGCTCTCTAGTGTTTCTCTCTCTGTTTGTGGGTGCTCAAGGTTTATCTTGTGGCAGGGGGATCTGAGCCCTATTTCATTTCTGTCTGAGTTATTTTGTAAAGCAGAGTCATCCTTTCTGATGTAGGGAGATCTTTAAACCATAGCAACAGTTTCTACCAGTACATTTCTGCCACACTGAGCTGAGGAGGTGACCCCGCTTACCTATCCATGATCTTAATATGATTGAATGATTGATTGTTCAAATACAAGCAAAACAATTGCTGAAAGGAAGATGGAGGGCATATGACTACAGAAAGGTAGCAGTAGAGTATAACTCTGATTACACAGTAGGAAAATTACATTTCATTTCACAGTGCAATGTCACACTTTTATTATCACATTATGTATTACAAGTCATTTTTATGTGACAATGACCATTTCTTCTTCGATATAAATCTACAGTGGACACAGGTACGCTGCTGTAGTCCTTTTAGAGGGCTGAATTGGAGTTTTTGTTGTTGTTCCTATATTTCTACTTAATGTTCTTTTCCTATAACCTTGGAAGATGTGCAAACTCTGAAATGGTCTAAGTTCCCAAATAAAGATAACAACCATTTTGGGTATAAGGGCTGGAGTCTCTAAAACAAAATAAATCTTGAGTTCCCAGGATTAGCAGAGGTATTGTTTTTAATTATTTTCTTTCATCCCAGTAGGAAAAAATGTATTTATTTGTCCCTTTGATTTTCTAATGGTGGATCACAATTCTGAAATCTCTGCTTGCTCATTTTATAGAACAATTTTATAATGACTAATTTGCACCCAAACTGTTAACTTTGTTGCTCACAATATCTACCCTGTTAGGAAATTTTTGGAAGTTGTCTAGGTGGCCTCCAATTAAGAGACAGGTTGTGTTCAAAAACTATATATACAAGCCAGTTATTTGGAACATTTTTGGGATGGTGTCATAAATAGCAGGTTAGATCCCAGCATTATCCCACAAAAGCCTATTTAACTCAAACTGGGTGCCCATTAAGCATACAAGAGAGGAAAAAAAATTTCTTCCCATTTCTTGAAGATTAGACCCTAGGCTAGGTGTTCTTAACTTGGGGTCCATGAATGCCCAAGGGATCTATGAATAGATTTTAAGGGGATCCATAAATATAAATTGTAAAAATGCATCATTTAACTTTTACTATCTTCTAACCAATATTTGGCATTTTCTTCAATTATTTAAAACATCACTCTGGCAAGATGGCAGCTGGAAAGCAGGGACTTGCGTGAGCTCCCACCCAGGTCCCTCCAAACACCTATAAAAATGGCTCTGAACAAATTCTAGAACTGCAGAACCCACAAAATAGCAGAGGGAAGCAGGGCACAAACCCAGAACACCCTGGATGGTCGCAGGGTAAGGTCTATCGCTCACAGAGCTGGGAACGGAGCAGAGCCCAGCACGGGCAGCACAGACCAACTAGACCTAGACCGGGAGCTGGGCAGAACAGCCCTTAGCACCCTGAATCAGTGAGCTGTGGCAGTTACCA
>CM053622.1:661697031-661717163 GCA_028646595.1 Phalanger gymnotis
GGACTGTATTTTAGCTTTCTTTGTATTCCCAGCACGTAATGCAGTGCCTGGTACATAGTAGGTGCTTAATCATTGCTGAATGACTGACTGGCTACATGAACCCAAAGAAGAGAACCAAGAATAATGCATAGAAGACACAGAGAAGTAGACTTAGGGCATGAGGCAAAAACTGATCTATCTTGAAATAGAAGAGGATACTTCTAGAGGTAGTAGAATTCCTCCATATTGGAGCACTTCCTGTAATGGCTATATGACAACTTGCTGGGTATGTTGCCAAAGAGAATTCATGTTCAGATATAAGATGGATTACATATAAAATTAATAAAGTTAATCAGCTCTGAAAGACTTAGGAATTCTAAGCAGCATAATGCCGAACCACAATTCCAAAATATTCATGATGAAATATAATATCCTCCCTCCAGGTGGAAAGCTAATAGACTAAGAGTAAAGAATGAAGTATATTATCTTTTTCTGTCTTTTATTTCTTTTTTTGGACATGGGAAATGAGGGAATTTGCTTTGTATAAGTATATATATTTGTAATGAAAATCAAAATTTCATTTCTGTCATTTTACACTAGTGTACTATTTCCCCAAGTGACTTAGTGACATTGACATACAGAGAAATTGTTGATAGCACTAATGTCATGCACTAGGTTTTGGAGGAAATAGAAAAAAATTTAAAGAGATCAAAATTTTTGCCCTCACGTTCTAGTAGGTAGATAGAAGACAGATAAATAATTATGTTATATAGAACAGTATAAGTGCATAAAAAGGGCACAAAGTAAAAAGTATTGGTTTTCTTGCCTTCTCAATAGGTGGGTTAAAGGAAGAGGAAAGAGGAAGAGGGAAAAAATTCAGAATTGAAAATAAAATAAAACTGAATTAAAAAAGAAAATTAATTGAGCAAGCCTTTATTAAATATCTTCTGCCAGGCACTGTGCTGAAACTAAGCCTGTCCTTAGGCAGCTTACATTCTACTGCAGATATATGTTTGTATAAAGCATAGCTAAGGATAGTAACTGGACTTGTGATTTCACTAATGGAGGGGACTCTGATAAAGAAACTCGTTCTACTAATGTAGTCCAGCACCTTCTCTGCAGAATTCCCTAGAGCACTGAAAGATTAAACAACTTACCCAGGTCACAAAGCCACTATGTGTCAGAAGTGGGACCTGAATCAAGGTCTTTCTAGAGACAAGTGGATGGCATAGTAGATAAAAAATTGGAGTTAGGAAAACCTCTCTCTCTCTCTCTCTCGATGGCAGCTACATACCATGGTAATACTATTGCAATTTTTTAATACTCATTATTCAAAAATTTTGAGTTCCAAATTATCTCCCTCTCTTCCTCCCTCACCACACCTCCCTAAAACAGTAAGCAATTTGATAGAGATTATGTATGTGCAATCATGTAAAACATATTTCCATATTAGTCATATTGTGAAAGAAGAAATAGGCCAAAAGAACCATAAAAAAACAAAGACAGTAAAAATAGTATGCTCTGATCTGCATTCAGACTCCATCAATTCTTTCTCTGGATGTGGACAGTATTTTCCATCATGAGTCCTTTAAAATCATCTTGCATTACTGTATTGCTGAGAAGAGCTAAGACATTCACAGTCAAGCATCAGAAAATGTTGCTGCTACTGTGTACAATGTTCTCTTGGTTCTGTTCACTTCACTTTGCATCAGTTCACATAAGTTTTTCCAGGTTTTTCTGAAATCTGCCTGCTCATCATTTCTTATAGAACAACAGTATTCTGTCATATTCACATACCAAGACTTGTTCAGCCATTCCCCAACTGATGGGCATCCCCTCAATTTCCAATTCTTTGTCACCACGAAAAGAGCTGATATAAATATTTTTGTACATGTAGGTATTTTCTCCCTTTTTGTAGTCTGTTTGGGATCAAAGGATATGCACAATTTTATAGTCCTTTGGGCATAGTTCTAAGTTGCTCTCCAGAGTGGTTGGATCAGTTAAGATGTTTATAAAGCACTTAGTATAGTGGATTAATAAATTCTCCTTTCTTCCATCTTTTCTTCCTTCCTTCTTTCCTTCCTTCCTTCCTTTTTTCATTCCTAGCTCTGAAGCCAGCTCTCTGTTATATTATGCTGTCTCTGGATATAATTTGCATATGAATATATACAAAATAATACAAGGTAATTTTGGCAGGAAAGCCATTGTCCCTGAAAGGATCAGGGCTGGCTTCATGTGGAAAGTCGATCTTAAACTGAGACAAGCTTTGAAAGAAACTGGAGATGTCAAGAAGTGGAAGTAAAGCAGGTGGATATTCCAGACACAGGGAACAATTAGTAATAAGGAATGGAGAACAGGGTATGGGGAATAGAAAGAAGACCAGGATGGACTACATAGTGTATGAAAGGGACTACTGTACACTAGGGCTAAAATGGTGGGCTAGAGTCCATAGGAGAGTAAGATGGCAGGATCTGTGCTTTAGGAAAATTACTTTGACATCTATGTAGAAGATGGACATGCTGAATTCATCTTATGGAACATGCACTTCAGAAAATAGGACAGTTTGAGAGAGAAGATGACAAATTCTGTTGATTCTGACATGTTGATTTTGAGATGATTTTGAGTTGCCTACAAGACATCCAGTTCAAGATGTTCAAAAAGCAGTCAGTAATTACAAACTGCAACTTAGAAGACAAAGACTAGATTTATAGATCTGGTTATTATCTGCAGAGAGGTGGTAAGTAAATCCACAGCAGCTGATGAAATCACCAAGTGAAATGGTGTAGAGAGGGGAAAAAAAACAACCAAGAGTCCAAGAGCCTTGGAGGACATCCACAAACAAAGAGCAAGCAAAGGAGATGGAGAAGGTATGGAAAGACAGGTAGGAGGAAAACAGAGAGAACAATGTCATGAAAGCCTAGAGAAGAGAGAGTATCTAGGAAAACTGGATCACTGCAGGATGATACAAAAGTTTCAAAAAAGATGAAGACTGAGAAAAGGTCATTAGATATGGTGATAAAGAGATCATTGTTAACAGAGATATATAAAATAAAAAAGTCAATTCTCAATAGAGTAATGGTCAAATGAACAGAAATTCCTCAAAAGAAGACTTACAAATTATTATTAACAACCTTGAAATAATTGTCCAAATCCAAAGGAAAATACAAATCAAAACAACCACCAGGTCTCACCTCTTACCCAGCAAATTGGACAAAAGATGAGGATAGTCAATGTTGGAGGGGTTGTGGGGACATAGGCACACTGATACATTGTTGATGGAGTTGGAAATTGGTACAACTAAATTGAAAAGAATTATGAAACTGTGCAAATAAAGTGACTAAAATGCCCATTCCTTTTCACACTAGATATATACCTCAAGAGTAGAACAGTAGAGCACCAGGCCTGAAGTCAGGAAGACAAGTTCAAATCTGGTCTCAGACGCTTACTAGCTGTGTGACCTGGGCAAGTCACTTCACTCTGATTCAATTTCCTCATCTCTTAAATGAGCTGGAGAAGGAAATGGCAAACCACTCCAGTATCTTTGCCAAGAAAACCCCAAATGGGGTCACAAAGAGTCAGAGATGCTGAAATTACTAGGTCACAATGAAAACATACCTTAACCAGATCACTGACAAGAAGGAAGTCCTCATATATACATATAAATAAATTTAGAAGCCCTGCCATCAAGGATCAAAAGACAAAGTCAGAAAGGACTTGAGAATTAAAAACAGACACTCACCTTGACACAGTGTTAACAGTGCCAGATTTGGAATTAGATCATTAGTAAGAAGACACTCCTCATACACACATAAATTTATACATATACATATAAATATTTATATAACAATATTTAGAGCAGCACTTTTTGTGATAGCAAAGAACTGGAAATAAAGTAGAAACCCGTGAACGAAATGTGGAATGGCTAAACACACTGTGGTACATAAATACAATGAAATTTAACTGTGCAAAAAGATATGATGAATATGATTAATAGAGAAAAGTACAAAAAGACAAAAAACAAGGATGGCCCCAAAGAAAAGATATGAGGATACACTTCCCTCAACTCTTTCAGAAAGGTGGGAGGTTCATGGGTGAGGAACATTGTGTATATTTTCAGACTTTTTGTATACACTGCTCACTTTTTGCTGATTTTTAAAAATTTCATCCTCTTTTTATTTAAAAATATTGTTATATAGGATCGCTCTCTGGGAGGCAGAGGGGAGAGATTCTGGGTGAAATTTAGATGAAGTCTGCTAAAATCTATATCCCAAAGACATAAAAAGGGCGGAGGGAGACCTATTTGTATAAGAATATTTATAGCTACTCTTTTGTGGTGGCTAAGAAGTGGAAACTGAAGGTATGCCCACCAATTGGTGAATGGCTAAACAATCTGTGGTATATGGTTGTGATAGAATAATACAGTGCTATAAGAAATGACAAGGAAGATGATTTCCAAAGAAAAACTTTGGAAGACTTATATGAACTGATGCATAGTGAAATGAACAGAACCAGAAGAACACTGTACACAGTAACAACAATAGTGTACAATGAAGAATTGTGAATAAAATAACTATTCTCAGCAATACAAAAGACAATCCCAAAGGACTAATGATAAAGCATATTATCTATCTCCATATTGTTTGAACACAGACTGAAGCTATTTTTCATTCCATTTTCTTTCTTTTATCTTTTTTCTTTTATTCGAGTCTTCTTTTATAAAATGACTAATATAGAAATGTTTTACATGATTGCACACGTATAAGCTATATCTGATTGCTTAGTGTCTTAAGGAGGGAAGAAAGGAGGGAGGAACAGAATTTGGAACTCAAAATTTAAAAAAATGTCAAAAATTGTTTTAACATTCAATTGGACTGAATAAAATATTATATGTTAAAAGAAATAGTAAAAAAAATTTAGATGAAGCAAAAATAAAACATCAATAAATTTTTTAAAATTAAAATATAATAAAATATCCATATCCTTTGACCCAGAAATACACTGCTAGGCATATACTCCATGGATACCAGTGATGAAAAGAAAGGTTCCACATAAAACAAAATATTTAAAAACGAATTTTTATGGTAACAAAGAAAAGGAAACAGAGTAGATGCCCATCAAATGGAGGTTGACTAAACAAATAGTAGTATATGGACGTAATGAAATATTACTGTGCTATAAGAAATTATGAATATGATTAACATCATGGAAAGACATATACTGATGCAAAGTGAACGAAGTAGCCAAGAAAACAACATTCAGTGTCTACGATGTAAATGAAAAGAACAATCAACACAGAACAACTAAAATTGAATGTCGCAAAATTAAAAAGAACATATGGCCCCAAAGAAGGGAAGATGCCACTTCTGATCCTTTGGAGAAGTTGGGGTACATCCATGGAAGACCAAATAAAACATAAGTTTTTTTTTCAACGTATTGATAGTCATTGCTAACTCGTTCTCATTTAAAAAAAAATCCGTTGTTATTATAGATGCCTCTCTGAAAAGGGAGAGCGGAAGGGACATAGAGGGATCCTAGGAGGTACAAAAACAAAAGCTATCAATAAAATTCTATTTAAAACTAGATAAACCATCTGGGAGGATTTGAGAGCATTTTCAGTTAAGTAATGATGTCGAAGGCTAGATATCAGAGGGTTTAGAAGAGAGTGAAGAGATGGAATGGAAGCACTTACTGCATATGGGTTTTGCAGAGAAGAGGATGAGTGATATAGAAAGATAGCTAGTGAACATGAAAAGATTTTTGTTTTTTGTTAGGATAAAGAAAATACGAATATATTTCTAGATAGCAGAGAACAAGCTTACAGTAGATAGAGACTGAATATTAGAGAGAGGGAAAGATGATGCTTGTGACAACCTGCTGGAGAAGCCAGGAGATGGGATTGAGTGCACATATCAAGGGTTGGTCTAAGCAAGGAGGAGGGCCACCTCTACATCTAATGAATGAAGCAATAAAGGCTCCTCCCTTCAAGAAGGAGGTCACAAATAACTAATTGGAGGATCAAGGAACATAAATTTTGAATTAGAGGGGACCTTAGAGATCCACTCATTTTAGAGATAAGGAAACCGAGACCCACATAGTTTAAGCGACTTGCCCAAGGTCACACAGATAGTACAAGGCACAGTTGTGTTTTGAACTCAGTTCATCTGACTGTTATTCAAAGCAAATTTAACACTGTACTATCCCATCTCTGGTCAATAATACGAAGCTTTTCTGGGCATTACAATGCATTTAGAATTTAGTTTGACTTTTTTTCATCTGGTATTTTATAATTAACCATCATGTACTATAAAATGTCATTGATTTTTCTCATCTTCATTGTCCACCAAGGCAGTTTAAAAAAATTTATTTCAAAATCATCTGCTAATTTATTTTTCCATTATTTTTCATCAAAATACTAGAAAACACCATTTAAAGAGGAGAAAAGCATTATATAAATTGTTTGGGATGGAGTATGGGGGCATAGTGGATGGAGTGCTGGTCTCAAGTCCTCACTTCTTTGTGTCCCCAGCTGCTATCACAGTGTGTGAGGTTTAGTAATAAATTAATAAAATACTCGTTGATTGGTCGAATTAGGAGCATATACATAATTAGAGGCATTTCCTCCTCAATGTAGTTAACATGACTCACTGGGAGCCATTAGTGTTCTGACTAAAGTAAAATGGGGGAGGAGTGAGCCATTATCCACTCTACATTACAAGCAGCTAAAAGGTAAATGGATTATTTTAACAATTACAATATGGCCACAAGGGAGACAGGCAGGTCCCTAATAAAAAGCCACATGAGGAGTAAATAGCACCATGGATGGCATTTGAACTCTCATCCTCTGGCTTTGTCCCTTCTACTTTTCATAAGACTAACAAGCATATTCCCATAGTTCTTGGCTTCCAATAAGATCACACCAGATATTCTCAGTATGGCAGTTAATATAACAACTAATTGTTAGGTAATTAGTGTAACATATATTGCGGATTATTATGACCTTGGGTAAATCTCTTAACCTCTCAGAATCCCAGGCAACTAATAAACAAACAAAAATAAATACACACATATATGTGTGTGTGTGTGTGTGTACATATGTGAATGTATGTATATGTATCCACACATATATATCTGTATTGGTAGTGAGAGTTCTCTATACCAATGAAATTACATGCCCAGGCAAAAAAGTAGTTATTAACACAATAATTAGTAAGTTCTTGCTATTATATATATATATATATATATATATATATATATATATAGTTAATATTGAAGGTGTTTATTAAATGGTTATTGGATTTTGTTGAATGAATATTGTAATTTGGGGTCATCATGTTGCTTGTTGTGCAAGTTACATGGCACAGTAGATAGAGCAGCAGGTCTGGAATCAGATAGATCTGAGTTCAAATCCAGCCTCAAACACTTACTGGCTGGGTGACCCTGGGCAAGTCACTTCACCCTATTTGCCTCAATTCTTCATCTGTAAAATGACCTGGAGAAGGAAATGGCAAACCACTCCAGTATCTTTGGCAAGAAAACCCCAAATGGGGTCATGAAGAGCCAGATGTAAGTGAAACAAGTGAATGACAACAACAATGCTGTTTGTAATCCTTCCCATTCTTGTGGGATCTTTGGCTCAGCATGGCAGGGTGAATAGAGAGCTGGCCTCAGAACCAGGAAGACCTGGGCTCAAGTCCCACTTCTGACACATTTGGCTATGTAACCCTGGGCAAGTCACTTGACTTTTCAGAGTTCGAGGCATTCTCTAAGATTGTAAGTTGTAGAGAAGGTGCCAACTTAACACTGGACAAAGCAGTTTCTTCATGCAAAGACTTCCCTATGACAATAAAATTGCATACCTAGTTCCTACCACTATTCCCTAGGAATCTTTCCTTTTTAAAAAATTATCTTAAAAACTGATCCCTGAGTGCTTTTAAAATTAAGTCATTCACAGAAAGTAATGAGTCAGTCTCACCTTCTCGAGCAATATATACCATTTCTTATAGATGTGTCAAGCTTCCAAATGCTGCTAAATTGTTCATACCCTTTGACCCAGCTATGCTATTCCTAGGCCTATACTCCAAACAGATCAAAAAAAGGAAAAAAAAATTACCTATATGTAAAAATATTTATAGCAGCTCTTTTCCTAATGTCCTCAAACTGGAAACTAAGGGGTAATTCTTCTACAAGGTAATAGCTGACAAATAAAGACATAAGAATGCTATAGAATATTATGTACCATAAGGAATAACAAAATGCACAATTTCAGAGGAAACTGGTAAAACATTTATGAACTGATGCAAAACAAAGTGAGAACTGGGAGAATGATATACACAAAGACAGCAGCATCGAAGAGAAAAAAAAATAACTTTGAGCGTCTTTAGAACTCTGGACAATATAAATATATGATAAACCATGATTCCAGAGGAATGAAGATAAAATACGCCAGGTACTTCTTGCCAGAGAAGTTATGAACTTAAAAGATATGTACATTTTTGGCCATGGCCGGTGTTGGAATTTGTTTTATGAGACTATGCATATTTATCATTAGAGTTTTATTTTTTGGGTTGTTGTTTTTGGTTGTTATTGTTCAGAGGTGGGGGAGAGGAGCAATGGAAGGAAAGCATGTAAAAATTTTTAAAAAATGCATTTAATAAAGTGTCCAAATATGATAGATATACTATTATCATCAATGATAAGGGAATGCTATAGAAACACAAACAAATCTGCCTCATTTCCCATGCAGTTGCTGTTCTCTTTCCAGTTTCATCTATTAATGTGCCTCAGACTTAATAATCCATCAAATATGGAAATATGCATTACTGTTAGCCTGCTAGGCCCTCAATCAGTAGTGCCTACCTCTATAATACCATATTAACAACAAGTTTCCTTCCTTCTAACAGCTTCAAAAAACTCATCAGCATCAATAATAACAAATAAAATTAACAAGTATGAAAGTTGGAATATGTGGCACATAGGTGATTCTACAGTAAGTGTACAAATAAGCACAATTTGTAAAAATCAAGATCTAAATTATGTGCAATGATTAGAATATCTTCTATGTGGTAATGAACAAGAAGCACATTGTTTACAGGGATATATTCTATATTTATTTCACTTCCTAGCAAGATGTCTTTACGGGTTATTTAATTATGGTATTTGGTTGAGTTGGGAATACTGACTCCCGTAATATCACTCCTGGGAAGATTCTCCTGGCACTTTAATCAGCCCATAAGCCTATGAAACCTACAAGATTTGTTGCATTTTAAAATTTATATAAGCCAATTTCCCAGTTTACTAACCAAATTAAATAAGAGAACAGCTTGGGTCTGAAGTCTTAGAATCATGAAATTAATTATGTTTGTTAGACCAATGTGAATAGCAAATCTCAGAACTGAAGGCCCTCTCACCTGAGACTTATTTCATCTCTCTTTGTTAGTGGATAGAAAAATATCCTCAACTATCATATCTTGCCTTCAATTTCTAAGAATTACTAAAGTAAATACCCCCACAAAAGACTTTTTCATGTTCTATTTGTATCTCCCATTAATTTTATAAGACTAAGACAATATGTTCCAGACAATATCCTACCAACTCCAATTTGCATAAAAATATCACTCTCTGAGATGCTAAATACACTTCGGAGACGGGAGACATTTTCCCCCCTCACAAACAGAAACATGTCATCTAATATTGCCCTTACCTTTTTACAGTTTCTAGAATACAAATCCCCGGTAGAATGGAGTTTGAAAAGTTGACTTGCCTGAGCCTTTGGACTGTGAAAAAATAAAGTGATTAGAATGCTGAGTCTTCTCAGTAAATATTCCGAGGAAATTCCCTTTACCTAGCCCTGGGAGCTCTGGGAGAAAGAAGCAGAACATATAATGATGGATAAGTCATTCTGCCTCTGTAAGTCTCAGTTGCCTTATCTATAAAATGAGAGGTCGGGAGGGGAAGATCGCATCATTTTTTTTTGGTCCCTTCTAATTCTAAATTTTACAATGATATAATTAAGACATGGTTCCCACTTCTCACAAGGCAGTTACACATGCTCAACTTGTAACTTGAAAATCTATCCCCAAATGGTGCCAAACCAGGTAAAATAAAACCTTGTATCATAAATTATGCTTAAGTTTTGAGCATGGCAAATGTGGTAGCTTCCTAGAAGAAAAGCTTTGCCATGTTACATGTGGGCAAAGACCAAATACAGGTTAATGTCCATTATCAGGAATCATAATCAAGAATTATCATTAACAGACCCATGAATTAGTCTTCTATTTATATGAGCAATCAAAGCAACTGCATCTTGATACAAGTATCAACCTGTGTTGTTACTCAGTTCTTGCAAGCATCACTCTACTTTGGGGTTTTCTTGGCAAAGATACTGGAGTAGTTAGTCATTTCATTCTCCAGCTCATTTTATAGATGAGGAAACTGAAGCGAACAAGGTGAAGTGACTTGCCCAGGGTCAAACAGCTAGGAAGTATCTCAGGCTAAATTTGAACTCATGTTTTCCTGACTCCAAGCCCAGTGATCCATCCATTGAGCCACCAACTGCCTCTATCAACCTGCATATTTAAGATATTATGCCTTGAAAAGAGATTAAAAGAGTTGCTATTTTATAAGTACAATATCTGTACTATACAATAAGTACAGTAAATTTTGATTATCCAGGATCCTCAAGTATGGAACATCATGGTAAACCTAGAAATTGACAGCTTAAGGTACAAAGTCCCATTAATGACTATAATTGCAATAACATAAAAAGACTTCAATGTATTTTAGTGGGAATAATCACACCACTACATTTTCCCATGAAGTAAATGCAAACAATCAAGAAGAGTTAAAGCAGATTAGTAATTTAAATGGTTACAGATGATGAAATAAAATGCTGAAAATTCAAAAAATACTGATATAAGTCAACAAAGATGCAAATTCTGGGCAAGAAAATAATTCAAGATGATGCTATTCATAATTAATGTTTGAGGAAGGAAATTATGACATACTGACAAGGTCATATATACATATTATATATTCTACTCTAACAAGAAAGAGTCAAGAAAATAAGTTGACCAAGAAAGCAAATTCTAAGCTATACTCTGGTATCTGAAATCTGTGTTTAAAGTACAATGCCCTGATTATAATGATGACCATACTAAGGTATGACTAAGATTTACTGTTTACTAAGATAGAGAGATGTATAATATTTATTTTAGAGGAATGATTAAATTTCTATTTAAAATTTTAGAATAAAAAGATTTTGGAACTTAATTTACCTTCAGCTATCTTTTTAAAAAACTAATAATTTTGCAGTCAACAAGCAACTATAAAGCACTATTTTATCCCCCAAATATATCATATAACTGAAATATTTAGCATATGCTTGAATTTTCCAAGATTTGAGGTAAAGATAACTATCTTTGGACACATGTTTTTCTGATCAAGGCTGAAGGCCTTAACATGTAAGTTTGAAAACACTTTATAAAAAACACAATAATTAATTCATCTGTTGCAGACATTAACCAGCATTTGGTCTTTATCACTACAAACAGACTAAATTATCCCTTTTTTAAATTAGGGAGGAAAAAGCAAAAGACCATCTTAACTTCCCTCAGGAGAAGGGAGATATGGATATGGATATGGATATGGATATGGATATGGATATGGATATGGATATGGATATGGATATGGATATGGGCATAACATACAATACCAGGTCATGTTGAACTTCTAATAAAAGTTAATGGAAGGATTCCTTAAGTTAGTATATATATTTTAACAAAGAGCAAAAAACTCCACAACTTTCTGCTGACAATGAGAGTGTGGTGTAGGTATGGATAGATGGACTAATGTGAATCTCAAGGATCCAGATGCATATTAGAGTACAGATTATAACAATGAAGTTTCTCCCTACCTCTGGATGTCCAATTATATATTTTTACAATAAATGTGAGTTATTATAAATTATTGTTATATTGCAACATGCCTATCCATAAATAATTTGCAGCACTTGATTTTATCACATCGTTGTAAAGTAGCTGGCCTCAACCTATTTTTATAGAACCAGAAATTGAGGGACAGACACACTGGCCTCTCTCTGATCCAGCAGAAAAGAGTTACGACTGTTGTCACCAACTATTTGATCCAGGCAACCTGAGACTATGAAGGATACGCACATTATTTCATTAAAAGCTAAGCCAATTAACACAGCAGAGCTTGTTCATAAATCTGGTCAAAGGTGATTAAAAATTTGAATATTTTTAGTTCATACATTATTCATTTGGAATTAGTAATAATTTGACCTGGGCTGAAGCAAACTTTTATATTATCTATGAATAAAGGGTTTGTAAGCAAACTGAGCATGTAAATGAGACTCTTGGGGGTATATTTAACCTACTTCAGAGAGCAAAATTTTCACTAAATCCCACTAAGCTTACTTCCAATTAGTGAGATTTTATTGAATATGGATAGGTAAGGAGATTAATGAGTCCATAGTGCATAGCTTTAAGAAAAGGGTGGGGGGAGGTAGTTAAATATGAGGTGCTTTTCATGGTGATAAAGATGAACTCAGTAGAAAATGACCACATTCTTTTTTTTTTTTTTTTGCACGCTGTTGAATTGAGCAAATGTGATCAATGACTGTGTCTCCAGCCCCAGGAAATAATCATATTCTCAGAGCAGCTGACTAGAAGGCCGTACACAGGCTGTTTTAATGTTGACCTTAATGGACTTCAAGGGTTTTACCTCTCAAAAACTTTTCAACTGAGGTGATCCCATATTCTTCTTTCAGTTATTCAACACGCAACTGCACTATTGCTTCTAAAGCTCTCACTGAAAAAATCTTTTCAACCAATAACAATCAACCAAAACTTTCTCATTGGAAACATAACACAGTTAGTGATTTTTTTGTTGTTGTTGTTGTTACTTTGTCATTTCAGTCCTGTCCCATTCTTTGTGACCCCATTTGAAATTTTCTTGGCAGAGATGATAGAGCGGGTTTGGCATTTCCTGCTCCAGCTGATTTTGCAATGAGGAAACTGAGGCCAAAGGGGTTAATCACATAATTAGTATGCATCTGAGGCCAAATTGAACCTGGGTCTTCCTAACTTAAAGCCTGGCACTGTAACCACTGCACCACCTAGCTGTGCACAGTGCATGGCAAAGGTGTAAGAAACAACTCCCTACTCTCAAAAAAGTTTACAATCTAATTTTGGAAATAAAAACTTACATAAGACATCATGAGAGAACAAGGTATTACTTACGAACATCTGCATAGAGTTGTTCCCAAACAACTTTGATCATATTCACAGAGGGAAAAAACTAAATAAGAATTTTTATTGTTGATGCTAAGGCGTGCAGTTGGATGGCATCCCAAAGAGCTCAATCATCAGTGAGTGTAGCTCAAAAGCAGCAAATGTCTGCAAATGCAATAGGCTGGACCCAGTACCGAATAGGAAGAAGAGAGTAGGCTGAATTGTCTTTGGAAACAAGCACAATTCTTTTAACAACTACAAACTTCTGTATGAAACAAAGATCCATCTTTTTAACATCAATATCCTTCTAGTGGAGCTGGATGGCTTCAAGTCAAGAAGTGCTACATTCAGCATAGCTAGGTAGAGCAGTGGAGAGAGTGATGGACCTGGAGTCAGGAAGAGCTGAGTTCAAATCTGACCTCAGACACTAGCTGCGTGACCTTGGGCAAGTCACTTAACCCCAACTGCCTCCAAAAAAAAAAAAGGTGCTACATTCTCCCAAGAAATGAAGGCGAAGATGACAAAATGGAGGAGAGCAGGAGCAGGTTGCAATCCATTACAAATGAGGAATTGTACAGAAGCTTACAGGTGTAAAGGATATCACCAGAGAAGCATATACTAAATTATAATAATAATAATAACATGAACCAAAAGTGAGGGATAAGCTATGCACAGGATGTACATATACAATATTAAGGTATGGATTCCCTCTCCTTCTCTTCTCCTCTCCTCTCCTCCAAGTTGAGTGGATACCTATAAAGGACTTATAAGAGGATATGTACGAGTACGAGTATGGCAGGGAAGGCATGCATAGGTTGTGATATGTATCACTGGAAGGAGCGTCCTCAACCACTAGATCATAGGTCCGCTGGAGTATTAAGCCTCACCCTAGAGTTAGGGGCATTTCTAAAGATCTTCTGCTGGTCCATTCTTGGTGGCCACTTTAAATCTTTGTTTTTCATTTAGGCTATTAAGTATTAGAGAATTATTAAGTACTTTCTTTAAAAGATTAATCTTGTTGTATTCACACAGAAAAACAAACAAAACTAAACCAGCAGCAGTAGTTGCTGGTAGTTATGTCTGACTCTTTGTGATCCCATTTGGGTTTTTTTTTTTTTAAGAAGACAGTAGAGTAGTTTGCCATTTCTCTCTCCAGATCATTTCACAGATAAGGAAACTGAGGCAAACAGTGTGACATGACTTGCCTGGGGTCACACAGCTATCAAGTGTCTGAAGACAAATTTGAACTCAGATCTTCCTGACTCCAGGCCAGTGCTCTATGCACCACTTAGTTGCCTCTAAAACTAGCAGAACAGATCAAAATAAAAAGCCATCAAACAAAGAGAGACAGAAAGAGAAATAGAGAGAGAAAAAGAGAGAGAGAGAGAGAGAGAGAGAGAGAGAGAGAGAGAGAGAGGCGGAGGGAGGGAGGGAGAGAGCACACTCTTTGAAGACAGTTTTATTGTTTCTTTTTTAACTTTTAGCCAACTTTTAGAAGTTTAAAGTTGCTGAGCCATTGGCTGCCCCATTTCTGCTACCTCTTGAAAAAAAATGATTTGGGAATTTGGTTCTTGACTCCTCCCCTCCACCTCCTTCCCTATCCACACATTGCAATGGAGGTTAGAGTTTTCCACTGCTCTTATTATTCTGCGCAATAGAACAGGATTACATTTTACACCCTCTCAAGTTGTGTAGGACTGTTTTGTTTTTCAAAAAGAGGAGGCAGTTTAAGACACCATATTCAATGTCTAAAACTGATCAGAGTTTTCTCTAACTCCAGAACCTAAAGTAAAGGTTCCTTTCCCCATCCGCATTCTGGGAAGTTGTTGAGTCTTTTCTTCTTGTCCTTTAACTGCTCTTTTCCCCTATCTCACTGTCATTCTGCTAGCTGTCAGCAACATCAGAGGGTCCCTCTGATGGTCTGGTGTGTTATCTTTCTACTTCGATGTCACATATATCCAAGCAGTCTAACCTTGACTTAATACACTGTCACTTCTCTACAATGATGGATATTAAATTGTTGTAATTCTAACTTTGATTACTCAAGATTAGCTCTCTTATTCATAACAGTGTTGTGACAGACTAAACAGTGCCGCATGCTTATGTTTATAAAAAATGAAACTGCAAGATGAAAAATGTGTGTATGCATATAGATGTATAAAATCTTAGAAAATGATACTCAACCAAAAGTGAATTTAGAATGTAAACATATACAACACAGTGTTATTAAAATAATACCATTGGGCTAGGAGGGGGGCCAGTAGTATGCTGGTAAATGTTTAAATATTGGCTTTGGATAGAGAGATAGGTATGTATTGGCTTTCAATAGATAGATAGATAGATAGACAGACAGACAGACGGACATGTTTACCTACTAGCTTTCCACATGATACAACTGATATGAGATATGGTTTTTAAGTTTAACCTGCATTATTAACATTTGTCCATTCTTCTAGACAATCAACAAAACAATAAATCCAGCTCTCATCTGTAGAAATTGCTGATTTGCAAGACGTAAATGCTCACACTGGAAATTTAACAATTGGTTGTAACAAGTTGGTTAGAGCTGATGGGAGTGCACATCAGACCTGGGATTTCATTAATATAGGGAACTCCCTGAGAGAAATGATTATTAATACCCAATGACTTGGGGGGATCCTGAGTTTCCCCCCTTTTTCTAAAGTCCTCATTTCAAAAACTCAATTTCTGAAGGTTGAATTAACTTTCTCCTCAGTCTTGATCAGACCCCACTCAACCTAACAAAGAATCTTATCTAAGATGAATTCCTGCCCATTGTGTTCCACTCAGGCAAGTTTGGGTGGAGGTAGAACCTTTGTCTAGAATGGGTCACAACCCACAGTTTAAGAAGTGCTGAAGGGGTCAAGAGTGGAAAAAGTTTAAGAAGAGCTGGTCTAGACTGCCCAAGGCTGGTAGTGGTCTGGGTGTAGAGATAGTCTCTTTGTCCAAAAGTAACATGATGTAGCTCCCAGCCCTTTGTTGAAGTGAGCCCATTTTTCTTTGTAAAGTCCACCTCTCATTAATTGTTCACCAGAGTTGATTGCTATCTGCTGGAATACACACTAGTCCAAGGGTCTAAGCCTCAAGAAGTGGCCATGATTCCTGTTTGATTATGGAGAGGGCAATGAACCTTTTTTTGTAAACCATTTGTTAGCTGTGATTGATAAAACTGATTAAAATTTACCCCAAAACTCTCAAAAAGATTTTTTACTCATCACATCCCAATAAGGAAAATTCCTCGACCAATGCAGATGACAACTGCATTAAACTTATAGTCTTAGAAATTTGCCTGGTACACAGAGTGAATAAATGCCTTACCCAGGGTCACAGAGCCAGGGTATCAGAAGGGAACATCCTATTATGTCTCCAACTGTCCAGTCACCACAGGGCACCAAAGCACTCTCTCAACAGCAAAGTTTACATAGACTTACCTCTTTCAAAAATGAATATTAAATATAGCAGAGAGAGAAAAAATTGTGCTTTTGCTCTATAACATCCACCACAGTTCATATGATTAAAACATGAAGGAGAATTTACCTAATTAAACCAAAGTAAAAGTGCATCTTATTTGATTAGCCCTCTCCTTCACACCCCTGGATAGCATAACTAAATGTCCTGAAGTCCAATACAAGCAGCTGTCATTTTAATGAAAATATCCTTCAATGAATTCAGAGAATTTACCATCTACCACCTAATGTTAATCCATGTCAATCCCATTTAACAACCAGAAAAGCCATTATGAGCTTGTCAGCAATTTAATTTCCCTAAATGATTTTAATTGACTTTTATTAAGCATTTGCCACTAACATCATTTCCCCTTAATAACAAAGTATAACAAAATTAAACCTCATAAATGCAAACTACTTTTTAAGACCATGCCTTTCTGAAAAAGCAGTCGATAGGGCTATTGAGTGTGTAATGTCTTGTCTCCAATTTCAGAGCTTAAAAAAACAGAATAATGAACAGATAATAAACAACACCATTCTTGGATGTGGAAGGGCAAAAAGGCAATGAGCTAAAGAGGCAGCTGCCCAGACTGCCTGACCACAAAGAGCTCAAAGTCAGCATGCCTACTCCCTAATCATAAGTAACCATGAAGGGCTGCCAGAAGAAGTTATGTAACCGTACTGACTGGGCCCAGGACAAAATCATGCCACCATCTACAACAGAGATGTCAAACACCCAGGTAGTCTCATGTGAACTTCAACATCCCTTAGTTCAGACAAATCAGATTAAAAACAATTGGGAAATATTTAACAAAATAAAAAAATACAGTAAAACACAGGTAACATTACATATTAAAACTAAGTCAATCCATGGCCCACAGGAATTCTTATGTATGGATGAGTGGCCCCCATTTCTCTTTGCATTTCACACCACTCATCTCACCACTACACAGTTATTCTTCTCTAACTGCCCTTCTATCATTGAGTCCTTGGCTCTTCCAAACATTTTCTTTGAGCTCCCAAACTCTACTTCTGCCCTGCTGTAATAACAACCACACTGGCATACCCAGGATGGCTGCCAGTGCAGGTTCTTTTATGTGCTTTACTAAGGAAAGATAGCTGTTTCAAGGGTCAATAATCTTCTTTAATTAAACAGAAAAAAATACCGAGAAGAGAAATAAAGACCAGCAGACAGGCCTCCACTGGCTAAATCAAAGCTTTACAGCCACCATTGAATTGAGAGAGCCTTTACCTCTGAGGAGCCGGGGAGCTCCGAACATATGGCCACTCAGAGTCTCCACCAGACAATCACAACATCTTTCTCATAAGCAAACCCCCAAAGCAAAGGCTCACCTCTCACAATATATACTCTTTCAGCTAATAGGTTCAGAGCCAGAAGGCATCACAACCCTACTTATTGCCTAATTAGCTTATTAACAAAAGGTGTGCAAGTCTTCCTTCCTACAAGCAAGCAAGCTTCCCTTAATGGGCTCCACATGAAGCCTGATGGGCAGGGAAGATCTTATTCCCTACTAACCTTACATTCCCTTTACAGATGACTTCACATACTATTTTACTGAGAAGATTGAGGGTATCTTTTATAAGCACAGTCATCTCTGCTCCTCCATACCTCAAAACTTCTGTTAAGTATGTATTCATCCTCTCTCATTCTCTCTGGCTTAGAAGATGAAGAGCTTGCAAGCTCCAATCTTACCTCAGATATGTATTACTAGCTGTGTGGTTCTGGAGAAGTTACTTAACCTTTCTGGGGATCCACCTTCACATTGATCTCTAAGTTCCCTTCTAGCTCTAAATCTACGATCCTATGCTATAACTCTCTATTTATTAATTTGATTATATCCTTTCCCATCTCGTCCAGTACCCCGATTCACCTGTCTCTCACTTGAATGTCTATTTATCTACTAGCTCTTTCCCTTCCACCTATAAATGTGCTCTGGCCTATCTACCCTAGAGAGGCATCTAGGCAGTACAATGGGTAGGGCACTAGATCTGGAACTGCAAAGACTGAAGTTCAAATCCTCCTTGAGATGTTTACTAGCTGTATGTTCTTGGTCAAGTCACTTAATTTCTGCCTACCTTGCTCAAGTTAATTTCTGCCTGCCTCAATTTCCTTATCTGTAAAAAGCAAACAATAATAGTACTTCCCTCCCAATGATTAACACTGATTAATGATTGTACAGAATCTGGCAAACCTTGAATTGTTATATAAATGTTAGCTATTACTACTATTTTTAAAGACTTTGTCACTACTACAATTCTCTCAAGTTATCATTCTATCATTCTACCGTTCTTGTTCAGTTGTTATTTATGTTTCCATGTATGATTTTTTGTGATGCCCTTTAGGGTGTTCTTAGCAGAGATACTGGAGTGGTTTGCCATTTCCTTCTCCAGCTCATTTTACAGATGAGGAACTGAGGCAAACAGGGTGAGTGCCCAGGGTCACACAGCTGGTAAGTGTCTGAAGGCAAATGTGAACTCAGGAAGATGAGTCTTCCTGACTCCATGCCTGGCACTCTGTCCACTGAGTTACCTGCCTCACCACCTATTCATCCTCTCAACCTCACACAACCTAATCTTGATCAATCCCTTTCATTTTTATAAAAGTATACTATACAAGGTCACCAATGACTTCCTGGTTGCTAAATGTAATGGTTTTTTCTCAAGCCTCATCAAACTTGTCCTCTTTTCATCAACTTTCCCCTCAATATTTTCTTCACGCTCAGCTTCTATGACACTGTTCTCTCCTGCTTCTCTGGCTACAGGTCTGACTACTGTCTTTATCTCTCTTGCTGCTTCGCTTTGCTCCTAACTTCAAGGGTGAGGGCCCCCTAAGACTCTTTACTTGGCCCTTCTTACTCTCCTCTCTTCTCTCTCTCTCCACATCTTCCATTGTTAATCTCATTGACTTCTATAACTTCAATTATTACATGTCTGTATTTGTACAGATAAGTAAATATGAAATAACTTGAGGAGAGTGCATACTACTATTAGAATGTTTACTCCTGGGGCAGCTAGGTGGCACAATGACTAGAACACCAGCCTTGGAGTCAGGAGGACCTGAGTTCAAATCCGGCCTCAGACACTCGACACATGTACTAGCTGTGTGACCTTGGGCAAGCCACTTAACCCCAATTGCCCTGCCCCCCAAAAAAAGATTGTTTACTCCTTTGGGGACAGTAACTATTGTCTTTCTTCATTTTTATATCTTCATTTCCTTGTACTTCATAGATACTTAATAAATATTTGCTGTATTGAATTAAAATTAGGCATAAAGCTAAAAGAAATCAATGGGATTACATAAAGATTCACTGTCCAGGGTGCTGAAAGTTTGGTAACCAGAAACAATTTTTTAAAGTCTTTATATGCTATGGCCACAAGCATAATATTTTAGTTTTCTCAAAGTAAGATTCTGTGGTCC
>CM053622.1:661725129-661751059 GCA_028646595.1 Phalanger gymnotis
TTAGGATCATCACCTCTCTTGTTCTAGATAGGATGCCTTGTGATGCACCCTAAGACTGCACTTGCTTTTGGGATTCATAGGTTTAGAGTTGGAAAGGACCTCAGAAGCTACCTAGTCCACACCTCTCACTTTCCAAATGAGGAAATTCCATTTCAGCAAGGATAAGTGACTTGGCCACAGTCACAAAGGCAGTAAGCCTCAGAGGCAGGATTTTAACACAGGCCTTCTGACTCCAAAGCCAAGTGTTCTGTTGAATCTACAATGCTTACCACACTGCTGGAGACACTGTCTCTACTTCCCAGGGATGCTGTAAAGCTCAAACAAGATGAGAAATCTAAGTACATTGCTATCATAAAACACTAATAAATATGAATCATTATTATTATAATCACCCTGTGGGGTAGGCAAATATTATATTCTGTGCTTCACAGAGAATGAAACTAAAGAGTAAAGAAATCATATACACAGCCAAATTATCACACCACAAAATTGGTATCCTAAATGAAATTAGAATTCAGGCTCCCTGGCACTCAAGGGGAAACATACCACACTATAGAGGATGCATGTATGTGATTCATTCTATTTTGTGGTGTCTTCTTCAAGTTTTGGGTTTTTTAATGGTTAAGAAAGTGTCACAACAAGAAATATTGTGTTGTACCCATGGAGCGTTCAACTGGGGTGTGAGCAAGGCGTCACTGAAAATGTCAACTTTAATAGTGACCATTACTGCTAGTTATAAGTTGGCCTCATCTTCAAACTAGATTCTACAATCCTAGGGGATTTTTTTTTCTAAATTGTAGTGTTAGTTTTCATTTAAACGTCTTGGCAATGATCAGAATAAAAGGAAGAGCTAGCAATAATTCAACAAGTATTTATTAAATATCTGCTAAGCACCTACCTGCTAGCCAGTCATAATTATAATTATTATTGTCATTATTATTATAGCATTTACTTAGGACTTCGAGGTTTGCAAAGAGCTTTACATTTATGTATGTTATTGCATTTAATATTCACAACAGCCCAACATCATTTCCATTTTTACAAATGAGGAAGCTGAGACTGAGAGAGAGCCCATGACTTGCCCAAATGACGGCTGCTAAGCGTCCGAAGCAGGATTCAAACTCAGGTCTACCTGACTGAGTATAGCACTTTATCTACTGTACCACCTAGTCATGGAAGGTAGTCTTCCATCAGTCTTCAAGCATAATCTTCCATCTCAAGACGCTTACAAAGCAATGCAGAAAAAGACAAATGTACACGTAAATGATACAAGAGTGAGACACGGCAAGTACAAAGGAGACATCCAGCAAGTTCTATGTAAAAACGTGAGGAGGGAGATCATGGGAAGGGAGCTGGCCAAGGACTTGGGTCCTATGCTCCACTGTGCTTGGGAAACAGCACCATCAATATTCTGTTCAAACCCAGACAGGAACAGTAACATCAAGGGTAATTTTACAGCAGCAGCTAGCATTTACATAGCACTTGAAGGTTTGCAAAGCACTTTACAAACACTATCTTCACAACCAAGCCGTGAGGTAGCTTCTGAGATCCTTTCCAACTCTAAACCTACAAATCCCAAAGGCAAGTGCAGTCTTAGGGTGCAGCACAAGGCATATTGTCAGAACAAGAGAGGCGATGATCCCAATATACTTTGCTCTGGTCCAACTACACCTGGTCTGTTTAGTTCTGGATGCAATTTATTGTTATTATTATTCATGCTTTGGAAATGAAGAAACTGAGGCAAACAATGGTTAAGTGATCTGACCAGGATCACATAGCTAGCAAGTCTCTGAGGTCACATTTGAACTCAGATCTTCCTGACGCCAAGCCTAGTGCTCTATCCACTTCACCATCTACCAAGATAAGATGAGTAGTATGGCCACAAAAAGAATGGGGGTGGGGAGAAGCCTATTCTAGAAAGGATGAACTTGAAACCTAGGGTATCCCTACTACACAGAGTTGTTGTGGGGAAAGTAATTTTAAAACCTAAAAATGTTACATGAATGAGCAATAACCAGTTTATTTAACCTAATTCTATGTAATTCCTAGGCATTATATAGTTTATCAATAATCTTATAACCTAAATTAATGTACCTAGGTATCTTATTTATAATCAAGCTGTTAAATGGTACTAGGTTGAATAGCTGCTTCTCTCCTACTAACATCTTAATAATACAAGAAACATATCTTTCTTCATCCTACTAACAATAAAACCTTAATATATATGTATATACAGACATGTAGATATAATTAGTTTTGAGAGTACAAGTTTAGATTCACCACAAAGCAAATCATATCCCTGAAACAGAAATACTACATCAGCTAGATATGATGGTAAAAGTCATATTACACTGTGTGTGTGTGTGTGTGTGACACCAGGATGATAGGATTCTAATGGATTTAATCTACTGAGGAGTTTTTTGTTTCATAGTGCCCCTTCCACATAGGGATAAGAAGAGAAGTACTGCTTGTCCTTCCTACCAGTTTTCTTTTGTCTCAGAAGGGGCTAGAATTCAGCTAGCAAGAAAAAATAGTTTTTAGGACTGGAATAGACACACTAGTTTAGAGTTCTGTTTCCCCCATCCCCTATTTTCAGCCCTTTGGGTCTCTCCTTCCCCCATCATGATTTAAGCTAAGAGTCCTCTCCTAGGTATTTTCTCTGTAGTATTCCAACTGAACTTTGCACAACAAGCTGGTATTAATCATGAACTGTCCAGCCTATTAATCATAACCCCATGCACAAGAATTTTTATATTTAAACACCAACCCAGCTAAATAACCAATGCCTCAAAATTTCCATACTTGGAGCAACCTACATTCCAGGCTCCCCGGGCTTAAGAGATTCACAAGCAAACCCTGTCTGCCCCTTTACTGGCTCACCATAGACACAGATCCTAAATGCCTGTACATCAGTCTGTCACTGTTACACTTCTGCTGAACTAAACTGGACTTAATTAAGGAACAAAGCAGCCTCTCTGGGCAGATGTTTATGAGTGTATGAAACATTAGAAGCTTCGCTCTTGGTAGGAAGGCAAGGGCTAGATCTCTTGAACCTAATACTAATTCTGTAAATCCGGGAAGAAACTAATACAACTGCAGAATAATGAGTCCTTAGTGGGGAAGAGGCAAAAAAGTGGATTTCTATTTGGATCTAGGCTTCACAGACTCTGTAACTCATAAAATTTATTGACAAATCTGAACACGGCAGGAAATTATCTTCAAAATTAAAAGGAATGGAAACAATTATAATCATGTCCCTATTCACATGGTGTGTTTGTTTAACCTGCTTTCCCATTTAAAAAGTTGTAGCTTTAAAAAAAAAAAACATTTGGAGGGTAGGTTAAAGACAGACAGAGACAATCTGCAGCAGTTTGGCTGAAATTTAAAGTCGTCCGGCCAATGGTACAAAGACGGAGGTTTTTTAAAGCACCATACATGACAGAATTTTTCTTTTTCAGAAAATATTTTAGAATTGGGAGGCAGTGTGGCATAATCAAGCATGCTGGACTTAAAATCAAGAAGGCTTGGGTTCAAATTCTACCTCTATAACTGTATGGGCAAGTAATTTGAGTTCTCTGTGACTCAGACAACTTTCTAAAGGACTCAAAGTTGTAGACAGATCACATACCGATGAAAGCACAAGTTCTTACACCTTAACATTTCAGAACCACTAGTGCTCAAAACCAATAAAATATACCAATATTAACAGCATATCTGAACAAAGAAGTTATCATAGTAGACTTTAAGGGGACATATCAAGTCTTCCAATCTCAAAGGTACTTATATGCTAATACAGACAACAAGATCAAGCATGATGCTAATGAATCTGAGATCACAGATTCTATACCCAAAGGGCAAATGATCTTCTCTCAGAGGGGAAAAAATACATTCTAGATCTCTACTATCTTAAATGCATTCTCAATACTTTGAGACACTCTGCCCTTATATAGAAGACAATGGTGAATGTCAAAATTTCCTTTTGAACCTTGAGAAAGAGGATTCCTTGATGAGTCAAGCATCCTTTGATGTCCTCAGCAACAGAAAAAAAGAGGGGAGGAGTAGAGAAAGATAATTCTTTTTTTACCAGACCTGTGCCTTCAGTGGTCTAGGGAGCACTGAGTAGTGATTTTCTTCTGTCAGTGCAGTTTAACACCTGATCTGTCTTACGGTTGTCTGAAGCATTCTGAGAGGTTAAGTGACATGTCCAAAGTCAGAGGCATATATTGCCTAACCCTGAAGCTAATTCTCTGTCCACTCTGCAATCATGCATGTCAACTTATCACTAAACTAGAGCTGTGGTGGGAAATAATTAACATAACTTCACCTGTGAAATCCAGCATAAAAATGCTTGGTCTTGCTTATCTCTATTTTGTGCCTCTCTTTTGCCAGTTCAGATATTTCACTTCTTTTTAACAAAATAAAGATTCAATATCTCCAATCCACTTCCCTTGGCTAAACTAACCATTCTCTCATTCATTCAATGTGCATTTATTAAGTACATGTCACACGTGATTCACATAAGACACAAAGATAAATAAGAGATGGGAACCTGCCCTCATGAAGTGTATTTATACTATGTAATCTATCACTACATACAAACATTGTTTTCTACATTAACCAACATACACCTGTGAATTCCCCAATTATTTCCTCCCCTTCCTTAGGGGAGAAAGTAGGTCAACTAACTAGATGCTTTGTATTCCCACTGCACATGCACTCAGTAATTGCATGATGAATTAATAAATAATGTGGAACTCAATTAGTAATGACCTTATAATATCTTTGCTTTTAAATAGTACTCTTCACCCAAGCTCTCTCAGCCCTGGCTTAAATATTTGATATATGCTTTATTCATGTACTTGTTTTATATTCTCTACCGGACTCCAGTTTTCTCGGTAGCATAGGCCATATTTTATTTACTCATCTTCCCTAACATTTAGCAAAGTGCTTGACACACGATAGACACTTAATATATGTTTGTTGAATCATGGAATGAATGAATGAACGAATGCTTGATGAACCTCTGAAACCACAGGATAAAGGTGCCTATATACACAGCTGTTGAAAGCTTCATAGTTTTCAATATTTGTGGAATATAATTCATGACATACGGAAACAGGTAGAAAATATAGCTCTTCCTCCCTATCTTTCTCATTTCTAAGCTAATGCTCTGTCATAGGATATTATGCAAAAGAAAAAAAGCTTTGATGAACTCTAAATTAAATGTTGGATTTTTTTTTAAAAACCCAGAAAAATAAAAGGGATTCCTTGATGATGCTCCAAGAATCCCATAAAGTCCCTAGGAACATTTTTCCTTCCCTGCAGCCAGTTTGATTAATAACGTACTAAGTTTATATAGCTAGTGATGGCTGTGTGTTCAAACTGAACCATTCTGTAGGTATAAGAAATAATAGGCTTTTTTCCTACCATGTAGGGTTTGTTTATTAACAAAAAGCCAAAGGAATTTATTGTAACACATAGGTTAAGTTACATTCAACAAAACTAGAGATGATGCATGAGAAAGTTTAATCCTTACATTTTTGGAATCATAAAATGGTAGAGGTAAAAGAACTTGAGGAAACATCTAAATCAACCCCCTCAACTTTACAGATAAGGAAACTGAAATTAGAAAATTAAGTGGATTACCCACACAGTCATGTAGCTGGGTGAGAACCAGGAAGTCAAGCTCTATTCTTTCCACCATAAATAATAGACCCACTCAAACCTTGGCCCAGCCAAAACAACCATCTTTGGAAATAAATGATTTTAAGTCTGTTTGCCATTTTCACAAATGACATATGTACATTTTGTACTTTGAGGTCATCACCAACAGAAACAGAGAATGTATAAGAGGGTTTTTCCATGATGCTCCAAGAAATCTTAAAAGAAAGAATCCTTTACTGTGTTCTCATCTCTGTATAAATTTCAAAATGCTTCTCAGGATGGCTGACATTCCAGCTTACTAAGCCAGCATATAGATTCTACTCACCACTAAAATAATGACCACACAGGCTACAACTAAATGAATAACCATAATAAACTATATAGTACACTATTTATACTACATAATAGGACAGAATAGTTTGTCCTATGAAAATTCCATCCTTTCTGATAGTCTTACAAAGAGAGGAAAAAAAAGAGGAATATAGTGCAAGCCTTTTCCTAAACTTTTAAGTTATTTTAAGGAAGTCAACTACAAAACTATGATGTTTTGTCATTAGATCCAAGAGAAAAAAATAAAAATTCAATTCTATGTGCCAGGCACGATGCTTCAGGTTTAGAGATAGAATGACAAAACCAAACTCAAAAAGTCCTTGCTTTCAAGAAGCTTACATTCTACCAGAAGAGATACATGATATATACATAAGATATATGTACTGAGCACAGAGAAGGTTTCATTCTTTGCATTTATATTGCCAGTGTCTGGTCTGTAGTAGATGTTTAGTAACTGAAAGTTCATTTATTGGTTGATGATATCTAAATTGAGAAGAGAGAAAGCAATCATGAGGAGGGGGATCAGGAAAGCTTCCTATAAAAGGCAGTACCTGAACTGAGCTCTGAAGGAAACTAAGAATTCTAACAAGGCAGAGGTGAGGAGGATGCTGCTCCCAGGCAAAGTGAGAAAAGATGATAGTCATAAAGGGTGTACATCAGGGCAGCAGCTGTCAAGATACTCCAAAGCAGAAAATACAGAGGCCACAAAAACCCAAGATAACTGCAGTTGTTTAGGTTTCTGCCCATTAGGGAAACTGCCTCCCCTCCACTCTGCTCGGTCTCTAAAAAGTAGCTTGTACTACAGTACCACCTTGTTCTACAGTAACATCTCCATTGATCAGTGTGACTGGAAATGATTCACGGACTTAAGACCAATTCTTTAAGCATCATGGCCTTTTCTTTTTCTTTCCTCGAGGAAGATTTTTCTAAGATATGCCTGTCTACTCCATTCTTCTGCCTTGGTAAATACAGCATACTGAAGACAATCCAATCCCTCTTGGACGATCTGTGTTGCCATATGGGAGAGCTGAATTTAATTACCACTCCTTAGCCTCTCACTGCTTAATGTCATATTAAAGAATAGTAACCACAGGCTCAATAGGGAATGCCATTTGGATCTGACGGGCGATGAATCAGGGATTCCAGTTTAGGCAGGAGAGCAGAAATATCACACAAAGGAAAGCTCAGGGTAAGATACAGACACCCATCTGAGAAAGATGATACACTGGCTCTCTTCTCTAATCTAGACATCTCTTCTCTTCTGTTCCCTGGACCCTGAGGGTCTCCACTTTCATTGGTCTGTTAACAAAACAACCACAGCACTCACTAACTTCATTATCAGTTCTTAGACACACAAAATGTCAGTACTGGAAGACCTTAGAGACCACCTCATTTTTTATTTCTTTTAATTGTCTTTATTTTATTTTTAATTTATGAAATAAAACAAGCATTTCTGTAATAGCAGAATTTTTAAAAAGATGATTGCCTATGTAACTGCAAATCTATTTTGTACAATTTGCTATTTCTTTTAAATATATAATAAAGTTACCGTGTAAATTTCATTTTTTTCTTTTTTCTTTTCTTCTCTCTTCCCTCCTAATAATTGAGACTGCCTCATTTTACAGACTGGGGGGCAGTATGGTGACCTAGATAAAGGCACTGGCTCATGAGTCAAAGGACTTGTGTTCTAATATTCTCTCTCACATTCGCTTCCTTTGTGGCCTTGGCCAGCTTACTTGATTTCTCCGACACTCAGTTTCCTCATGGGTCAAACTGAAGGAGTTGAATTACATCTTCTCTGAAGTCACTTCCAGCTCTAAATCTAAGGTAGCAATACCTTAAAGCTGACATTTCTAAAACTGAATTCATCTTTCCCGTAATCTTTCCCCTCTTCCGAACTTCCCTTTTTTCTGTTGAGGAAACCACCATCACTGCAGTGTCTCAAATTCCTAATCTCAGCATGATCCTTGACTCCTCACTCTCCTTTGCTCCACCTACTCAGTTACCAAGTTTTGGTGTTTGTACTTTCATAACATCTCACATCTATATTCAGACACTTAGTAAAGGCCCTCATCACCCCTCACCCATATTATTGCAAAAGTCTCCTAACTGGTTTTCTTGCTTCAAGTCCCTCTCCACCCTGGTCTATCCTATACACTGCTGCCAAAGTAATTTTCTTTATGCAGTAATCTGACCACACTAATCCACCATATCCACTCATACCAACCCCAGTGGCTTCCAATTGCCTCTAAGATAAAATATAAACTCCTCTGTTTATCTTTTAAAGTGGTACACAACCTGGCTGTAAACTACCTTTCCAACCTCACTGGACATTACTCCTCCACCATTCTGCAATCCAAGTAGAATGGCCTTCTCTCGGTTCCTCATTTGTGACTCTCATCTCTTCTGACTCCCTGCCTCATGGAGTTATTTTCTTTCTTTAAGATGCACTTAGTATCACATGAAGCCTTTCCTAATTCTCTCAACTGCTTTGCACTCCTCGAACTATATATTTAACTATTTTGTTGTGAGCATAAATCAAAATTTTATATTTGTGATGTATATACTACATATGTACTCATCTCCCCCATAAGCTCCTTGTGAAGAGAGATTGTTCATTCTTTGGACTTGTATCTGCAGCACCTACCACAGAGCCTGGCAAATAGCAGGCACTCAATAAATACTTAATTGATTCATCCTATGATCTTATAAAATGACAGGCAAAAAGGTTAAATGATTTGTTCAAGGTCATACGACTACCTAAGAGGAAGAACCAATAATAGAACCCATGGTTTCCTGATCCTCCCAAGTGAGGAGTATTCTTTTCCATTCACAACATCACCTCCTTTCTAAAACAATGTATCCATTCAGAAGATTTCTTGGAGCCTCAAGTCTCTGGCTTTTGGAAGCGCTAGCTTCTCCCCAGCTCCTACCTGTGGTTTTTCAATAGAAAAGCTGGTGGTGGCAGGTTGCAGGTTTGAGTCACTTGAGGACCAGGCAAACTGGATTTTACTGAATAAGATTTCACAATAATTTACTATCTATGTACTTGCATGCCAAATTTTTCCTTATAATCAGCTACAGATCAATTCCAGAAAGAAAAGCATACACACACACACACACACACACACACACACACACACACACACACACACACAGCTATGCTAACAAATTTAATAAAATCCAAAAGACCATTACCCTGCTGGTAGCAGGTCCCGGCTTTGAGTCTGTTTGATCACCAGACCTACCTCCTTCCAATGTCCCTAAACAATTCTGAGTCCAGAAGGCCTTTCTTAGCAGATAAATCTGGGGACAGCTAGGTGGTGCAGTGGATGGAGTGCTGGGCTTGGAGTCATGAAGATTCATCTTCCTGAGTTGAAATGAGACACTTACTTGCCGTGTGACCCTAAGCAAATCCCTTACCCTGTTTACCTTAGTTTCTTCATCTGTAAAATGAGCTAGAGAATGAAACAGCAAACCACTCCAATATCTCTGCCCAGGAATTCCCAAATAAGATCACAAAGAGTCAAGACACAACTGAAAACAATTAAACAACAAGATAAATGAGGATAGGCCTAGAGAAGAGGTGTCAAATACCCATGTCAAACAGTCCACAGACTGCATGCAGCCCACAACACTCCCAAACTTAGCCTGAACTGAATTAAAATGTAAGTGGGAAATATTTAATAAAATAAAAATACAATAAAACACAGATAATATTAATATGTAATTTTCTAAGTTGATATGTAGCTTGTAATGATTCTTATGTATGTTTTGTGACCCCATTTCCGTTTGAATTTGACACCTGTAACAGCAAGCACTCTAGGATACCCAGGATGGCTGCTAGCACAGGTTCTTAGATCTCCTTTACTAGGAAAGATAGCTATTTAAGGGGTAAACAATCTTTAATCGCATTCACTAGTTCAGGGGAAAAGTCAGCACCCCAACTTTCAGAGAAAATACAAGCAGAGAAATAAAGACCAACATACAGGGCTCTACTGCCTGAATCAAAGCAATATTGCCATACACTTTACATACATCACTGGATCAACAGAGCCTTTACCTCTAAGCAGTCAGGGAGCTCTGAACATACAACCACTCAGAGCCTTGACCAGAAGAAATCACAAGGTCCTTCTCCTAAGTAAGCCTCCCAAAGCAAAACCTCACCTCTGAGTATATATACACTTCTCAGGGCCAGAGGGTATCACAACCTTTTGTGACTCAGTGCCTAATCAGAAATTATCAAAAGGTGTGAGCCTTACTACAAGCAAGCTTTCCCTAAGCAAGCTTCCCTTAATGGGCTCCACATGAGGCCTATGAATGGGTGGGGAAGATCTTCCTAACTCATTAACATTACAACACCATCAGCCCAGAGAAAGAAGGGGAGGAGCCAAAGTCATCGCGAGTATTTTTCATCTCAAATAGAGCAAGACCACATCTTACAAATGGCAGAAGGCAGAGTGATGGGTCTACCCAGTATCCTCCTCCCAAGGCACAGAGGCACTGTATGCCACAAATGAATGGGAATTTAGCGGTAATAGGTTCATAAGATCATAGAATCAGAGCTGGAAGGGACCTCAAATCAAAAAGTCCAGCGCTCTCATTTTACTAATGAAGAAACTGAGGCACAGAACTTAAATGATGGGTCCAGAGTCACCCAACAAATGAGTGATGAGACAGAATTTAAACCCAGGGCTTCCTGACTCTATCCACTACCCTACGCTACCTCTAGTATAAGCCATGCCTGAAATAGGAATCCTCCCTTTAACATACTTGAAAAGTGGATATACAGGCACTATTTGAATAATTCCACTGAAAGGGAAATCACTACCAGCTGAGGCTCCTGATTCCATTTGGGGATAATTGTTGGGAATTATCTAGTTCTTAGGAAGTCTGGCCTTAGAGTTGAAATCTGCCTCTCTGTAACTTCCACCCACTGGTTCTGGTTCCACTCTCTGGGGCCAACCCTTCAAATACTTGAAGATTACAAACGTGCCTCCCCTCCCCCAGTATGTGGCTTCTTTTTCAGGCCAAACATCTCTGGTTCCTTCAACTAATCCTCATGTGGTTTTAAGTGTCCTGAAATGTGATTTCAAATTGTTTCCAAATAAAGTGGATATTTAGTTCTCATTACCATATCACTGAAGGAAAATTTAACTTTCTTTTGGTCCTGACTTGTGATTTAATTATTATAAGACACTCCCTCCACTAATGCAGATGGACACTTCATCTACACCTCAAATCTTAGATAGAACTGTCTGGTACACTGAGAGGTTCAAGTTACTTGTCAATGGTCATTCAGCTGGGTTGTGTTAGATGCAGGATTTAAACTCGGGACCTCCTAATTCCAACTCTCTATCTAATGTGCTGTACCTAGAGTGCTGGACTTGGAGTTAGGAAGACTTGAGTTCAAATCCAGCCTCAGACATGTTCTAGCTATGTAATTCTGAGCCAATCATTTAAATGTTCTGTGCCTCACTTTCCTCATCTGTAAAATGAGGGGAGGGGGAGAAATGAAAGCACTCACTTCCTAGGGTTGTTGTGAGGATTAAGTGAGGTATATGTAAGGTGCTCTGCAAATCATAAAGAACTATATAAATGCTAGTTATTATCATCTAATGCCCTACAATTCTTTGAAATTTCTCTTTTTCCCCTCCTCCCAATTTATATGAACACACCTAGAAAATGAAAATGTCACAATCCCCCAGAAATATTCAAATTAAAAGCAACAGGACATGATGTCAAAATAAAATCTAAAAGCAACTACATTAATATCTTTCCCCAAAGGATTATTTGGGGGAGGGCAGGGAGAGAGAGGAAAGGAAGGAAAAAGACAAGCTACATGATAGATGACAAGTATCTAATGGAACAAATTAAATCCAGGTACAAGATCCTTGAACAGGAAAAAGAAGTAAATTGTGATCTCCCTGAAATCATACAAGAAGAACGTATGACAACTATCCAAGTAGCAATACGTCCAAGAAACTTGGACCAATAATATTATCCTCAGAAAGAAAAAGGAAAATTTGATATGCCTGATGCTGAGGCTTTGTTCTCTCTATAGGACCCTCTCTCTAATTAAGCTATTTAATGCCAGTAAGCTCTTGCAGGGATTCTTAACCTAGAGTTTGTGACATTTTTTGCTTTTTATATCTTGATGACTGTATTTCAATATAATTGGTTTCCTTTGAAATCTTATTCATTTTTATTTTGTGCATTAAAGAACATGATTCTGAAAAGGGGACTCATAAAGTTCTAGAGCCAGTTCAAATCCATGAGCCAATTGTTAGATTTTTCAGGGTGAATAATTATACTTCAGAAAATCAGCAAATGCTATTATCGAGGCTTAATTTATTGTTTTATTGCCTTCTAGATTTATGAAAGTGATGGAGGAAAAAATAATGCAGATTAAGCTTTAAAGTGTTGCAAAAGTGTTAAAAGCCTACATTTGCCCTCCCCCCTCCCCCCAGAGCTGGTTGTTAAACATTTACCAGCATATCCCTAGAAGGGGTCCAAAGGCTCCACCAGACTGCCAAAGGGGGTCATGACACAAAAAAGGTGAAGAACATCTGCTCTACAGCATTCTCCTTGAGGGTATTAAATGAATGATGGCTTTTAATAAAATTTCAACCAGTGAGGGAGGAAAATGGTGAAGCATCTAGAAAAACATAAGGACCTCCTGCCAAATCTCAGCATAATTGTCAGTTTTCTTGGAGTTCCACACTGGAAAATTGCACATCATCAATAGTAACTCTGTGACTCGCTTATTAATCTTTAATGGATTAGCTAAAATTGGAAAGGTAGATATAACCACAGGCTTACTTACAACCTCAGTTCTAGCTATGAGGAAAAAAATTTTAGTATGGAAATACGTGGAATTACTCTAGGGCCAGGAATGCATGTCTTAATTCAATCAGATTTACAAGTCATATGAATGCCTAGGAGAAAAAGCCTTGCTTTCCCCCTTGAATGGAGCTACAGCACCATAAAATTTTTAAAACTTTTATTTCAAACACAGAAGAAAAAGCATGGAAAGCTACATCTCTAGGGAAGATCCAAGCAGAAGGGTACAATGAGCCTGTCATTGACATCACCACAAAGAATTAAAAATAAACTAAAATAAATGGGATACATGGAACACTCAGCAAATGATAATTACTCCCTAAGTAGGTTCTTCAGTTATTAAATTTCACTATCAATTAACATTTTCACTTTGGAAGGGAAGGGTTCAGCTTGGCATGCAATTGTGTCTGGCTTTCCTTAATCGATCATTCTAAATGATGTTCCCAGCCCGTTAGCTCTGCCCTAGACACTGATAATATGACTCTGATTGCTAAGGATAAGCTTGACTGTAAAATCTAGAAAGACCAGTCTCTAGTTGTCCATCTCTGAAAAGGTCACTAAGTTCAAAGCTACTGAAGGTCCATGCAAGGCACTCAGCCAGGAAAAAAAATTCATTGGCATAGCCAAAAAGTAAGGTTCCTAGAAAAAGTCTCAAGTGGATGAGGAGAAAGAGGAGGAGGAGGATGACAATATTTTTTGGACCAGATCTGTGATTCATTGACGTAGGGAATGCAGGGTGAGGAAACCTCTGTTATCAATACTCTGCCTGGAATTCTGAGAAGCAAGGTCATATCTGCAGAACACACAGCCAGTATGTCCCTGAAGTGAGACTTGGAGCTAGGTCTGTCTGATGCTCGGGCTGGTTCTCTATCTGCTATACCAAGCTGTCTCTATCATGTTGACTATTGTGATTATGATACTAAGAGACAGCATGGCATTGTGGATAGAGAGTTGGCTTTGGAGCCAAGAAAACCCGGGTTCAAGCTCTGTCTCTGACAAAAACTTCATTAAGCTTCATTAAGCTGAGCAAGTCACTACTTATCTCACTCATCTAAGATAACAAATCAGCATTTTCACATGGGGAGTTCACACAGATGAAATCACAGATCCAGACAAAAAAAAAATAACAAATAATTAAACATTTGCATAGATGTGTTTGATTTTTCTGGTGTAAATCATCCCCTCAAAAATTACTGGCCTGAATTGCTGCCTAAGGTGACCTCTTTAAGCACCTGTCCTAACAAAAAGGGTACTATGCATATGATGCCTGTCACTGCCTTTTTATTGAAAAAACCAATGTATTTCAAATCTAGAGGTTCCAGAATTATTTTCAGGAATCATAGGTTGTCCCCTTTTAAGAATTAAATTCTGTTCACACCCTTCTATGTGGGAGGTATGGTGTTAGGTCCTGGAGATAAAAAATTAAAATCAAGAGCTTCCATTGTAGTGATAGGTTACATGTACACAGTTGACTGAAGACATGGCAATTGAGGTGGGGAAGAAGGATAATTAGAGAGAGCAGGAGATGGGAAGTCTTAGCCTGAAGGAAGGTCAATATTCTAAGAGACAGAGGTAAAGGGGGATTATATTCTAGGTATGTGGAACAGCCTGAACGTGCATGTACCTGCGCACATGTGCACACACATACAATCTTCCTAGAATACTGCTTTCAGCATATTGATTCCTCAAGCAACAACCTTCAATGAGCAAAGTGACCTACAGAATAAAGCCTGAACACCTTCATTCAAGATTTTCCAAAATTTGGCCCCAACTTTATTTCCCACTACTTCCCAACATAAATCCTTGGCTCCTGCTAACTTCACCTACTAAATGTCCTTCCCACTTCTGTATCTCTGTTTAAGCCCCTCTTTTCATCTAAAAGTCTTTTCCATTATCCTTTTCAACAGAATATAAGTTCCTTAAGAGAGTGTTGTCTTATTTTAGTATACACAGCATCCAGCACTTTACCTTACATGGTACTGATCAAGAAATGCTGGTTGAATGGAATATTTCTGCTTATCTATATCTTATCTAGCATTCAAGGAAAGGCTCTGATGCAATCTCTTTCATGAAGCCTTCTTAAAGACCTTTCTCCCATATCATCACTATGATAGCTTTTATTGTCTATACCACTTATCAATGCTACCTTGCATTATTAATCATCTTTCTACATATGTGTCTTGTCTCACTGGCTAGACTGTAAGATCTTTGTGGGCAAGAAGAGACTAAGTTTTATGCTTCTTTATATGCCCTATCAGGTTGATGCAAACTCAGTAAACATTAGTTGGTTGAAGGGTAGTTGGTCAGTTGTCCTTCATGCTCAAAAAGACCCAAAATGCCATCACTATGTTGGGTTCAAGGTACTGTGTTTCAGACTACGTATGATCTGACCAATACAAGCTCAGAAGGTTCTACTATAGTCAGGCACAAATAGTCCATATGAAGGGTAGTAGGTATTAATTCTAAGACTATGTGTAAGCACAAGCTAAGAAAATCATTTGTGCCTACTGCAGGGGTTGTCCAAATGGAATCTGGGAATTCCTGGGCTTCAGAATTAGGGCCAAAGGAGAACAAAGCAGGAAGCCAACCTGATGTCCATAGCCAGGCTGTTGATTAATCAACATTCCTCTACGCTAGAGGTGTCAAACATACCGCCCAGAGCCAAACTGTGCCCACAATGCTCCTGAGAGCAGCCTGAATCAGATTAAAATGTAATTAGGAAATACTAACAAGATAAATAAAAATACAGTAGAACACAGATAATGTTAACTTGTAGTTTTCTAAGCCAATATGCATCCTGCAGGAATCCTTACATATAGTTTAAAGGTCCCTATTTCCATCTGAGTTTGACACCACAGCTCTACATCACTCAGTCCTTAAGAATTATTTTATTAATTAAGATAATGCTACCTATAATCTCCAACTATTATATATTTTATTAACATGCTTCCCCTACAATGTCCTTCTAATAACCAAGGGAAATTAAATTAGAAAATTATGGAAACATACTTTGAAAATAGAACATTCTTTAGAAAACTTCTCATTAACATTTAAGGAATGTGAGAAAAGAATACAATCATTATGAAGCAAGACAAAAAAGAGATGAATATTACTTTTCCTAAAACATACTAAATTAAATCAAAATCTGTTAAGATGATGCATTTACATTAGAAAAGTACTAATGGTTTGGAACATGGTATGACCTAATGTCACTCCAAAGCTGTTACTGTTTCTACTAGACAAAATGTCAGGCTGGTTCTTTTGGATGGCTACTCCTCACATAAACAAAGAAACTTTTCCTTAAAATGGAATTCCCTGTCTGGACAGATAACTGATATGAAAGATGTTTTTAAAAAGCCTAATAACTATTTGTAAAGTTTGCTTTTATTGAATATAATCCAGAAATTCCCCAAGTATCAGTATCTGTAAACATGGTCCTCTACAATCTTATATGCACATCAAGGAGAACCAAGAATTCTGAGGTCAGAAAAGATCACAGAGAGCTAAGTGTAACAGATGAAGAGATGGAGTGATGCATTAGTTCCTCCAAAATGTTTAAGATCCTAGAGGAAAGGATCCAGAACATTGGACAGATCCTATGCAAGATCTAAGGGAGCACACAGACAAGAATTACTCAAGTTGAAAAACCATGGCAAGGTACTACGAAGACAACACCACATCAATGAAGGCACGGATATGATGAAGCATAAAGATATGTATGCTTATATATGTACAGATAGACTCACGTGCAAACAAATATGACTTTTGAGTGTAGCAAGTTAGACACCTGAATTATCTGTTGAAGGGTAAGGAAAGACAATCTGTATTGGTAGAGTATCCACACAAGTTAAATCATAGATCCTTGAAATACTGTGAATATGAATATGAATAAGCATTCCTAAAGAAAGGACTCATGCTGCTATATTGTAAGTTGTGAGTCATGTTTTTTATAATCTTTATTTAATTTTAGAATATAATGTTAATAACACATGAATTCATCATGTTTCTCTTCTTTCATCATCTCATGAATAATGGAAAGCAACAAAAACTCTTGAAATATGATGAACAATGGTTTATTTTTGAAGGAAAAACAAACATCTCTTCAGCTTAATTGTTTTCTCTCTGTCCCTTTCTTTTTGGTTTTTAAAGCAAAACTCAAGGAAATGATTCACATCATTAATAATTTGGATGTGTATGAGGGCTACAAGGGCATCGGAATTCTCTCTACTATTTCCACTTCACAAAATCTAAGGAAGAGATGTTTCTCCTACTTCATCTGGCTTCATAGTTGCCAAGTTTCACACATTTGGGGAGGGAGGACTGGTAATAGACTGATTTATGTTGCTCTTGTGCAAATATTTCTCCATCCTTGGTTATCCTCCAATTTGTGTGCAAAAGGAAACAACAAAAAGCACATAGAAGGCCCTGAGATGTCCATTTCACTAAGAATGAAGACTTTTGACACCAAAATATCCCTGAGATACACAATGATGGTTGAGAAGATAACCAGAAGAACTGCAACTGACATTTCAGGATGTAAGTGGGGACCTTTACCCACCCTCATTTAAGTGACATTCAGTCTTCCCGAAAAGTAGACTCTGTCTGGATTTCTTTCCATGGTGCCAGCTAGCTGCCTCAAACAAAGGGTTTGGACTAGATCAATAAACCCCATTAGCATTTATTAAGTTAATGTGCCATGCTGGGTGCTAGGGATACAAATACCATAATGAAACAACTACTAATCTCAAAGAGCTTACATTTTAACAGGAGAGACAGCAAGGGGAAATGAATTATATGTGTGTGTGTGTATGTGTTGTATCTCTGTGTATATATATATATCTATATCTATAGCCATATATCTGTGTGTATTTATGTGTATGTATATATGTACATTTGTGTATGTATGCATATCTCTGTATGTATGTGTATATATAAATCTGTGTGTGCATATGTATGTATATATGTGTATATGTATGTAATGTGTATGTATATATACATATCTGTATATATATCTGTAAGTATATGTATGTATATATCTGTGTATATATGTGTGTATATGCATGTATATGTGTATGTGTGTATATATGTGTGTACATGTATCTGTAAGTATATATGTGTATATATCTTTGTGTATATATATATGTGTGTGTGTGTATATATGTATGTGCGTATATATGTATATATATCTGTGTGCATGGATGTGTATATATAAATCTGTGTGTATGTGTGTATCTATGTGTTACATACATATATCTGTAAGTGTATGTGTGTATATACCTTTGTGTGTGAATATACATATATATCTGTGTATAACACACATACATATGTGTGTGTTTATGCAGAAAGAATAAGTACAAATAAATATAAAATAAATAAAAGGGACAGAAGGAGGGCACTAGCTGTTGGGGGCTGAGCAGGATGGGGGGAGGCTTCATGCAAAAAGTTACACTTAAGTTGTGACGTGAGGGAAGAAAGGGAGTACATTCCAGGCATATGGAATGGCCAGTGCCAAAGCAACAGAAATGGGGAGTTGAAGTATTATGTGTAAAGACCAGAGAGGCCAGTGTTGTTGTAGCCCAGAGCATGAGAAGGGGAGAAATATACAGTGAGCTTGGAAAGATAAATTGGGGACAGCCTGTGGATGATTTCCAGTATCTCTTCCATCTCTAAATGCATGAACCTATATGAAGTGTTATCCATGTAATATTTTCTCTGGAAGCTAAACACACTTTATATGGAAAGAAAAGGGTTATTGGTGATATAAAAATCCAGGTGTAGTTATTTCTCCAAGATATGAAAATTTCCATATACTTTCATTAACAAGTATCAACAAGACAGCTTCTAAATAACAGATCTTGTTAAAAATCCATTTATAAAAGTGTCATATGATATTTGCATTACAGGTTTTATGGCTATCTCCCACAAAATCAGTATCTTATAACTGAAGAACAATCATGTAATAATGAAGGATTTAGTAATACCCACCAAATGCCATCAGTGTAATTCTATTTCTATAGGATACTTCCATTGGCCTATAAATTATAATAATAGGTCACAGTCTCGCTGTCAGTGTTAACAGAATGACTCTTACGCCCAGAATATGTTAACAAAGTTGTCTGAATCCATATTAACCAAGCCATTTTAAATCATATTTGACAGTATCATTAATTGCTAATTAATTGGCTGTTTGGAGCCCCTGCTAAATTGTGTGTATTTATAAGCTATGAGAAAATTTTCAATAATAGCCAGCATTTACACAGTGCTTTAGAGCCCGCAAGCCACTTACATGGATTATCTCATTTGACCCTCAGAACAACTCTGAAGTAAGGGCTTTAACTATTTCCATTTTACAGATGAGGAAACTGCAGCATTCAGAGGTTGTGACTTGTCCAGAGTCAAACAGCTAGTAGGGGTCTAAAGCAGGAGGGAAAACTCAGGTCTTCCTGACTCCGGGCCCAGTCCTCTAGCCACTGTGGCATCCAGCTTCCTCTTTTCAAAATCAAATACCAAAAAGTATTAAGATCTGGTATTAGCACTGTGGGCCCATATATGACAATGGGGGTATTAACCTAGCATCATTAACATAACTTTTTAAAATACATTTTCCCCGATTACATGTTAAAACAATTTTTAACATTTGGTTTTTTTTAAATTGTGAGTTCCAAATTCTATTCTTCCTTCCCTATCTTCCCCTTCCTTCTGATGGTAGGCAATAAGATATAGGTTATACATGTGCAATTATGTAAAACATTTCCATATTAGTCATTTTGTACAAGAAGACAAAAAAAGAAAAGTAATAAAAGTGAAAAATAAATGCTTCAGTCTGTATTCGAATTAGTATGCTTCATCATTAGTCCTTTGGGATTGTCTTGGATCTTTGTATTGCTGAGAATAGCTAAGTCATTCACAGTTCTTCATCACACAATATGGCTGTTACTGTGTACAATGTTCTCCTGGTTCTGCTCACTTCACTTTGTATCAGTTCATGTAAGGCTTTTCAGGTTTTTCTGAAATCATCCCACTCATCATTTCTTATAGCACAATAATATTCCATCACAATCATATACCACAGCTTTTTTAGCCACTCCCCAATTGATGGAGAGTCCTTTCATTTCCATTTGTGAGAAATGAATATTTCTCTCGTATGTAGTAACTAATTATTGAATCAGGACCAAGGTTTTTCCCCTTTTATACTTCCTCATCCAGAAACCAACCAGTGTGGAAAATCTCTCTTAAAGCTTTACCTAGACCAAGATCCAATCAGTAGTAAAACCAATTCTAAGTTTGGGTCAATGGGTATATTCCTGCTCATTGTGTTTGCTCGGACAGGTCTGGGGAAGTGGTGATTCTCCCTTTTGTCAAGACAGGTGATGTGGAAATTGTTCTGTCTTTAATCGAGATTTCAGTGACCGAAGTCACATGTACCCCAAGACCCTCATTTTAATACAGCCCACATCCCACTGTGTTAACCAATCAAAGTTGATTGGTACCCCTCAGGAACACTTACTCTCTAAAAGGCATATAAACTGTTAGACCATTGCCATGAGGGGTCTTTGGTCTAAGAGAGACAGCCAAATGGCCATCCTTTTACTAATAAATGCACTGGTCTTATTAATAAAAGGATTAAATTACCCAGAAACTATGTCTCTCAGAATTTCTAATCATCCCACAATTTTTAGCCACCACAAAAAGAGCCACTACAGATACTTTTGTACAATCAGGTCTTTTCCCTTTTTTTTAGGCCTTTATGATACATACCTAGCAGTGGCAATGCTGGATCAAAAAGTATGCACAATTTTAAAACCCTTTGGGCATAGTTCCAAATTGCTCTCCATAATGCATTAATATATCTCTTTAAACTTCTTTTGCTAGTAGCAGGGATTTTTTAAAAATAAGCTAACCATACAGACTCATAAAATTACAGGATATTACCCACGGAATGGATCTTAGAGATTACTGAGTCCAATCTCTTCATTTTGTAGACAATAAACTAAACATCCTATTACTGGTGGCAGAGCCAAAACCAGAAGCCAGATCTCCTAATTGCCCATCTAATGTTTAATCTGTTTTATCATGCTGCCACCTAGTAACTCTTGAATTCAAAACCAGATTCATATCTGCACACCATTTTCTTCCAACTCCTTCATGACTAATGTTCATATAGAGGTATTTCAGCTCAAAATCTAATAATAATACATATGAACAATTAACCAAGTAAGCATTAAGTGCCTAGTATATGCCAAGTTAAGTCCTACAGATACAAAAACACAAATGAAAGTCTCTGACCTCAAAGACAGTATATTCTATTGGAAGAAAAAATATACATATATGTGTATGTGTGTATTACATATGTATGTATAGTATGTATCTATGGGATTCAATAACTACAACTTTCATCGGTTTTAGGAACTCCTAAATTAAGGAAATTTCCTCTACCAGTGCAGGTCAGGACCATCTCTAAAATTTATAGTCTAAAAGAGTTGCCAATAGCCCTGAAAGGTCCAGTGACTTGCCAAGGGTAACACAGCCAGTTAATTATCTGTGAAAGGCAGGACACGTATCATTTTTTCAGTTGTGCCTGACTCTTCATAACCCCATTTGGGGTTTTCCTGGCAAAGATATTGGTTTGTCATTTCCTTCTCAAGCTCATTTTACAGATGGAAAAACTGAGGCAAACAGAGTTAAATGACTTGCCCAGGGTCACACAGCTAGTAAATGTCTGAAGCCAGATTTGAACTCAGGAAGACTCATCTTCCTGACTCCAGGCCTGCACTCTATCCACTGAGCCGCAAAATAAATGCAAAGTAAATTTATTTTATATTGTATGAATCTATGTGTATAGTATACATCTCCAAAGCACATTTGCATAAACTTCATTTGATTCTTCAGACAAGCCCATGAGGGAAAAATAGTCTTTCCCACCCACTGCAGACATGACAGTTGAAGAAGTCAACATAAATTGCTCCGGTTCTCCACCACTCTGATGACAGTTAACAAGAGCTCCTAAGTTCCCGGGTCAGAGGACTTGGCTTGTAAGCAGAGAAAGAACCACATGACAAGCTTTCTCAGAGATCAATGAGGGGGCTATACCTCCATGTAGAGCTCATTTATATAGCTGATGCAAAGGAAATCAAAACAAGTTTCACTTTCCACTCTAATCATCATCTTTGTGCTGTCTGTATTTGTTTAATCTCTTTAGACTAAATTCTGCATAATTCAACTCTAAACAATCAATCACTGATATTTTTACAGCACTAGATTAGGCACACGGATATATCCTTTCCCTCAAGGAGCTTACATTTTACTAGGAAAGTACTATTTGTGTACAAACAGGTGAAAACAAAGCATGTACAAAATGATTTCAAATAAAGAAATTTTAAGAGGGAAAAATGCTAACAATTGGAGTTAAGGAAGAAGAGGAGGAAAGGATGGGTATAGGAAACCCCAGGATTGGGCAACACTTGAATCTCAAAGAAAAATTTCCTCCTGACACTTTTCCCCCAGTAGCTCAGCTAATTATCCCCCAACTCCAATTAGAGATCAGCTGCATTACACTACCAATGAAGAAAGTCTGTGTTAACTTATGGAATGACAAACAGCTGGGCTGAGGAAGGGGAGAGCTAGAGAAAACAGAGAACCTTCTTCAGAAGAAGCCTCTCTGACTTATCACAGGTTGGAAGGGACCTCAGGGTCCAGCCTACCTACAGGATGTCCATCTACAACCATCAGAGTACAACCAACTACAAGTCCAGATAAGCAGGCATCCAGCATTTGCTTGAAGCCCTTCCTTCACTGGGGGAAGCACTGGCTATAACCCAAACCTGATTACACCCACTGTTAACAAGTTTTTCCTTTATAGAAAAGAAAATTGCATGGACAGTCACTGCCAAGATGAATTTTCAACTTCTGGCATCCTAAGAGATACCAAAGCTATAACTAACCGTCCTTTTCACGTCACATTTTCACTTTTGTTTGAATTTTCATTGTGAATATGACATTAGCATAAAAATAAATGAACCTCAACTTATCATTTCCTTAAAACATCAATTTATCATTTCCTTAGACCATCAGGAGCTGAACAATTGCATCTTTGGGTATTTGTACTTCCATAAAGTCTGGAATGAATTTGGCCACTCAGGAATTTTACTCTGTCATGAGTCAATTCACAACTCTCAAACAAACCACTTAAATAAGACTAACAGAAATTGTCTCAGAATAACAGAAATCATGAAACTAAAAGGATTCTATGCTTTCTGGTGTCTAAGCATAACCTGTGTGTTCTAAAAAAACAGTTTTAATTAGGCAAAATAAATTAATGTACTGATGTACTGCATATCATGGTAAAATAATCATGAGAAAAACACAACTATGTTACTTTACAACTGCTTTGTATATACTTATATGTGTACATGTCATTTGCCCCGATAGGATAAAAAAACTTCAAGGAGTAAGGAAGAACAGAACTGTTTCATTCTGTCTTCATATAATTTCCTGTGTCTAACACACAATAGCACTTAATGTATACTTACCAGTTGATTAATTGATAATAGGTATTTTTACTTAATAATATGCCCCCAAAACAAACTAAACAATTTTATCTAGCAAAATATAAGCTCATCCTCTTTTCTGACCCAAACCATTGGAAGAATCAGTATTTTTCTGGAACATCAGGTGATCCATCCCATAATTCAGCTCCAACATTCCTCTTCCATTGCAAGAAGTTAAGTCTATAAAAATCAATTCATTTGTTTATTTATGTGTTGTTCCTATACTTAAGGGCAAATCTGTCTGGAAATTTAACATAGATATTAAGCCAGAATGTCTAAACTATGACCTTACAGAAAGATACATGGATGTGCCTTAAAGTGATAAAAGAAAAACAAAATCTTGATTCATTTAGCCTAACCTTGGAACGTGTAAAGCTTCACTAACACAGATGCAACTCATTTTTGTGGTATTTCACTCTATGTACTATTATTAATAATAGTACTATGTACTATTATTAATACGGGTTTTCTATTTAATCTCTCTCTCATCTGTGCCTTCCATTCTTTACCATTACCAATCTTGCAAGGGTTCTCACTGTGGGTATCTAGTACTTGCCTTGTTACAATAAAGACCTAATTAGTCTCCCTACCTCCAATTTTCACTGGCTCCAGTACATAGACTGGTGCCAAATCATAATATCTATCATAGGGTCGCAGACTCAGAGCAGGAAGGTGCCTTAGATGTTACTAAGTCCAACTTCCTTATCTTTCGGATAAGAGTACTGAGATCTAGGATGGTGGTTTTAAAGGTTTTTAAGGAGGAGGCAATTTTTAAAATGCCTACAACACTAATTACATCTCTTGATACTCCCATTCAAAAGCCAAGTTCAAGAGTCAGGCACCGGGCTTTCAGAAAGAGATTACCTGAATAGCAAAGTTCACAGAAGAGAAGAGGAACCTCCACAAAGGACAGAGTTAGCCCTGCAGCTAAAGAACTAAAGCCATGCAACGAGGGTCCAGGAACTCTGGATCTTGCCAGCCCTCCACAGTATTGCTAGGAGTTGCTCAGACACTGCAGGTCCGAGGTGAATGGGACATAGCTGTTCAGCAGCTGCACAATAGGTCTTTACCTTCCAGAGAAGTCTAACAAATGTAACAAACAGACTGAGCGCTTCAGGTTTCTCTCTTGTTTGAAGTTCTCCTCTGAATCCTTTGTATCTTGAACATTCTCTACAGTGGGTGAAATAGGGCCTCATATGCAACACCTCTACAATACAGTAAATGACTATAAAGGAGTGGAGACCTTGTTGGAGCTTGGGAGAAACCCTAAATATAGGCCATACATAACCTTTTATTTTAGAGATTTCCCTGGAGTTCTAATCTGGGACTGAATATAACAAGCCAATAAGAGAAGTTCACCTTGGTCGGGGGGGGGGGGGGGGGGGCGGGGAGGGTACTTAGGTGCCTGAAATCAAACCTGGCCCAATATAAGCTCAAAGTCCTAGGGGAAGGCCTTAGGCCATAAATGACAGTGACATTCTGTTTCTCACCTCTGTCCCCCATACCTGGAATAACAATCATAATAACAACAGTAAATAATTTCTAAGGTATTTATATGATATATTATTATCCAACTATACATAAATATGCAGCAAATGATATAATAGTTATGTTGTTATAGGATTAAATTATTATGTAATAACCATTGTACAATAATAATTGTTGTGGTTGAGTCATTTTTCAATCGTGTTGGACTCTCTGTGACCCCATTTGGGGTTTTCTTGGCAGAGATACTGGAGTAGTTTGCCATTTCCTTCTCCAGCTCATTTTGTAGATGAGGAAACTGAGGCAAACAGGGTTAAATGACTTGTCCAAGGTCACACAGCTGATAAATGTCTGAAACCAGATTTGAACTCAGGAAGGTAGTCTTCTTGACTCCAGGCTGGGCACTCTAGTCACCTAGCTGCCCCATTTATGGTTTAGTAGCCCCCATTTCTATTTCAGTTTGACACTATTGTTCGACTCCTCTGTGTGTCTCTGTCTCTCTGTGTGTGTTTAACTCCTGGCTACCAGAGAGAACTCAGATAATAACCGAGCTCTAAGCTCACTACAACAACAGCTTTAGCCACCTTCATGACCATTGGAACAAACTGTTCTCATCCACCCATTCCACCAGGGGAAGTCTTCACATGCTTAGCATGGACATCGCCCTAACTCACCAAGAGGTCTGAGTCCTGTCAGTTCCACTGAACCTGCTATAGCCCGTTCCGAGACAGTTTTACTGGGGTGTGGCTGCTGTACATGCTACAGCTCCTCGGAGCCAAAGGTGAGAGTTGGTGAAAGGTGGTGGATGAGCAGTCCTGAAAAGGATTCGGCAAGCCCTCACACCAGAGATGCTAGTCCTCCCTGAACACTCCATACACCCCACCTGGCACCTGGCAGATGATTAAAAAATATTTATCGAATTCAAGTGTTACTATAATTTGTATCATCCCTTTAAGGAAATTGCCTCAATATTTGTTGCTTTGCTCCTCAAATACCAACAATTAAAACCAAGGAATTGGGGGGCGGAGCCAAGATGGCGCCTGGGAAGCAGTGACTGGCGT
>CM053622.1:661751559-661767108 GCA_028646595.1 Phalanger gymnotis
GAGAGGAAGGGAAAGGGGGATGGGAGGGGAATGGGGCGACGGAGGGGAGGGCAGACTGGGGAACAGGGCAACCAGAATGTACGCCATCTTGGAGTGGGGGGGGGAGGAAATGGGGAGAAAATTTGTAATTCAAACGCCTGTGAAAATCAATGCTGAAAACCAAACATGTCAAAAATAAATTTAAAAAAAATAAAAAAAACCAAGGAATTAAAGAATCACAGACTTGATGGGACATTGGAGGAACAGTTCAAATTTAACCTAAGCCTTTACAATGTTCTTGTCAAGTCATGTAGCTTCTGCTTGAAGAGACCAAGGGACAGGAGACCCACTTTCTCATAAGGCTGCTCATTTTTGGACAATTCTATTTCTTCCTTATACTGGGCCCAGATCTACTTCACAGGAAGCTAAGTATAAATCTAATCCCTCTTTCCTTCTAAATTTTCTTTAGTCTTTTCTTCACCAGATTAAACACAGAATCACAGACAACATGAACCTCAGAGGTTTCCCTGATACCTTCAAATGTTTTCTCAAGTGATATTCAAATCCCCTCTCCACTCTGGCTGCCAGCAGAATCCAACATTGAGATTCCACTCAAAGTCTAAGGATCCTCCTCTCCATCTCTAGGGCTCCACTATCAACAAACAAGAGCGGCTTTGTTAATATTCCCCTGGGCTGAAACATTAGAGCTCCCACTTATTACTGTATGTTCTGATGTCACCAGCCAAAAGCTAAAGCAGAGTGACAAAAGCCCTAAAGACATGCAAGAATGGATGGATGGTTGGTCATAAGCTAGAACACATTAAACTAGTAACCAACTGCATGCTATTAGACTGCATTTTGGAGTAATGCTCGATTAGGCTAAACTGCACATGCAGTAATTCCCAAAATACCATACTTGGGCCAAAATTTGTTTTTTTTTCACTAAAATTCCTTCTCCCCTTTTAAATAAGTCCCTGTGATCCCTTAATCCCTGCCACATGCAGCCAAGAATAAATTACATAAATGGCAAGTGCTTTGAAATCCTTGTGGTGGGGTGGGGGGATTCTTATGGGATCTCAAAATGATGTTGTTGGTTACCCTTTCCTGGATTCTCTTCCAGGTGTCTTCAGTGTTCTAATACAGGGATGCTTCAAGCTCAGGGCTGGCCCAGCAGCTCATACCACAGACCGGCTCTCTCTCCACTGAGGTGACAGATGTGTAGAACAATTAAATTATTTATAATTACTCTGCTGGGCAACCATGCTGCTGTTTGATAAACTCAGAAGTCTTTAAGACTGAGTGGGACCAGCTGAGTAGAGAATCTGCATGCCAGAAACAATCCAAATGAAACAAAAATCATATCCTCTAGGTAGCTAATTTATTTATATGAAAAACCACAGAAACTCCACCAGGTCAATGCATTGAGAATATTTCTCCTTACTGAATGAAATCCCTCCATAAGTCATACTATGCAGTATACTTTGCTCTTCAGGAAATCACTTTGCTTTATTCCCATTAATGTGGGAATTCCCATAATTGGGGTTGTCATTTTTCCACTCTGTGTCAACAAAACAAATTAATATCAAGCAACAACCCTTAAGACAACCATGGGAGAAACCCTGAAGTCTCTTAATGGGGTGCTCAGAATTACCTCAAATTATAAGTTAAACAGGTATTTCACTTTTAAATGCACCCAGGAAATTGTCTGATGTAAGACTAGTATCTACTTATTTATAAAAATAAACAACAAAGGAACACAGTTATAGAGCTGCAGGAGACCTAAGAGCCCATCTCATCCAGCCCCACCCCCCTATTTTACACACAAGGAAACTGAGGCCCATATATTTAAGGGACTTGCCCAAGATCACACAGGTAGTATACCTCAAATGTGTGATTTGAACCCACATCTCTGACTATAGAGGCAGTGTTCTCTGCACTGCACCCTACTGTATGAGGCTCACATGGAATAAACTATGAAAGGAGAGACAAGAAGAACAAGAGAGACACTGGACTATACGTACTGTGACAATCAAGTCAAAACCAGGTTTTCTTCGGAAATTACAATATTGGCAATAGTCAGGAAATACAAATGTGTTTTTTTTTCTTTTTTAAAGCCATATACAATCTCTCTTCCTTCTCCTTCTCTCTCTCTCTGTCTCTCTCTCTCTCTCTCTCTCACACACACACACACACACACACACACACAGATGATAGGGTTGGCCAGATCATTCAGTACGTTGGCCTTAACTTCTAACCATAACTTTTACCTACAGGACAGACAGAGTTAATTCTTTTACTTATCCATCCACAAATTCATGGGGAATTCAGAAACAATCTAAAATTTACCTGAAAAGCATATTCAATACAGTGAATTTTCATGAGTCCATGGCTTCATCATCACCTTCCAAAGGAAGCAACCTAAATAAATATTTTTCTTTTACAATTTTAATCTCTCATGATAAGCATAAAGAATTTTGTTACTGCTGTTTAAAAAAAAAATAAAACTCCCTCTCTCACCTAGACTGGAAATGCGGTAGGCATTTACAGCCCAATCCCATAACAAAAGCTTTGATCTCCTCTCTTTTCCCCTTTTTGGGCAACCTGGTCACCACCATCACCACTCATACCTCACCTGGGGGCTCACCATATTGATTCAAGATTTAATCCCAATGACATTTTTTAAAAAGAGAATGAGAGGAAGGACCTATTTATACAAAAGTATGTATAGCGGCTCTTTTCATGGTAGCGAAGAATTGGAAATTGAAGAGATGCCCATCAATTGTGGAATGGCTGAACAAGTTGTAGTATATGATTATAATGGAATACTATTGTGCTATAAGCAACGATGAGCAGAATGATTTCAGAAAAACTGGACTTACATGAACTGACGCAAAGTGAAGTGAGCAGACACAACAGGACAACAGGAGCAGGACAACGTTGTATGTAGGAACAGCAATATTGTTCAATGAAGAACTGTGAATGACTTAGCTATTCTCAGCAATACAACGATCCAAGACAATTCCCAAGAACTCACATTGTTGTTCATCCTTCATTTTCAAAGAGAAAGGACACATAATGAAAAATGCCATCTACTTCCAGACAAAAAACTGGAGTCTGAATGTAGATCAAAGCATACTTTATTTTTATGGAGTTTTTTGTCTGTGTTTTCTTTCACAACCTAATATGGAAATATGTTTTGCATGATTGCACACGTATAACCTGTATCAAATTGCATACCATCTCAGGGAGGATGGAGGGGAAAGAGGGAGGGAATTAGAACTCAAAATTTTTCAAAAGAATGTTAAAAATTATTTTTACATGCAATTGGAAAAATCAAATATTTTTTAAAAACTAAATGTAAACATTTAATTGGCTTAGCTTACTACAATTTAGAATTCCCTGGCTCAAGAGACAGTCACCGGTCTCGGTACTTCCAGTAGGAGGGATTACAGATATATGCCACCACACCTAGAAAAAACATATTATTTATTAAAGAAGCATATGAAAATTTAGAATTGCCGAGTCATTAAAATAGTTTAAGATGGGAAATACTTGGGCCAAAAAAAAGCAAAAGACAGCAAAACCAAATTCTAAAGCAGGAGTTCTTAACTTAGGGGTTCAAGAACTTGTGTTTTTGTTATCTTATATATTTTATTTTCTGCATTTAAAAACATTATTGTGAGAAGGAGTCCAGAGGCTTTCCCAGATTTCCAACAAAGACCACGACAAAAAAATGTTTAAGAGCCCCTGCTCTAAAGGGTTCAGCAAAAAGAAAAAGAAAACACAACAAAACCAAAGTATGAAAATGACAATATATCAGTCATCTTGAACCATTTCCCAATGAGGTAGTTTCCCAATTCTCAGATGAAACTCTTTAAATAAAAAAGTGCAAACAAATCATCTATTTGTTTCAAGGAATATAATTTCTGATAAAAGTATATAAAAATTAAAACTTTTTTGTTTTTCATTTAAAACTGGGATTGTGAAATTGATAATTCTACACCAGAAGGTATAGGCTACCTAGTTTTCAGAAACCAAATTACACCAATTACATAAAGATTAGTAACAACAATCATTGAAGCCTTCCTTCATTTATGAGTCAAAAAAATACGGGCAGCTATGTGGCACAATAGATAGCACACCAGCCCTGAAGTCAGGAGAACCTGAGTTCAAATTCTGTCTCAGACTGTGAGTAGCTGTGTGACCCTGGCCAAGTCACTTAACCCCACTGCCAAATAAAAGGGTCAAACAAACAAAAAAGTAACAGCATTCTGCCTTTTGTTCACACCACACATTCACTTGGACCAGCATTCTGAGATGGAGTTGTGCTTGCCAGCTGTTTGGAAATCAAGGCTGTGGTTTTCCAGACAGATGAATTTCCTGGAATCACAAGAAGGGAGGAGGGAAGGGAATACAGTAGAAGGTCAGCTATGGTTACATTAGAAGAGCTACATTCAAATTGTGAATCTAAACAGGAGTCAACTGCACCAATCACCCCTGGCTCAGTAGCATATAATAGAAGCAAAATATACAAGTCCTACCACAGATGGAAAACCTCTCCATGCTGTTAGAATCAGAGCCAACTATCTGGAGAAGCAATGAACTGTGCCCTTCATGAAAAATTAAAAACATCACCAATTGAAAGAGAAGCTCTCATTCCCTTTCTCAAATTGAGGTCTTTAAAAGAAAATGAAAATATTCAAAAATATCCTGTTAACCTATGAAACAGGAAAGCCAGAAGACATTCATAAACCATAGCATCCTAAATAGAATTTTCCACCAGAGATGAGAAAAGATGGTTTGTTCTCAGATGTGTTTGCAAGAAAACATTCTAGTTCATTCAGCTAGGAAATCACCAGAGAGCAGTAATTACAAAGAACTGTGGCAGCTGAGCATTGCAGCCTCTTTCCCCACTCCAGGATACCCTTTCCCCACTAGAATGTCACCATGGGGAAAACGTGATATCCTAGGAGCTCCAGACAGAATGGCTCTTTCCACACTGCTAGCATCATCTGGCTAATTCTAAATAAAATACCACAACTTACTTCGTTATAGAAGAGACATCACCTACCAAAACCTAACAGTCAGAACTGATTTATTGAATGCACATTACACCATGGTGGTTATGTCTTCTTCTTCCAAACTTTAATCTGATAGCATACAGTAGATATGGAATACTAACATCATTTGCATAACTAAGCATACACTCTCACTACATATTTACAGTGGAATGATAACATCACACTTGGAAGCCTACGGGCTTTGAATGGCATGGCAGGTTGCTAACTTAATATTACAGATTTAATCCTTTCTGGGAATTACATGTTGATTTGACTCAGATGCACCGAGCAAGAGCCCAGAGCAGAAGGCGCATGAGCAAGGACCATAACAAGACTCAAAAAGAAAAAGCTCAGCACTCATGCTGCTGTCTAATGCTTTAGGATTTGATTTACATGCAAGCCTGGGAACAAAAAATACCATGGAAGGAAGTATGAGAACAAGAGAATCACCATGATGCATAAAAACTACATGAGTATTTTGAGCGTTGATCAGCACAGAGCTTGGGTTTCAGGATTACAGGCAACAAACTTGGTGACTTCTGTTGTCTAATGCAACCTTCTAACCCCACAATTGCCCATAGCGATGTCACCCTCTCCTGGACTCCCAGAGGAAGGAATCGTCAGTATTGCTCAGAATCAAGGAATCTATGATTAGAAGCAACTTCGGAGTTTATCTGATCCAACCAATACCTGAACCCTCTAAAACACACGCAGAAGTTCCCAAAGTGAGCAATATCACCTCCTGGGGGGTGCTGGAACAATCGGTGGGGGGGGGGAGGGGCAAAGAATAAAATTAAGGGGGCAGAGGAAGCATAAGGAAAGAGAAGATAAGAAAATTTTGAAAAATCATTCATACATGTTTCATCTGCTGTGTAACAGGGTTAAAGTCATAGTGATTACATTATTTTCCCAAAAACACATAAAATGCAAGTTATAACCCATCAGTGGTCGAATCTGCCAGCAGGTCTTAACAGGCAAGTGTTGATGGGTGAATGTGTTGTGCATTGTTGGGAAGTCCAGCCTGCATTGGCAGGAAGATGTGCATGTAATGAGTTGTTTACAATAACATACTATATGGTCACATGATGATTATATCACCAAAATGTCAATGCAAGAAATCCCCCACAAATTTACAATAAATTATTAAATTTAGGATGTCCATTTTAAAAAATATATTTTATATTTTTTGAAATGATACAAATTTTAAAAAAAATTAAAGGGTTAAAGAAAGTAGATTTCTTGGGGGTGGGGCACTGAGTAATTATTTTTTTGAAAAGGGAAAGGTAAGCCAAATAGGGAAAGGTAAGCCAATGGGGACCTCTGAAAACACCTAACAAGTGATCACCCAGACTTCACTTCAAACCCAACAATGACAGAAAATCCACCATATTCCAAGGTAGTCCTTTTCACTTTTAGACAGCTCTAATTGCTGGGAAGCTTCCCAAACCCCTTTGCCCCTCCCCCACTAATCAAACCTAAATTCCCCTCTTTGCAATTTACCCTTTACTCCTACTTCTAGCTTTTGAGGCCAAAGAGAGCAAAATTAATTCCTATATTCCAGGTGACTACCCTTCAAATGCAGTTATCTTACCCCATCCTAAAACATCTCTTAGGTTCAACCTAGTTGCTTTGACCCATCTTCATAATGGGGGATGACCCGGAGGCCCTTAACCATTCCCTAACATTTTCTCATTCATTTTTATGTTTTTTAACCCTTGCCTGATGACATTTCTTTCTTTGGTAAGCTTATTAAAAAATCACTGTCATATTTCTTTCCATCTCCTACAGAGCCTAGAGCAGTACAAGGCAACACATGCTGGCATTAATATGCCCTCAAATAAACACTGAGTAAATGAATGCGCCTCTAGAATACTCTGTCCCTTCAAACTCCTCATTTAATGCTGGCTTTGTTATTTTTAGTGTCTTTTTAAAGGAAAATAAACCCTTTCTTTTCTATCCTTTGCCTCTACTGTGATAATTGTCGACACACAGGGGTAAGTCACTTAGGCCTGACCTATACAAAACAAAAGATGTTCTCAAGTTCCTGGTCTCAGGACCCCTTATACACAAAAGTACTGAAGATCCTCCAAAGAATTTTTGTCATTGTGGGTTTTATCTACCAGTATTTACTGTATAGAAATTACAGCACCTTAGTTTCATGATGAAAATAATACTGACCTCCCAGGCCCCCTGAAATGATCTCAGGAAATGTCAGGGGGTCCCTGGACCACACTTTGAGAAATAATGGAGAAAAAGAACAGCATATTCCCCTTGGTCTGTCCATTGAATAGTTATTCATGAAGGTTTGCTTGTAATCACTCCAAGAAAAGAAATTTTACAGAGTAAACCCAATTGTGAAATACAACAAGTCCTTGTTTCTTTATATTATAATATAATGTCAAGCATAGTCATTACATGGCATGTGAAGACAAAACTAAACATGCTGTCGAATGACAAAAAAATCAAAAGAATAAACACTGAGACTTCTGGCTATGATGATGCCTGAGCCATCCATACTCTCAAGGGAGCCGTCATGGCCAACGCTATATATTGCAGGACAGCTGGCTGGTGTCAGGAATGCTGTCTGTGACCACGGAATTGAGTTTTTCTCTAAGCATGTCTAATTGGGCCATATGGAGATTGAACCCACAACCCTGAATTAATTAATCCCACTGTATAATCAACTGAGCTATAAGTTCTTCACAGCCTATTTCGAGAGGTCGGAAAAGCCTAGAGTCGGGGTGTCATGATACTGGGTCTTCCTTCTCACTTTTGCCACCCCTCCGCCCTCCCACGTTTGTGAGACATACCAACACTCCCAGGACACCCTGTTACAGTAGTAATCTCTCTTTTAAAAAAAATCTTATTCAATATTTTGTTATTCCAAATTACATGTAAAAACAATTTTAATATTATTTTTGTTTCAAATTTTGAATTCCAAATTTTCTCCTTCTCTACCCTCTTCCCCTCATTGAGAAGACTGACAATTTGACATAGGTTATAGATGTGTAGCCATGCAAAACACATTCCCATGTAAGCCATTCTGTGAAAGAAAAAAATAACCAAGAAAAATAAAGAAAAAGTATCTTTGATCTTCATTCAGGCTCTACCGGTTCTTTCTCTGGAAATGAACAGCACCTTTCATCAAAAGTCCTACAGATATAGTGGCTATTCTCAATGCCTGAGCAGACTGATAGAGGAACTGCTGGAAAGCAACCATCCCTATTATATCCTCAGACATTAAGGTATGTCTAGATAAGCCAATGACTCATAATTTGATCTACTTTTGAGTCAGGATCAGATAGGTTTAAAACCTGAACATACACGTGTTGACCTCACCATATACTGTGGACATAATCCTAAGAAGTTGTGTGTAAATTCTGAGGATGCTCCCACTGAGAACATTTTGATCCTGGCATATAATAGAACACTCATTCAGTGGAGGGAGTTGTTTAGATGTTTTGTGTTGGTTTTTGGTTTTTTCTACTCATAATCTGTATTGACTAATTCACTCAATGAGCTAACAAGGGAGGTGGGCATGTAGTGCAGAGCACAATAATTGGATTCAGGAAGACTTGATGGCAAATCTTGCCTGTGATACTTATTAGACATGGCCTTGAAAAAGTTGCTTAAGTTTCTTCGTCTATAGAATAGGGATAACAATAGCATTGACCACATAGCATCTAAAGAGATACATACTTGTATTATAATACACTTCGCAACCCTTATGGTCCTACATAAATCCTAATTATCATTTTCATTATTAAACCTGAAAAGTTTTAATGGACAATCAATCCACATGATTTTGTTTTAAAGAAATCACCGATACAGTAAACATTTTCACAGTTCATCCCCATTTCATTGAGAGCTCTTTACTGGCTCCTTCTCCCCTTCTCCATCCCCATAACTACAGGTATTTTCAAGTAGAAATGCTTTCCTCCCAGGCTACTCAAACAAGGTAAGCTATTGCTGATTTATACCTAATAGTAAAAGTGTTATTGTTCCTTCAAGTGAAGTAGCCCAGATACCAATAAATGTTTACTGACCCTAATGACAAATTTGAACAAATGTCTAACTAACCTCTTCCACAATAAAAATGAGCCAGCAGGAGTTTTTCTGTAAGTTGAAAGTACTTAGGGGAGCTGGAAAGTATACAACTTTCTGTGAGCATGGCAAAACTGGTCCACCATGGGACCTACTAAATCAGGTGCGAAGGATGCCACTGTTGCACTTTACCCAGCACATGACTGTAAACCTAAGTTAAGTGTGTATTCTCACAATAAGCTTTGCAATCAATAATAACTAAATGATTCATGGAACAAAAGACACCTACAGTGGCTTGTACTAAAGTCTGATTCTAACATCCTATTAACTGAAGCTTTGGCATGAATAGGAGGAAGGATGATGGGTGAATTGCATAGGTTCTCAAAGCCTAGCCTACCAAACTGCAAGTTATAGTTATACCCACAGTTAAATGGCTAAGACTAATACAACTCTTTTAAAATGATTTCTTAAATGAGGTTTATCTCTAGGAGGCTTCACATTTGTAATCATGTTGTTTTAGCAAGACCAATTCTTGTTTTCCCCAAAAGATTAAATCAAATCTATATTCCCTCTTCATTTACCATTTTCTTTTAATTACATTTCACTTCTCTGCAGGATCTGCATGCATCAGCACAAAAGGACAGTAAGTAGCAAGAAGCCACATCCCCCCTAAAGATCATCACACCACTGGAAAATCAACCCAGATCAGAACAATCATATGGAACTTGACACAGGTCCATTATCTCTGTTTTAGACCTCATCCTCAAAGGAAAGGGCAATATGCCTTCTGGGTTCCTATGAAGAACTGTGAAATTGGTCCAGGAGCTTTAGAAAGAGTAGTTTCCTTTCTAGACTCTGCTCTTCCCAGAAAAGTTTGTGGGATTTCATTCAGAATTCTGTTGGCAGGTGTCGAAAAGGCACAAGCTAGGACTACTCGGATTGTATTCTCCAAGACAGTGCTCCACAAGTGAAGTGCCTGCACAGGGCACAGAACTTTCACAACCAGAGAGCTCACTAAATTGCTGTTGAGCTGATTAAAAATCCACCTTCTCAATGATACCATAATTTATTAGTTGTTTATCCAACCTACAGAAGGCAATGGAGATGTAAAATGGAACTTACTCCCCAAGGCCCACAGATGCTGAAACAGGAAGAGTCAGAAAGAAGTATACTGATCAGCAAAATTAATTCTAAAATCAAACCCTACAGTATCTGTCTTTATGCTTACCTCGCTTATTTACGTGGAAGCATGGCATAAAATTAATGCTTCCATTCCCCTACTCTGTGCACCAGCAATCTGTTTTCCATTTGATTGCTTTTTCTCTCTCTCCCACTTTGCTTCTGCATAAAATTTTTTGTTAGAGCATTACAAGTTGTCCTCAGGGTATCTTGCCTATTATATTGTCCTCAGTATTTCTTGTCTATTAAATTATTGTTTCCTTGTCAAGGTCCTTCACTTAATAGTCTTTTCTAAACCAGTTTGAAGATTTACTTTCTCCCAAATCTTGAAAAATCTAACACATTTTTTTCTAAAATTATAAAGTTTTACTTATCAATACCAGACATTTCTACTTCAATACCAGACATTTTTACTTCAAATTATAGTGAGTTCTTCTAAATTGTAAAAGTAATGCTTATTGCAGGTATGTAAATATAATCTACCCACGAACCTAGAGCTAATAAAAGATACCTGGGAGAATTTTATGAGAATCTGAGAGGGGTTCAAAAAGCAACATACTTTCATGAAGCTCCAAGTTTCTGAATGAGTCATGTTCCCTGTCCTTTGTTCCAAAAAGTTGCTTGTGATTCACTCTTCTGGAACTCTGAATATGTTTTACATGGCAACAGTGTTATTATACAGAGTGGTTAGACTCCCAGGTCACCTCAGAAAAAGCCTGTTTAACCCAAACCATACCTGAAGTGTGTAATACTGGAAGTATTGTACAAGTAACTATATTAGGCAGATCAGTGGTAGAGTGGAGAGAGAGCTAAGGAAAGAATCAGTTAGACCTGATTTCAAATACCTTTTCATATATCTATTAGCTGTGTGACCCTGGACAAGTCACTTAACCCTTCTGAGCCTTAGTTTCCTCTTTGTAAGATGGGGATGGTAAGAGAAGCTACCTCCCCATGCGTTAGGAGCTACATTTTTGGAAAATCACTTTGGCAGCAGAGTGGAGAATGAACTGGAGTGAGGAGAAATGAAGCAGGCAGACCAATTTGAGGACTATTGTAAGAATCCATCTGAGAGGTGATAAAGGCCTGAACTAGGTTGGTATGATAGCTATGTGAATGAAGAAAGAAACACATATAAGATATGTTATAGAGAAAGAAATTTAAAAATTTGATGACTGACTAGATCAAGAGAGAGGAGTATAGGACATCACCAAGATTTTGAATCTGGGAGATCCAACATTAATAGAGAAATTGAAAAGAGGAGGTAGTTTGGGAGAGGGGGGAAGATGATGAATTTTGTTTTGGAGATACTGAATTTGAGATGCCCATGGCACATCCAATTCAAAAAGGCAGAAAGAGAACCAAGAGAGAGCAGAGACCAGACAATCCTGAAGGGAGATAGCATCCAGGAAAATAATGTGGTCAACATCACTAAATGTTGCAAGCCAAATTAAAAAGCAATCCTTTGGAACTACTGGTTCCCCCATCACCAACAAAACTAGCCATTTCTTTTCTTTAAAAAATAAATCTCTTTAAATTACTTTTTGGTCTATTTGGCTAGCTGATACACAACTTCATATCTAAATACAAACAAACTTGTCGAACAGATTCCCCAGGATAAGTGGCAGAGCTCCAAAGCAAAGAAGCAGATGTGTTCAACTGCAAACATCAGCATTAGGCGCTGTTGTTGCTGGCAAAGTGAGAATAGCAGCCTCATTTTCAGCTGAGAACCCATTAACTGTAGCAGCTTCAGAGATTCTGCCTGCTCTTATGTTTGCCCCATCAACAGCATGGCCAGGCATCAGCCCGCTTACACAGATGTCTGGCCTACTCAGCTACAAATTCCGACCTTCGAGATATCTGTCAGTGTTGACATTTTCAATACTGAGTGGTTTACTTGGCTGGCCTATGGTGCAACTCCACAGCTGCTGAAGACCAATCTGAAAGATATGACCATGATATTCACTGATAGCTTATAAGTTTGTTTTATAATTTCATCCAACTTTTGTTTTAACAGCAATGAAAAATTATGCTGCTTTAAGGATGAAACAATGAATTAGTAAACCTTAGCCTGGCATAAATCTTTTACAGAACACTAGAAATTTATTGAATGCCTATTATATGCAGAGAGCACTGTGTTAAGTACTAGAGGAAACACAAAATTAAATCTGATGCAGTCCTTGCCTTCAAGTGACTTACAATTTAGTGGGAAGGATCCTTCCTTGCTTCATATTTCACTGAACAAAAAGGAGGCCATTCACCAAAGGCTCCCTCTTATCCTCTGCCTCCTCATTTCACATCACTAAGATGCCTTCGGCCACTATTTTCTCATTTACCCCATCTGACATGAAGCAGTGCCCTTCTTGCCGAAACCCTCTACATGAATAAGTGATCTCATTCTATCCCATCTTCTCCCAACAGATTGGCCTCTCTACCACTTCAAATCTCTCATTCATCTTCTATCCCTGTATATTGTTTGTTTCTGGCACTTGCCCATGTTGCCTATGTCCTCAAAAAAAAACGCTCATTTGATCCATGTACCCCAACCGGCTTTTGTCTCAAAGCTTTCCTCCCTAAGATGGCCAGCTACAACGTGTGCCTCCACTTCTTTTCCCCTCATCTCTCATTAAGTGACTCCTTATTGCATCATTCAAATGAAACTGCTTGTTAGTTGTTTCAGTCATGTCCTACTGTTTGTGATGCCATTGGGACTTTCCTTGGCAAAGATACTGGAGTGGATTGCCATGTCCTTCTCCAGATCATTTTACAGATGAGGAAACTGAGGCAAACAGGGTTAAGTGACATGCCCGGAGTCACACACCTAGTAAGTGTCTGAGGCTGGATTTGAACACAGGTCTTCTTGACTCCAGACTCAGCACTCTATCCACTGCACCACCTACTCTCTTCCAAAGTAGTCAGTGATCTCTTAGTTGTCAAATCTAATGTCTTTATCTCAAGCTTCATCTTTCTTGACCTCTCTGCTACCTTTGACAGCGTCAATCACCCTCTTTTCCTCAATACTTATTTATCTGTAGATTTTCATGACATTGCTTTCTACTGGTTCACCTCCCACCTTCTCGGTCTTCTTTGCTCAATCTTCATCTAGATTACTCCTGGTAACCGTGGGTGAACCCCAAGGCTCTGTCCTGAGCTCTCTTCACTTCCCCATCTATACCATTTCATTTGATGATCTCCGTAGTTTCCACAAATTCAATTATCATTTCTAGGCTGATGATGCCCAGATCTACTTATCCAGTCTTTATTCTAACCTTCCAGTCTTGCATCTCCAACTGCCTATTAGACAACTCAAATTAAATACCTTACAGACAGCTTAAACTTACTATGTCCAAAACAGAACTTATTATCTTTACCCTCTCCATTAATCCTACTCAATTCCTAGCTTCTCTATTACAGTGGAGGGTACCACCATACTCCCAGTCCTTCAGGATCAAAACCTAGGAGTCATCCTGGACTCCTCACTATCTCTCAATGCCCCCCTCCCCCATCGAAGCTGAGGACAAGAGCTGGATTTCACCTTCGCACCATCTCTCGGATATACCTCCTTCTCTTCTCTGACACCGCCACCACGCTAGTACAGGCCCTCATCGCCTCACACTGGGACTACGGCAATAGCCTATTGGTTGGTCAGTGTCTGCCCATTCCGCCACTCAACTGTCCATCTGCCACTCAACTGTCAAACTGATCGTCCTAAAGGCTAACCACATCACACACACAATTCAGTAATTTGTGTGACTCTGGTGGCATCCTCATCATGTCCAGAACCAAATATAATCTCTTCTGTTTGATTTTTAAAGGTTTTTTTTAACTTGACTCCTCCCTAGATTTCTAGTCTTTTTTTCCTTTTGAATATTTCATTTTAATAATAAAAAACAACTAACATTTATATGGCACCTACAATGTGCAAAGCACTGTGCTAAGCACTTTAAATTTAATTCATTTGATCCTCACAGCAAGTCAATGGGGTAGGTGCTATTATTATCCCCATTTTACAGATGAAGGAACTTGAGGCAAGCAGAGGTTAAGTGATTTGCCCAGGGTCACACGGCTAGGAAGTATCTGAGGCCAGTTTGAACTGGGGTCCTTTTTTTTCTTTTTTTTTTTTATTTAACATTTTTAGTTTTCAGCATTGATTTTCACAAGAGTTTGAATTACAAATTTTCTCCTCATTTCTACCCTCCCGCTCCCGATGGCATATATTCTGATTGCCCCGTTCCCCAGTCGGCCCTCCTTTTTGTCACCCCGCTACCCCCCTATGCCCCATTGCCTGTATATCTTATTTCCTAGTTGCATGCAAAAACTTTTTTTTGAACATACGCTTTTAAAACTTCCAAATTAAGAGTTCCAAATTCTCTCCCCTCTTCCCTCTCCACCCACACTCCCTAACAAAGCAAGCAATTCCACATAGGCCACATGTGTATTATTATGCAAAACCCTTCCACAATACTCGTGTTGTGAAAGACTAACTATATTTTGCTCCTTCCTATCCCATCCCCCTTTATTCGATTTTCTCTCTTGACCCTGTCCCTTTTCAAAAGTGTTCGCTTTTGATTACCTCCTCCCCCATCTGCCCTCCCTTCAATCATCCCCCCTTTTTTAACTCCTTCCTCCTTCTTTCCTGTGGGGTAAGATACCCAATGGAGTGTGTATGTTATTCCTCAGGTCAAATCCGATGAAAGCAAGATTCACTCACTCCCCCTCACCTGACCCCTCTTCCCTTCCAACAGAACTGCTTTTTCTTGCCACTTTTAGGTGGGATAATTTACCCCATTCTATCTCTCCCTTTCTCCCTTTCTCAATATATTCCTCTCTTATCCCTTAATTTGATTTTATTTTTTTAGATATCATCCCTTCATATTCAACTTACCCTGTGCCCTCTGTCTATATATATATATATATATACACACACACACACACATATATATATACGCATATATACACACACACACACACACACACATATATATATATATACACATACGCACATACATACATACATATATATGTATGTATATTCCCTTCAGCTACCCTAATATTGAGGCCTCATGAATGATACACAACATCTTTCCATGCAGGAATGTAAACAAAACAGTTCAACTTTAGTAAGTCCCTTATGATTTCTCTTTCTTGTTTACCTTTTCATGCTTCTCTTGATTCTTGTGTTTGAAAGTCAAATTTTCTATTCAGCTCTGGTCTTTTCACTGAGAAAGCTTGAAAGTCCTCTATTTTATTGAAAATCCATATTTTGCCTTGGAGCATGATACTCAGTTTT
>CM053622.1:661767608-661785209 GCA_028646595.1 Phalanger gymnotis
ATTTGCTTTTCCAAATCCTTTTTTGAGCTCTTCCACGGCCTGAGACTAGTTCATGCTTTTCTTGGAGGCTTTTGATGTAGGTTCTTTGACTTTGTTGACTTCTTCTGGCTGTATGTTTTGGTCTTCTTTGTCACCAAAGAAAGATTCCAAAGTCTGAGACTGAATCTGAGTCTGTTTTCGCTGCCTGGCCATGTTTCCAGCCAACTACTTGACCCTTGAGTTTTTTGTTGGGGTATGACTGCTCGTAGAGTATAGAGTACTTTGTCCCAAGTTTGAGGGGCTGCGCTATTGTTTTCAGAGCTATTTCTACACAGCAAGCTCTGCCACACCAGTGCTACTCCTCCCCCAAGAACCGCCAACCCGGACCGCAGCTCAGATATAAGCAGGCCCTACACTCCTACTCTGATCTACCACTTAATTCCTCCCACCAGGTGGGCCTGGGGCCAGAAGCAACTGCAGCTGTAGTTCTATCCTCAGAGCTGCGCCACCTCCACTTCCCCCTGGAGTGGTGGCCAAACCGCAAACTCCCTTCACTCTGTCCCTGAAGTTTTTTCCCACTAACCTTCTCTGTTGTCTTTGGAGTTTGTGGGTTGAGAAGTCTGGTAACTGCTCCAGCTCACTGATTCAGGCCGCTATGGCCTGTTCCGCCCAGCTGTTGGTCTGATTGGTCCGAGAGTGGCCCACGCTGGGCTCTGCTCCGCTCCACTCCCAGCTCTATGCACGACAGACCCTACCCAGAGACCATCCAGGCTGTCCTGTGCTGGAGCCATGCTGCCCTCTGCTATTCTGTGGGTTCTGCAGTTCCAAAATTTGTTCAGAGCCATTTTTTATCAGTATTTGGAGGGTCCTGGGGGAGAGCCCTAGGCGAGTCCCTGCTTTCCAGCCACCATCTTGGCTCCACCCCACTTTCCAGTCTTCTTACACCATACTCTCCCCATCACGGAGTCAATATGGCAGAGACATTGGCATCTTTGCAGATGAACAAGATCATCCATCTCCAGGCATCAGCATGACACAGCATACAGAATGTTGGGCTTGGGAGTCAGGAAAGTGTGAAGCTCAAATCCTCCCTTAAACATTTCTTATTTATGCGATGCTGAGTAAATCACTTATTCTTATTTTCAGTTTCCTCTTCTATAAGGTGAGGATAGTAATAGCACCTTCCTCCAGGGGCTGCTGTGATAATCAAATGAGGCAGCATATATAAAGCACTCTATAAAGTGATGCCATTTTAATTTTGTTTAAACTATAAGGTGTGATAGAAGTATTACTAAACGATCATTAATATTAATACTATTAATCATTGCTATTTATGATGTGAATTTTTATTCATAATACGTCTTTTCGTTGGCAAGTCTGGAACTCCTGCCCCCCCCAAAATGAAGATGCTTTTAAAACTAACAAACAAAAAGTGTCCCCCCCCCCCACTTTGCCTCCATACTCTTTCCCACATCCAAACCTAAGTAAAACACTTGAGTTGGGCCTGAAAATTCTATATTGGTGATAAACTAAAATATCAGGCCTATTTCGGGTAATCTGTCACATTTACAAAGGAATAAGTAAATAAAAAACAGCTTTCAGAAGAGTTTAGAAATTCTGCAAATTTTAACAGCTTAGGCCCAGTAATAACAACCAACGGTGGTAGCTAACATTTATAGAGTATTTTAAAATGTATACAATATCTTTATATATGTTCTCTCATTTGAGTTCCCCTACCCCCAAATGACCCTGTGAGGTAAATGTTATAGGCATCAGTAGGTATCCTTATTTTATAAATAAGGCAACTGAGGTTCAGAGAAATAAGAAGGCAACATCTGAATCCAGGCCTTTATGATTCCAGGACCAGAACCCTTTTCATCTGCCATACTGCCTCATTTTTAACTCCCGTGAAAAATTATAAAATGAGGAAGAGGAGGAGAAAGAGTTTGAAGATTTACTTGAGTTCACACCTCTCAAGGTCTTGGGAACCTGTCTCCTTCCTCATCCCAATCCAAGCTCCTTCCTCTGATGTTCCTTTCTTCCCCTCTGCCTAGCCAATATCCCCTCCATCCTTCAAAGCCTTTCTCCATGAAGACATTCCTTGATTGTTCCAGCCTATACTATCTTTTCCACTCTTTGTCCTACTTTTTCCACTTGTAGTCAATTTAGCATTTAGTTATTACATCGTGGTTAGGAGTGTATTCGTCTTATCTCCCCAATAAAACCATAAGCTTCTATGCCTTTTACTTCTTCAGTAGGCATAGTACATAAGGCCAGTACCTAAATATAGGAACATAGTATGTACTCAATAAATGCTTGCTGGTTGAACTTTAAACATTTAATAAAGGAAACACTGAGAACAAATATTTCACTGTATTTTTGATAACTCCTCATTTTTCCTGACCTAAAGCACGAATTTTAGTTCTCAAGATCAAGCTAAACTCATTCCCAAACTGCTAGACAAGAAAAATAGAGCTTGACCCAATTACTTCTCTATAAAATATTTTAAAATCCTTAAATTTTCTAAAATTAGGAAAAATAAGCAAATTAAATGTAGTCCTTGAAACCCTCTCCTTCTGGTCTCCCAAGAAAAGTTAGCCTGGATTCAAAGTAGTCTTAAAGCTATTTAATAGTAGCTTTTAACAATGGGTGTACTTTTACCAGACAAAGAAGAAGTCATTTCAAAGAAAAATACATTTAATCAAACAAACCAGTAAAATGACAACAAAATTTTCCCACATATTCATGGTAAATGCTTTTCCAAAGGTCACCACACCCTCAGTGGGGCTGGGTACAAACTGAGAAAACATCACACACGAAAAGCAAACATGGAAGGAATATGTGTGTCAAGGAAGCAGGCATAAAGGAACGCACATCATGAAAAAGTATGGCTGGGACACGGCAATGGAAGACATCTATGTGGCTAAGGTAAATCACACTGCTGACACCACAGAGCTACCAATGTCCTCTGGTAATAGCGTCATATTTGCTAGAAATGACTTCTCTGTTGGTTGTTAGCTCTATTCTTGTTATAGTTGATGAGCTATTCTCTGCTATCACCTGGTGGGCTTGTGATCCTCAGAAACATCTGCCATTCCCTGTTATCATCTATTAGGATACAGTAGATAGAAAGTAATTGCCCTGAAAAGTACTGTTTGATATGCTTTTAGTGCAGTATCTTACATTTTTGAGGTATCAATGCCAGACAGGTTGCTAATAAAGACCAGTAGAATGTCTCAGACTAAGATTAAATCTATTCTTTTGACCACCTTGGACTTTGGATATATTCAAGGTCCTTGGTCCCATACAACCATCTGACTCTGATTAAGAAAATTCCTTCTAACTCTTGTTGAATTCTGAACATGAATTCTGATACAAGAATGTTGGTGCTTTGTGCTGAGTTTAAAATAATTTCAATTCAATAAATTTAAGTTCCTACTGTGTCTGAGGTGCTATATCCTGTGACCCAGATAAACTCACAAGAACTGTGTAGAAGGTGGGGTGGTGAAGGTTTCCCTTATTCTCAAGTTTCTCATTGATTAGTATTTCACTGAAGCTAGGAGTAATAAAACAAGGTAGGTAAAGCAGACATAACTATTGCCCTCAACCTGGCCTTCACTGTCCTACTTGCATGATGTATAATTGCCATCATCAAAATCACAGGTCTTTTTTAGGCTTCATTCTGACTGACAAAAATTTTGCTTGTCTCATCACATGAACAAGAGTTAAATAAGGAGATACAGTGGTCGAATGTGGTTCTCAAAATCCAAACTATGGTCCCTTTTAATCACCACCACTGTTGGCAGAAAAAATAGAAAAGACTATAGTTTGAGCTCCCCTCTACCCCACTCCCAGGGTTTAGGAACTAGTCCCTTAAGAGAAGAAGCTATATCAGCATATGGCTGTTTACAAATGTGTTACTTTACTCCTTCCTCCTAGTTAGTCTACATCCATTTATTAAGCATTTACTATGTGTCAAGGATTGGGCTAAACTTTGGAGATACAAAGAATGGCAAAAACACGATTCCTGTCTTCAAGGAGCTCACATTCTAATGGTAAAAAAAAAAAAGAAAATTAAAATAAAAGAATGTTGGTGCTTTGTGCTGAGTTTAAAATAATTTCAATTCAATACATTTAAGTTCCTACAATGTCTGAGGGGCTATGCTGGAGGTGACAAGGGGGGAAAAAAGTATCTACCCCTAAGGGGCTTACTGAGAAAACAGAATATAGAATATGTCCAAAGGGAAATAGATTATAAAATCCTTGAGGCAGGGACTGTCTTTTTTTCCTCTTTTTGTATCCCCAGTGCTTAGCACTGCACCTAGCACAAAGTAGGCACTTAATAAATATTTATTGATTGGTTGATAGACATGAGACATTTTGAGGAAATAGATGACGCTAATAATTGAGAGCAACAGAGAAGTCTTTACCCATAATATTTGAGATCACTTAATATCCCAGAATATTACAAACCATCATTTGACCAAGTGTTGAATGGAATTGTAGAGACAACTTTTCTCTATGGTTTCTTACCATTATGTTTCACCAGCTAGTGAAATTGTCAAACAATCTCAGATTCATGGATCTTATTTACTGCCGAGCTGACATAGTTTAGAATGTAGTTATCTAAAAACAGCTCTAACAAAGTATTTATACCCCTCTTTTTTTCTTTTTCTAAGTTAGCACCCTGTTACTATAAGTTAGCACCCTGGTACTATAAATTACCGCCTGCTGGTACACATAAAAACACAGATACAAAAATCAGAAGGCACCCTAGAGATTGTCCAGTCTACTTCCTTCACTAGAAACCCCCCCCCCCCCGCCCTTGGTTTCTTTATCCATAAAATGGGGATAATAACAGCACCTATCTCATAGGTCTGTTGTGAGGATCAAGTAAGATACTATCTACATGAAGATAAGATAATTATTTTTTAAAATAAAGTAAAAGCCATCCTTACACCATCCTGGTAAACAAAACAATGTGACAAGTAGGACTCATCTCATTATTCATATTCCTTTTATTCATAACTCAAACAGAAGTTATCCTGTCAAAACCAATTTGCATGTTTAAAACATGCAAATATCAATTTTCTCTTATTTCCCTGAAGTCCACTATACGCAAATTTCTTTACATAAATACTGTACCTTACTCCCAAATAAGGAGATTTTATTTCTGGTAGGCAGCTTACTTCCCTAATAAGCCTTAAGGAAAATAATGTAGAAAATAACATGCAAAGCAAATATGTTCCAGGCATGCATATCCATGTACACTTTCACCTATTTTTGAATGAATTTCACCTTGCAAAATGATCCCTATATATTAGCAGCATCTCCCCCCCGCCCCTCTGAGCACTGAGAAATGCAAACTGCTACACGAAGAAGGAAATTTTCATCTAAAAATAATGGAGAATGTGGTAAGCAGGGAGAACATTCTTCACTGTACAAAATCAAGGTAATTGTCTTTATCTAGAAACCAAGATATTATAAAACAGAACCAAAAGAATGAAAAAATGGAAGACAATATGAAATACTTCATTGGAAAAACCCCTGACCTGGAGAATAGATCCAGGACAGGTAACGTAAAAATTATTGGACTACCTGAAAGCCATGATCAAAAAAAGAGGCTAGATATCATCTTTCAAGAAATTATCAAGGAAAACTGCCCTGATATTCTAGAACCAGAGGGTAAAACAGACATTGAAAGACTCCACCAATTATCACTTGAAAAAGATTCCAAAAAGAAAACTCCTAGGAATATTATAACCAAATTCTAGAGTTCCCAGATTAAGGAAAACATATTGCAAGCAGCCAGAAAGTAACAATTCAAGTACTGTAGAAACACAATCAGGATAACACAAGATCTAACAGCTTCTACATTAAGGGATTGAAGGGCTTGGAATATGATATTCCAGAGGGCAAATGAGCTAGGATTAAAAACTAGAATCACCTACCCAGCAAAACTGAGCATAGAACTCCAGGACAAAATATGGATTTTCAATAAAATAGAGGACTTTCAAGCATTTGTGAAAAAAAGAAAAGACCAGATCTGAATAGAAAATCTGACTTTCAAATATGAGAATCAAGAGAAGCATGAAAAGGTAAACAAGAAAGAGAAATCGTAAGAGACTTATTAAAGTTGAACTGTTTTGGTTACATTCCTATGTGGAATGATGATATTTGTAATTCACAAGACTTTCTAAGTATTAGAGTAGTTGAAGGGAATATACATATATGTGTGTGTGTGTATATATAGATATATATATATGTATATATATATCTATATATACACACACACACACGGGGGGGAGAGAGGGAGAGAGAGAAAGAGAGAGACACAAAGGGAACAGGGTGAGTTGAACATGAAGGGATGATATCTAAAAATAAATAAATACAATTAAGGGGTGAGAGAGAAATACATTGGAAAAGGAGAAAGGGAGAGATAGAATGGAGTAAATTATCTTACATAAAAGTGGCAAGAAAAAGCAGTTCTATTGGAAAGGAAGAGGAGGCAGGTGAAAGGCAATGAATGAATCTTGCCCTCATCAGACTTGACTTGAGGAGGGAATAACATACACACTCGATTGGGTATCTTACACTACAGGAAAGTAGGGGTGAAGGGGAAAAGAGAGAGGGGATGATAAAAGGGAGAGCAGATGGGGGAGGAGGTAATCAAAAGCAAACACTTTTTAAAAGGGACAGAGTCAAGGGGATAAAATTGAATGAAGGGGGACAGGATAGCATGAAGAGGAAATACAGTTAGTCTTTCACAACATGACTGTTATGGAAATGTTTTGCATAACGACGTATGTGTGGCCTATGTTGAATTGTTTGCCTTTTCAAGGAGGGTAGGGGTGGGGGAGAAGGAAGAAAGTTTGGAACTCAAAATTCTAAAAACAAATGCTCAAAAAAAAGTTGTTTCTTTACATGCAACTGGGAAATAAGATATAGAAGCAATGGGGTATAGAAATCTATCTTGCTCTACAACAAAGTAAGGGGAAAGGGGGTGGGAGGGAAAGTGGGGTGACAGAAGGGAGGGCAGACTGGGGAAAAGAGCAATCAGAATATATGCCATCTTGGGGTAGGGGAGCATAGAAATGGGGAGAAAATTTGTAACTTGCAATCTTGTGGAAATCAGTGTTGAAAACTAAAAAATATTAAATAAAGAAATAAAATGTGAAAAAAATGGCCTACAGAAGGGAAAGGTCATCTACTACATAATTACATTTTATTTTTACAAGTCCCTCTCCTGTCTTTCAACTACCTAACATGTTAATGTTAAGAAAGCCCTCTGGGCGATTTATGTTTTTAATATCATTCTCCGAAAAGGAGCTGATCAAAACCCAGCGCTATAGGGAATTTTAGACAATATTGTAAAAATCTAAGTGGAATCCTGGGGAAAACTTCCCTGGTGAGGCTAAATGGTGCTTCTAGTCAGAGGAGGGACTGACTGGCCAATTAGCAAAGAATCAGGTATCTTTCTGGGCTTGGCAGGATCCAAGACCTAGTCACAAAATGTTGGCTACTCTGAGAATCCATTGTAAACCTATAGGAGAAAAAGAATCTCCATCATCCCATCAGGGATCCTATGTATGTAGAGAATTAATACCATTTGATTTAAGGCACTGCTGAACACAGTGAAACCTGAGTTCTACATACTTGCACAAGAAATATATAAACTTCCCACTCAATTTCATTTCTTCCTTGTTTTTGACTTTAATTTAAAGCAAGTCAAATCGACAAACATTTAGTAAGCATTTATTATGTACCAGGCATTGTGCTAGTCCTTGGGTATACGAAGAAAACCAAGGAGGCTCACTAATGTGAAAAACAGCATGCAAACTATGTAACAAGATAAATAAAGGATAAATTGGAGATAATCTCAAAAGGAAGGCTCTAACATCAAGGGGGGGACTGGGAAAGGCTTATTGCTGAAAGTGGAAGGCAGGCAAACCATAAGATAGAGGTGAGAAAGCAGAGAATTCCAAGTATGGGCACAGCCAGTGAAACTGCATAGGGCCAAAGATGCAAAGTTCTATGCAAACAGCAGGGAGGCCAATGTCACTGGATTATAAGACTATATTGGGGGGGGGGGAGGAGTAAAGCATAAGAATACTGGAAAGCTAAGGAGGGGTCCAAGTTAAGAAGGGTTTTAAAAAACAAATAGATTTCCTATTTGATCCTGGAGGCAATAAGAAGTCAGAGTTCACTGAAATGGAGGCAGGGGAGTGATGACATGATTAGACCTGTGCTTTAGAAGATCACTTTCATAGCAGAAAAGACAGATTGACATGGGGAGAGACTGGAGGCAGAGAAACCAGCTAGCAAGTTAGTGAAATATTCCAGGTATGAAGTAATGAGGGTCTGGACTAGGGTGGTGGCAGTGGCAGTGACAGGAGAGAGAAGGGGGGAGTTATGATCATTTTGAAGACTCGATGGATATGCAAAGTGAGAATGAGCAGTCAAGTGTGACAACTCAGGGTGGTGGAACTATCCACAATAATAGGAAAATTAAGAAAAAGGGAAGGGTTGGGAGGGGAAGGATGAGTTAAGTTTTAGACATGCTGAGCTTAAGATGTCTAAGAGACCATTGGAGATGTGAATCTTCAGGTCAGGAAGGAGATTAGGTCTCAATAAATAAATCTGAGAATCATCAGCATAGAAATAATGATTGAATCCATGGGAGCTGATAAGATCACCAAACAAAATGGCATAGAGAGAGAAGAGAAGAAAGCTCCAGAGGAGCTAAAGTCAGCAGGTGCAATCTAGATGGAGATCCAGCAAAGGAGACTGAGTAGAAGTGGTTAGACAAAGAGGAGAAGAACCAGGAGAGAAGAGAGGATGATTAAGGAGAAGAGGGTGACTGACATCATCAAAGGCTGCAAAGAGGTCAGGACGGATGGGTGTATCAACAATCCAGCTAGCAGCTGCTAACAAATATATACAAAGCAAGATATATTCAAGATAAATAGGACATAAATGATTAACAACAGGAAGGCACTAGAATTAAGAGGAGTTACTGAAGGCTTCCTGTAGAAGGTGGGATTTTAGTTGGGACTTAAAGCTAGAAACATCAGTAATCAAAGTGGAGATCGGAGAGTATTTACAGGTATGGGGGAGAGCCAGGGAAAATGCTTGGAGATGAGAAATAAAGAGTCTTGTTCATACAACAGCCAGCAGGCCAGCATCACTGGATCAAAGAGAACATGTTGGAGAATAAGATACAAGAAGGCTGGAAAGGTACGAAGGGGCTAGGTTATGAAAGGCTCTGAATGCCAAACACAGCATTTTGTATTTAATCTTGGAAACAATATGACTGAAACTATGCTTTACAAAAACTCACTTTGGTGGCTGAATGGAGGATGGACTGGAATGTGGAGAGACTTGAGGCAGGCAGACCCACCAGCTACTGCAATAATCCAAGTGTGAGGTGATGAGGGCCTGCACTAGAGTGAGGGCAGTAACACAGGAGATGTTGCAGAGGAATGTCTAGAAACATTGCAAAGGTAAAATGCACAAGCCCTGGCAACAAACTGGATGGGGGCAGGGAAGAGACAGTGAGGAATCCAGGATGTCTCCTAGATGTGGGCCTGAAGGACTGGGAGGGTAGAGTTGTCCTGTACAATAACAGGAAAGGGATGGGGGGAAGAGAAAGACAATGAATTCCATTTTGGACTTACTGAGTTTAAGATGTCCACTGGATATCCAGTTCAAGATGTCTGAAAGGCAGTTGGAGATGTGAGACTGGAAGCCCACAGAGATACTGGGATAGGATAGGTAGATTTGAGAGTCTTCAGTATAGGACGGATAATTAAATCCACAGGAGCCGATGAGATCATGAAGTAAAGTAGTATAGAGGGGTAGCCGTGAGAGGTCTGAGGAAGGAGGAAAGGGTTTCAAAGAGCCAATACAGAGAATGGGATAGTGAGTTGATAAGGGAGATACAGAAGGATTGCCTAGCAGCAGTGAGGGCCCAGTTGAGGTTGTGTAATATAAATTTGTAGTGGACCCAGGCAGGACAGTTGTGTGATTTTATCCATCTTCATTTAGCAGTATGTGTGAAGGAGCAAAGGTAGGAAACGGTGGGAATGATCCAAGGCTGAGGCTTGTCTGGGTGTAATTAGAAATATGACAAGAGGACTAAGTATTCAAGAGAACAGGACAGTGTAGAGTTGAATTGGTTCAACAACAGGTCAAGATGGAGGAAAGAGTGATTAGTGAAGGGGAGGTAGCCTGGGAGAGAAATAAGGTGTTGAAAGACTAGAGGTCACCGTGCAGATGAAAAGTAGGATTTTATAAGGAAAGGCAGAGGGGGAGGTGAAAAGCCTTTTTTTCTATTTAACTTACCACTATACTTATTCCTTAGGTTCTCTATTTCCAGTGAGTTGCCACATCTCAACACCTCCATCTCTAGACATCTCTCACATTACATCGGGCTTCCCCACTTTGTTGAGAGGGGCTCTATTGACATTTCCCCTAGATTGCAACAGCCTCCTCACTGGACTCCCAATTTTCAGTCCATTTTGCACACAGCTGACAATAATCCTTCTTTTATCCTAATGCATTAAGTCTGACCGTGTTAGTCTCTCCACTCAAGAACCACTGATAATACACTACCACCTCTAGGACATAATACAAATTCTTCAGATTGGCATATAAACTTAGCTTATGCTCTGGCTCCAGCCTATAGGTGCAATGAAAAGAATATTCCAATCTTGGTTCTACCCCTCATTTGTGCGACCTTGGACTAGTCACTTTACTTTTCTGGTCCTCAGTTTCTTCATCTATAAAACAGGGAGGGAGATGGAATAAATCAGAAGTATCAAACTTGCTGCCTGAGGCCACAAGCTGCCAGCAAAACTCTGGGAGTGAACTCTGAGCTAGATTAAAATGTAATTGGGAAATGTTTAACAAAAATAAATAAAAATACAATTTAATATCTATAATGTTGATTTGTGGTTTTCTAAGTCAATATGTAGGGATCCATTTCTATTTGAGTTTCTAAAACCTTGACTAGATGACCTCCAAGGTTCATTTAAACTGTAATTCTTTGATCCTACCTCTCCTCCATTTAGTGTAAATAACTATCAGTCACAAATTCCCATAAATCAAAACGCTTAGCACAGTACCTGGCATGTGGTGGGCACTTAATAAATGTTTACTGATTGATCGGAAAATTCCTGACAAACTTTTCTACCCGTTGTTCTCAGACATCTCCTGCCTCCAGGGTTTTCCACAGGTGACTGAATATTGCGCTTGATGTGGATATGTTCAGCATAGAAGACAATCTTGGGGGTTCAAGAGTTTCAGAGGTCCTGAGGTCCCTTTTTTAGACCTCACCGGCAACAGGGATAGTTTCTGCATCAAAGAAGGCAATCACTAATATGAGAAAGATCTCAATCTCTGGCCTGACTTGCCCAAAGAAATGGACTGTCAGGAAACCTTATAAAATCATGGTGAAATGTAACAATACCTATCTAGCTACCCTGTAAACCACCTTATGGTCTGATGAGGAGAGGGTAATAGTAGTTGTAAATTACTGATATCCTGTTTTGAGTTTTCCTGTTAGTGTACTATTATGAATATTTTATGCTTAGCATCTCTTATATGGGTAGAAAATAAACACATGCCTCATAATTGGTTGGTATCATACACTGTACCTTTCTATTCCACCCCTGGAAAGATTAAAAATAAGCAAAAGCCTAAACCATAAGCAATTTTTCCTGAAGGCACCAGGGTGAAGAGTTTAATGAGCCAAGAAATATGAGAAAAGGAGTATGACCCCTTTTCTAAGTCCTCCTCAGGACTGAATCTGGTTGGACCAGAGCCTAAAATCAGAATTGAACATAGGCCTTTAAGGAGAGAGAGAAGAAAACAGTGACCCAGTCCCACTCTGGCACTTATAGCAGTTATATTTTCAGACTAGCCTGGATTGTCTTCTTCTACCTGACCCTGTTCAGAGAACATAATTCAAAAAAATAAGCTATAATTTTAATTTTTATAGATGCATTTTCCTTTTATATCACATTCATTTATGAATATTTCTTTCCTCCTCCCCAGAAAGTTGTCCCTTATGACGAAGTTGCTTGTTTGTTTTTAAGAAAAGAAAAGGTTTAGCAAAACCAACCAACACACTGACCAAGGTTGACAACGTAAAAAATATTCTACACTCATACACCACTCTCTCACCTCCACCTCTTCAATGAAGAGCGGAAGCTGCATTTTCTCTTTTTCTAGGTCCAATTTTGGTCATGATCAATAGACAGCATTAATTCTTATTTTAATGAATTTTCCATTTATACTGATGCAGTCATTGTGTGTGGAGGCAGCTAGGTGGCTCAGTGCATGGAGCAATGGGCCTGGAACCAGGAAGACCTGACTTCAAATCCAGCCTCAGACACCTACTAGCTGTGTGACCCTGAACAAGTCATTTACCCTCTATTTGACTTAATCCACTGGAGAAGGAAACAGCAAATCTCTCCAGTATCTTAGCCAAGAAAACCCCATGGATAGTATGGTCCATAGGGTCACTCAGAGTGAATGAAAGACTGAACTGTCATTGGGTATACTGTGTTCCTGGTTCTTGCTTCACTTTGCCGCTGGTTATACGTCTTCCCACTTGTCTCTGAATTCTTATCTGTCTCTTATGGTGTAATAATATTCTACTACGCTTATGTGTTACAATTTATTTAGTCATTCTCCAATGGATAGACACCAATTCTGTTTTCATAGGATCACATGAACATAAATTTTGAGCTCCAAGGGGCCTTAGAGAGCACTGAATCCAACTCAGTCATTTAAAGATAAAAAAGAAAAGTCTAAGCCATACATTTGTTTGCCAAAAGATACAGAACTTTAGAGTTATTTGGACAGTGCAGAGGTGGTGAAGGCTATTGAAAAACTGCACAAAAATATTTCATGTTTTAAGTATCAACTTCTAGGGAGAATCCTCTGGTAACTGCTTCATGTTTTAAGTTATTGTCAATGCATGTGTAAGGGTCTTTTGTGTTTTAAGCATTACTTTCCTGTAGAGGAAATAAATAGCTGTCCTATATCTAATCTACATTTTACAAGAAGTACTTTTCTGATCCACTTTGGGTAGACCCTAAATACGAACCTAACCTAAGCTTTAGATTGTTTTCCTTGGGGCTTTAGGGTGGGGTAATAAGAGCCAAAGATATCAAGAAGGAATCTAGATTGTTTTTAAAAGCCAGGCTAAGCCAGGACCAAACCAGGTCTACATGAGTCTTGAGCTGAAGCCCCTTAGTCAACAAGAATTTATTAAGTGCTTACTATGTTCTAGGCACTGTACTAAGCAATGTATATACAAAGAATGGGAAAAGATAACCCCTGCCCTCAAGGAGCTCAAAGTCCAATGGGGGAGACAACATGCAAACAACTATGTACAAACAAGATATATACAGGATAAACAGGAGAGAGAATCAACAGAAGGAAGGCAAGAGTACTAAGGAGATCAGGCAACTAGTTAACATGAAGGGGCATCTCACAGACCTCTGGGCCAGCTGCAGTTTTGCCAGGTGTTCAATATAGAGACAAAAATAAGTCAGTCCCCAGCTCACTGAGTTCATACTTTACTATACTATAAAAACTCCAGGATAGCTATAGCACAGCTGTGTGTTACACAACACCTTGAATCTAGCAGATGCTTGATTAATGTTGGTTATACTGAATTGACTCAGAGAAATCAGAAAGGAAGAAGTAGGGCATACTGGGAGAGAGAAATGGTGTGAAAACAATGGAGCTGGGGGATGTGTGGAGACTGTGAATGGGAAGATAATAATTGGAGAAATTTGACAAGAAAAGAAGAACTGTAGGGAAAGAGTGGGAGATAAGGTGAAGAGGTAACAGTTGTTAAAATAAAACAAACCAGGCATCCCTAGTGGTTCAATGCTGCCAACAATGGTATTCTCATGAATGTGCTGTTAAGATGCTGTCCAAGTTTGTCATTTGATTCCAACAGCGTGCTCACCACAGTTGCTGACAGTGCTTACTCGGAGCTAAGACCTTCCCTCTATTCCCCGGACTATTTGCCTACCGGCTTTCTTGTTACAGGTTTTATGTTGAGTTTGCTTTCAGGCCCTGCTCCTTCCCAGCAGTATATTCCTTTGTGGCCTTCATCCAAACACTCTTTTGTGCATTTTCTGCTATGTTTGCTGGTTCAACATACGAGACCTACATATGCACAAGAAGGCTAAAACATTTCCCAATTTCTCAACTGTTCCCCACTGGAGAACCAAGTGCCTTTTTTTCCTCTCTTCCTTTATTCCTTCCTTCTTTTCTTTCTTTCTGAGCCTATGTTCTCCTTGAAAGGGTGTCCCTAGACTTTTGAAAGAACATTTCCCCATTGGGTATGATATCATAAGAGATGTACTAGGGAACAAGTAAAATCCTGGTGCCTTTAGGGATATACAAGCAACATTCTCCAAAACTAAGTACTACTAGAGTAAAGGGGATCTTAAAGATCCCTTATGTTCAGAGCAGCCTTGATAAAAAGAGAGCTGAGAGAACAAAATTAACTAAGAATGAACTTTATGGAGTTTTCCATGAAAATGGTGACCTGAACAGGAAAGGATTTCTAGTTCCCACCAGGACCTACTCCAGCGGAACCCTGAAGTTTGTAACAGACTAAATAATATTAAACAACTCAATGAAAAACTAGAGTTAAGTAACTTCTTACACCCCAGAACTACATAAAAAGCTAGCCATCTTTCCTCCCTCTAGCAAAGCGAGGACTAGCACAAAAGAGCCTCCAAGAACCACCAAAGAGAGCCAGGGAAAAACACACCCAGCAAGCTTCTGTGTCTGGAGGCAGCAAGAATGGAGGCTCCCCTGAGAAAGCCGTAGGGTATTCAGGCCGGGGAGGCCCCAGGTAACAGCACTAGTACCAGTCTAGAACTCTGTTACTGAGTGCCTCAGCACTCAGACCAAAAGAGCCCAGTCCCAGAGGCTCAGAGGTCCCTAACACTCTGTCCTGAAATGCCAGAGAGAGCTCTGTAGAACCACAAATTGAATCTTAAAGATGAGGAGGGTGAATCCCATCAGAAGAGGTTAGCACAGGAACCAAGGGGATACAGAGTGGAAAAAAAGCAGGGCTAACTACCACACACCAGAAGTACAGTAAGGGGCTAAGCCTGTCCCTGATACGCAGCTCTAATTCAGAAACGAAAGCTGGAAAAATGTGCAAATCAAAGAAAACAATATCCAGCATCAAAAAGTATTGCAAATATAACTCTGTAACAATTGCAAATGGCAACCCAAGGGAAATAATTTTCCAAAAGAACTGTACAAATACCCAGAAGAAATGAAGCAAGAGTTTAAAAATTAAACAAGAGCTTTTGGGAAGGCAGTGGAAGGAGAATAAGTAGTTTATTTTTTAAATAGTAAACCTTATCCAAGAAATAGAATTCTTGAAAAGTAGAATTAATCAAACACAAATCAATGGCCCCACAAGACAGCAAGAAATGGTAGAACACAATTAAAGGCTTGCTGATATTAGAATATATGTAAGATATTAGAATATGTGTAAGATATCAGATATCAAAAACAACTGAACAGATCAACGAGAGATAATTCAATTGGACTCTTTGAAATCAATGTTGTTTTTTTTTTAAAGACTAACCACTGTATTTCAGGAAATCATAAATGAAAACTGCCCAGATCTGTTAGAGTCTGAGGCCAGAGTAAAGAAAGAAAGAATCCTATCATGTTCTAAAAGAAACCCCAAAAGAGAAAGTCCCAGAAATGTCATCAACAAAATCCAGAGTTCTCACATCAAAGGAAAAATACTGCAAGCATCTAGAAAGAAGTGCCAAGAAACTAGTCATGATTGTACAAGACTGGGTAACTTCTACAAAAAGGCACAGGAGATGTCGGAATGCAATATTCCAAAAGGCAAAAGAGATAGGCTTACAATCAAGAATAACTTACAAAAGCATTCTACAAGAGAACAGAAAGAGAAGAAACAAGTATCCCTTCAGAACTTTAAGGTCTTTAAAGGGTATTCAGAAAGTTTAATATGAAAAACAGAAGCCTTGGTAGTAGATTAGTTCTACTCTGAGGGTCTGAAGAAGGAGGAAAAAGAGAGGGTAAAAAGAAGGATACACAAGTGTAGAAAGGAGAAAGAAGGGAATGGAACTTTCTAATTCTCATAACTGGGGGCACACGAGAATACTACAGAAACATGGAGGAAGGTGTAGGGGGAATGGCATCAGATGAACCTCACTCTTACCTGAAACGGACAAAGTAAAGGTTGAATTGTACACATATAATTTGAAGCAGAAACGCATCAAACTGAACAGATAAACAAGCAGAGATAGGCAAGGAGCGGGAGAATAATATCAGTGAGGCAATAGTCAAACACAAAATACATTTCCTGATCCTTAAGGGGCAGTTAAAAGGGGGACTTTAGAATAGATTTCTTCTTCTAAAAAAATTAGGGAATAGCTGAATAAACTGTAGCTTCTGATGCAATGGAATATTAATGCTCTGTAAGAAATTAGGAAGGATACAATTTCAGAGAATCCTGGGTAATTTGAACTATCATATGCTGAAGTAGGACAGGGAGAACAATTTATGTCATTCAGTCAATCAATCACTGTAGAGGGTCAGCTCTGAGAAAGTCCATTCCGGGATAAAATACAGGCCAGGTTTTTACTGATGCCTGTTCTTGCCCTTGGGCTGACAACTCAGGATGTGGGCTCTCCAAAACCCCCTTGGCACACATGTGCTCAATACCCTCTATGGGCTATTAACACAATATTATTACAGCAAAAGGGAACCAAGCACAAGGAAGTCATGCAATGTAACATAATGTTTCACACAAGAACTTGTTTATCTGTTTGCCTAAAGAGTATATAAGCCTTTTCTCTCAGTTTAATAAATGGAGCTGTGCTATACTCTCTCACCTGGCTGGTGTACTCTTTCCACTCTCTGTGGCATTCTTTTTCCCTCTGGTATCCTGGCCCCACAGCTACTGGCAGCAAATCATATCCAACTTTTCATGACCCTATTATGGGGTTTTCTTGGCAAAAAACAAAAAACCCACTGGAGTGGTTTTCCATTTCCTTCTCCAGAGGATTAAGGCAAATAGATGTAAAGTGACTTGCCCAGGGTCACACAGCTAGTGAGTGTCTGAGGCCACATCGGAACTCAGGTCTTCCTGGCTCCAGGCCCAGCACTCTATATCCAGCTGCCTCTATGAACTGTCACAGCTGAAGTCAGTAGGAAAAGGAGAACAATTTATACATGACAGCAACGGTGCAAAGAAAAACAACTTGGAAAAGCATTCTGTTCAATATGATGACCAGCCATGTCTCCAAAGTACCTATGATGAAATGTTAGCCGTTTCCTGAAAAATAAACACCTACCTCTAAGGGTTGCTAGGAAGATCAAATGAGACATTTCTAAAAACGCTTAGCAAAGTGCCTGGCACATAGTAGGTGCCTAATAAATGTTTATTCACTTCTTTTCCTGTCATCTATCTACCCTACAGCTGAACTCTCTTGCTTGCTGATTCCTCTGATAAGATCATGAACTGCTTGAGGGCAGGGACCATTTCAATTTTGTCCTCCTAGTCTTAGCACTTATCACAATGCCTGGCTCACA
>CM053622.1:661785709-661800587 GCA_028646595.1 Phalanger gymnotis
TGTGTCATGAATTCTTTCCTTTCCCATAAATCTGATAGGTAAACTATTCCTTGCTCTCCCAAATTGCTTATAGTATCCACCTTTATTCCTAAATCATGAACCCATTTTGCCTTTATTTTGGTGTATGGTGTAAGATATTGGTCTTTGCCCAGTTTCTACCTACCTAGGGAACTCCACAGTAGACCTACCATTTTCCAATTTTCCCGGAAGTTTTTGTGAAATAGTGAATTCTTAGCCCAGAATTTGGGCTTGTCAAAGAGTAGATTGCTATAGTCTTTGACTACTGCCTCTTGTGTACCTAACCTATTCTACTGATCCACCACTTTGTTTCTTAGCCAGTACCAAGTAGTTTTGATGACTGCTGCTTTATAGTACAGTTTAATATCTGGTATGGCTAGGCCACCTTCCCTAGCATTTCTTTTCATTAATTCCCTAGATATTCTGGACCTCTTGTTCTTCCACATGAATTTTGTTACTATTTTGTCCAGCTCTGTAAAATAATTTTTTGGTAGTTCGATTGGCATGGCACTGAATAAGTAAATTAATTTAGGTAAAATTGTCGTTTTTATTATTTAAGCTCAGCCTAACCACAAGCAACTGAAAAATTATGCTCAATTTTGCTGGGTAGTTGATCCTTGGTTGTAGTCCAAGCTCCTTTGCCTTTTGGAATATCATATTCCAATTTCTCCTGTCATTTAATGTAGAAGCTGAAAGATCCTGAGTGATCCTGACTGTAGTTGCATGATATTTGAATTGTTTCAGATACTGCTGCTTGTAGTAGTTTCTCCTTGACCTGATAGTTCTGGAATTTTGCTATATCTTGGAGTTTTCAATTTGGGATCTCTTTCGGGGGGTGATCGGTGGATTCTTTCAATGACTGTTTTACCCTTTGATTCTAGGACCTCAGAACTACTATCCTTGATGATTTCTTGGAAGATACTGTCCAGGCTCATTTTTTCATCATGGCTTTCCAGTAGACCAATAATTCTTAAATTGTCTCTCCTGGATCTATTTTCTAGGTCAGTTGTTTTCTCAATCAGATATTTCACATTTTCTTCTATTTTTTCATTCTTTAGATTTTGTTTGACTTATTCTTGATGTCTGATAGAGTCATAAGCTCCTACTTGACCAATTCTAATTTTGAATGTATAAATTTCTTCCTTTAGCTTCTCTCTCCTTTTCCATTAGATTGATTTTACTTTTCAATGAGACATTTTCTCCATCTGAATCTCCTTAACCATTTTGTCGATTTTACTTTTTAAAGATTTGTTTTCATCAGAATTTTTTTTCCATTTTTCTTTTTACCTCTCTAATTTGGTTTTTAGAGTCCTCCTTGAGTTCTTCCAGGAATGCTTTTTGGGCTGGAGACCAGTTCACATTCCCTTTTGAGGTTTCAGATGTGGGTACAGTGTCCATGCTGTCCTCTTCTGAATTGGTATTTTGGTCTTCCCTATCTCCATAATATGAATCAATGGTCTTTGGCTTTTTAGTGTTTTTTCATGTTGTTTTCTTTTATTCCTCCTGGCTTCTAAAGTGGATCTCTGCTTCTGGAGCTCAGGGGACTCTGTCTCAAGCTTCTTGTGTTGGGATCTGGCTTTGTGTGCTATGGCCTCTGGTTTCCTGAGGTGTGGGGAGGGGTGGTCTGGCTGCTTAAGGTCTCCTCTACCCTGGGACTGCTCTATGGCAGTGTGGTCTCAGCTGTTCTCTCTGCTGGTGTCTGCCACTTTCCTTGGCTGTGCAAAGGCACATCTGGGGTCCTGGTATTGACATTTGCTAGCTCCATCCCCCTGGGGCTCAGTAATTCTCATTGTTCTGCTGAGGTAGAGTCTGCTGGGACACCTCCCTTCCTGTACTAGTCTCCTTCCACCACCACAAGAAGAGCCTTCTCCCCAGCTTCTCTTGCTAAAAGGCTACTGAAGCCTCGCTTCTGGTTCCTCTGCTCCTCCCAAGGTAATATTCTCTGGGTGAGAGAAGGAGGGATTGCTGATTTACCTGGCCATTATGGCTCCTGGAAATTCAAGAAGGTGAATTTCAAATCTTTAGGCTCTGGGCTGGAGACCACCAGGGTAGCAGCTCCTGTGGCTGCAGGCTCTGTGCTGGTGTCTCTCGTAGCTTCGACAGACTCCTGTCCCGGGCTGAGAGCTATTTGGGGTTTTCTTGGCAAAGATACTGGAGTGGTTTGCCATTTCCTTCTCCAGCTCATTTTACAGATGAGGAAACTGAGACAAACTAGGTTAAGTGACTTGCCCAGGGTCACATAGCTAATAAGTGTCTGAGCTCAGATTTGAATTCAGGAAGATGAGTCTTACTGATGCCAGACTTGGCACTCTATCCATTGCATCACCTAACTATAATTGTATTATTGTTACTCAAATCCATTTAGATCCATCTTTTCTACAATAATTATATGATATACATTATCAAAATATTTGTTAACATCCAAATAAACTTTATCAACAGCATCTCATTTTCCTATTGAAAAAGGAAATGGGATTGGTTTGACATAATTTCTTCTTGATGAAATCTTGAGGCTCTTTGTAATTGCTGTTTGCCTTTCTAGATATTTACCAACCATGTTTTTAATGATCCTTCCTAGAATTTTCCCAGGACTAGAAATCAAACTCACTGGCCTAGAGTATACAGGCTCTCTTCTTTGAAAACCAGGACATCTGTCCTTCTCCACTCTTGTGGATCCTCTTCTGTTTCCCATAAACTTTCGGATATCACTGACCGGTTCAGCAATCACATTTACCAATTCCTTCAGGACCTGAGGGTGTAATTCACCTGGCCTGAGTGACTTGGATTCATCAAGGGCAGATAAGTGCTCTCTTACTATCTCCTTACTTATCTTGAGCATAAATTCCCTGTTAGTAGTTTCTGTTCTGTCATTTCTAGGTGAAAGATAATTCTCCTGTGCAGAGAAAACAGAAACAAAATATGAATTGAGGTTTGCCTTATCAGTTCTCATCATCTTATCCATCTTAAGCAAATAGATGGGATGATCCCTTCTTTGATCTTTTTCTCCCAATATAACTTGTAAAAAGCCCTTTTTGTTGTCCTTAGCTTCTGTCAAAAGCCTCAGCACATTCTGAGCTTTAGCATTCTAGACATCAATTTAACAGGTCTGTACACACATTTATATTCACCCTCTGTAACCTGATTTTGCTTCCATCTGCTTTATGTGTCTTTTTAAAAAAAAAATCAAAGTTGGTAGGTGAATCCCCTGTGCATATTGGTCAGAGAGGACCCATTTTTCCTCCTTGGTTACCTTATATACCTTAAGAATTTCATTCTTTAACATCTCTCATCTCTTCTGGGTTGATTTCTCCTGAAGCATTTTATTCCATGGAATCCTACCTATCTTCCCTTTGAACTAACTGAAATCTGCTTTTCCAAAATCGAGGCTACATTTAAACTATGTCCAATTTTCCTCTCCTCTATAATAAGTTCTAGGATGAAATGATCACATTTGCTTCCAAGGTTTTCATCACTATCACTCCAGAATAGAATACCCCTTATTGGTTCCTTCCCTTTTTGAAGGATGAAATTATCACTGAAGCAGGTCAAGAAGTTATTAGCTGCTTCATTTTTGGCAGAGAAATAAATCTCCAGCAGATGTCTGGATACCTGGAGTCCCCTTTACTAATAGAACATGCCTTTATGCCAGATTTGTGATCCATTGCCAAACGCCTCATCTATTTCTTCTTTCCATACTCAGTGACAAAATCATCTTTACTGGTCACTTTTTTGATTTTTATTCAAACAGTCTCCGTCATTCTCCCTTCTTCAGATTGCTATATTTCTTCACAAAAGCATACCTCATCCTCACCCCCTTTTGCCTATCTTTTGAATAATACCATATACCCATCCAGAGCTATGGTCCAACGACACATTTCATTCCACCATTCAAGTCTCAGTGGTACATAGATGGTCAAATGTGCCCATTGTTTGTCACCTAAACTTTCTACATTTGGCTATAATCAACCTTAGGTCACAGATTTTACTTCTGTCTCCTTTCTTGGGTTTTGTCTTTGCAGATTTCTAGGTGTCTCAGGAGGCATTCTTCTTCCTTCTTTAAAGGAATACTCCCTATATCAAGTGTTCTTAACCTTGTTTGTGGTCATGGATCCCTTTGGCAGTTTGGTGGAGCCTATGGGCCGCTTCTGAGAACAATGTTTTCAAATGCATAAAATAAAAATATATAGGACTACAAAGGCAATAAGAGCTTAGTGAGAGAAAAAATTATTTTTCTCCTATCCAAATTTATGGACCCCTCCTCTCTGAAATCTATCCATGGGCCCTACTTATAGAATCTAAATTTGGGGATATACACTGGCAGCTTGCTCCCCCCACTACCCCTCATATCTTGTTCAGTTTAAAGCCCTTTAGATTAGATTTGTAATACATCTGGCAAATACGTTCTTACCATCCTTTGTTAAATACATCCCATCTTTGGTCAGGAATCTGCCAACCTCATATTGTAAGCCATGATCCAGAAATACAAATCTCATTTTCAGGCAATACCTTCTTAGCGAGTTGTTCACTTGCTAAGTTATTATTTTTTTCCTTATGCCTCCTTTGCCTTCAAGACAACAGTGAGAAAAATGTACCTCATATCTCTATGGTCTTCAGTTTCTTGCCCAAAACTTCATAATAATAGAACAACTTTTTTATGATCCCTTCTGATAGTGTACTTTGGTCCTCATGAATCTTCAGAAGTGAGTAGCTGTCCTCCATTTTGATAAGTCTTGGGAGGTTCTCTGTTATGTCTTGGACACTTGCCCCTGGAAGATAGTAGATATCTCTGTTGTTAGGTCTACAAATAGCTGCCTTAGTACCTACCCTGAGCAGGGAATAGCCAACTATTCCCACCTTCTCTTCTTTCTCAGCCCTTTAGGGGGTGAACTCCTACCTGATAGTTTCTGTGATTCTTTATTAGAACTTTGGCGAGGAAAAGCAAGCAGCTTCTTCCTAAGAGCACCCTGCTCTTTCCTCTTGAGGAGGAAACTGAAATTTGATCAAGTTAAAATTGTATATTAATTAATTAATTTCAAATTGCCCTCCTTCCATTTTACCTCTATAAAATTCTACCCTACTCCTTCATCCTGATGAGACTCATCTCCCACTTTCCACCTCAGATTTTTTCCCCCCTACATAAGGCTTGCATCAGTTTCCTTTAGGGACCATTCATTCTCCCTAACAACCTGGAGTGTAGAGAAACATCCTCCAAGTACCATCACCTTCTCCCCTAGAACAGAGATCAGGATAAACTTGGGACACAGGTAACATTTCCTCAACTGCAGCAGAAATACACATATAGGCATAGCATATTCAATGCAAGATACTGTACAACTTCCTCTCTCCTCCACAGTGGTTGAGGTTTTCAGCCTTGTTTCTTGAAAGTACTTGTGGATTTTTACACATCAACCCTACACACCTTAAAACTCTTTAAAGCCTATTATCACTTCTAAGTAACTCAACAACCCCACCCCAATTCCTTTTCTTTGTCTCAACAATTCCACAGCCAAAGATAGACTTGCTTCACTTTCAATCTAACTAATCAGTCATTTTTCAGTCTTGTCCAACTCTTCATGACCCTTTTTGGGGTTTTCTTGGCAAAGCTTCTGGAGTGGCTTGCCATTTCTTTCACCAGCTCATTTTACAGACAAAGAAACCAAGGCAAACAAGGTTAAGTGACTTGCCCAGGGTCACATAGCTAATAAGAGTCTGAGGCCAGATTTGAACTTATGTCTTCCTGCCTCCAGGCCGAGCGCTCTGTCTAATGCGTTTCCTCACTGCCCTAGTCTAACCAATATCCCCTCTCTTTCATCAGTTTCCCTACTCATTAGTTCATTCTATTAATTTGTTTAGCTGCTTACTTCATTCACCTTACATTACTTTGTCTTACCACCTAGATTCTCCTTATCGTTTTTGAGTCTTCCTCCTCAAGTACGGTTTCTTAGCATTACTATATTAATTAGTTATTTACTTAGCATTACTAGGCACTGTGCTAAATTCTGGGGATACAAGGAAAGACAAAAACATGTCTGCCCTCAAAAAGCTCATGTTCTGATGAGGGAAACAAAATGCAAATAACTATAAACATACGATGTATACAGTATAATAGGAAGGTAATCTCAGAGAGAAAGGACTGGTAATTTGGGGGCAGAGAGGTGTGGATGGGTAAAGGCCTCCTGCCTCAGGTAGGATTGAAGCTAAATCTTAAAGGGAGCTAGGGAATCCAGGAGGCAGAGGGGAGGTGGCAGAGCATTCCAGGTAGGGGTTAGGGGTGGGGATGGGGCACAGTTAGTGAAAATTACATAGTCCGGAGACAGCGTAACATTTGAGTAATAGCAGAAAGTTCAGTATTCCTGGATGACAGAGTACATAAAGGCAGTAAAGTGTAAGAAGTAAATGCCTGGAGGGCTAGGCGATGCAGTGGTTAGAGCATAAGAACTAGAGTTAAGGAAGACTCATCTTCCTGAATTCAAATCCAGCCTCAGACACTTAGTAGCTGTGTGACCCAGGGCAAGCCACTTAACCCTGCTTGCCTCAGTTTCCTCATCTGTAAAAGGGAGCTGGAGAAAGAAATGGCAAACCACTCCAGTATCTTTGCCAAGAAAACTCCAAATGAGGCCATGAAGAGTTGCTAATGAGTCGCCTTTCCCCTGGAAGTTCTTCTTCAACCAAAGGCCTTATCGATATAGGTTTGACTGACTGGTGGGTTGTGCTAGGGGATTCTTCTTCAGATATGATCCCTTCTAGCTCTGGGAGATTCTTGCGGACTCCCTACTTTGCGGGAAATGGCACTTATTGATGTTTGGGTTAATTTAGTAAGGAGAAGAGAGTGAAAGATAAATTCTGCAAATTGATCATAGGTGATTTCTAAGGCAAGTTCCAAGTCTAAATCTAATAAGTCCTATGTTCTATGTAGAGGTGTCAAACTTATGGCCTACCAGGTTCATGTGGTCCATTAAACTTCCTAGTGTAGGCTGAACTAGAGTAAATTATAATTGGGAAATATTTAACAAAATAAATAATGTTAGAGATAAAATAAATAACATCATAGACAATAGATAAATTATAGATAATATAGATAATGTTCATTTGTAGCTTTTTAAGTTGTTTTGTGCCCTGCAGGGATCCATATTGAAGTTCATGCCACTGATCTACAGTATTAAAGCTACTCCGTCCTGTTCCTCTCTAAATTAAATATTTCATTATTATTCTTGTACTGTGCTTCTGATTTCCATTTATCTTTATTGGCTAAATTTGCAAGCACTGGACATTTAGAATTCTGTGCTTAATCGACATCTCTGACTACCTCGTCTATACCTGGCAAGGTTAGCATTCAAATCAACCACACTCTTTTTTGTGGTGTTTCCCTGTATGATCCTTATATGTCCCATTTGAAGACATACTCTCCTTTGTCACTGGTGTGCTTGAGTACAGTGAATTAGAGCCTTCTAATTCTGTTCTTAGTCCCAGACTTTACTCCTTAGTACCAACAGTGAAAAGGTCCTGGGTCATTATGTTCAACATGACTGAAACATAAGGAGAGTGAGCTCAAATGATTGTAGTTCCGCAGAAGCTATTTGACTTTCCAGTCGGTGCATTATGGCTCACTTGAATAAGTGACAGAGTAATTCAGAGTTGGAACTAGAATGCCATATAATGAAAGGAATGTTCTTTGTTTCCATTTGCTTGTCTTATGTTCTTAGAGTAGAAGAAATTTCTGCTATTGCAGCAAAGCCCATTGAGCTGTATATATAAACACTATCATATACTGTACAGAATTAAAGACATTTTGTAGGGAACTTTGGTATATTCAAACAAATGTCCCTAATGCCCAAAGTTGTGCAATTATTGCATAGTTTAGAATCTTTCTGATTTATTTATGTTGCACATCAGCTGACTTCATTGAACATGAATGCCAATAAACTCTAGCATCTCAGAAAGAAATACCACCCAAAAAGTGAATACAGAAAATTTCTGCTGATTCAGAGATTGCTTATCCAACTTGGAGATTTTCCAGGAATTTACCATTTTGGCCATATCATTGCCTATTGTGTCAGCTACCCTCTCGTATAGAAGGAAAAGGAATGAGGAATTCAAATCTTCTGGACAGTTAGGTGGGCACTGGACCTGGAATCAGGAAGACCTGAGTTCAAAATGTGGCCTCAGACACATTTTAGCTGTGTGACTCTGGGGAAGTCACTTAACCTCTGTTTGCCTCAGTTTTCTCACTTGTAAAATGATTATAATAGCACCTACCTCTGGCCTCAGATACTTGTTAGCTGTGGGGCCCTGGGCAAGTCACTTAACCTCCATTTTCCTCAGTTTCCTCACCTGTAAAATAGGGATAGTAATGGCATCTACCTCCCAGCATAGTTGTGAGGATTAAATGAGATCATTGTTAAGGCACGTAGTAAGTGCTATGTAAATGTTAGTTATTATATTGTTATTATTATTAAAATAGTCCCAGCCTTCAAGAAGCTTACATTCTAAATGAGGAAGGCAGGTACATGTATATGTATATATAATATAGACAAAGTAATTGGGGTGGGGGGAGGTATTGAGCAGCCAGTGGGGATCAGGAAAAGCTTCATTTAGAAGGTATTGTTTGGGATAAGCCTTGAAGGAAACTAAGCCTGCTAAGAGACTGAAGTGAGGAGGGACTACATTTCAGGCAGGAGGGACAGCCAGTACAAAATTTATGAGGTGAGGGATGGAATGTCATGTTTGAAGAATAGTAACAAAGCCAGTTTGGCCAGACTGGAATGTGCCTAGAAGAGAATAACAGGTAATTGTGCAGGAAAGATAGATTGTAGACAGAAAAATCGTTTTTATAATTATCTGAGAATAGTCTGAAGTATTTGGAAAGGCCAAAAATTTACCCTGAGTCTGTTATCAGAGAAACTCTTAAGGTTTATCAGGAAGAGCACAGAAGAAACTTACTCTTTTAGCTAAAATGTTCATTTTACTTTATAATTTTAATTAAATAAGCATGTTAGTTCAGCTTTTCTGATTACTTTTTGCTTAACCAAATGAAATTCATCTCTGATCTCCTGCACAATCCCCCAAAGGATTTAAAAGACACCAGGGTCTTCTAATAATCCCAGTCTATATTTCTTACTAGCCAAAGTAATTTAGTCTCCAGAATTGTAGCCTTGTGAAGTATCTCGCACAGAGTAAGTGCTTAATAAACCTTTGTCACACTGAATTAAATTTTAAAAGAGCTTCATTAATTCCAGTTTCTAAATTATCACAAAGTCCTGCTTACTGTTCAGTTTGGGAACCTGATCAGTAGAAGGTAGGAGCGGGAGTGTCGTATGGTAGAAAGAGTCATAGGGCCTCAGCAAATCACTTCCTATCTCTGGGCCTCAGTTTCCTCATCTGTAAAAAGAGGGAATGGACTAGATTGCTCCTCGGATTCCTTCTAGCCTTATACCTCTGCGTACAGTAGGGCCCCACCCAGATCTCCAGCCCTAGCTTTGGAGCCATCCACAGAAGCCGCCCCACTGGAGATGAGACCCAGCAACAATTTACGCAGGTGCTCCATCCCCTGCAGCAGCTTCAGCTACAGAAGACACAGAGAAGAAGGTCCTCGACACCAAAGCTTTGGCGCTGTCCAGTGAGGGGACAGGGAAGGAAACAGCATTTATAGAGTGTTTATTGGGAGCCAGGCATTGTGCTGCGCTTTTATACATATCTCATTCGACCCTTACGACAACTCTGCAAACTAGGTGCTATTATTACCCCCTTTTTATTGTTGTCATTGAGTCATTTTTCACTTGTGTCCAGCTCTTCGTGACCTGCTTTTGAGGTTTTCTTAGAGAGAAGTTACTTAAAGTCCAGTGTGAGTTATGGAAAACAAACTTTCTCCTCTAGAATTTTGCCTCCGATTTATAATAATTCTAAACGGAGCTGATTAGACTCTGCTGGTCTTAATTACACTGTATTGCCCTAAGAAGGCAGAACTGTATAACTTGAAATGAGGAACTCAATCACCCAAAATGATTAAACAAGTATGAAAACACCTCTAGACAAGGAGTATAATCGATTGCACATTAGTGTGATTTAAGTCCACATATGTTACCGGTGCCAGAATTAGTCACATTTTCCATTTTGTCTTTAGTTGTGGATAGACTTTGTACCCTGATAAAGGAATTTTTTTGGATCTCATCCACACACGTGATCAGAAGAAATTCACCCTTCACTTTTTCCCTAATTTCTCACCTAATTTTCACACACAGCTAGCTGCTTTTTCCTGTGTTCACAAAGGAAAGATCTCAGAGATGATTTAAGCCTTGGACAGAGGTAACACTAATTTATTCATTTATGCCTGTAATTTGCAAAATGAATATTATGGGTATTTGTTATGGGGACATTTCCCTGGTGCCCCCAGAATGTTGTCCCTTATCACTGCTTCCTGTTAGATTCTCTTTCTTTTTTTTGGGTTTTTTTTTTTTTGAGTGAAGAAGGGAAGGCAATTGGGGTAAGTGACTTGCCAAGGTCACATAGCTAGTAAGTGTATGTGTAAGTGTCTGAGGCCAAATTTGAACTTAGGTTCTCCTGACTCCAGGGCCTGTGCTCTACTCATTGCGCCACCTAGCAGCACCTAGATTCTCTGTCTTTCAGACCCAGCACAAGCATCACTACCTACAGGAAGTCTCTCCCTGTCCCTCTGGCTATTAGTGCCATCTCCTCTAAGATTCTCTTCTATGGGTTCTGTATATATCTTGTATGTAACTATTTTTATATATATATACATATATATATATATATATCCCCATTCAAATATAAACTCCTGGAGGATAAGAACTGTTGTGGCTTTTTCCTTTGTATCCCCAGTACTTAGCACACTGTAAGAATTTAATAAATGCTTATTAATAACTAATTTATAAATTATTCTAGATTATAATGTACAATTATAATAATCATAAATTTATTTATGTTATAATTTATATATTGTTATATAGTTATAATCATATATAGTATATAATTATATATAATTATAAATTATAATTGTATATAGAATTACATATCATAGAATTATAATTATATAAGTTATAAATATAATTTATAAATAGAAATATGATTCATAAATATATAATTTTATATAGTATATGAATCAGAAATAGAAATATTATAAATTAATGAGATCATTCCTTCCTTCTGTGATTATCTCTGGTATATCCCAAATATAGTTCATTTATATATAGTTGCCTGCATGTTTTCTTCCCCACCCCCCCATTAGACTTCTAGCTTCTTGAAGGCAGGGACTGGGGTGTGTGTGTGTGTGTGTAGAGCCTTTCTTTGTATCCTCAGGGCTTAGCACAGTGCCTGGTGCATAGTGGATAATAAATACTTATTGACTTGACTTGCCGATTGCTTGATGAGGGCACAAGAATCAAGGACCATCAAAATTCAAAGTTTTATATTTCTATGGAACTGGAAAATGAGATTCTGTACTTTGAATCCCACTTTGACTTTGAACCAAAAATAGACAAAAATCTTAAAACTAAAAGGGATCTGGGAAATCATCTAGTCCCTTCTCAACTCTACAAACATTTATCAACATATATTAAACACCTCCTACATGTAAAACACTGTACCAGGTTCTGGGGCTCCAAAGACAAAAAATGAAAAAGGTTTTGACCTCAAGGGGCTCACATTCTATAGGAGAGGAATGGAGGAGGGGCATGACATGCAAAAGAATGAGCAAAGGGAAGATAATTTGAGTTGTGGGGAGCATTAACGATTTGAGGGATTGGAAAGGGCTTCACCTAGAAAGTAACACCTGAGTTGAGCCACAGAGGAAACAAAATGATTCTAAAAGTTGGAGGGGAGTAGGGAGGACCTTACGGTTATGAGGGACAGCCATATAGGGATGGTGGTATGGGAGTGTCATGGAGTTCCTGGGTCACCCTAGAAGCTGTATGAAGTGGCAGCAATGTCGTTGTAATGGTGGAGTAGTTGAGGAGTTCCTGAACAAAGGCAAATTCTGGAACCAAACCTCATGGACATGATGGCATAATTCCTGGACAAAAGCAACTTCCTGGACCCACACTCCTGGACTTCATCATGCCTTCTGGAACCTCACCATCCTGAAAGAACACATCAACCCCAAAACTTCCACGTCCTCAATGCCCTCTGCTCCTGGATCTTCTCCCTCCTTTTGGTTGGAAAAAGTGTACGGGAGAGACTGCCTTTCAGATTCCTCATTTCAGAAGAGTGCCCAGGACAGCCATCTCATCATTTCCAACCTGGCCACACTCCTGGACATTATCGTGACCCCACACTTGGAACACCTCCCAACTTTTCAGTTTCTCTATTACATCGTTTTAGAAGTTCTTGCCCCCAGTAGGCACTTAATACATGTTTAGTGACTGACTATTGAACTCCTGAATTCTTGGACAAGGCTAAGCACATAGACAAAGTAGAAGAGATCTAAGACCAAGATGGAGACCCATCCGAAACAGAGTCAGGACATGAGGAAGCAAACCTGAATACTGCTTGTCACTCGTACTATGATAAACGCGGATTGTATGCTCTAGGGGAAGATCAACTCTAGTGGCTCTGAGTGCCTTCACCTTGTGAGGGAACCTCAAGCAAGGGCCTTACTATATGCCTAGAGAACTAAGGGTACGTGAAGAAGATCGGGTTCACTAGAAGAATGGGCTGCTTGACTTTGTTTCCTCTTAACAGGAATATGCTAGAATCAGCTTGTACAAGTTCAAGAGCTGATTGTTAAATTTTCACCATGAGCATTTACACTCTGAAGTAGGTAATACTTATCAATCTGGACTTGATTTATTGTTATGTTGATTGTCTAGACATAAGAAAGTTACGGAAAAATGTTAATAATGCAAATTAAGCTTCTAATTATGCCACATTTCTAAGAACTGGTTGTTAAACATTTACCAGCACAGTTTTGCCTCTAGACTTGCACTTTCAATGGTGTAGGAAGCTCCCCAGGGAGGAAATTCCCTCTACTAAAGCATATCATCAACATCTGTGCAACTTAGAATCTTCGAGATCTGCCTGGGGTAGTAAGAGGCTAAGTACCTTCCCAGGTTCACACAAGAGAGTATGTTTCAGAAGCAGGGGTTTAAACCCAGGTTTTCTTGTTTCTGCGTCAGAACTCCATCAACCATTTGTCCTCCTATGCTTCATTCTTTAGTAACTCTGAGTCTCTCCCTTTGGGGAGGGGTAGTGGATTGGGCTCCCAGGATAGTATTATAAATCTGTAGAACTATGTAGTTCCCACCCAGGCCCAGCAAAAAAGGATGGTGAGTTGTCTTGACTGCTTGTGGTCTCGGGCCATAAATTCTTCCGTATTTTCCTCAGAGTGAAATAAAGGCCGTCCCATATTTAAAAATATTGTTACCCCGAGTGCTTGCATGTGAGCTAAGGGTCCTTGAAATAGGCTAAATTCTGATGTTTCCAGGGGCAGCATAAGCCAAAGAGTATTATTAGTGAAGCAAAAGCCTCGTGATGAAGTTGTCTGTATAAACTTAGAGCTGTGTTTCTATAATCAGTTGCATTTAATTTTGCAGTTAGGAAGAAATGAATTCCAGAAAATTTGAGTAATATTCCCAACATGATACAAATACTTAATAGTTCAGACAGGGCTAGAACTCAGATTTCCTGACTCAAAGGCCAATTTTCTACTATGCAGCCTGACTAAAAGGGCATGTCGTTGAGGGCTTTTATCCTTTCAAATGCTACAAGGGGAAGAACTGATTCAGTAACTGTCTTACTGCAGATTTTTGGAATATCAAAATGCTGGGAAATTCTTGATCTACGATTCTAGAAATCAATCACAGTGAAAAGTAATACCTCGGCTATCCAGCAGGGGGCAATGGGACACGTAGCAAAGCCTCCAATAGCCAAAAAAGCAAAACATTTCTTGACAGAAGAAAACTGACAAAAGAGTGGTAACCTATAAGCCTTCATAGTTTGTCTTTTATTCAATTATGCTCTGATTCAGGAAACTTTCCATTTGTGAACGCAGAACTACCTGTAATGTGGAGTTTATCTAAGGATCTCAATACACAAGAACAACCGGCCAGATCTAGCAAAATTAAATATGATAGAATACAAAGTCCTACTCTTAGGGTAAAATAAAAGTTAACTGCACAAGTATAGGATCTGGGAGTCATAACTGGACCAAAGTTGGTGTGAGAAAGAGCTGAAAGTCTTACTGGACTGTGAAATTAACGTGAGTAACAATGTGATATGACAGCCAAAAAGTGAACGCAATCCATACAGGACTAAGGGGGCAATAGGACCATGTGTGTCCTTCTCTGGTCGGGTAACATCTGGAGTATTATTTTGCAGCTCTAGACCCTCCATTTTCAGAAAGACACTGACAAGCTTCCATGGAGGGGGCCAGAGGAAGATGAGAAAGATGGTGGAGGTCTTTGAGGTAATTCCATAAGAGGATGGATTAAAAGAAAAAGAAAAGAGAAAATTTGGGGTAGGGAAGGGAGTGAAGGAAGGGGACAGAGTAGGAAAGGATAGGATATTCCAAAAGTAAAATCAGTGAAATTCAGTCCAAAAATTAAAAGAAAAAGTAAATTTCCCCTCACTAGAAGCCTTCAAGCCAAGACTGGATATTTACTTTCTATGGACATTATAGAAGGATTTCTGGGTCAGATATGGCCTGTACTAGATGACCTCTGAGACGGCTTCTCACTCTGAGATTCTGTGAGCCTACAAAACAACCTTAGTCACGAACCATAAGGGGCTCAGTGGATAGTATTGGAATTGGAGTCAGAAAGATCTGAGTTCAGTTCCTATTTCAGATACTTGTTACACGTGTGACCCTGGACAAGCCATTTAACCTCTGTTTGTCTCAGATTTTTTCATC
>CM053622.1:661800687-661846089 GCA_028646595.1 Phalanger gymnotis
CTTGTGGCTGAGCCTCTGGCGTCCTCAAGCCCCACCTCAATGACCAGAGACCTTTGGTTCCTGTGTTGGCCCCTCTTAAGTCATTAATCTACACCCACACAGGTTTCACACCTGATAGGGCTTTGGACCTGGGGCTTAGCACTTAACAGCCGAAAGTACTTTCAGTCAAAGTAAACAAAAGCCAAACTCCTCAACTGCTAAGGAGCCCATTTTGCCTTACCCACACACAAAGTTGTTGTGAGGATCAAATGAAACAATTAATTAGAAAGGACTTAGCCTGGTGCCTGCCTCATAGTAAGCATTTTATAAATGTTTGCTGTTATTATTATGCTGTCAGTTATTATTAGTGCTAGAACTAGAATCCAAGTATCCTGACCCTTTTTTTATGACTTTCCCATAGGTTTCACTGGACTTGACTGCCTCTGGCCTTGAGCATGTGTCTTATGTCTTCATCTTGACTTTTAGTTCCTTTCTGGGATGTGGAAAAGGAGCAGAAGCCTTTGTAAACTCTGCTTAGAGGCCCAAGAACTTAGCTCCCATGTTTGTGCGGGTCATTACTGAATTTTAGTTCTTGACCAAAATGAACTCTTTGTTCTCTGATTTGTCATAGCACTTTATTTATACCTCTCCGGTGTGCATATTCTATTCAATTTGAGAACATCTATAAGGGAAGTGACCTTTGAAAGCCTGCTCAGTAGTGGGCTAACATATGTTTAACAACTGGCTCCAAAAAGTAACGTATGCAACGACATACTTTTTAAATTTAATCTTTATTCTAACATTTTCTCCATCCCATTATTAACTTTAGACCTCAGAAATTACTAAATGCTATTCCTGGTTTTGTCGATTGTCTAAATTTAACAAAGAGCTTTCAAAGCTCCCCATGTACGGTGACCGCTACCTTATTCACCTCTGCATTCTTCAGTGCCTATCACAGAGTTCTAGAGTAGTAGATTTTAATTGTTTGTTAAAATGTCAAAATGAATGTCAAAAATCAAATTGAATCCAAGAAGAATTGATAATTTTTAAATGCTAAAGCAGAGTATATAGTGATTCTAAGTAGTTATATAGCTAATTCCAAAGGAGGATATACAATGACTTTACGTGTTCTGAAAAATAAAAATGAAGGGTCATGTTCATGTTCCAAATTGCATGGCACTTAACATTTGGTTCTTAGATGTTTACTGATCTCTGGCCTCTAAGGAATTTATTGTTTAGTCATAACCAAAAGCATTCATTCCAGTCCATATATTTTAGCTAATTAGCCATAACTACATTTCACATAAGACTTTCTCCATGGTGAGTTTTAATATTCAGCAGGAGAGTAGACATTGCATTACTTTAAATTGGATTTACCAATTAAATTGCAGATCGTAATTGTTTAATTACTCTTGAAATGAAGATCTTAAACTTCATCAATGATATGTAGAACGTATGAAATCCAATCCAATCCAACAACCATTAATTAAGTACCTGCTACTTTCTATTGTTGTTCAGTCGTGTCTGACTCTTCATGACCCCATGGACCATAGCACACCAGGTGCTTGTAACCTCTACTATTTCTCAAAGTCTGTCCAAGTTCCTATTCATTGTTTCCATGACACTATCTATCCATCTGATCCCCCTGCTGGCCCCTTTTCCTTTTCCTTTCACTCTTTCCCAACATCAAAGTCTTTTCCTGTCTTTCCTGTCTTCTCATTATATGGCCAAAGTATTTAAGCTTCAGCTTCAGTATTTGATCTTCCAGTGAATAGTATGAATTAATTTCTTTAAGTATCAAATGATTCTATCTCCTTGCTGTTCAAGGTACTCCCAAAAGTCTTCTCCTACACCACAATTTAAAAGTGTCAATTCTGCAGCGCTCGACTTTCCTTATAATCCAATTCTCACAGCCGTACATTGCTATTGGAAAAACCATAACTTTAACTACAGAGATGTTTGTCAGCAACATGACGTCTCTTCTTTTTAGGATGCTGTCCAGATTTGCTATAGCTTTCCTTCCAAGGAGCAAGTGTCTTTTAATTTCATGGCTGCAGTTGCCTTCTGTAGAGATCTTTGAGCCCAAGAATACAAAATCTGACACTGCTTCCAATTCTTCTCCCTCTATTTGCCAAGAAGGGAGGAAACCAGTTGTCAAGATCTTAGTTTTTTGAATGTTAAGCTTCAAGCCAACTTTTACACTCCCCTCTTTCATCGTCATCAAGAGGCTTCTTAATTCTTCTTCACTTTCTGCCATCAGAGTGGTATTGTCTGCATAGCAGAGATTTTTGATATTTCTCCTAGCAACCCTAATTCTGGCTTTTGATTCATCCAACCTGGCATTCAAATGACTTACTCTGCATATAAGTTAAATAAATAAGGTGACAGTATATAGCCTTGTCATACTCCTTTTCTAGTCTTAAATCAATCGTTTATTCCATGTTCAGTTCTAACTATTGCTTCTTGATCCACATGCATTAATGGTTCCTCAGGAGACAAGTAACATGATCTAGTATTCCCATCTCTTTGAGGACTTGCCATATTTTGTTGTGATCCATACAGTCAAAGGCTTTAGTGTAGTTTATGAAGCAGAAATAGATGTTTTTTCTGGAACTCCTTTGCTTCCTCTATAATCCAGCAAATATTGGTAATTTGGTCTCTAGTTCTGCTTCTTTGAAAGCCAGTCTGGTTTTGGGGTAATTCTTGGTTCACATATTGCTAAAGCCTGGCTGGTAGAATCTTAAGCATAGCCTTGCAAGTGTGTGAAATGAGTGCAATTGTTTGGTAATTTGAACATGCCTTGGCACTGCCCTTCTTTAGGATTGTAATAAAAACTGATCTTTTCCAATCCAGTAGCCAATGCTGAGTTTTCAAAATTTCCTGGCCTATTAAATGGAGCACTTTAGTAGCAGCATCTTTTGGGGTTTTAAGTAGCTTAGCTGGGATTCTATCACTTCTACTAACCTTATTGTTAGCAATGCTTCCTACGACCCACTTGCCTTAATTCTCCAGGATGTCTGGCTTTAGATCAGTAACCACACTGTCATGGTTATCAGTAATGTTAAGAGATTTCTTGTATAATTCTGTTGTGTATTCTTGCCACCTCTTCTTAATCTCTTCTGCTACTTTCTAAATACTCTGCTAAACCACTTTTCAAACTCTGACAAATATAAGTATGGTAAATTTTAGTCTATTCACAGCTTTCTGAGCAATTTCAGACTCTTTGTGGGAGGAGTGCTTAGGATACAATTGTATTAGTGTCTGTCTAAGAGTGACTAAAAGTACAAAATCCAACTTGAACTGCTTAAGGTCATTGCAAAATTTGTCTCACACTCTTCTGTGAAACCCAGTGAGCCTCAGTTTTCCCATATTTAAAATGGAAGAAAGTGCCTTATCCATAGCTACCCTGCAGGAATAATTTGAGGATCAATTTAACTTCCTGGGACCAAAACCATTTGATTTCAAAATGTTATAAAAAATACAAGGTGTTATATTATCATTATTATTCCTTACTTCTTACCTGTCTGTAGTAGTTCGAGTCTATAGGCAGCTGGATTTGTAGCTCATAAAATGTTAGAGCTAGAATAGACCTTAAAGATCATCCAATCTACCACAATTATTTTACAGATGAGTGAACTGAGACTTAGAGAGATCACCTTGTCAAAAAACTTGAGATACTTGCTTGAAATGAGTTATATAAGGAGAAAGAATTCCATTCAAATATTTATTAAGTACCTACTGTATACAGAAGACTACTACCCACTAAGCAAGATGCAAAGTTTAAAAAAAGACAAAGTCATAGAACTTTCTTTCTAATATGGGAAAGATAACATATACAGATAACTATAACACAATAATATATGATGCATGCATTGAAGAGGTGCAAAATAAAAGTGGATCATAGGATTTTAGAAATGGAGAAAACCTAAAAGAGATCCAAGAGGAAAGTCATTACTGATAGGGGATCAAGGAAGACTTTTTGGAAGAGATGGCTTTTGGGGTCCAGCATTAAAGACAGCTAAGACTTCAACAGGTAAGGAGGAAGAGGGCAAAACGCATAGGGACAGGAAAAGTTCTTGAAGTCATCAGACAACAGAAAGCGTGAGAAGCATCAGACATAAATGACTTTTTGGCTAGGACATAGAGTACATGGAGAAGAGCAATTTATAGTAAGGCTGGAAAGACAGTTGACACTAGTGATGTACTGGTAAATGTTTAACAACCAGCTCTCAGGAGAGGGGGGATGTACACATTTTAAGTTTAATCTGCATTATTAACATTTCCTACCTTATTTTCTCAATCCAACCCTGATTTGTAACATTTGTCAATTTCTGAGGTCTAAATACTCATTCTGAAAATTTAACAATTGGCTCTCAAGAGCTAATACGACTGGCTTCAAAACACCACTGGGTGGCACCAAATAGGGAGGGCTTCAATGACAGACATGGGAGTCTGAAATTTACTTGTTATGCAACAGGGAGCTACCAAAGAGTTTTAAGTTTTGAGAAGAGTAATGACATTACCAAGTCCTTGATAATGTATATGTGTCTGGAAGGTGATAGGAAGGATACATTTTAAGGTGGGAAGATCATGGAAGCAGTAAACCCTGCTAGGAGGTCAGGGCTTGAATTAGAGTGATTGCGGAGGCATCAGAGAGCAGTAGACAGATGGGAGAGATACAGCAAAGGTATGTGTAGAGCAAATATGAGTTCTATGGGTAAGACTTGTTGGACTCGTTGCCTTTAAAGGATACCTACATCCTTAAAGACGTAGGAAGTTGGGTTGTATCTCAGGATGGGAAGAGAAGAAACTAACTCTATATAAGGATTAAAATGGAGTTTCCCTGTACAAGAGGAATTGGAAGTGGAGAGAGAGAGGAGGGGAGAGGAGAGAGAAGGATAAGGAAAAGAAGGAGGAGGAGGAGGAGAAGGAGAAGAAGAACAAGAAGGAGAAGGAGAAGAAGGAGGAAGAAGAGGAGGAGGAGGAGGACGAGGACGAGGAGAATGGGGAGGATGGGGAGGACGGGAATGAGTACTACGAGGAGGAGGAGGAGAGAGAGAAGGGAAGGAGGGAGAGAGAGAGAGAGAGAGAGAGAGAGAGAGAGAGAGAGAGAGAGAGAAAGAAAGAGAGACAGAGACAGACAGAGACAGAGAGATAGAGACAGAAAGGGGAGAGGAGAGGAGAGGAGAGGAGAGGAGAAGAGAGAGACCAGATCTCAACCAGATCTCTCTCTCTCTCTCTCTCTCTCTCTCTCTCTCTCTCTCTCTCTCTCTCTCTCTTCTTGACCATTAATGTAAATTCCTCAGCTTCATCATCAGGCTTTCCTTCATCCCTCTCGTCACAGAAGAAAGAGTATTGTTTGTCCTCACTGAGGCCATTCTCTTTCTCTGTACCCTTGAGGCCACAGTATACTCCAGGACCTTGTTGTAGCAATGATAATCTTTCTCTCTCGGTCACCTTCGGTTTTCCTGTCTCTACCAGTTCCTTCTAATCTACCTGTAGACACGCTCCTCATCCTAAGCATGAGAAGATCTTCTCAAAACAGCTGCCTACTCACTTATTCCTTTCCCTATGACATCCGAACTTCTTTCAAAACCTTCCACACGGCATGAATCTACTTTCTCACTAACCACTCTTTCCAGTCACTAATAATCTGATTTTGGCCCCCGCCACACTACTGAAATAATATTTTTTTCTGATGGATCAGGAGGTTGTACTAAAGTGAAATGAAAAGGCAGTGAAGCCTACTAATTAATAGTATACGAATGAAGGAATAGTCATAGTATGTTCGACACATCAAAAACAGAACTCATTCTCTTTTCTCCATAGCCCTCGGTCTTTCTGAATTTCCCTATTACTGTTGAGAATGCCACCATCCTCCCAGCCACCCAGGCTCGCAGCTTCGGTATCCTGAACTCCTCCCTCTCTCTCACCCCACTCATCCAGTCCTTTGTCCCTTCTCTCTTCTAACACTGCCACCTTCCTGCTGCAGACCTTCATCTCTTCACTTCTGGACTATTGAAATAGCCTGTTAGTTGATCTCCCTGCCTCATGCCTTTCTGCACTCCAGCTCATACTCTAGTCAACTATCTAATTAGTTTTCCTAAAGTACAAGTCTAAATTTGTCATCACCTAGCCCCATAATTCCACCTGGACCCATTCATTAAACTCTAGTGGTTCCTTATCATTTTCAGGGTCAAATATAAAATCCACTGTTCAAAGCCCTTTGTAACCTGGCTCATTTCCCACTTTTCCAGCCTTCTGACACCTTAGTCCCTGGATGTATTCTGCTATCCAGTGACATCAGCCTCCTTACTATTTTTGCCTAAGACATTACATCTCCCTACTCTGGTCATTTCATTGACTCTCCCATGCCCAGTACTCTTCCTTCTCATCTCCACCTGCTGGCTTCCCTGGCACCTTCTGCAAGAAGCTTTTCCCAATCTTCCTTAGTGCTAATGGTTTCCCTTTGCCGATTATTTGCAGTTTATCTTGTATATAGTTTGTTTGTATATGGTTGTTTACATGTCTCCACTTTTAGACTATGAGATCCTTGAGGTCAGGGACTGTCTTTTGCCTTTCTTTGTAATCTCATAACTTAGCACAATACCAGGCACATGACAGGTATGTAATAAATGTTTGTTGACTTTCCGATTGACTTACTATACATAGAATGCTGTCCCAAGTGTTGGAGATATAAACAGAAAATCAAGACCAAACATGATCTTAAGGAGTTCATGGTTAATGGGGGCGAGGAGGGGAGGGAGAGATAACATGTATACATGGTTTCAGAGGCAAGTGAGATGGAAAAATCCCATGGTCTTTAGGGTACAGTGATAAAAGAGATGGCAATGCTTCTTCTGTAATGTCATTTCCACTGATAAAATCACAATAGTTTTGACAGCCCCAAGGACTTTGGTGCCAAGAATTTTCTTTTCTGGGTCTTCATTACTTTGGGCTATAGAGCTAGCAGAAGCTATTGCCAGACTGCATCTCCATTACATCTCTACAGGTTTGTTTCATTGGATGAGGGCTGTAAAGGGTGGGCTAGTAGCAAAAAAGTTAGTTATCTGGGAGTGGAGGAGACCCTGCCGTTTCCGGGGCTCTTGGTCTTACTTGGCCATAAATGGCAGTTGGTCATCAATGGTTTTGGAGGAGGCAACTCTGATTGGTGAGTTCTTTGGAGGAAGTGCCCAGGCCAACTTCATTTCACTCCTTAGAGGCAACTAGGTGGTGCAGAGGATAGAGCACCGGTCCTGTAATCAGTGAGAACCGAGTCAAAATCTACCCTTAGATATTTACTAGTTGTGTGGACAAGTCCCTTAGCCTCTGTCTGCCTCAATTTCCCCAACAGTGAAATGAGAATAATAATAAAAAGAAAAAAAGAGTATAATAGAATATTATAATAGAAATAGGAAAAGAAGAAGAATAGCACTTACCTCCCGGAGTTGTTGTGACGATCAAAGAGATAATGTTTATAAGATGCTTATCACAGTGCCTGGCACATGGTAGGCATTTGCTAAATGTTTGTTTCCTTTCTTCCTTCCTTACCTCTTCTTCAGGATCCACTTCTGGCTTTTCTAATTTCTCTTCCATTTTCTGGCAGCCTTTTCATCCTGAAACATCCCTCAGTCCTTTTGGCCCCATCCTCTCATTGGTGAGTTCCTCCAGAAACCCCCATTTGGAAGAAGTTCCCTATACTCTTCCTATATATCCCTATATGGGTTTCCATTCATCTTGCTCTCCGCCCCCCTTCAGATCTCTCTTATACATATTGTTTTCTCTCTTTAGAATGTAAGATGCTTGAGGGCTGCAACTCTCTTTTTTTTTTTTGCTCTTATTTCCAGAAGAAATTTCTGGAAATTTCAAAAAAAAAAGGGCCAAGCACATAACAAACACATAATAAATGTTTGTTGTTTGACTTGGTTTGTGGGCCCAAGATCTATTTAAGGTTTCCTTATCCATATCAGAGAATCAGAATCTAGCAGAAACTCGGGGGTGATAGAGATTTAGGGGCTATTTAGTCCAGCTCATACCTGAATAAAACCTAGCCCCTTTCCAGTCTTCTTTTACATATCTTCCTTTCATATACTTTACAGTCCAGCCATACTAGCTTACATACTACATGTGATGTTTCATTATCTGTCCCTGAGTTTATGTACTGGTTGTGCCCTGTACCTGGAATCACTCCCTCCTCAACTCTGACTCCTGGATTCCCTCATTTCCTTCAAGACTAATTTCAAATTCTACCTTCTACATGTAGCCTTTCCTGACACCCCCCCCCACTCTCAGCTGTTAGCACACTTCCTCCAAAAAATAACTTTAATTCATTTAATATATATTGTGATTTTATGTGTAGTCTGCATCCATCATCAATTATCATTGTCCCATAAGCTCTGAACCTCTTTGCTTTTTCCCTTGGTCTCCATTGAACTTTTTTTAAAACAAGCCATTTTTGCTATCTTTAGCATTCACTCGACTCAGCTCATTCTAAGTTTGAACACTCTTGACATTTTTCTTAGAGGACTGCACTATGTTCTTGTAGCAATATAATGCAATATGTCCTTGTTTCCACAGTTCATATGTGTTTCAGAAAAATCTATGTTGTTCAATAAATTCTTTGTCCATGGATATTGGCCTCTTTACCCTCTCCTTTCTTTCTCAACAAAATCAGATTTGTATGAGCCTTCAGAATTCTATTCCTGGGAGCTTTCTGTTCCTCTCATGCTAACTTTCCTATAAAATGCTAGCCTGTGGAACCCTTATTATTCTTCATCTGAACAATTTGAAAACCACTTTCCCAAAATGGAAGGTATATGCCAATGGATCTTTATCCCCTCCATAGTGACATTTAAGGTAAAGTGATCACATCTCATGAGGCTCCCATTGTTATGTTTAGGCATCCCATTTTTCTTTTCTTTCCCCACAAAACAGATCAAGAACAGCTTTTCCCTTCCTAAGTTCCTCTGCCTTTTGAGGCTCCTAGCATCCTGCCCCATTGTCTAAATAATGCCTCCCAGAAAGTAAGGTGCTTAATAAATTCTTGTTGAACTGAGATTCATTAAGGAGAGTCAAGAAGTTATTGGCTGTTCTGCTTTTGGCAAAGAGAAAGCTCCAGTGGAGCTGTCTGAATAATCAAAGTCCTCCATTACTACCATATCATGCTTATTCACCAAGCTTGTGACCTGTTTCCCAAACCTCTCATCTCTTTCCTCTGGTCCAATAGGTCTGTAATATAGTCTCATGACAACAAGACTTTTCTTTTCTTGTTGATCCTTACCCAAATGCTCTCTGCCATGTTTTCACTTTGGGCTGCTGGATTTCCATTTTCTCTCATATCTTTAGTAAACAATACTGCTCCATTGTCCCCTTTTAACTAGTATGTCCTTCTTAAACAAAACATACCTTTCCATTGCCATAGTCCAGTCATGAGCACCATCTCAGCAAGGTTCTGTTATACAGCTAAGGTTAAATTTGCCTCTTTGCAATATGACATTTGTAATGGCCCCACCCTGTAATGATCCCCCTTCAAGGGAATATCAAAACCCCTGAGGTTACCCTATAAGAGGAAGACCAGGGGTAGGAGGCCAAAGCCCCTTCCCAATAGAGGAAATTTTGAATACCAACCTAGGTGCCAATGCCCCAAGAGTCTTCCCACTTCTTCACCCACTAGAATGTATCAGCACCAGTTTCTAGGTCCAGTCTTCCTGGTCCCTTCCACCAAATGTGTTGTCCTTCTGATCCAGATGAGAACCCTATAAAAACCCAATAGACTTTTCTAATTTGAAGTGCCTCATGGCCTCTAATTTCCTCATTGAGGTGCACCAGTTCTAGCCAGATTTCAGTGGCCTTGGCCTGTTTCCATGTCCTCCTTGACTGCATTTCAAATTGTATGTCCCCTCCATAAAGCTGACTTGTTTTCTGTCCTGTTATGTCCTCCAGATTTCTCTGTATTGGACTTTGGTATTTTGAACCTTCCTAAATCTGCATTAAGATAACATTTAGTTCACTTGTTACTTACATATATTTCATGCATCTATGTATATCTAGGGCCACACATTTTGTGTAGAACCACAAAATTCTTGCATTCTCCAAAGGGCCATTGTAAACTTGCCCTGGCCCTCTATGCTTGTTAGAAACATAATCCTTAACCAGCTATTGTTCTTGCTGGTAGCTCTCACATGGCAAATTGTAATTCTTCTTCCCTATAGGGGAGGGGACTTAATGGATTTAGTACAGGCTCCCCCCTCTTTTTTCTACCAGATGGTACTAGGTGAGCCAACTCCTTTAGCATATGCCTACCAAGCCTTACTATAAACCTTAATGAGACCCTTGAATGCCCTCTGTGCTGAGGGTCTCAAGAAGAAATACAATTATCAACAAGGTTTTATCTAATTAATCTAATTACCTACTTCATCTCTCTTATTCCTAGATTTAAATAATTACTTCTACTTCACTAAAAAAAAATGTGCTTGGTCCTCATTGGGAGCAAGGCTTAATTCATTAGCATGGTTGGGCATCTCACATTTCTCCTGCTATGAGGTTCGCTCACTCAGGTGGTTTGATTGGTAATTAGCAGATTTTGTACCAAGTTACCTTCTCTTTTCTTCTCAGGGAAAGACTTTAGATACCTCTTTAAAAGTCTTTGTAAAGACATGGAGAGTGAGGAACTGTGTGTGTGTGTGCGTGTGTGTGTCTGTGTCTGTGTCTGTGTGTGTCTGTGTGTGTGTGTCTGTGTGTCTGTGTGTGTGTGTCTGTGTGTGTATGTGTGTCTGTGTGTGTATGTGTGTCTGTGTGTGTGTGTCTGTGTGTGTGTCTGTGTGTATGTGTGTACACGTAGCTGAAATGCTAATGTTAACTTCTTACACAGGAGTCAGTATAGTGTAGATAGATGCCTGTAGATGATATCAGAGCTGATTTAAAGGCCAGAAAGACCTAATGTGAATAACTGCATACAATGGCTGTGGCCCTGGGCAAACTATTCACCCTCTCAATGCTCTGATCGCTCCCTAAGACTATGGTTAGTTACAAGGAAGGCGGTGGTGACCTGCATTTGGTAGAGGGTATTTCCTCGTCTTAAATTTTCCTATGCCACTGAAAGCCCAAGTATGGTCCCTATCCGTCCTTATCTTAACTTCTTACACAAGTCATTTAATTTCTTTGTCCCTCAATTTCCTCATCTGTAAAATAGGGGGGTAAGGGAGATTATGCCTGAGGTATTGTAGTGAAAATAAGTTCTAGCACATTAATAAGATAGTGGAAATAAGTTTTTCAATTTAAATTTCAATTCAGTTCAATAAGCTGCATTTTGTTTTAAGCTTCCATTTTATAATTGAGCTTTTAAAATTGAGAAGTTTTTCAATAATAAGATAAGCACTTGTGTGGTACAATGTAGTAAACAAAAAATGTATATTCTTAAAGAATTGATAAATAATTGTGGCTTCCTCAGACCAGACAGACTATCCCTTAATAACGTTATAAGCAATTTTGTGTAATTTGTGTAATATACTACCAAGCAAATTATGTGGTAAACCCACAACCCATAGTTAGAACTATTAAAAACCCAGCAGAGGCCCCAAGAATCACTCTGCTCCAAGGTCACAACTGGGATTGGCTCCTGCATGCCCCCTGCTTAAGACTGGGATGCTGGCCTCCTGGCTGTTCCTTGAATAAGACACTTGATCTCTTGGCTCAGGGCATTCTCTCTGGTTGTCCCCCATTCCTGGAACACTATCCCTTCTCCACTCCAACTACTGACCTCCTTGGCTTCCTTTAACTCCCAACCAAGATCCCACTTTTCAACAGGAAGCCTTCCCCAAACCCTCTTAATTCCAATGTTTCCCCTTTGTTTATTCCCTATTTATCCTGCATATAGCTTGTTTTTAATACATTTATTTGCATTTTGTTTCATCTATTAGATTATAAGCTCCTTGACAGCAAGATCTGCCTTTTTTAAAATTGTATTTGCGTTCCCAGCACTTTGCACAGTTGCCATATTAATGGCTTAATAAATACTTTATCTATTTTTATCTGTCTAGTTAGAACCACTTAAATGTCATGGCTCCAGAGGACCCTGAAAGTGTGGTTATTGTCTAAACCAGGGATGAGGAACCTGCAGCCTCGAGACCACATGTGGTTCTCTAGGTCCTCAAGTGCAGCCCTTTGACTAAATCCAAACTTCACAGAACGCGCCCTCCCTTGGGAGGGAGACTTAGCCTTAGTTTGTAAAAGGAGTAATAGATTATTATGCTCAAGGGAAAATAAATTTAGAAAACTATGACTTAGAGAGAGACATATAGAAATGATTCTTGGCTTGAGAACTTATAGACCCTGACACATATAATCAACAGTATGCATAAAGACAATTTTTTCCTGCTGAGAAAAACAGTTAGCATTATGGAAAAAATCATTGGTTTAAAGCTTATGAAAAAAACAGGTAAATGGGGACGTGAATACTTTTAATCAATAATGAAAAAAGTATTTTCCCTTTCATATTCCACACCTGCTGTGTCACAGAAGGCTGGGAGCATAAGACACCATTTAAAAGACCTCAGTTATACTTGACAGCTGGAATGTTTCTTTTTCTGCAAAATCTAACAAGATGCTTTAGTGAACTCTGTAGAGAGCTCTGTCGTTCATTATGTACCACCTAAATTGTGTCTGAAAATCATCTGTGAATGGGAAAGTTTTAGTAGACTCTGATGAACCTAGCACACTCACATTTTGTTGTAGAAAAAAAAATCCAGTTTGAGGAAAATTTGCATTTGTAGGAAAAGTGAATACACCTCATATCTCTTCCCCTCTTTCAGACCTGTACAGAATAGTGTAGTTCCCAATTATTAAGAGGCTAGCTTTGCTCTCTCTCCAGGGCTATCATTTCTCCTTTCACCCTTTCAGGACAAACACCATTTCTGCTTTTTAGTCCAACAAGTAGAAGTAACAGATGGAGATATGATTAATGTTAGCAAGTCTGGCTATTTTTGTAGTTCTAGTGAATGGTTTAGCCACCGCCTAACACAATGGCTGGCATGTACTAAGCGCTTAATAAATATCTGTTGATTAAAAAACTAATAGATAAAATCAAGTTTTGGGATTGCCTATGGATTTCAAGTCTCTTTCAGGAGAGCCAATGTGGAGTAGTGGGTGGAAAGATAGTTTCAGAACCAGGAAAAGTTGGATTCAAGTCCTGTTCCCCAGCAAAGCTAAGACCCTGAATGAGGGGGACAGCTATATTTTACAGTTTTGAGGAGTACAGGGAATAAGAAGGCAAACATTATAGATGGAAGAAAATATGATTGAGTAGAAACTGGGAATGAGAGCTAACAATAGCCCTCTCACCCTCCTGTAACTAAGAAATTTGAATTGTTCCAATTCAGCTTCCTCTTCAAGGACAGATTGCAAAGCAGGCTTTTTTGGATAACAAATCAGACACCCTTTAAGGATAGTTTGGTGCTGCAAAGATGCTAGACCAGGCTCCCTGGTGTCCAGCTACCTCCTTCAGACTTCCTTGACAGAAGAATAGAATAAAGATTAACAGGAGAACTGAATTTCTACACAACTGAATTTCTGAAGTTCAGTCTTAGTGCAGACTTAGGCAGTTACAGTATAAAATCAATCAACTGTGAATAGGAGCAATTAAAAAACAGACATAGAATCAATGTGATTATTTCAGATATGAACACAGCTTTCAGAGGAAGAAATCCAAACAACCAGATGAAAAAAATTCCCCTGATCATTAACAATCAGAGAAATAGAAATTAAAGTAATCCCGAGGTTTTACCTCACACCTCCCAGATTAGCAAAGATGACAAAACAGGAAAATGATAGTTTTTGGAGGGGCTGAGGGAAAACAGGCCATGAATTCACAGCTGGTGGAGCTGTGAATTTGTCTAGTTCTTCTGGAAAGCTATTTGGAACTATGAACAAAAGACACTAGACTACATTCTCTTAGTCCCAGAGATACTGGGCCTATATCCTCAAAGAGATCAAAGAAAGAGGAAAAGGACCAATATATGCAAAAATATTTCTAGAAGCTCTTTTTGTGAAGGCAAAGAACTGAAAACTAGGGGGGTGCTTATCTATTTGGGAATGGCTAAACAAGCTATGGTATATGAGTGTAAAGGGATACTACTGCATTATAAGAAAAGATGGAGATGATCTCAGAGAAACCTGGGAAGATTTGAAGTAAAGTGACAACTAGGATAGAGTGTTGGTCCTGGAGTGAAGAAGACTTGAGTTCAAATCTTATCTCACTTACTAGCTATCCAGTTAGGCCCTGGGCAAGTCACTTAACCCTGTTTGCCTCAGTTTCCTCATCTATAAAATGAGCTAGAGAAGGAAATGGCAAACCACTCCAGTATCTCTGCCAAGAAAACCCCAAATGGGGTCACAAAGAGTCAGACATGACTGAAAACAACTAAAAAACAAAATGTGTATTTTATATTACATATATACATATGTGTACATTTATCAAATTATATAATATTTGATTATCTGTTTACTTTTTGTATCCCCCTAGTAAATGGAAGTTCATTGAGGTCAGGAACCGTTTTTTTGGTTTTGATTTTGTATCCCAGTGCCGTGTAACATAGTAAGCACTTAATAAATGCTGGTTGAATTGAATTCTACACATGATAGCATTACCATAGCACTATGGAGGAAAGGAAAAGGTCATGGGATCATAGAGTTGGAAGAACTTTGATGCCATCTAGTCTGACCCCATCATTTTACAGAAAGATAAACTGAGACCCAGAGACTTAAGACAAGTTAAATGACTTACTCAAGCTCACATAGGTAGATATGGCAGATGTAGATAGATATACTTGTCTGGACAATATTCTTGAACACTGACTTCTATGGGGAGGAAGCAGTACTTTTGGATTTGATATTCAGTATCTCCTGGAATCAAGTCTTCTATCAACGGAAAAGATTATCTGGTAACATCAGCTCTGCAAATTGTCTGAGGAAGATCACAGAGTTAGAGCTGAAAAGGATCTTAGAGACTGTTGAGTTCTACCCCATCGTTCTACAGAAGAAGGAAGTGATGTTGTAAAAGATCAGAGTTGTCCAGGGTCATACATGCTGTGTCTACAGTGGAGTCTGAACCACTCCAGTATCTCTATTAAGAAAGACACTGGGGTGGTCTCCAGTGTAACTCCAAGTCTGACATTTCTGAGATCAAGCCTTCCTGCAGGAAAAGGAGATTTCCTGGTCCATTGGACAAAGAAGAGGGTCATCCATGTAGTTCCTACAAAGCAACCTACTTGAAGAGCAAAGCCAATGAGTTAGAGAATTGCTTATTCAGCAACCCCACCAAAGTCTATTTACCTTCTAAAGGAGGTCTAACTCCAGGCTGGTATACTTGTTGGAAAGACTGTGAACAAGTTTGTGGAAAAGAGAGACTTAGGAGAATGTCAAAAGATTGTCCTGAGTTCAAATGAGATAATATTTGTAAAGCTTGGCATATAGTAGGTGTTTAATAAATGCTTATTCTCTTCCTCCCCCAAATTCTGTTCTGTTCTAGTGTAAGTTATAGGCCATTAGAATATCTTCATATATTTTGCACCTATTTATGGGTTTCTGGAAGGCTTTTTTGCATTTTTTGGGTTTTGAGGGGTTTATACCTGCTGCTGCTGAGAGAAAGGACATGTAAGAGGAGGAGATACTGAGATCAAAAGCAGGGGAAAATGGGGGAAAGAGCATTGGACATCACTGTTCTCTTCTCATTTCACCAGTCTAATTGGATACATATCTGATAGTCTTAACACTGAAGATCTGCTGTTGTTGAAACTCCTACCTCCTCCCATGCTTACATGATCAGAGTCTCTTCTTCAGTGATGGTCTCTAGCACTCTCATTCACTGGCTATGTCCATTATGCTTCCAGTTACTTGAATTCTCTAGTCTATTTCATGGAAGCCTGGTCATCTCAGTCCAATGGCAGCAGCCTCATTCCTCAGATGCCTACATCTTGTTTAGAAAGTCTGGATCCAACAGCAGCCATCAGTCATCACAGATGCCCCCTGCGTGATCAGGAAGTCCAAATCTCAAAGGCCAAATGTGGAAAGAGAGGCAGTCAAGCTTATACGCTAATGGAGAGATATCATACCCTCTCCTCTTGCCCTATCACAGAAGATGACCACGTAGCCCATGAGTTCTTCCAGTGAGAGTAGAAGGTCATTCAGTCTCTCTTGTGTGCCAGGACCATCAAAAACCTCTGTTAATCTCTCTCCCTCCGCATAATCATCATATTTGGCACGAATAGAAAATGTAACATAGATATAAAAGCAGGGTATGAGCATAGGATATGTATACGTATGTGTACGTATGTATACATTCATGCATATACATATACGCCACATATACAATACATACATTTTACATATATTATATATCCTATATGTAAGGTATGCATATATACATGTATGTATATATGTATAGTATCTTGCTAACTTTAGAGTACTACATAAAACTACATTTTTTATCCCAGTCTCATCACTGCTACCCAACTTTCCAAACACTGAGGGGGAGATATGAATTAGCTGCATCACTGCTGAAGCAGTCTGGTCAAACTAGTCCCCTTCTCCCAGAAGGGGGAGGGGGACCAAGTTAATCTAAATAACCAGAGAGCCTGATAAGGTAGCCACTGAGTACCAAACTGGGTGTGCATTCTTATCTGGCTTAACGGCAAATTTAAAGGAATCTGGCGCCTGCTTACATTTATAAAAGATTTTGTTTACTCCATAATATGTTGTAACGTTATGCAATGCGGTTATTATAATATCAATATAATATTGTAATATCACATAATATGTAACATATCAATATAACATGTCATATCATATAATGTTGCATATTATCAGGTATCCCAAAAGTCTGAATGAATTCTTAAGTGATTTAAAAACTTAAAACTGTACTAGACTTTTGCGACACTCTATATAATATAGCATAATATAACTAATGATAGTTACTATATAGTACTTCAGGGTTTACAAAGATTTTCCATAAATTGTCTTATTTGATCATCACAACAACCATATTATGTAGGGGTGTTCATTATTCACATCTTACAGATGAGGAAGCTGAGGATGAGCAAGGTTAAATAAATTACAGAAGGCCCCATAGCTAGTAAGTATGTAAGGCAGGATTCCAACCCAGGTCTTCCTTATTGCAAGTCTAGCTCTCTAACGATTACACTACACAGCTAAACCAATCAGGTGAGTGCAGAGATGGAAGAGGAGGTAACTTTCTGGCTATATCTTATACGTGCCTTGCTGTGTCCTCGAACAGGACTAAAAGACCCAGGTGGCTATGTTACAGGTTGGCTCAAATCTTCATTGTATTCTTTGTTTTTACATGAATAAATTATTAACTGGCTAAATTGCTTGAAAATGTGATCCTTTGTCATACTCATTATCAGTGACTTCCATGAAAAGGGCCCTCGTAGAGGAAAGGTGTCAACATCAGTAAAGTAGGGCAGACCCCTTATCACTTTCCCATAAAGATAAATTGTAATATAAGTCAAATGAACAATCATTTATTAAGCCTCTGTGGACACGCAAAAAAGGGCAAGAAACTGTCTCTGCTCTCAAGGAACTCACAGTTTAATGGGAGAGACGACATGTAAATGATTATGTACAAATAAGATATTTACAGGATAAACTGGAGGAAATCTAGGAAGGCAGTAGCGTTAAGGGGAATCAGAAAAGGCTTCTAATAGGAGGTGGAACTTCTGAAACTTGAAGGAAGCCCGAGAAGCCAGGAGATGGAGATGAGGAGAAGAGAATTGTAGGCATTGGGGTCAGCTGGTGAAAATGCAGTCAGGAAATGGAGTATCTCATGCAAGGAACTGTGCCCACAGTGGCATGAATATATGATGAAGTAATTGACACAAAAAGACACAAAAATGGGGCTAGGCGAGTCATATAGTCAGGCTATAGACTGATTTTAATGAAGTTACTGACAGTATTTTATACAGGTTAATTGCTGAGTCATTCAGACTTCAAAGAAGAGTACAAAAAAGCATTGGTTAAGTTTTTTATCTCCTTGTTCTTAGGAGTGAGATTCTATTTTTACTCAAGGCTAACCAAATTGAAACATTTATCTTCTCTGGCATACAGATAACCAGGCTGAAACATTTCTGTCTTCTCCCATGTAGATAATCAGCTACAAAGGCAGGTTTTCTTTGCCAAGTCTTGTTATCCTAAAACTGGCCTTGCCATGCATAGGCCCATTTTCAATTGACCCTGCCTTACAGAGGTCTAAGAGGCCTAAACAGGATATAGCTGGCTCCCCACAAGGAACAGCAAGGAAGCCAGTGTCAGTATAACATGGAAGGGAGTAAAGCTTAATAAGATTGAAAGGGTAACAAGGAACCACCTTACAAAGCACTTTAAAAGCCAAACATAAGGACACATGCATATATGTGTGTATATGTATATATCTCTATCTTTCTATCTATCTATCTATCTATTGGTAAAGTCTAAGATAACCAAAAAACACTCCCTGGAGTTTCAGTACAACCTTTTAGAAGGAAAACTACAACTATGACCATATTTTAATAAAAAATCAGCATTATGAATTAGCATGGGAAAATAATGAATATTATACCTGGTGCATAATGAGCTTTTAATAAGTGCCCTTTCATTTATTCATATTATATATTCATGTGTAGCTTAAGAAATCCATATGAAACAGCACCTACAGAAAATATATACAGATTTTCTTTCTTTCTTTCTCCCTCCCTTCCTTCTTGCCTTCCTTTCTTTTTTCTTTTTCTTTCTTTCTGTTTCTTTCTGTCTTTCTCCCTTCCTTTTCTACCAAATATATATATATATGTATATATATATATATATATGAAAAGTGTTATAAATTACATCATCTGAGAGATGCATAGTAAGCAAAGAAAATGGAACAGTCATGTAACAAGAGCAAAGTAAAATCCAAGGGACGAACGGTATGTTTTTAATTGGTACTCATGCCATGCCAAGAGAGCTAGAGCACTTTGGGTGGATTCCCTGTGGAAGACTTACAGGAGGATATGGACAAGAGCCACACATTATAAGACAGTATGGGTGTCCAAAGATATTCACCCTTTGAAGAATGTTGATATTGATAGGCTAATAAATCCATGGAAGTATTAATATTTAGATCTGGAGCTGGAAACACAAAGAATAATACAGATAGCTACATAAAATATATGCTTCTAACTTTTTTTGAGGTGGGGGGAAGGCAGGGCAATTGGGGTTAAATGACTTGCCCAAGGTCACACAGCTAGTGCGTGTGTCAAGGGTCTGAGATCAGATTTGAACTCAGATCCTCCTGACTCCAGGGCTGGTGCTCTATTCACTGTGCCACCTAGCTGCCCCTAAAATATATGCTTCTAGCTCTAAATATATAAGCCCATGACCCTAAAAGTAGATATGCATGCACATGTATCTATATATGTCTATTTACCTATCTCTCTTTATATATATACATAACTGAACAGAGACATATTTATATGATGTGTACACATAACTTTCCACCACTTCAAAGTACATTTCAAAGTTTACCAAACATCTTTCCCAATAACAAATGTGAATAAAAACTATGCTAATGAAGTATTCTATTCTGCAAGTTCATTTTGTCCCTGGCAAACAGATCCCGGGTGTTGATTTTTTAAAAATAAGATGGCTTTGTAGCATTTTGGGTGGAGTGGTATAATGACATAGCATTTCTCTAAAAGCCTAGGAGACCTGGAGACCAAGAGAAAGCAATATATTCTCTAAATGTAAGATCCTTTGTTTCCAAATATACATATGAATCTGCACTGTTCCTACAAAGGAAAAAGATAAAAACAACAAACTCGGAATTTTGACTTGAACAAGGTCATTTGACTGCGTCCTTCTAGTACTTAAAAGATAAAAGTAACTCTACATTCCTTGTGTAACAGGTGGCTCAAAGCTCATTTGCATAAGGCTTTCCTCATTGGTGGAGATTGATTACTCAATGATCCACGCCTTCATGAAGGGTAAAATTAGTGAAAGCTTGAGAGAGGAGAGATCCTGGTCTTCTGGCTTCCAACTTCAAGAGAAGACATAACATTACCATTCCAGACTTGCTTCAAGTCCCTGATGGGAGAGAAAGACTGGGAAGAATTCAGAATGTAGAGAAGCCTGCAACTTTTATTATGTCCTTATCCCCAGATAACTACACTAGAGACTTCGAGGGATTTCCCCTTGGGTGAGATCTAGGACTCTCTTAGTTGAGCTGAGTTATCTCACTTTCACTGGGAGAGCTCATTCACTCTGTATATTGTCTGGCATATATCTTAATAGGTACATTATCTCTGATTTCCATTTGTTATCTGTTTGTATAAATAAGTTTATTTGCTATTTGCTATGTGTGTTTATTGTGAAACTGACATTTGGTGGGAAGGAAAGCAAGCCTTGGATATGTAGCTTGGGGCACTCCTTCTCCATTAAGGGATAGCAGTCAGGAGCACAGCCTGAATTTTAAAATTATTTCCCCTAGACTAACAATATTTAAAAGAGCAGAGAGACACAATTCTAATGCAGTACCCCCTCTCTCTGAGGAGATCAGTTGGTCAGCCTCTGGCTCCAACCTCCTACTTCTCCTCCTGACATGAATCAAAGTTTCTTTTGAAGAAGCTATGGGAGACAAATGGAAGATATCTCTTCTTGCCTTCCTGTGAGCTATACCTAGATGACTCATGTGGACATGCATGACTGATGTGGGGAAAATACACCGCGCCACCCACATATCCTACCCTCTTATTAACTTGCGTTCTACTTCCTACTGTTTAGATATTTTTGGAGACCACGTAGACTACAGGAACTTAGAAAGCTGTGTGGAATTTGTTGGAAAGTAGGAAAGGAAAGATAGCAATGTCTCTTCAATTCCCCAAGGCTTCTGAGAATTTACAGAGTTTCACAAGAGGAATATCTAAGCCTTTCTGATAATACTAAAATAAAACAGGAAGCAGACCTGAAGATATATTCATATATATATACATATCTATATGTGTGCGTATGTGTATGTATATATATTTGTGCATATATATACATATATATCAGAGCAAAAAAATTCAAATACCTGTAGTCTAAATATAACACAAAGTAACTTTTCAACTTCCAGTGCAAAATATACCTCATACCAGAAAGAATGCAAAGAATTAACCCAAACAAATTTCTGTTGGACTGGAAAAAGATCTATGGCAGTAACTGAAGAATGGATTATGGGGTATTTAGAAGAACTAATGGAAGTTACAAATTTATTTTGTCCCCAAGGAAGTTTGTTTATTGTGTGACTTCTGGGAAACTACATGGGATAATTTCAAAAATAATTCCTGGGCGTTGCATTGTTGACAGCCAGGATAAACATTCCATCCCCCTGGATCAAAGAGACTGCACCATCAAAGAAAGGACAGACAACGTCAGGAAGCAAATCTTTTTGACTACCTGAGAAATGTCTTTGTGAGAAAAGTCCTGCCTAAGATATTTTGGAAGGTGTCATTAAGCTTTTGAGATCCCAGCAGTCTTCTGAATACAAATTTGTGCAGGAAAAGATTTTCCTGGATTATTTACATAGTGTCTGATCATACACTGAATGATATTGGTACCAGCATCCTTGAACAGATTAGAGACAATGAATGAAGGCATGGGGAAGTAGACAGAGGGTTGGACCTGGAGTTAGGGAACCTAGGCTCCAATCCTAGCTCTGCTATTTACTACCTGTGTGATTTTAAGCAAATCGATTTATCCCTTTGGATTTCAGTTCCCATAGTAGAGAGAATGCTGGACCTAAAGTCAGGAAGACTAGTGCCCCTGAGTTCAAATTCAGCCTCAGACACTTCCTAGATGTGTGACCCTGAGCAGGTCACTTCACCTTGTTTGACTCAGTTTCTTCTTCTGTAAAATGAGCTGGAGAAAAAAATTGACAAACCACTCCAGTATCTCTGCCAAGAAAACCTCAAATCGTATCATGAAGAGTTTTTGGACAAGACTGAAAACAATTAAACAACGACAAAATCAGGTGGCTGGACTATTGTCGTTTGTCTCTGTTTCAAAGAGGACCAGTGATAGGGTGATGTCTTGACTTGCCATGAATTAGATTTAAGTGAAGCAGAGTTGCACAGAGTCATCATCTCTTTCTCCCAGAGTCATTGAAATCCAGTGCCAAGACAAAAGTCTAGATGACTGGTGATGGCCCAGTGTTGTGGATGACCTTGGTGTCTTTGATGTCTGACCAAGCTCTAAGTGCTCCATAGAGCCTGCTTCAGCCCCCTTTGTGGCCATTGGAACATATTATTCTCATCTGCCTATTCTGCTGGGGTAAGTCTTCACATGCTTGGGGTAGACACCCCCCCCACCAACTCACTGACAGATTTGAGGCTTCAACCTGGTTTAGCTCATCTGCTGAGATGGTTTACTGGGGAGTGGCTGCTGTGCATGCTACAGCTCCCTGGAGCCACAGATGAGAGGGCCAGACCAGATGACCTCTGAAGTCCTTTCTAGCTCTAAAATATCTATGACCCTATGTTTTTCTCACTTAATGGTGTGATAATTCTAAACCCTTATACATAGAATTAAATGTGTTCATTCATTCAATAAACATTTATTAAGTGCCTACTATGTGCCAAACACTGTGATAACAGCTGGGGATACAAAAAGAGGTAAGAAACAGCCCTGCCCTCAACTCAATCCAACAAACATTTATTGAACATATACTGTATGCAAGACACTGGACTAGGAGCAGACAGGTACAAAGGTAGAAATAAAAAACAATGCTTACCAAAGATATAACGAGGAATACTCACACCTAGAGTAAATACTGCACCCAAAGCAAGAATTATAAAAAGTGTTCTCAATTGGTAGGGCAGGAGTAACCAGACACCACCGCCCAAGAGGAAGACAGAGACCTTTGGTATATTAGTAGAAAAGCTGAGAAGCAACCACAGATGTAGAGCAGAAAAGGGAATAGCATGGCATAATAAAGGAATTTACCACAATGCACTATCTGGTAGCTTCCTATTTTAACCAATTAGATCTGTCAATATGACAACATTTCTGAAGGACTGTAAATTTTGACTGTGCCCTCTAAATATGATCATCCTCTACATTCAGTGCCCTCTCACCTTGTCTTGGTTACATATCTAGTGCCTACCCCTAAAGGGCTTATATTCTACTTGGGGATATACACTTAAATTGGTAAGTATAAAATAATTTGAGAAAGGAGAGAGAGCACTAGTTAGGAAAACTGGAAAGACTTCCTGTAGGAGGTGGCATATGAGATGAACCATGAAGAAAGCTGAGGACTCCAACAGGTGGGGTTGAGGAGTGAGTGCATTCCAGACATGGAATACCTGGACTAAGTTAAGAGGTGTGAGATGGAATGAATGTCAGATTCAAGGAACAGGAAATAGGTCAGCTTGTTAGGAATATAGAGTGTGCACAGGGGAGGCAGGTAATGTCCAAAAGAGCTCATGGAATTTTCATTAGCTACTGTTACTACAGCAGAAAATGATAATGAGCCAAACAAGTTGAAATGATGTGGGCAGGTTTCTTTTAGAAAGCAGAAGTGTAGCAGAACAAGAAGATAGGAGAGGTTGCACTTGGAATGGATGTCGCTTATAAATTTAGACCCAGCCAACACCATGTTGTTAATTGGATTTTCTAATTCATGTAGGTAAAATAATGATAACTTTTCCTTTACTTAAGTCTACTTGCTGGCAAAGATATGCCATCTTCCTTTGAGGGAGGGGTGCTATATAAACATAATTTTGAGAGGATTACCCATCTCTGTGGTCTGTGTCTATCAGTGAAGATGAAGTATAAATTTAGTAAATTTAGTAAATTAAGTAAGAAAAAAGGAAAACTAAACAACCTAACACTGGGGGCTCCAGTTTACACAGCCCCTGAGTTTCAGCTCCTGAAAAACTAAAAGCTACGAAACTGGGTTAGAGGCAGTATAAAAAAAGAGTCTAGACTTGGAGTCAGGAGAGCTGGGTTCAAATCCCAGGTGTGACACTTAGCTTAGTATTATAGGCAAGTCACTAAATCTCTTCGAGACTCCATTTTTATGTATGTAGAGTGGTGGTGGTAACATACATGCTATCTGCCTCACAGATTTCATAGGATCCCAGATTAATTAAGAGCAGGAAGGGGGACTTACAGCTCAGCCTTCTAATTTTACGGATGAAGGAACTAAGGCCCAGAGACGTTAAATACAATTCTCAAGGTCACACAGAGGCAGTGACAGGTAATCTGACTCCAAACCTAGCATTTTGTCCACTGTGCCACATAGGCTATAGAGAAAACACTGCAAATCTTAAAGGGCTGTCATTTAAATGTGAGTTATTTCTATTCTCCTGTTTGGGAAGCTAAACAAAAAGGTTTCTCAAAGAGGTTGTGAATAATTGTGGTTTTAATTAGAATAGTTTCGTAAGGAACTTGAAAAGGGTAGGAAACCCTTACCCTAAAAAAAATTAGTTTTATGGCAAACTCAGTAACATTTGCTAATCTTTTTCAAGTAAAGAGTAAAAAGAATTTTTAGGGATGTCAAAACAGAAATCCTAATCCATAGCAAGAGGGTACGTGGGCATTCCCTTTCCCCCATATTTCTTTCCCTGGTAAGGCCAAAGAACCAATGAAAATAGGTAACAAGAACCAATTGGGTGATATTGGGCAAAGTAAATAAAGAGTTACTAAGACTGAGAGTGTAGCTGTTCCTGAAGTCTCTCCTGATCATTTCATGTGACTAGACTTTTCCTCCCATGTACTTCCTCCCTCTTAACTTCTGTTAATCAGCCATCATGGAACCTGCTAGGCACTGGGGCAATATAGCTAAAGAATTGTACCCTTTTTCCTTTTAGATCTGGTCCTCTGTAGAGCACTGAATGCATTACTAAAGAGAGAAGACAGGTAAGGAAACAAATCCTGAGATCTGTCCTTGAACCAAAGACCAAAATATATTTTAATGGGGAGCGATCCTATGATAAAATGGGAAGAATGTTAGTTTTGAACTGAAGATGTCTGGGTTCTAATCCCAACCTTGCCACTGATTCTCTTTGTTAGCTTGGCCAGTTTATTTGACTTTAGAGAAGACTGGATGACTTTGTCTGTTTCTCAGTAAATGTGATATTACTAAGCCAAAACACTAGGGGGAAACCCTCTTACTCTAATTAAAGTTTAAAGAACATATCTGTTAATTAATTTTTTTAATAAAATTTCTTCAAAAAGAAGAAAAATAAGCCCTTTTGAAGTACAAATGGGTTACTTAGCAAGCACTCTTTGGGCTCTAACTCACTGGAATTTCCCTCAGCCTCTCTTAGGTGAGATTTTTTTCTTTCAGGAACATCAATCCTCTAAGTCCCTCTAAGACTTCAAATATTTGGCTGTCAGTTGCAAATTTCATTCCTCATTTTGCAACTTGTCTGGAAAGTGCAAAGTAAGCCCGAAATTGCAAAAGAGAGACTAAAGTCTATGGCGATAAAGAGATTGGAAGAAACTGAAAAAGCCACAGACAGTATAAACAGATCCTGTCCAGGACTCCCTGATCTCACAAGGTCGTATTATAGGACTTTAATGGAATCTGATGCCTGTTGCCCTTCTCCATCTCACACTAGCTTCTGTTTTAAGGAAGGGCACATTCATAGGTCACAGCTCCAGGGAGCAGAGATGAGGAAGTTGTTTCTCCACTGGCGTAGATGCCAGCCGTGAAATCACGAGTGGAACAAAGAGTAACTGATGCTGTCATTAACAGCAAAAAAAAAAAGGGTTGGGTTGGGGGAGAAGGGAGGAGCAGAAGCAGGGACAGAAAACTGCAGTGGAGTTTTGCTGTAGTTGTTATGTTTTGTTTTGGAGAAGCCTCTCCTTGTTACCATCTCACTGAAAAAGGGAGAGGTAGCCTGGTGTAGTGGATAGAGAACTGGCCTTTGAGACAGGAATACCTATCCAGGAAAGTCCTGCCTGGAACATGTAGTCAGTCATTCAGCCTTTATTGGCTGTGTGAGTCCACTACTTAACTTCTCAATGTCTCAGGCATCTTTCTAAGAAAAGTAATTGCAAAGTAGGGGAACAATCCTGCACTGGTAGAGAGAATTTTCTTATTAGATCCAGTTCAAAGAATAAATAGATAGACAAATAAAGATAGGCAAGCAGGGAATCAGGCAGACAGATAGACAGGGAGGGTGGGAAGGAAAGAAGGAGGTTGGGAGAGAGAGGGAAAAGGGAAGAAAGGGAGAGGAGGAAGGAGAGAAGGGGTAAAGGTGGAAGAGAGAGCAAGTGAGAGATGATAGATACACGGATAAAAAGAGAGAAACAGATATTTGAATATATGTATTATATTTTTATACAGCACATATATATATGCACATGTTTATAAATATTGTATACATATATAGTATATGATACTCATTTATATTATATGTATACATATTTCATATAGATTATATGTATACATTAAATAGCATGTCCCAAAAATCTTAGTGCCATTTTTGCAGTTTTAAGCTTTAATAACTTAAAACTACACTAAGACTTCTGGAATAACCTGTATATAAATATACCTATTTCACATAGGCTAGTATTCCTATAGGCACCGGCAAAAAAAAGGCCCACAAAGAAAATATATGTATATTTATAATCAAAGAGTCACTGACTTAGAGCTGGAGGTGAAATTAGAAGTCGCTTAAGTACAACTCTCTTCATTTTGCAAAGGAGGAAGAGATCTAGAATGTTTCAAGTGATTTTTCTAGAGTCACATGGGTAATAAGGGACAGAGACAGGATTCAAAGCCAGTGCTCTGCATCCACGGCTAGTGCTGCTTCCTTAATTTTATCACTTCTTTGTACAAACAGATCGGTAATCATATTGGCCTCCATTTAAACGGTGTTTTGAAAGTTGCAGAGGAGTGTTCTACAAATATTTGAACTCCCCAATATCACAGGTCTAGGTGACTACAGGTATTATCGTCATCTGAATTCTTTAGGAAGCTAAAGCCCAAAAAAGTTAAGAGACTTGCCCCTGGTGTCACAGGAAGAAAATGTCAAAGCTTGAGCCCAAGTCCAGCATTCTGTCGGCAACAACATACTACACGACATATGCCCAGGGCCTCTCAATGCCTCTAAGAACTCAGCGTCTCACTTTCCTAAGCCTATATTGACTTATGCTCACATTTTCAGATGTCTCCTCCCAACATGCTTTTGTTGTGGTTGTGGTTGTTGTTCCTACCCCAGCATGAGCTTTATGTAGATTGATGTTCTGACAGTTTTTGTGGCAGAGACAGCTTTGTTTATGCATTTCTTTGTCTGTAAGATGGGACTAACAGTAGCATTTATATCCCTCTATCCTAAGATTATTGTGAGGATCAAATGGGATAAAACATACATAGAGCACTTTGCAAACCTTAAAGTGATATAGAAATTCTAGGGAGCTAGCGATTGTATTTATCCAAGCTTCAAAACAGAGCACTATGAATTTATTTCATTTGAAATTAACCATTCTTCTCTGGGCTATGTCTGGCAGTAATATTTTTCTGTTCATATCCAATGAGAGCAGAAGCCTTTGCAAGGCATAGGGAGAGAGAAAGCTTAGGTGACCAACTTTCTTATATATGTGCATGTGTATGTATGTAATAGACACATGCATATTGATCCCCTACATTTCATCTTAGAAGTTTTAAAATGGCATTGCATGATTCTAGTCATGCTTTGGAAAATGTCATGGTCATGCGGAAATATTCACTCAGAGTTCACCTGCCATCTGGAGTATTTTAATGAATGATGATGGTAAATAGATTATAACACCTGGCCCCACCTCATGTTGTTCTCATGTTTTGAAATAAAGTGTCCTGCCTTTCAAATATAATTACTGCCCTCAACCTCAGGCCTCTCCTCCCTGTCCTAAAGAAGTTGCTTTGGTACAATTACAACAAATCTATGCTGTAACATTGTGAGAACTGGCAGTAACAAGACAGGTTCCCCAGAGGTTCTGCATGACACAGTGTTCTCCATAGACTTTGGATATTTCTAATAAAAGTGGTAGGAAGAAGGCTGCCAGGTGGCTATGAGCATGGAAATGATATGACGTCCGTACGTGATATGATACTCATTTTTCTGAAATAAAGAATCTTGTGAAAGGAGGAATTATGACTTATATTTATAACCACTTTTCACAAACATCCCCAAATTCCGAGCGTAAAACAAAAGACATGAATCATATCACAGCAGGCGCTAGAGCCGGGGAAGTAGCCCTTGTGAAGATTGCTTCCGTAATTTGGGCTCCATAATGCATGAGAATTGCTCTTAGAAGATCTGTAGGAAGCTGATAATGGCATATTTAACTCTAGTATCACCACAAGAAATCTGTTTTTTAATCAAGAGCATTTCCTCTACTAAAAAAATGCCATGTGTCCAGACTCTGACTTAGTTTCATTTGGTAATGATTGGAAAAGCTGAAACATGTGGATGATAATCTGTTTTTTAAACTATAGCATCCTGTGGTCAGAATGAGCTACATGGAGGGTGGGGCTCTAAGGGGAAGTGGAGCTGGTAACCACCTATGTGTTATTAGTTGAGGAGGGTAAGGAAGGTCATCTTGCCCCATAATATCTCTGACAAAAATCAGTCGGCCTGTCAACTAGCATTTGTGCCAACCTGTAGTAGAGCCTTCCAAGCACGTATTGGTCTGATCAGCTGCAATTGGACACACTGTACCTTGACCCCTACACAGTGATGTCATTTTGGTCCTCTTCAGTAATGAAGGACAACAACCAATCAACCAACAAACCAAGGAACCATTAAGCACCTATGTTCTAGTCACTGTACTAAGCACGCAAAAGCTTCACAAGGTACCAGAAATCCTACCATTAGAAATGCATTTTTTTGATAAAGATACTCTTAGCATTTCCTAGCAAGGGTATCAAATCAAGCCATCATCAGTCACTAACAAATTAGTAGAAATGATTTTATTGAGTTACAGGTAACAGATGAGTTTGTTGGACTATGCCATAAGCCTAATGAGGAATTGCAAAGATGTACTATGGACCCAAAGTTATATGAGCTACCTTCCAAATGCTTGACTCTAGACTGACACTACACTGGAAAGGGCAGGAGGAATTGTGGCAATTGACAGTGCTCAGCAGAAAACGGAAGGAGAATGAGCTACACAGAAATGATAAGAAAGTCCACATAAATTCAAAGGCCAGGGAAGGGAAGGATGGAAGATAAGAAGAAATGACATAGGAACTAGGCAGGGATAAAAGGTCAGAGGTATCTAGTGGACAATAGGTAATATTTGAAATTTAAAAACAAATGGGCATAAAAACAGTATATTAACTAAAAAGATTCAGCAATGCTAGCATTTAGCCAGTGACCATAGTTATTCATTTTACAATGCAATATGTTATTCTGTTATTCTTCAGTCATGACATACACTTCATGACCCCATTTCGGGTTTTCTCAGCAAAGATACTGGAGTGGTTTGCCATTTCCTTCTCTAGCTCATTTTACAGATGAGGAAACTGAGGCAAACAAGATGACTTGCCCAGAGTCATACAGCTGGTAAGTGTCAGAGGCCAGATTCAAACTCTCAGGAAGATAAGCCTCCCTGACTCTAGGCCTAGCACTCTATCTACTGCATCACCTAGATGCCCAGTAAGTTATTCTACTGGGGCTGATTTTTAAAGTATGAAGGCAGACAGGAAAGAGTGTTTGGAATAATGACTCAAGCAATTCAACCACTGCCTTGACACAGCTTCCTTGAACTAGACTCACAGGGGTGAGCCCTTGGTATCTCTGAGACTCCGCTGTAGTAGCGGGTGTCTTGACTCGAGGCAACCCTAGGGAAGGGGACCATCAAATACCAAACCTTAAAGGAAACTAGCCAACATTCCACTGGCCACAAGGACTGTGGTCTGAGAGACCTTGCTTACAGGTCTAAGAATCTCCAAGCAAACAAAACTTTTAAGTTGAGGTCTCCATCCCAACTTTGAAGGTCATCAAATGAAGAAGGTATAGCAGCCAGTATACATCCATAATGGCGAGACCCTTTCTGGTCCCTGCCACTGCTACTGCCTTTTCTCTGAGATTAATTCCTATTTAGACTGTATATATCTTGTTTGTACATAGTTGTTTGCATACTGTCTCCCCCATTAGGATGTGTGCTACTTGAGAGCAGGTACCATGTCCTTGCCTTTCTTTGTCTCCCCCACACTTAACACAGTGCTTGGCACAGTAACTTAATACATTCTTGTTGACTGACTAATTATTAAGCAAGCTGCAGTACCAGGGACAGAGGGAAGGTGTCTTTACCCTTTCACCATTTCCCAGTGAAGTGGAAAGAGAAAGAGGAGCCTATGGGAAATGCTGTTACAAGAAGACATCAAGGCATTCAGGGCACCAGAGCATTGGGATCAGAAAGGAGCTGAAGCCCTCAGGAGCCTTGGAGAGTGACACCAGTCCCTCTTCTATGTTAGGACCACCCACAGCCATAAAGTGAAGAATAAGCAAGATTTTCCTGCCAGCATTTTGGAAAAACTAACCAATCCTATCCCTGTTGTACAGCCAAGGGGAAGAGAGAGAGAGAGAGAGAGAGAGAGAGAGAGAGAGAGAGAGAGAGAGAGAGAGAGAGAGAGAGAGAGCACGTCAGGTGAGGCCTCATCCTGACAGAGCAGCATACCTGTGAGGGTCTGATCCAGTTCCTAGCTATCTTTCCCTGTGGTCGTTGTGGTGGAGCTACTGATTTGGCATCCATAATGAAGGGATAGGGATCCCAAGGCAAGCAATTCCATTTTCAAACAACTGTAATTCTTAGAAAGTTATTTCTTAAATTGACCCAAAATCATAAATTTATAATTCAGGACCATTGGTCCTAGTTCCGCCCCTTTGAATCCAGGAAGAATATGTCAGTTCATCTTCCATATGACCAGCCTTCAAAAATTTGAAGACTGAAATCATGTTTTCCCTTAAGGTTTTCCTCTCCAGCTAACCATCTCTGGTTCCTTCAAGCCAACTTCATAGGCAGCTAGGTGTTAATGGATAGTAATTGGACTTGGAGTCGGGAAGACCCAAATTCAAATTCTCCCTCACAAATTTACTTAGCTGTGTGATTGTTTTCAAATCACTTAATCTCTCCTAGTCTCAGTTTCCTCCTCTGTAAAATGGTGATAATAATGATAGTCCCTGTATTCCAGGGCTGTTATGAGGACCAAATGAAATAACATAGATAATGTTTTTCGCAAACCATATGTTACTCTAGAAGTACTAGCTACCACCATCGTCATCATCATTATGAGATTCGTTAGCATCCTAATTTCCCTACCTTAGATGTAATCTGTTTTGTCAAAGTTCCTTCCTGAATTGTCCAGCACTGGACAAAATACTCTAAATGTATTCTAATCAATGCAGACTTTAAGGAGATCCTAACTTCCTTTGTTCTAGACACGATATTTCTATTGACAGAGCATAAGATAACATGGGCTTCCGTGGCTGTCAAGTCATATTGATGACACATATTGAATTTGTATTCTATTAAATTTTCCATGTCTTCTTCACGTGAACTTGTATCTGGACAAGTTTACCCTGAATCTATAGTTCTGTAGTTGATTTTTTAAAAAGTTCATGTTAATTTTTGTTAAATTAAATTAAATTTAATTTAAATTATCATTATTCCTGACAGGGATTATATGGATCACAGCTGTCATCCAGAATATCAACCATTCCTCCAAGCTTGTGTCATTAACAAATTTGACTCTTAAGCCACCTATATTTTCATTTAAACTGTTGCTATACATGCTGAACTAAAAAGAGCATGGATAGATCCCTGTGGTATATCTCTAGAGACCTTGATCCAGGATGATATTGATTCGTTAGTCTATACTTTTGGAATCAGAACATTGAATCTGCTACAAATCCACCCAACTATGCTTTAATTCTGCCTGATATTCTCCATATTATTAACAAAGAGAATGCAGAGAGCTATCAAATGCTTTACTTTAACCCATGAATGTTATATGTGGACTGTGGGAAAGGTCAACCATTTCTCCCATATAACAATTTCCTTTATGTCATTTCCCTGATCTACCAATTTAGTATGCCTTGTCAAGAAGGAAAAGTATGTTATTTTTCCAAGGACTTCTCAGTGAAGTCATAAAGGTTTGTGATGACTACCATTTCCCTTTCTAAGTGCTTCTTGTATCATCCCGGGTCTGTGCTAGAATTTTTCCAGGAATTTGTGTCAAGCTTATAGTTTCAGAGTCTACCTGCTTCCACTTTTTGAAAATCACAGCCCACGTCAATCATTTCGATTTGAATTTTCTTAGGAAGATTCTGAAGATCACCTGACAAGATAAGGTACCAAACACTGAGGTGCTTTCTTGAGCTGAATCACCAAGCAGTCAGACTCTACCGCAGAAAGGGAAAATCCAATGGGCCAGTTACATTGTTTGAATGCCAAACATACATTTGGTAAAAGCCTTATTTAATGGAGAACTCGCGCGAGGAAGGTGCTTACATGGTGATCAGAAGAAGCAATATAAGGACACTCTCAAGGTCTCTCTGAAGAACTCTAGAATTCATTGCATGACATGGGAGACACTGGTAAAGGACTGCCCAGCCTGGCTTGCTCACATCAAAGAAGGTGCTATGCTCTACGAACAAAGCAGAAATGCAGTAGCTCAAAAGAAACATGAGATGCACAAATTTAGAGACATCTCCACCCCAAATGTCCATATGGACTATTTGTGCCTGACCTGTGGTAGAGAATTTCAAGCTTTTATTGGTCTGATTAGCCACAGTAAGACACACTGTACCTTGACTCCAACATAGTGATGCTGTTTCGGTCCTCTTTGAGGATGAAGGACAACAACCACTATTTGTAACCTTTGTCATTCCATGAATGCCCTTTTGTAGCAGCCTCCCAGTTGGCTTTGCTTACCCCAATCTCCCCTTCTATTTCATCCCACACGCTAATGACAGGATTTATCTTCCTTTTATTCCCTGGCTCAAAAAAAACCTGGGTGGATCATTAATTTCCATGACTAGTCCAACTTTTTTTTTGCCTTACTTTCAAGGCCTTCTATAACCTTACCCTATTCTCCCTGTCCAAACATACCTTCCATCATTATCCAACACGCTTGTTTCTCCAATTTAGGCAATCATTAACAAATGTGACAAGAACAACAACAGAACTCAATAATTTTAGGTTTTTGAAGCATTTTATGTGTGCTATTTGAGCATCATAATAAACATTTAGCATTTAGATGGTACTTTAAGGCTTGCAAAGAACTTTACAAATATTATCTCATTTGATCTCCACAACAAACCTATGATATACATAGATGCTATTATTACCCCCATTTTACAAACGAGGAGCCAGATGCTTGCCCAGAGTTGCAAAGTTAGTGAGTGTCTGAGGCTAGATTTGAACTCAGATCTCCCTGATTCCTAGTCCAGTCTCTTATCTCTCTATTGTGCCATCTAGCTTCTATTTTTATTGTCACTCATTATTTTCATTACCAACTCCAAGATTTTGCTTGTCCTATTCCTTCTGCTTCAAATGTTTTCCTCTTTCCCTCCTGTCCTTAATACTTAAACTCCAGCAGGTGAGGAAAGCAACTTCTAAAAAGAGAATATATACATACATATATATGTATATATGTATGTATGCATGTATGTATATGTGTATATCTATGTATGTGTGTATGTATATTCAACTCAAAAATATTTATTAAAGATGTGCTATATTTATGATATTGTGATAGGCCCTAGGAGACTTTCAAAGTTTAGATAAGACACAGTTCCTGCCTTCAAAGAGTTTATTATAATGGAATAAGGTAGCAACCTAAATAGCTACAAGATACAATATTGCAGGGCAAGTATGTTAAAGGATAACAAAGTGCTTGGTGAGTTCCAAAGTGGAAGATCATTCATTATCCATTTGGGAATTAGGGAAGGAGATATCGTTAAAGTTAGGTTTGAATGAATGGTTAGAGATTCGACAGTTAGAGAGAGGGAAGGAGGACATTCCAAGCAGAGAAAGTAGTGTTAGTAAAGTATGGAAGCAAAAATTAGTTCAGTTAGGCCATTCAGAGCCATATGGAGTTAACAGTCGAAATTATGGGAGTGACTAAGGAAAGTGAATGGAGAAAGAAGAGAAAAGCGTCAAAGACCAATCCTTGGGGAATGCCCACAGCAAAGGGTTAAGAAGACAGTAAAGGAAACACAGAAGGCACAGTTAAAGAGGTAGGAAGAGAACCAGGAGACTATAGTGTTTTTAAGTTAAGGAAAAAGAAAGTTTCTAATAGGAGGAGGAGGTTGATAGTGTCAAAAGCAGCAAAAAGTTCAAGGCAGGCAAGCAGGTTTTTTTAAGTCACTTAATTTGACTATTAGGAAGTCATTGGTGTCTTTTGAGAGAGTTATTTTGATATAATAATGGCCAAAGCCAGGCTAAAAGGAGTTAAGGATCTTGAGAGTAGAAGCATAAGATGTAGCTAACTTTTTCAAGATGTTTAGCTTTGAAAGAGATATATATAGGATGATAACTGGAGAGAGCAGAAGGGTCCAGGAAAATAGAATGGTGGGTGCTTCCTAGACAGCTAGGTGGCAGAGTAGAGAGAATGCTGGACTTGGAGTCAAGAGGGCCTGAGTTCATAATCCTGCCATGTGCACATACTACCAGGGTGACTCAAGGCAAGTCACTTAACTTCTTTAACTGCCTCACCTATAAAATGAGGGAAAGAGAAATTAGGGAGAGGATTGGATTTAGTGGCCTCTGAGATCTCTTTCAGTTTTAAATCTATGATCCTACGACCCAAAGATAAAAATTAACAGGTTGAAAATAGAAAGGTCAGGGGACAAAGCAATACTATGGTAGTAAATGAATAGGCGTTGACCATGGGATCATGTTTTGATGAGGAGGCAAATAAAGCTAGATTACTGGTAATGGGCTAAGCAGGAGTAGGGAACCTGTGGCCTGGAGGCCACATGTGGCCCTCTAGGTCCTCAAATGTGGCCTTGAATCCAGCCAAAGGGCTGTACTTGAGGACCTATAGGGCCACATGTGGCCTCCAGGCCACAGGTTCCCTACCCTTGGTTAAGGGAATAGAAAATAGAACACACACAGTGAGGATGAAGAATAGATTTAGTGTGAGTGAGGGTGGAAGAGTTTGAAATATTGGAGACTGTGATTTGAAACTGGACTTTGAAAGTCACTTAGCTTAAAGGTGGTAAAATAGTAAGAGATGATGACACTACTTCAAAGTCTTGAAGATATCCTGAATGTAATCTGAGGCTCAAGCTCATCGGTGAAGAATGATCAGTCAATGCTTTGTGCCTAAGTGAGGGTCAGAATTGGTAAAAGCTTGGGAAAAAGAGATCCTCATCTGGCTAAGATTACAGCTTCACCCTTTTAAACTCAGCTTTGTAAGACCTTTAAAGAAAAACTTTAGACCTGCAGAAACTATGACAGGACCATAAACCTTCCTTGAGGTCTGCCACCTTCCTCACATTTATCAACACTGTTCTTTTTGTATCATTCTCATTCTATAGTAGAGTTTGCTAAATTTATAGGTAACACCTGTTACCACTTAATCAGTCAGTCAACAAGCACTTATTATGTGCTTACCCCATGCACTGTACCAAGTGTTGGCTAATACAAGTAGAAAGAAAGATTGTCCTAGTCCTCAAGGAGCTTACTTTCTTTAAAAAAACTTATTTTTTAGCTTTTTAAAAAAATTTTGATGTCTAAAAGCTGTCCCTTTCTGTATTCTCCCCCAATCATCAAGAAGGCAGGCAGTATGACTTCAATTATACACATGATATCATGCAAAACATATTTTCATATTGTTTAGTCATTTTCAGTACTAATTCTCCATGACCCCCTTTGGGGTTTTCTTGGCAAAGATACTGGAGTGGTTTGCCACTTCCTTCTCCAGATCATTTCACAGATGAGGAAACTGAGGCAAACAGGGTTAAGTGACTTGCCCAGGGTCACGCAGCTAGTGTCTGAGGCCAGCTTTGAACTCAGGTCTTCCTGATTCCAGGCCTGGCACTCCATCCACTGTGCCACCTAGCTGCACCAAATGGGGGCTCCATAACAAATAAAAATGATTCTAGCTCCACTAAAAGCAAAGCTGCTGTTACAACAGCATGATTGCCAATCCCGACATGATAATAAGACAGCAGTAAATGTGCTTCTATTGTTTTAAGTCCAAGGCAACCTCCAGGAAGCACAAGCTGTTCAAAGATGCACTGAGTTAATGGAAAACAATTGTAGAAACCTTATTGCAGCTATGTACATTGATAGTGATTCTTTGGAATCATGCCATGGGACTTCAAGAACCAAGCATCAAGTAATCTTTATCTTCCCTAAACAGGATGTTGGAATGGGAAACATACTCATTTGCTCTCCCTGCTCTGGGGCTCCTATGGATTAGCCTATGTCTTTGGCAATAGGGGGACCTGCCATATTTCCCATGTCCTCTGAATTATGGAGCAGTACTGTGTAAAAAGGCTGTTGGAAAGTATTTTAATAAAGAACAAAGTGTTTACACACGCAATGCTGATTGACTTCTAAAGCAATACAACTTGATTTAAAAGAATTTACATCAATCTGCTCACCCAAAGGAGCTCCAGAGGATCCCAATATCAAGGCAATCAGCCAGCCTGGGACTCACTGGACCGATTCAGGGCACATTCCTGAATCTCACGTCAGATATGGAGACCCCAGAAGCCTGGGATCCCTTCTGGAGACCTTCCTCTCAGGCAGAACTGTCTGGTAATCATCTGGACCACACTGGAACCATGCTTCCTTCTGATCTCAGGCACCTGGGACTTCAGGAGATGGGAAGGGGGCCCCCCCATGCTCGAAGTAGGAGAGCAGTGTTTGTATCACACACTGTGAACCAAGTTGGGAGAGTGCTTAACTCCCCACTGGTGTTTGCACTACAGATGGAAAGCCACTTAGGGGTTCAAACTGTAAAAATCTCTGTGATAGGCAGAGATCGAAGCCACACTCCTCATCTTGATAAAGACTGAATCCATGACTGAGACCAGAGTGACACGTTCATATTTCAATTCTTCGATGTGTCTGGCATTTCATGAATGTGGTAACTCCTTCCAATGGGGCAGATTGTAATCCCTTTGTACCTTTTCATCCTATGCTATTCTCATCCATGTCTTCAATTAAACAAACTTCTTACTGCATTCACAGCACTATATTAGGTACTGGGAATGGACATGGGAACTTACAATCCATTGAGGGAATATAACACTTATATGCTTCAAGGGATTCTTTTTCAAACTCTATTTTCAATTAGAAATGCCTACTTTGCCATGTTTACCTAAAAATATTTGGTTTTGCCTTTCTTTGTACTGTAACCACTTAGTACAGTACCTGGAATATACTAGGTGTTTAATAATGCTTAAAATAAGACAGCTAGGTGGTGCAGTGAATGGAATACTGGACTGGGAGGTCAGGAAGACCTGAGTTCAAATCTAGGCTCAGACACTTACTTAGCTACGTGTCCTTGAGCAAGTCAATTAACTTGTCTCAGCCTCATCTATAAAATGGGAATAATAGTAGTCCCTTCCTCCCAAGGTTGTTGTGTGGATCAAATATAATATTTATAAATGGGATAATATTTATAAAGAACTTTGCAACCTTTAAAGTACTATATAAATGTTAGTCATTGTTATTATTAAGTTTAAGGGCATACAACAGTTTTTACTTGATTAACAGTTTAATTATTTTTAACTAAATTAAACAAATCTAGTAACTTTGATGATAGACACCAAAGTTTGTGAAAGTAGCATATTCATACAAATACAAAGAGCAGATGGGTGGTAGAATGGAGAAAGGACCAGGCCTGGAGACAGGAAGACTTGAATTCAAATCCAGTCTCAGACATTTACTAGCTGTGTGACCCTGGGTGAGTCACTTAATCTCCGTTTGCCTCCATTTCCTCATCTGCAAAGTGGGGATAATAACAGCACTTGCCTTCCAGAGTGGTTGTGAGGAAGAAATGAGAGAATAATTATAAAGAGTTTAGCACCTTGCCTGGCACACAGTAAGCATTGTATAAATGTTAGCTATTGTCATAATTGTCACACATTCAAGACTTCTCATTCGGTTTAGTGGAAAGCGTGTTGGTCTTGGAGTCACCTCAATTGGGTATTAATCCAGGTTCTGACATTACTATCAGTGTGACCTCGGGCATCACTTAACTTGCCTGTTTCAATTTTCTCATCTGTGAAATGGGAATAATGATATTTCAGCCACCTATCTCAAAAGAATGTTGAGAGGAAAATGCTTTGTAAATACTTTAGAGCATTATATAAATCTCTGTCTCTCTATCTGTCTGTCTCTCTGTCTCTGTCTCTCTGTGTGTGTGTATATATATATATATATATACATATATACACGTATATATGTATATATATACATATATACGTGTATATATGTATATATATATACATATATACGTGTATATATGTATATATATATATATATATACATATGCGCTGTCTCTTCAGTTATTCTTAGTCATTCTTCCTTTCCTTATTTGAAAGAATTTCCTTCCTTATACAAACCCTGGCTGAAAAAAACTTTTATTGTTCCTGATGATAATTTCCTACAAATTTGATGGAGCAAATCACTAATTTCATTCAGATAAGATGAGTGGATTGTAGCATTAGAGATAAGGACTGGACCCGTATTTTCATTGGTGTAGAGAGCTCCTGAGAGAAGAAATTCCCCCTTCTAATACAGTTTGGAAAATTTTCTTCAAACTATAGTCTTAGACAGTTGTCTAGAGCAGGCAAAGATTAGTTGACTTGCCTGCCCTCAGCCAGTCTATATGTGTCAGAAGCAGGACTCGAACACAGGTTTTCCTGACTCCAAGGCCAGTTTTCTACCCACTGTACCCCAAAGGAAATAAATATAATGTGACCAAAGAAGTAGGAGATATTGGAGAAATTGGATGTATTTGTGTAAAATGTGCCATCCATTTACCTTGTATGTCTATCACTCTTTACTTTTAATTTGCAATATTGAAATTCAGTTGTTTTTTAAGGCAATATGGCATATCTTTCTGGAATAGTTCTCCTGTAGTTCTCCAGATGGCAAGAAGATGGAGTAAATAATCTCTTAAGACTTTTTTTCTGATTCTAAAAAAGTTTTCATCTTTGAACACTTCCTGTATCCCTACATAAGAAAAGTATTTGGATCCATGTGCTTTTTTTTTAAAGGACATATATAGGACTTCTAGAGGAAATAGGACAGACATAAATATACTGACTCTTTGTTGAGGATTTAGGTGGTATAAAAAGCAGTTTTATATGAGTAGGACACAAAGCTATGTGCATCTTTTGTGCTACGAATATAGAATTTAAAGCCCTTTATAAAAATTACAAAATTTCAGCAAAACATTGCACAGAGGTCTCTAAACCATTGGCCCACAACTATAATGTTCTTTGCGCCCAGCTAGAGTTGCAGGGTGTACTCTTTATCTAAATCGAGACTGAATCTGTGGCTGAAATTGTCACAAGATCAATGGATCTATGATTCCTGCAATGTGGACACTCCCTTCAAAGGTGTAGATTGCAATCCATTTCTGTCTTCTCAGCCTTTGCTATTCTTACGTATGTCTTCAATTCAATTCAACAAAAAAAAATTGAGTAAGTGCTTAGTGAATGGAAAATATTATGCTAGGTATTACAGGTATTTAAAGGCCAAAACAACAGTCCCCACTCTTAGGGAACTTACAACAACATGTACACAACTCTGCATCAAATCATGTAGACCTTTCCATGCTTCTCTGTAGTCATATTGGAGCACATGTAATATTCCATTGCGTTGATGTGCCAAAATTTATCTATTCCCCAATCAGTGGACATCTACTTTGTTTCCAATTTCTTTGCTAACTTGAAAAATGCAATTATGAATATTTCGGTATGTATGGGGACTTTCTTCTTATCAATCGTCTCCTTGGTCTATAAGTCCAAAAGTATTACTTCTAGACATATGTTCGCAAAGTGAGTGATACCGTCCTCTTGAGAGGTGGGGGCCCTAGAATGATCCAGGGGGTGGTAGTAATCTTGGGTGCAATTGGAGGGTGTTGAATAAAAATAAGGGGGCAGTGGAAGCATAAGAAAAGGAGAGGAGACAAAAATTTTGAAAAACCTTTTGAACACGTTTCATCTGCTGTATAACATAGTTAAAGTCATAGTGATTACAGTATTTTCCAAATAAACACACAAAATGCAAGTTATAACCAATCAGTAGTCAAGTCTACCAACAGGTCTTACTTAATAAGCAAGTGTTGGCAGCCAAACTTGTCAAGCATTGTCAGGAAGTTCAGCATGCACTGGCAGCAATATGTGCATGCAATGACTTGTTTACAATATTATACTATATGGTTATATGATCCAATATTGCATTATCAAAATTTCAATGCAGGAAAAACTCTACAAATTTACAATAAATTAAAAGTCTGTATCTACAAATTAAATTTGCAAATCTACAAATTAAAGTCTGAATCTACAAGTCTGTAGTCTGGAGATCCCGAGTTCCAATTAAATTAAAATTAAAATCTTAAATTTAAGATATGCCATTTTAAAAAATAGATTTATAAAATCTATAACTATAAGTTAAAGAAAGTAGATTTCTAAGGGGGTGCTGAGTAATTTTTACTTTTGAAATGGAGGCAGTGGGCCAAATATGTTTGGGAACCTCTGCTCTAGGACAAGGAATATAGAGAGTTTAATCACTTTATTTACATAATTCCAAATTGCGTTCTAAAATGGTTTACTGATTCACAGCTCTACCAACAATGCGCTAGTATGTCAAATTCTCCACAACCCCTCCAAAATTAGTTCTTCCCAGTAGCTGTTATCTTTGCCAGTTTGCTGAGTGAGAGGTGAAATATCAGAGTTTTGATTAATGTTTTCTTTTTGTTAGTGATTTGGAACATTTCTTTCTTATGATTGTTAATGGTTTACAATTCTGAGAACTGTTAGTTCACATTCTTTGACCATTTATCTATTGGGGAATGGAGATATATATGTATATATGTAGCTATGCATGTAATTGTGCAGATTTCCACTTTTGTAGGAACAAAGTTATCTATTTTATCTTATGTATTTGTCTCTAGGGCAGGTAGGTGGTGCAATGAATAGAGTACCAGGCCTGGAGCCAGGAAGACCACTTCATCAGCTTAAATCCAGCCTCAGATACTTATTAGCTGTGTGACCCAAAAGGCATCACAGAGTCAGACACGACTGAAACTACTTAATAACAGCAACAACAATTGTCTCTATCCCTTGTGTGGTTAAAAAAAGATCTCTTACCCATAGCAATCAAAATTATATGTTATACGTCTCTTCTAAGTTTTTATGGTATAATCTTTAATATTGTCATATATTCCTTAAGAATTTATTATGAAATATGGCATAAGTTGTTAAAAACCTAATTTCTGCCAGATGGCTTTCTACTTTTCCCAGAAGTTCTGTTTTAATCTAATTGGGAGTTCTTTCTTAAGTAATTTATGTTTTATAGCTTACCAAACACTGTTATTGAGTTCTTTTGTTTCTGATTCTCCCATGTAGAGTCTGTTCCATTATCTACTTCTCTATTTTTTAACCAATGCCAGATGTTTTGATGACTGCTGCCTTAAAATACAGTTTGAGGTCTGGAAGTGTCATTTCTCCTGTATCCCTAACTGGTTTAATTAATTCCCTTGATAGTCTAGATATTAGCAAAACAAGAACAGAGAAGTAGCAGCCCTTTACAATAGCTTCCTGGGAGTAATTTAGAGCAGGACAGAGTCCAAAAGGGTAGCACATTGGACAGGTAGGAGTACTATATGTGTCGAAATCAATCAGCATCTGCTCACTGACATCGCCACCCAATGCCACCCAAAGCCTAGAAGAGGCTTTTTGCCTGTCCTCCCTGTCTCTCTATCACCTTCCAAGCTATGCTTTTGTTAGAGGAAGTGAATAAATCGCAGTGAGTATTGTCATCTAACAGTTTCTAAGTCACATGTTTCAGATCAGCTTTATGAATAAGAAGCTTCCACACTTTCCTTGATTAGAATTATGCCTGATCTAGAGAACAGGACTATGAGAACTTTGTTTTTAGCCATGTTTTGGCAGAGAATATCTTGGAACCTAGTGTTGTTTGGTGGTGAACCAAGGTAAACCCTGGCATGTAGTCACAAATCCATTCAGGCTGACCAGTGTGATTATTCTGGGCAGTTCTTGGGGTGAGAGAGGGGAGGGGAGATGGGGAGAGATTTAAAACCCCTGGCTTAATGCACCACTTCATCATCTCTTCTTAAGGAACCTAATATGGCCAAGTTATTTCTTCTCTTATAGGATCAAACCTCATACAGCCTGGGAAAAAAAGCCTTCATTATCATTTTTGGAGCACATCACTGTTTTCAGAAACATTCAAAGCTCATTAGTTCAATGCTGGGAATAGGACAGAATGATAAGGCACGGACTCCAGGAGAATTTATTGGTGTTTAGCGAACTGTGGGAATTTGATTTGAGCTCCTCCTAAATGTCGTATTCCTAAAGCAGCTGAAGAATTTTAAAGCTTATCAGGTACTGGTGGAAAGAGTGTTGGGACTTGGATTCCCGGGTTCGAATCCTGGCTGCTATTTACTACCTATGTAAGTTTAAACAAATCATTTACCTCGCTCTAAGTCCCTTACCCAGACAGCTAGGTGGCTCAGTGAATAGAGAAGTCTGGGAATCTACAAGTCTGTAGTCTGGAGATCCCAAGTTCCAATATGACTTCAGACACTGTATGACCCTAGCTGTCACTTAACTCTGCTTGCCTCAGTTTCCTCATCCATGAAATGATCTGGAGAAGGAAATGGCAAACTATTCCAGTACCTTTGCCAAGAAAACCTTGAGTGGGGTCATGAAGAGTCAGTCATGACTGAAATGACAACAACAATGGTTTAAACAAGTCATTTAACTTGTTTTAATTCTCTTATCTACAAAATGGTGGAGAAGGGACATGATGGTTGTGGGGGAGAGATAGATTAGATTATATCTAATCTTACCATCTCTGTGAAGAAAAGTTTTCTCAGGAACTTGTAAAAATAAAATAGGTTAAAGAGTCTGGATATTTTCTCTTAGATTTCTAAAAGACCTCCACAGAACTTTTGTACTTATACTAACTGTAGTAAGGACAAACTGAAGCCCCTTTTAGCAGCCTCTCATCTGAGACACTGACAAAAGAGAATTTTTTCATTAACACAATTATAAAAACCTCATATTAAAGTTGGGTTCAAGTTGAGATTGGCAAAACTGGGGCCCTTTCACCAGGTGAAAATCAGTTCCTTAGAGCCCAACAGTGTTGGCTCCATATCTGAGAGGGAGTTTCATTTCATTGGGATTCTAATTAAATCAGGATCTATTTTCTGGAAAACTCTTCTGCTTTATTGTGGTTTCACTCACAAGACAATGGATATCTTTCTTTTAATAAAAACTCAGGCTTTTAATTTTTGAGGAATCTATACAAGGACACTTTCAAGGTCTCTCTGAAGAACTTTGAAATCAATTATGAGACATGGGAAATGTTAGCACGGGACCGCCCAGCATGGTGTGCCCATATCAAAGAAGGCACTGTGCTCTGTAAGCGAAGCAGAATCGTAACAGCTCAAAATAAATGTGAGGTGTACAAATTTAGAGACATCTTCATCCCTACTGTCCAAATGGATCATTTGTGTCTGGCCTGTAGTAGAGCCTCCTGAACTCACATTGGTCTGTCTCATCAGCCACAGTAGTACACACTGTGCACTGATTCCAAGATCATGATGTTGTTGGTCCTCTTCGAGTACAAAGAATGAACAGCTTTAGCTTCCCTGTCACTCAAGGAGCACGTCTCTATTTGTGCCATGATAGCACTATAGAGGTGGGTGCTATATGAGGAAAAGAAAGAGGAAAGCATTTATATCACACCTGCTATGTGCCAAGCACTTTACTTGCCTCTTTACAAATATTATTTCATTTGATCTTCATAACAACATTACAAGGTTGGTGCTATTATTATCCCCATTTTGCATTTGAGGTAACTGAGGCAAACAGAGGCTAAGCGATTTGCCCACTGTCACACTAGGAGTAAGTATCTGAGGCTGAATTCGAACTCAAGTCTTCCAGACATCAGGACCACCGTACTCTATCTACTGCACCACTCAGGTGTCCACAATGCAATAGTGTTTTGGAGAGTGCCCACATTACAGCTAAATTCATTTCAAGGGTATCCCTCTTTGTAGAAATTAAATTGCTTTCTATGTAGATGAAAACATTCTACGGTTCAAAATAAAAATCCAACAGCCTTTTCGTCACTTAACCTCCCTTTGCTTTAATCCGCTGAGGAAGGAAATGGAGAGCCACGTCGGTATCTTTGCCAAGAAAACCCCAAATGGGGTCATGGAGAGGCAAATATGACTAAATCACTGAACGACAACACTGATAGCATGTGCCAAGCGCTGTGTTAAGCACTTCACAATTTTATCTCATTTGAGTGGCAGCTATCAAAATGAAGACCGGTGGCAGCAGTATAAGAGGGTGAAGTATCAGCAGATGACATATAGGAAGACACAGAATGCAGTAATGATAGCAAAAGGGCAGATTCTGAGCCCCAACAAGAATGGATGCAAGGTAGCTCAGTAGCTGCAAAGGACCACACCATGGAACTACAGGAGGCATAGCCAAGAAGCAGCAAGGCGCATATGGCTGCCAGGAAATGGAACTATGAGGAAGGAGGAGGACTTGAACTGAATTAAAAGGAGAACGAAATTATGAAGTTGGTTTATAAGGTGGTTTGGGATTGTGAAAATGAAAGTTAGGCAGGAAATGCACAGGGATATTTTGAAAGTAATGAAGCATATTTAATTACACTGTTTTCACTATTATTACTAAAAATATCTTTAATGAGACAAAAGGATATTTAGACCATGAATAAATAAAATTAAAAGATAAAATATTTCCTCTTTATCTCATCATTTTAAAATGTCTATTTTTATTAGAGAAATGAAAATTAAAACAACTCTGAGGCACTACCTCACACCTATCAGAGTGGCTAACATGACAGTAAAGGCAAAAGATGTGGGAAAATTGAGACACTGATGCACTATTGGCGGAGTTGTGAACTGATCCAATTAATCTGGAAAGTAGTTTGGAACTATGCCCAAATGGCAACCAAACTGTGTGCACATTTTGATCCAGCAATACTACTATGGGGTCCGAATCTCAAAGAGATCATTAAAAAGGAGGAAAGGCCCCATATGTGCAAAAATATTTATAATAGTTCTTTTCGTGTTGGCAAAGAACTAGAAATTGAGGAGATGCTCATCAATTGGGGAATGGCTAAGTAAATTATGGTATATGAATGTAATGAAAAATATTATTGTGC
>CM053622.1:661846589-661878399 GCA_028646595.1 Phalanger gymnotis
CCTCCCTAAGAAGGCAAGCAATTCAACATAGGCCACACATGTATCGTTATGCAAAACACCCCCATAAATAGTGAGGTCGTGAAAGACTAACTATATTTCCCTCCATCCTATCCTGTCCCCCTTTATTCAATTTTCTCCCTTGACCTTGTCCCTTTTCAAAAGTGTTTGCTTTTGATTACCTCTTCCCCCTATCTGCCCTCCCTTCTATCATCCCCCTTTCTTTTCTCACTCCCCCTACTTTCATGTGGGGTAAGATACACAATCGAGTGTGTATGTTATTCCCTCCTCAAATCAAATCCGATATGAGCAAGATTCACTCATTCCCCCTCACCTACACTCTCTTCCCTTTCAATGAACTGCTTTTTCTTGCCACTTTATGTGAGATAATTTACCCCATTCTACCCCTCTCTTTCTCCCTTTCTCAATATATTCCTCTCTCATCCCTTAATTTGATTTTTGAGATATCATCCCTTCATATTCAACTTACCCTGTGTCCTCTGTCTACCTAGATCTTGTGTTATCCTGATTGTGTTTCTACAATACTCAAATTGTTTCTTTCTGACTGCTTGCAGTATTTTCTCCTTGATCTGGGAGCTCTGGAATTTGGTGACAATATTCCTAGGAGTTTTCTTTTTGGGGTCTTTTTCGAGAGGTGATCAGTGGATTCTTTCAATTTCTATTTCACCCTCTGGTTCTAGAATATCAGGGCAATTTTCCTTGATAATTTCTTGAAAGATGATATCTAGGCTCTTTTTTTGATCATGGCTTTCAGGTAGTCCAATGATTTTTAAATTATCTCTCCTGGATCTATTTTCTAGGTCAGTCATTTTTCCAAAGAGGTATTTCACATTGTCGTCCATTTTTTTGTTCTTTTGGTTCTGTTTTATAATACCTTGATGTCTCATAAAGTCACTAGCTTCCACTTGCACCAATCTAATTTTTAAGGTAACATTTTCTTCAGTGGTCTTTTGGACCTCCTTTTCCATTTGGCTAATTCTGCCTTTCAAGGTATTTTTCTCCTCATTGGCTTTTTGGAGCTCTTTTGCCATTTGAATAAGTCTATTTTGTAAGGTGCTATTTTATTTAGTATTTTTGGGGGTCTCCTTTACTAAGTCACTGACTTATTTTTCATGATTTTCTTGCATCACTCTCATTTCTCTTCCCAATTTTTCTCTGCTTCTCTAATTTGCTTTTCCAAATCCTTTTTGAGCTCTTCCATGGCCTGAGACCAATTCATATTTTTCTTGGAGGCTTTTGATGTAGGCTCTTTGACTTTGTTGACTTCTTCTGACTGTATGTTTGGATCTTCTTTGTCACTAAAAAAAGATTCCAAAGTCTGAGTCTGAATCTGAGTCCTTCTTCGCTGTCTGTTCATGTTCCCAGCCAACTACTTAACCCTTGAGCTTTTTGTCAGTGTATGACTTCTTGTAGAGAGTACTTTGTCCCAAGCTTAAGGGGCTATGCTGCTGTTTTCAGAGCTATTTCTACACAGCAAACTCTGCCACACCAGCGCTCTTCCTCCCCTAAGAACCTCCAACTGGGACCACGACCTAGATCCAAGCAGGCTCTGCACTCCCACTCTGATCTGCCACTTAATTCCTCCCACGGAGAAGGCCTGGGGCTAGAAGCAACTGCAGCTGGAGCTCTGGAAGCAGCCCTAGAACTGCATCACTTCTGTGCCCCCAGGGCTAGGGCTGACCACGCACTCCTTTCACTTTAGCAGTTTTTCCACTAACCTTCTCTGTTGTCTTTGGCATTTGTGGGTTGAGAAGCCTGGTAATTGCCACAGTTCAATGATTCAGGGCCCTACTGTCTGTTCTACCTGGCTCGCAGTTTCCTTGGTCCTGGTGTGGCCTGGGCTGGGCTGTGCTCTGCTCCACTCCCAGCTCCATGCGATAGACCATTCCCAGCGACCATCCAGGCCTTCCTGGGCTGGAGCCCTGCTTCCCTCTGCTATTTCGTGGGTAGCACTAGAATTTGTTCAGAGCTAATTTTACAGGGGTTTGGAGGGACCTGGAGGAGAGCTTAAGCAAGTCCCTGCTTTACAGCTGCCATTTTGGCTCTGCCCCCTCAAGTAGTTTTTTACTTGGTTCTCTAGGATTCTCTAAGTAAATCATCATATCATCTGCAAAGAGTGATGACTTAGTTTCTTCTTTGCCTATTCTAATTCCTTCAATTTCTTTTCCTTTTCTTATTGCTAGAGCTAACATTTTTAGTACTAAATCGAATAATAGTGGTGATAATGGACATCCTTGTTTCACCCCTGATCTTACCGGGAATGCATCTAGCTTATCCCCATTACATATAACGCTTGCTGATGGTTTTAGGTAGATGCTGCTTATGATTTTAAGGAAGACTCCACTTATTTCTAAGCTTTCTAGTATTTTTAATAGGAATGGATGTTGTATTTTGTCAAAAGCTTTTTCTGCATCTATTGAGATGATCATATGGTTTCTGCTAGATTTGTTATTGATATGATTAATTATGCTGAAAGTTTTCCTAATATTTGAAACAGCCTTGCATTCCTGGAATAAATCCTACCTGGTCATAGTGTATTATGCTCATGATAAGTTGCTACAATCTTTTTGCTAATATTTCATTTAAAAATTTTGCATCAATATTCATTAGGGCAATTGGTCTATAGTTCTCTTCTTCTGTTTTGACTCTTCCTAGTTTGGGTATTAGTACCATACTTAGGTCATAAAAAGAATTGGGTAGGACTCCTTCTTTACCTATTTTCCCAAATAGTGTATAAAGTATAGGAATTAGTTGTTCTTTAAATGTTTGATAGAATTCACATGTAAAACCATCTCCATTTCTCTCAGGTTGTCAAATTTATGGGCATACAATTGGGAAATATAACTCCTAATTAATGTTTTAATTTTCTCTTCATGGGAAGTGAATTCCCCCTTTTCATTTTTGATACTGCTAATTTGACTTTCTTTCTTTTTTTTAATCCAATTGACCAATGGTTTGTCAATTTTACTGTTTTTTTTTCATAAAACCAGCTCTTAGTTTTATTTATTAGTTCAATAGTTTTCTTGATTTCAATTTTATTAACCTCTCCTTTGATTTTCAGTATTTCTAATTTGGTATTTAATTGGGGACTTTCAATTTGTTCTTTTTCTAGTCTTTTCAGTTGCATGCCCAATTCATTGATCTCCTTTTTATCTATTTTATTCGTGTAATAATTTAGAGATATAAAACTTCCCCTAAGAACAGCTTTTGATGCATCCCATAAATTTTGGTATGTTGTCTCATTATTGTCATTCTCTTGAATGAAGTTATTAATTGTTTCTATTATTTGTTCTTTGGCCCACTCATTCTTTAGGATTAGATTATTTAATCTCCAATTAATTTTTAGTTTATCTTTCCATGGTCCAATTATTACAAATAATTTTTATTGCATTATTATCTGAAAAGGATACATTGACTGTTTCTGCCCTTCTGCACTGGATCGTGAGGTTTTTATGCCCTATGGCCAATTTTTGAGTATGTGCCATGTACCGCTGAGAAAAAAAGTATATTCCTTTTTATTCTCATTTAGCTTTCTCCAGAGGTCTATCATATCTGACTTTTCTAAAATTCTATTCACTTCTTTAACTTCTTTCTTATTTATTTTGAGGTTAGATTTATCAAGTTCAGAGATGGGGAGGTTGAGGTGTCCCACTAGTATTGTTTTGCCGTCTATTTCTTCCTGTTATTCCCTTAACTTCTCCTCTAAGAATTTGCATGCTATACCACTTGGTACATTTATGTTAAGTAATGACATTGCTTCATTGTCTATGGTGCTACTTAGCAGGATGTAGTGTCCTTCCTTATCTCTTTTAATTAGATCTATCTTTGCTTTTGCTTTGTCTGAGATTTGGATTGCAACCCTTGCTTTTTTTTACTTTAGCTGAAGCACAGTATATTATACTCCAGCCTTTTACCTTTGCCCTACGTGTATTCCCCTGTTTCAAATGTGTTTCTTGTAAACAACATATTGTAGGATTATGGTTTTTAATCTATTCAGCTATCTGCCTCCATTTTATGGGAGAATTAATCCCATTTGCATTCATAGTTATGATTACTATTTGTCTTTATCTCCATCTTATTTCTGCCCCCCACATTTATGCTTTTATTTGTCCCCTCTCCCTTCCACTCCTCACAAGGGTTTTGTTTTTGACTGCTGCCTTCCTCAGTTTACCCTTTGTATTGATTTCTCTCCCTTATCTTACCCTTTTCCCCTTGCTACTTCTTCCCTCCCCTCTATCCACCCCCCCTTTTCTTTCCCTTTTCCCCTCCTACTGCCTGTAGGAAAAGTTTCTATACCTCACAGAGTATGTTATTCCCTTCTTGAATGAAATCCAATGAGAGTAAAGCTCAAATATAGTCTTCTCCCTCCCTTCTTTCCCTCTACTATACTATGTTTTTGTGCCTCTTTGTGGATGTAATTTACCCTTTTCTACTACCTCCTTACCTCTTCTCCCAGATCCATCCTTTTACATCCCTTAATTATGTTTTTTTTATCATTATATCCGTTATTTTATACTGACATCCACAGTCTATATATGTCCCTTTCAATTGTCATAACTGTACTATTCTCAAAACTGACATAAATATAACACATATAAAACAATATAATCCTATACATGGATATAAACAGTTTGCCCTTATTGATTAATAAAGTTTTCCCATCCCTGTTTACCTTTTTATCTCTCTCTTGAGTTTTGTATTTGAAAATCAAATTTTCCATTGAGCTCTAGCCTTTTCATCAGGAAGATCTGGAATTCTCTTATTTCATTGAATGTCCATCTCCTTGCTTGAAAAATTATGCTCAATTTAACTGTGAGTTGATCTTTGGTTGTAGTCCAAGCTTCTTTGCCTTTCAGAATATCCTATTCCAATTTCTCCTGTCATTTAATGTAGAAACTGAAATATCCTGTGTGATCCTGACTGTAGTTCCATGATATTTGAATTGTTTCTTTCTGGCTGCCTGAAGTATTTTCTCCTTGATCTGATAATTCTGGAATTTGAATTTAATATTTCTTGGAGTTTTCAATTTGGGATCTCTTTCAGGGGGTGATCGGTGGATTCTTTTGATGACTATTTTGCCCTCTGGTTCTAGGACCTCAGGGCAATTATCCTTGATGATTTCTTTGAAGATACTGTCCAGACTCTTTTTTTCATCATGGCATTCTGGTAGACCAATAATTCTTAGATTGTCTCTTCTGGATCTATTTTCCAGGTTAGTTGTTTTTCCAACTAGATAGTTCATGTTTTCTTCTATTTTTTCATTCTTTAGATTTTGTTTGACTGACTCTTGATGCCCCATAGAGTCATTAGCTTCTACTTGCACAATTCTAATTTTTAATGAATTGTTCTCTTCATTTTGCTTCTGGGCCTCCTTTTCCATTTGGTTTATTTTACTTTTCAGGACATCATTTTCTCTAACTAGATTCTGAATCTCCTTAGCCATTTTGCCAATTTTGCTCTTTAAAGTTTTGTTTTCATCAGTGAATTTTTTTCTATTTTTTCTTTTATCTCTCTTATTTTATTTTTAAAATCTTCCTTAAGAACTTCAGGAATGCTTTTTGGGCTTCAGACCAGTTCACATTCCCTTTTGAGATTTCAGATGTGGGTATAGGGTCCATGCTGTGTTCTTCTAAATTGGTATTTTGATCTTCCTTGTCTCCATAAAAAGAATCAATAGTCCTTGGTTTCCTAGAGTTCTTCTTCACGTTAATTAACTTTTTCCTGGCTTTAAAGTGGATTTCTGCTTCTGGGGTTCAGGGGGCTGTGTCCCAGGCTTCTCGTTCTGGTAATTGTGGGTGTAGTTATTGGCTTTGTGTGTTATGGCCTCTGGTTTTGTGAAGTGTAGGGGAGGGGTCATTTGGCTGCTGGAAGTCTCTTCTTCCCTTAGCGCTGTGGTACAGTCTTTTTTCTGTGCTGATGTCTGATGTCTGCCACTTCCCTTGGCTGTGGGAAGGCACATCTGGGATCCTGGTGTTGAGGATTGCTGGCTCCGCCCTCCTAAGGCTCAGGAAATCCCACTGTTCTGCTGAGGTGGAGCCTACTGGGACACCTCTCTTCCCACACTAGTCTCCTTCCATCACCACCAGAAGGGCCCTCTCCCTAACTTCTCAAGCTAAAAGGCTACTGAAGCCCTGTAACATCAATTAAGTTGGGACTTTTTTACTGTTTTAGAATGATAAATTAAGTGTCTTTGATTGAGCCTTACTAGGTGCAAAGCCCCAGGCCCAAACCCCTTCCTTCCTTCTTTCCTGCCTTCCTGCCTTCCTGCCTTCCATTTTTCCTTCTAAGATCTTGTCAAGATATTAGGAGACACCCTGTTTTCCAGAGCTTGGCATAACAAAAATCCTTTGTGTTCACCTTCTGGAACAGAAAGTCCCTGAGCTCAGGCAAGCACCAACAGATCCAGACATGAAGCCCTGCTGTGAATGGACTTTTTGTCACTAGACAGCCTTGCCTCACTGTTGCTGTTATGTCTCACCACTGTTGCTACACGACACCATTTGACTCTTTGTCTAGCCACAAGTATATAAATCAAGGTTTATCCCTACTGCCTCGGGTCCCCCCACTAGGAGCAGGCCCCGGTCTAATCTGCCTCCTTGCTTGCCGGCCATTTCCCTTACTTTGAAATTAAGCTTCTGTTTCCAGCCTGCTCTGTTTGGCTCTGACCACCCACAGGTTAGAGGCTGGTTTGGTACAGTTGACAGTCCTTTCCATCTCTAAATCTATGCTCCTATGATCCTCTGTCCGAGGTGTTGCACTACAGGAATATTGATTACAGGAGACTTATACACCTTGATAGGCCTCAGCCTTGGATCACTCCCACTATCCCCTGCCTAGACATGTGGTGCTTGATGAAGAAGAAAATCCCACAACCTCAAATGTGCCCTCATTGCTCCTATACCTCCCTAATCAGCTCGCCATCACACTCTTCATAGCAGCTTTTCCAAAACTTTTATCCCTCATCAAAATTCCCATGGCTCCCTCCCTCCACCCCTTCTCAGCTGAGAATCTTGCCTCAGATTTTGCAGATGAAAAACAGAGGCCATATGTGGTGAGCTTCCTCTTTTCCCTTCTTCCTCATCTTCTATTACATAATAAATTCCTGGGGTATCCTATTACTTCTTGGATCAAATATAAAATCCTTTTTTCCCCTGGCTTTTAAAACACTTCATAACCTGTCCCTCTTCTTGATTTTCCAGTCTTCTTATACCTTACTGCCTTCCACATATGCAATGATTCAATTACACTGACTTTCTTGCTATTCTTCACACACTACACTCCATTTCCCAGTTCCTTGCTTTTTCACTGGCTGTCCCCTGTGCCTGAACACTCTCCCTCCTCACCTTGGCCTCCTGGCTTCCTTCAAGACTCAGTTTAAATCTCACCTTCCGCAGGAGGCCTTTCCCAGTCCTTCCCCTTCTCCCATTGCTAAAACTGTCTCTCTGCGATGAACCTCCATTTCATATACAATATATGCATATATTAACTTCCAATTAATCTATAATATATGTATATTTTATATCTACACACATACACAAATACATATACACATATATATGCACCATTTTTGTAGGTTGTCTCACTCATTAGAGGGCACTCTTGAGGGCAAAGACTTTTATTGTTGTTTTGTTTTTGCCCTTCTTTGGATACCCAGCACCTAGCAGAGTACCCAGCACACAGTAAGTGCTTAATAAATGCTTTGGACTCCCCGACAGAATGGAAGCACAGGTACTGAAAAACTCAGATTAGGAGCTTTGGTTCCTTGCCCAGGACTCCATAATCCCCAGTAATACCTTTTAGCTTCCTTCTGGTGCCATCATTCGTCCCCACTTAAATGACCTCTTGTAGAGTCTTGCACAATGTTTTAGAAGAGCTTTCAAGGCTATATTTTGTTTCGGATTTTCTCGATGAGTTTTGTTTTTATATCACTTTTATATCGCCTTCATTTCCAAATATGTTGCTCCTGCCTCCCTTTCTCAGAGAGCTGTTTCTTATAATGAAGAATAAAAAAGAGGGGAAAAAAAACAGTTCAGCATAACTGGACAACCCATCGACCAAGTTTGCAATATAAGAGTTGCATAGTCATAGTTCCTTATTTCTGCAAAGAATAATAGCTAACATTTATATATGTTCCAGGCACTGTGCTTAAGTGCTTTACAAATACCTTATTTGTTTCTCACAACAACCCTGTGAGATACATGTTATTATTCCCATTAATAGAGGTTTGCCCAGAGTCATACAGCCAGTAGGTGTGTGAGATCAAATTTGAACTCAGGTCTTCCTAACTCCAGGCCTGGTGCACTGTGGCATCACCTAGTTACCTGTAAGAAGAGAGAGAGATGAATTTCCTCTCTTCTTTTGGGCTGAGCTTGATCATTATACTTAAATTGCATTCGGAGTTACTTGTCTTTGTTGTTCTTTCTTTTACAATGTTGTAGTCATTGTGTTTGGGGCAGCTAGGTGGCACAGTTGATAGAGTGTTGGGCCTGGAGTCCAGAAGATTCATCTCCCTGAGTTCAAATATGTCCTAAGATGCTTTAGCTGTGTGACCGTGGGGAAGACCCTTAATCCTGTTTGCCTCAGTTTCTTCATCTGTAAGATGAGCTGGAGAAGGAAGTGACAAACCATGTCAGCATCTTGCTAAGAAAAACCCAGAAAAGTTGCATATGCTGTTTTCTTGGTTCTGCTGACCTCATTTGCATCCATTAATGTACATTTTCCTAAACTTCTTTGTGTTCTTAATTTTCATTATTTCTTATACTACAGTTAAAATTTCTTCATACACCATGACTTTTTTTTGTCATCCCTCGATTGATTTTTGTTTCCAGTTTCCAAACTACAAAAATTGCTTCTACAAATATTTTGGTATATGTGGGACCCTTTGTTCTATCTTTGACCTTTTGGGGAATATTTATCTAGAGGGTAAAAAATATTAAAGTTTTTCCCTAGTCTAATTACAAAATGCTTTCCAAAATGGTTGGACCAATTAATATCTCCACCAATGAGACATCAGTGTGTTTGTCTTTGCATAATTCTTCCCATATTGACAATGCTCACATTTTGTCATTTTTGTCAACTGGTTGAACTCAAGGTACAACCTCAAGGTTGTTTTGATTTATGTTTTCATTATTTCTTATTAGAGATTTAGAGCGACATTTCTTAAAGTTATTAATAATTTGTTTGTTCATATCCTTTAACTACTTATCCAAGTGAGGAATAGCTCTTGGTCTTGTATATATCTTCCAGCATAAGTTTCCTCCCTATGTCCAATATTACACTGAGTATATATTGACTGCTTGGAGAATCTTGCAAAGTTCTTTGTACTCACTCATCTTCTAAATTAATATTGATTCACATGTTGCAGTTATCTTCATTCACAGGGGTACATTCACAGGAGCCACCTCCTATGTCTTCAATGCACTTGGTCCTCATGTCTGCCTTTCAGAATCCTTATCTCCTGTGAAAGCCCAACTGAGATACCATTTCCTCCAAAATTCATTCTAATATTCCCAGTTGTTAGTTTTCTCGCCTCATCTCAAACCTTCCTATTGTCTACATTTCTTCTGGGTCAGCTTTACGAATGCAAATGAATACTCATACTAGAGAGATGTCATGAAGGTAGAAATGGCAGGATTTAGCAATGGACTGGATACGAGGAATGAGAGAGAATAAGAAACGGACAATTGAGATCGGGAAAATGGTGGTAACCTCAACAGCAAAAGGGAAGTGAAGAAGAGGGGAGGGGAAAAGGTAAAAACTTATGAGCTGAACTTAATAAATATTTGTTGACTGGAATTAATTCTCATAAATGTATCATTTGTTCCTCCAAATAATCCTGTGATGAAATCTAGGGAGATATTACAATCTCCCCTTTATAGATGAGGAACGTGAGTCTCCAGCAAGGTTATAAGTGACTTGATCAAGGTCATAGGGCTACCTAGTGGCAGAGCCAGGATTACAATCCAGGCTTCTTTATTCTGGGGCTAATGTTCCTTTTACTCTGCCATAATGCCTCCCCTGAATATTACTTGCTGAAAGAAGAAAATGTTTTATATGCAGCTATCATCTCAGAGGTGAGTAGCCAGAGTAAAAGAGTTTCTGAAAAGAATTTTTTTCCATAAATAAAAGAAAAATAAGAATAGCTAAGAATGAGAACATATGTGCCTTCTGCACTTTCTCTCTGCCCCTGATACATGGAAGAAGAAAAAATGATCACAACACATTTTCCTATTTTTAGCTTTCATGTTTTAATGAGAATGTGTTTATCTGAGTTGACTCTGTTGGCATTGGACTCGGGGCAGACCCATTGGGTAGTTTATCTAGGAATGTGGACAGGCAGGAGAGGTTGCGCCTCCGCCACAGCTGCACAGAAAACGTTGGAAGCTGTCCCAGAATTTAAACGCTTCTGCAGAGGCCGGCCAATTTTCTCTTTTGTACTTTCTGAAATAGGCTGGGACCGCTTTAGGTCGACCTGGCCGGTGACTTCGCTGAGTCATCTCATGTGACTGAGGTGTCTGGTGCTGAAGCAAATATTTAGGACTGGGAGGAAAGAAAGAAAGGAAGAAAGAAAGGAAGGAAGGAATGAAGAAAAGAAGGAAGGAAGGAAGGAAGGAAGGAAGAAAGAAAGAAAGAAAGAAAGAAAGAAAGAAAGAAAGAAAGAAAGAAAGAAAGAAAGAAAGAAAGAAAGAAAGAAAGAAAGAAAGAAAGAGAGAAAGTGACCCAGAGACTGCACTGTACAAGACAAGACCACGGTAGGGTGCGGTGAAGGTTCACAACTCGTGACACTAAACTTAGAGCGGTGTAATCCACCCCCGCGCTCCCTCCCTTGAAAACCTCTCCAGAAAACACAAACACAGGCACGCAACCTCACAGAGGGGCGGGGCCTGGAGAGTGAATGACACCGGCCCAGACCAATGGCTGGGATCGGGCAGACAGCGGGCCCCCATGATGGGCTGGGGCACAGAAAGAGGGCCACAAAGTCTTGGAGGACACTGCAGGGCTCGGGTTTGCTTCTAACCGCCCCCCACGCTCCCTCCCTCCCCCGTGGCGCTCGCGGTCCCCGGGCGCGTGGGGCTGCCCCTCTCACGAGCTCTCTTGTCTTCGGGCGGGGCGCCAGCGGGAGGCGGCCGAGGCTCCGATTGGGCAGAGCCGGGGGGCGGACGTCACTGTGGTCTTTGTCACCGTCCTGTGCGAGAAGGCAGAAGGGGGCGAGGGAAGGCTCTGCCGGGTTCGGGTGGAATGGGCTGGAATGAGTGACAGTGGAGCGGCTGTCGGCCCCCCGCGAAGAAGGAAGTGAAAGAAGCAGAGGGGTGGGGACCCCAAGAGGGGGAGGGAGCCGACCGCACCTGGACACGGGCTTCAGAAGGCTTCTGGATCTGGGTCTCCCATTCGGGCACCGCTATATGTGCTGGTTCTACACTGCAAGGGAGACTCCGGGCTGGGGCTGAGTAATCAGACCACCCCGCTCATACCATCACCATCCCTTCCTTATAATGGTGCGCGTCCTAGTGGCGTTCGGTTCGTCTGTGCGTCTCTAGAGCGGCCCTGAGAGTCCTAGACTGGCTTAGCGGACTCAAGTGGAGCCCTTGCTAATTTCACTCTGGCAATGTGGACCTGGCCACACAGACTGGCCGCTTCAGGTGGGTAGACCTGGCTACACACACTGGCAGCATCAGGGGTGTAAATTTGGCCACACCGACTGGCCCCTTCAGGGAGGTGGACCTGGCCACACAAACTGGTTGCATCAGGGCTGTAAACCTGGCCACACAGACTGGCTGCTTCAGGTTGGGTGATGGTATCATCCTCCTCCTCCTCCTCCTTCTCCTCCTCCTTTTCCTCTTTCTCTAGTTGCCCAGGACAAAGACGTGCTCACAGCCAGCCTCACCTCGAGGGACAGGTGAGTCGTCTTGTTCCCAGAGGAGTTGCCGTGAGAGCACGGGGAAGCAGTAGTACTGAGAGCCAAGGATAAACTGGGACCCTAACACTCCCATACTCCTTCCCTGCCTGACCAACAGGAAGATCTGAGCTTAAGGTGAGTCTACACAATCCTCTTTTAGTTTTTCCCATGTATTTGTCTTGTAAAAATAGCCTTTGAGTGAGGGAATGGTAAATATGCCAAGATAAATATGTTTGATTAGGCAATAGTGCTACTCTGAAGGGCCCTCCTAATTTGCGCAATGAAAACCAGTAGGTGAGTTAATTAACTGAAATTAAATTAAAAGAATTAAAAAAACATGACGGGTGGCCAGAGCTAGTGATGTAATTTAGTAAAGGTTGTTTCTAAGTTTTAGTTCAAATACCTCCTCTTAAAAATAGAGAATCTGAAATACTCCAATTTACTGAGACTCCTGTTCCTAGGTGAAATAACTTCTCCTATGGTCAAGTGTAAACTTCCTGAGATCTCCTTAATTTTTCCCCTTTGCTTCACAAAACTTCAACTTCACATTTGCTTTTTTTAAAAAGTATTCTATGATACTGAAATACATTTGATTACTGGTTTTCTTTTTTTTTCAGAGAATTAAACCAGACCTTCATCATGAAGAAGATTTTGTTCATAGAACCTTCCATTTTCCTTTGTGCATTTGCTTTCTCTTTGACTAGTCCACTAACAACACAATACATTTATCAGAGGATATGGAAGGAAACAAGCAACTATAGCTATATAGATAATAGCAATATCTCTGAATGTGAAGCAAATAAAAGCAACCCAATTTATGAAATCCAAAAGGTAAGAAATAAAAAGGTAATGATGAAAATCACCTGTAATTGTAAATTAACATGTAATGAATGAGAAAATTTAACTACGTACTCTCCATTATCAACAAACATTTGGGGAAGTGGGGACCAGAAGTTCAGGGTATTGGCTCTATCCATGAGCTATTTTGATGTAATTTTATATTCCAGAAATCAGCCTCCCATTTAAAACTGATAGCATTGCATAACCTGGAAACAAAGCAGAGAGAGGGAAATATGGCAGTTAGCAGAACTCCTAGGCCATTGTCTAAATATACAATGGCTACATCGTAGGCCTCAATGATTCTTTCTTCAAATAACGTTTCAGAAATGGCTCAATGGAAGAATTTCCAAGAGTAGGGAAATCATGGGTAGCACTTCCTGTATGCCCACAGTTGGTATCCAATACATTCTTCTAAGGCATATAGATAAGGGTGAGATTCGCTGTAAAAAAGGAACATTCATTTAATAGTTGACATTTGTGTTCGACTCAGACTCAGGAAGGCCTGCTTTCAGATCCTGTCTCAGACACATAACAGCTGGGTTACCCTAATCAAGTTGGTACAAAAGAAAGAGACCTGGTTTTTGCTCCAGAGGCCCTGGGTTTGAATCCAGACTCTACTACTTACCACCTCCCCTGGGACCTTCATTTCTATCACTTCATTTTTCTGGGCCCTTCTTTTTTCAGTTGTAAATTGAGGAAGTTGGGCTAGACAATGTAAAAGGTTCCCTCCAGCTTTAAATCTCTAATTCTGTCACCTAGCCTTTTTTTGATCATTAGTTACCTCATATGTAAAATGAAGATAGTAATGACACCTACGTCCCAGGGTTGCACAAATGCAACAATGCAAGTGAAACATACTGTGAAACCTTGAAGCTCTACATAAATGTGAGTTATCATGATTATTTTGGCATCCGCTGTTTGGATTGTTTCCTGAATATCATTTGCATGGAATCCTAGATGGGAACTTTATATTTAAAGTTTGTGAATAACAAGCTGGCTTATAGAGAAACCTACAGTAATGTTTGCTAGTATATTAGATGACACCTCAGTTTTATTCAGCAAGCTTTGGTTGAGTCTATGTATCAGGCACTGTGCTAGGCAGTTGTGCTGGGGAGGGACTGGAGTTAGGAAAGACTGGAGACTAATGAGAAGACGATTGTAACAGTCCAGATGAGAGGGCGTGGCTTTGTGAGGTGAAGGGGTAGATACAGCTGAGTGGCACAGTGGATAGACTGTCAGGCCTGGAGTCAGGAAGAATCATTTTCTTGAGTTGAATTGAGTTGAACCTGGCCTTAGGTAGTCACTAACTGTGTGACCCTGGGCAAGTCACTTCAACCTGTTTGGCTCAGTTTTCTCATCTATAAAATAAGCTGGAGAAGGAAGTGGCAAACCACTGCAGTATCTTTGCCAAGAAAACCCCAAACGAGGCCACAAAAAATTGGACACATCTGAAAAACGACTGGAAAGAGATGTGGAGATAAAATTGGCAAGACTTGGTACCTGATTAGATGGAGGGGAAGAGAGAAGTAGAGTGAAAAGTCAAGGATTATTCCTAGGATTTGAGTCTGAGCAACTGGAAGGATGGTGATGGACTCAACAACAACTCAATTGGTTAATCAACAAGCATTTATTAAATGCCTACTGTATATGTGTATCAGGCCTTGTGCTAGGTGCTAGGGATACAAAGACAAAGATAAAATTTAGCCTCTGCTCTCAAGGAACTCACATTCTGTTGGGGCAGGGAGATATTTTCCCAAAAGTATTCAGTTTTGCTGTGTAATATCTTTCTTTACAGTCTTTACTGGAACCTTATTTTAAGCTGGGGCTTATATGATTTTATGAGCATATAGAAACAATAGCCATAGAGAAGTTAGGAAAATGAATGACTTTGAGTGTAAGGGGAAAGATGAGTTCTATTTTGGGATGTTCCTGGGTCTTCCAAGGCAGGTATCCAACAGGCAGTGGGAAATTTGGAGTTTCAGCTCAGGAGATAAATGAGGGTTGGATATATAGATCTGGGAGTCATCTATATGGAGATGGCAATCAAGACTGGGAAAATGGCATACACATAAGTATACACACACACAAACATAAATACATATAAATTAAGAGCTGTTGACCCACAGGATAACAAAGGTAGTATGAGTCATATAAATATAAAACAGCTTAACTTGGGGTTTTTTTCCTTAAAGAAATACAAAATCTTCCATTTCTCCATTAAAATGAGGAAAGCAGAGCATAAAGTAATAAAAAAATTATTCAGGAAGCCCTTGGCATTCCTGGATATGTGGCTTACTGTTTTAGATGTAGTGGTATTTGGATCTGGCTAGGTGGCACGGTGGAAGAGCCTTGTTCAAATCTGGCCTAGCTGTGTGATCCTGGACAAATCACTTAACTTCTGTATGCCTTGGTTTCCTCAACTGTAAAACGAGATAATAACCAAACTTACCTCCCAGGGTTGTTGTGGGGATCAAATTCAATAACAATTTTAAAGCTCTCAGCACAATGAAGGTTATATAAATGTCTTCTTTTTCTTTCTCTTGTTTTCTTCCTTCTTTCTCTCTTTTTTCTAATACTGTACTGAAAAGTACAGCTATTAGTATATTCTCCCACTTAGACTTGTCACACTACATTCTACCTTTATCCACTTCCTACTCCATTAGTTTCAATAATGAAAAAAAAAACCAAAAGCAAAAGCAAAACTGCCAAGCCCTCATACAAGCAGGCTTTTCTCTAGGTGCTTATTCGTGGAAGACTGATAAGATAAGAAACTTCTCTTAATTAGGCCTACTCTATTTACCTGGCACAGGTATGTAGATTGCTGGCTCTCACCTTATTAATCTGCAGAAAGACCTGCTGACAGAAGGATAAAGCTGACTTTTGCTACCTTAGAAGCAACTGCTGCCCACTTTGTCATTCAATTTTGAAGATCCTTACTAGCTTGGAAATTATTCTTCATAGTCCCAGTTAATTAGTGTAGGGCTTTCAGTTGAGGCTGACATATACCTGAGAGACTTTGAATTTTTCCCCCTTAATAATGTTTTTGTTACCAGTATTTGGGAAGACTGGCAAAAACATCTTTTTAATCTGTTCTTTATTTCTGTGTGTGTGTGTCCTTTCCCTGTCTGTCAATGTGTCTGTCTTAAATGTGTCTGTCCTCCTCCCTTTTCTAAATCTCAGCCTTCTTCTCTGTCCCTAGGCCTCTTGATCTTTCTCCTTTTGCCTCTGGGTCTCTGTATGTCTCTGTTTTTGTTCTATTTATCTTTCCTATCTTTGCTTGTCCCCCAACATATGCATGTTTCCTTAAACTAATAAACATATACATACACACATACCTACCCATGTACATTGAGTAGGGGCCGCCTTTAGCATATTTACATTTTTCATATCACCATAAAAAACTTTCAAAGCTAAGTGGTATTTCCACAATTATAGGCATATTACCGCTTCCAGAGAAGCATTTTTGTGTAGTAGATAGCCTGCCTCAGAGTCAAGCACACTTGGATTCAGAGTCCCTACTCTGAGACATCCTGGCTATAGGACCTTGGGCAAGTCACTTGCCAAGCCATGCACAACAGCTGTTGATGTACAAGGGAGTTCCCTATACCAATATAATTATAAGTCTGGACAAAACAAAAAAAAAACCCAAACCACTTCTATATTTAACTCGTATCAATTAAGTCAGAGATTGAAGCTAATTTGTGGGTAAAGGTTTTTCTAACCTTCATTTAAGTTCAATCTCAAGGAAGATATGCTGATTTTATCCTTTCTAAAGCTCTCGATATATATTTTATTGTCTTGTATTAATGTTTCTCCACTAAAAATACTCATCTGACACCTCACTGTGTCATGGATAGCACCATGAATTTTTAGGAGCTGTGGTGGTATATATGAATTATGTCTCCCATGCCTATAATGTTTTTCCTCCTCTCTTGTACCTCCTGATTTTTCTGGCTTCCTTTAAAACAGTTCAAATTCCACTTTCTACAGGAAACTTTTCCTGGCCCTTTACTCTCTTACCCCATTACTAGTGCCTTCCCCTCAGAGATTACTTTCCAACTAAAATCTTGCATGTACCTAGTTATTTGTATATATTATCTCTCCTTATAGAATGGAAGCTCCTTGAAGGCAAGGACCTTGATGGGTTTTTTTTTTTACTTTCTTTGCACTCCCTGAACTTAGCATAGTACCTGGCACACAGTAAGCAATTAATAAATGCTTTTGACTGATTGCTTTTTTGACCGAGGGCCTACCATGTTGGAAAGGGTTCAAATACTGTCCCTGTGTCTGCCATCTGAGGCCCAGACTCACCAGATTCAGAAAGGCTCATCATCAGGAGTTGGCCACCAGATGATGAGTTTTTTGGCCATAGAAATACATCAGATTATCAGCTAAGAGGTTGTCATTTGCATTAGTCCAAGGGGATGAAATTCCGGACCCTTTAAGTTTTAAAGTATACCAATAATATTGATTGATTACATAGTTTCATTGATTTCTTTTTTTTTCTTCTTTGTAGGAAGTTCAGAAAAAAGCCTCTCTTTTTAATCTTCAGGTGGACTTAAGTGGATTGATTCCTGGCATTGTGGTTACCTTCATTCTTTTGTCCAGCAGTGATCAAAAAGGACGCAAAGGGCCTCTGATTTTGTCTTCTATAGGGGCTCTTGCAAGTAGTATTTGTCTTTGTTTGCTCTCATATTTTGGCTTACCTATCCAAATTTTGATAGCATCCACCTTAATTAGCGCATTTTGTGGCAATTCAACAACCTTTTTGGGAGGATGCTTTGCTTACATAGTTGACCAATGTAAAGAAGAGAAACAGAAAACTATACGGATAGCCGTCATTGACTTAATAATCGGACTTGTTACTGGATTAACAGGATTGTCTTCTGGCTACTTCATCAAAGAACTTGGTTTTGTATGGTCATATTTTATTACTTCATTGGCTCTAGCCATTAACTTGATATATATTGTATTTTTTCTTGAGGACCCAATTAGTGTATCTTCATCATGGGATTCTTCCATGTCATGGACTAAAAACTTTAAAAAATTATTTTTGAGAGCTTATATGCTTTTTAAAAATGTTCCTGGCAAACAAAGGACTTTGCTCTGTCTGCTGCTTTTTACAATGGTTACTTATTTCTTTGTAGTAATTGGTTCATCTCCTATATTTATCCTTTATGAGCTGAATTCGCCTCTCTGTTGGAATGAAGTCTTCATAGGATATGGCTCATCTTTAGCAAGCATATCTTTCTTGACTAGTTTTCTAGGGATATGGATTTTTTCTTACTGTCTTAAAGATGTTTACATTGTCTTCATTGGAATTTTTACCACGATTGGAGGAATGGCATTGGCTGTTTTTGCCAAAACAACACTAATGATGTTGTTAGGTGAGTTCGAAATTCAGCCCTTTGATGCAGCCATACTAAAAAGGAAAACTTTCATTATAAGATGCCCAATATCTGTATGTTAAGGATAGGATTTAAAATGCCAATGGCTCCTGGGAATCAAAACTCAAGAGGAGAGGCCAATTATCTTGTTCTTTAAATAAAATCAAAGTTCAACAAATAACAAGGCAAATTACCACTAGATTGATGAATGAATTTGTTCGCTGAGAAAGGCTTATGCTAACCCAAAATTTAAGAAAGAAAAGATTATACTCAATTTATCATCAGTTGAAAAACCGAAAGAGGATTAACTGAAGAAATTTAAATACATGAATTAATCTTGATTTACATTCAGGCCTCAAGCTTTCAAGAATGCTTGTTTGGGAACTAGTGGTATATATTTAAATAAAACAATTCTCGTAGACCAATCCATGCCAATAAGAGTTTGTTCCAAAATTCCTATTCCAAAACTAAACTAGTAAAATCCGTACACCTAAAAATCAAATAATTAACAAATATGTAAGTACCTACTATGTGCCAGCCCTATACATTTTCTTCTGATTTGAAAAAACTGTATTTTAAATTTTCTTGAATCACTGTACATAAGGACAAGTATATGGTTGCACCAGTATTGGTACATATGATAGCTAATGCTTAAAATATTAATGATTAGAAAGCAGCCTAGTACAATAGAAAGAGCCCAAGATTTAGAGTCAGTGGCCCTACATTCAAATCACAGCTTTTTCTGCTGCTTATTATCTGTATGACCTTGGGTAAGTTACCTAGCTTCCCTGATCCTCAGTTTCTTCATCTGTCCAATGGGGATTGGACCAGATTGTTTATTTTAACATGTAAGTAACAAGTGGCTGTAAGACGTATTTTTTTTTCAAACCAGACTAACAAGCATAATGCTGGGCACATGGTAGGTTCTTAATAGATACTTGCTGATTGATTCTTAAGCTTAAGGTATACACTGACTTCAATGGAATAACAGCTCTGAAATAAACCATACTGTATGGTTGGCAGGGTGGGAGGGGGAAGTTTGTTTTTAATTTTTCACCAGAGATTTACAATTGGCTAAGTCAATTCAGACCTCAAGAAGGTCTGGAGAATGAGATGCTTTTGGAAGGGGAAGGGAATAAGAGTTTGGTTTGGTTTGTTATTTAGTTAAACATTGATCTGTTTCCTTAATAAATAAATGACTTTTAATGATTTTTTCCCCCCAGTCAGGATCCCTTTCCTCTTTACCTTCATGCCCTTGTCTGTTCTTCGGTCCATGTTATCAAAAGTGGTTCCCTCTACTGAACAAGGTGAGTTTGATATATGAAAGAAAGAGACAGATTGTTCTTACTGCTAAGAGATCTGAGATTGCAAATAATGAATGATCAATTTATACTTCCTTGTTGTGCCCTACAGCTTTTAGGTTTTTATTTGATTTTTTTTAACCAAACTACATTCTAATCAAATGGGAAACTGTGTTAGGGAGAAGCATGAGAGTATCCGTTGTGGAAGGATGAGGAAGGAAGGGATAGACCTGTAATTTCACTGGTTTAGACAGCAGTCTGTGAAAAAACTCCCTCTACCACAGCAGTTCCTCAACTGTCCTACAATTTGTGGGGTACTCAGTGATTTGTCCAGAGCCCTAAAGATTGCATGTGCCTGAGGGGGCACTTGAACGCAGGTCTTCGTGACTCTAAGACCAGCTCTCCATCACCTATAGAAGTCAATCCACTGTATCTCAGTTACTGGTCTGGTATTTAAAATCTACAACGGATATATTTAACTTCAATTATATATGTATATGTATATACATATATATATACATATATATGTATACACACACATATGACAAACAGTATGATATAGCGGATAGGAACTTGGCTTTGAGTTAGGAAAAATCTGTATTCATGCCCTGCCTTTGACACCCAGTGGGAAAATCACTTCTCAGTACCCCCAAGCAACTCTCTAAGGTGGATGGTACTGACCTACAGGAGTGGAGGGAGGTCTATGAATTGATTAAATTATCAGTCTGGTTTAAAAGAAAGTATTGATATGGTTTTGTGAATAATCTAGCAAAATTCTATCATAATCTCTGCTGTCAACTTGTTCTGGGGTGGTAAACTTAAAAAAAATCTTTTAATTTCTTTAAATCCTTGTAGCTGCTTATAGAGACAGCTTGATGGAACATGGCCTGGAGTTAGGAAGATCTGACTGTGTGACCCTATATATCCTAGAATCAGCATCTATAGGTATATGCTAACTGGGTTTTTGAATTGCATGGAGAAATAATACCTGACATTTTTGTTCTTCAGTCATTTCAGTTGTGTCTGACTCTTTGTGACCCCATTTGGGGTTTTATTGGCAAATGTACTAGAGTTGTTTGCCGCTTTCCTCTCCAGCTCATTTACCAATGAGGAAACTGAGGCAAACAGAGTTAAGTGACTTGCCCAGGGTCACAAAGCTACTAAGTGTCTGAGCAAATTTGAACTCAGGTCGTCCTGACTCCAGTCCTGGCTTTCTATCTACTGTGCCATCTAGCTGCACATGACATTTACATAGCAGTTAAAGGTTTGCCAATTCATTTATTTACATTATCTAATGCAAACCCTGTGGGTTAGGTACTATAGGTATTATTGTCCACATTTTACGGATCGAGAAACTAAGTCTCAGAGAGGATCAGTGATTTGCCCCTGGTTACACAGCTAACAGATGTCAGAAGGAAGGGTTGATCCCAAGTAGGTCTTCCTCCCTCCAAATCCGGTGTTCTTGCTACATGTCATGCTGCCTCTATTAAGTAGGTGTCGAAATGATCCTGAGTCACTTTACCAAGTAGGTGCAATGAATGATGCATTCATAAGACCTCAGGAGAATAAATCTCTCATTTAAAAATGGAAGCCACAGGAAACATATATTGTTGTTCAGTTGTGTCCAACTCTTCATGACCCCATGGACTATGTTGTCCATGGGATTTTCTTTGTAAACATACTGGAGTGGTATGCCATTTCCTTTTCCAGGGATTAAGGCAAACAGAAATTAGGTGACTTGCCCAGGGTCACACAGCTACTAAGTGTCTGAACAAATCTGAACTCAGGTCGTCCTGACTCCAGCTCCAGCATTGTATCCACTGAGTCATCTAGCTACCTCTTAAATATGGAATTTAACTTTAATTGCCAGTTTGCTTGAAATACATCTCTGTGTGTGTGTGTCTGTGAAAGAGAGAGAGAGAGAGAGAGAGAGAGAGAGAGAGAGAGAGAGAGAGAGAGAGAAATACAAAAATAATCCAGACATAATAAAGAAAAGTTCTTATTCCGTTTCTTATAGTTCTTTAAATCTACCTTGTCAGGCATAGACAATTTGGACGCCATGTAAAAGCCATTGGCAAACAGGGGTTAACCCACATTTTATGAGATGTTGAATGACTAAAAAAGGCTTTTGTCCCCTCCCACCAATAATCAACATGTATCTGTTCCAGTTTTGTTTTTGCTGTTAGTCAACAAGCATTTATTAAGTGCCTACTATATGGCAGGGACTGAGCTAAGTACTGAGATACAACGAAAGACAAAAGTTGTCTTTGCCCTCAAAGGGATCACATTCTAATGGGGAAGAAAACATGCATATAACTAGGTACAGACAAGATACATCCTTTTCATGGATGACAGTGATACTGTGAACCTGAGTGACTGGGGGTAGGGTGACAGCTTCAGGAGTAATAGGGAAATTTAGAAGAGGGGAAGGTTTCAGGAGAAAGGTGAATTCTGTTTTGTATGTGTTAAGTTTCAGATGGCTCTGGGACAACCATTTTGAAATTCCCTTTAAGCAGTTGGCAATACCAGACTAGTACTTTGGAGGCAAGAACTCGTGGGGGCTGATAAGATCACCAAGCCAGATAGCAGAGAGAGAAAAGAGAAGAGCTCCTGAGACAGTCATGAGATGACCCCACCCTCCCCCACCATTATAACAGTGCTCTGACAGTTTATGGGGAAATTGTCATCTTTTAATAGGAGAATTGGGATGTACTGTGGCAGTATTTTCCCCAGGCACATACTGAGGTCTTAAAAAACCTTTGTTAATTTAATTTGACTTCCTAGAGTGTAGAAAAAAGAAGTCAGGAAAACTTTTTACATTTTTGTTTTAAACTAATTTGTTTATTTGGCACTATATAGGATATTAGAATAGCTTGGCATCTGAGACTTTTTTTCCAATGCCTTATGAAATGTGGCATTATGAAATAGATTTCTTTTGGGAATGACCTAATACAGCAATCAAAATCAATTCAGCATCAACTTTTACTACAAGGGCAGCTAGGTGGCGCAGTGGAGAGAGTGCTGAACCAGACTCAAGAAGACTTATCTTCCTGAGTTCAAATCTGGCCTCATATACTTACTTGCTGTGTGACCCTGGGCAAGTCATTTAACCCTGTTTGCCTCATTTTTCTTATCTATAAAAGCGCTGGAGAAAGAAATGGCAAACTACTCTCTTATCTTTTCCAAGAAAACCCCAAATGGGGTTACAAAGAATCAGACATGACTAAAAAACGTTTACTGCATGCCAAATTATTTGGATTTTTTTTCCCTTTGTTTCATGGGCTGGTGACGAGCCTCTTCACATTTAGGCTTATCTTTTGGACACAGACTCACTCTGTCCCTGGGACTATGTTCTAAGCCTTTCCGCCCTAGAAGAACCTGCCAGCTATTTTGAGAGATCTGTGACCTCATTACTAATAATAACTGTTATGATAGCTAACATCTATATAGAGTTGACCATGTGCCAGGCACTAAATGTCTAACAATTATTATCTCATGTGAGCGTCACGACAATCCTGGGCGGGGATAGGTGTTATTATCCCCATTTTATAGATGAGAAAACTGAGGTAAACAGAGGTTAAGTGACTTGCCCAGGCTTATACAGCTAGAACGTATCTGATACCATATTTGAACCCAACCCTGACTCCAGCCTGGATGTTCTCTCTACTTTACCACCTAGTGCTCTATCACTGATGTGGGTGCTTCCTTCAGTGATACAGAATGCCACCTATCCACACTTTCTGTTGTGCAACTCTTCCTCCATAAATCTACCACAGAGCCCCACCTGTCATGCTAGGGGGCTTCTAGTTCTTTTGACATTGTGTGAGATGCCAGTGGAGTACATGAGCTTTCTATTGCTTATCCCTGGTTCTCCATCTATGACTGGCTTGTCTTCTTTTCTGGTCATACATGTCCCTAATGACTTCCTTTAAAATGTCAGCCCAGCTAGTGGGGAGGCTAAGGCTGGTGGGTCAGTTGAGCTCCGCAGTTCTGAGCTGCAGCAGGTTAAGCCAATCAAGTATCCAAACAAAGTTCAACATTAATATGATGAGCCCACAGGAGTGGGGGCCACCAGGGCTGCCTAAAGAGAGGCAAACCGGCCCAGGTCAGCTGTCCTGGGATGAGCCTCTGAATAGTCATTGTAACCAGCCAGTATGAGATAGGGAGACCCAGCCTTTAAATAAAAGCCAAATGCTTTCTTTCCTTGTTCTCTCTTTGCTGATAACATGTTGTAGCCTACTTGGAACCAATATGCCCTTCAGTTTATTCTTTGGAGAACTGTTGTGTCCCATAATTTGCAGCTCTACTAGAATTTTGGGGGTCATTAAAAACACTGTACAATTTCCTAAAGGCATTTCCACCTGTTTTCCATCTTCTGTTCATTTTTGGGTCTAGTTGGTCGTTCATCTATAATGTCTGTCCAAGGATTGGTGGGTGAGTTCATGGGTTTTCCATTACAACTGCATATTAGACAATAGGCATTTTTCATTGAGTAATTTTTTTTTTCCCACATAGGTAAAGGCTAAGCTCCTTTTGAGTTAGTACGGATTTCACTTAGTAGGCTCAGCAATGTTCTGGGGCATTAAGCAATCAGTACAATCTTGGCCACAATGGGATCATCTGGAGGGCCCCACCATCTGTAGGGATGGTGTAATTTGCACTGGATTAATTCATGAGCATTACAAGTACCTTTGGCAAGCAGATGTCCCTATTTTATGCCTTGCTTACTGTAATCAAGCAAATGAATGTTGGGGAAGAACCTATAATGAACACTTTATTCTTTTAGAATAGTCAACTAACAAAAGCCCAGGAGGCTGTTGTATTCTCTATGCCTTTCAGCCAATTGTGTGACTGTAAAGATGTAGTCTGCTGTAGAATATCATTTGAGAAAGTCCATTTCTTAGCCTTATCTTTAAGAACTCCCTTATCGCATGAGTAGATTAATAAATATTTGTAGAGATAGGAAAGTAGACATATTTTTATTTTCTCAATTGCCTTTTATGGGGGAAGGGTAACAAGGTCTGAAACTATTTCCAGCCCTTTGGTATCCCCCCAACTTGATCACTTGGTGTTTTTTATAACTGTGGTGCCTTCATCATGGACTTCTCTGTACTTGGTCTAGTGCCTGTCTTTGTTTTATTTAATGTTGGTTCTACTTCCTTGTTGCAGCACACTGAAAGTATTGGGAAGTTAGGATCCAAATGTGATAGCTTCACTGGCCGATTTTGTTCATTTTTGTCTGTTTTTTTGTTTTCCTTTCTAGACACTTAATCCTTACGTTAGACACCTCGGGAGGGGAAATCTTTTGGGGCCACTAGGATTTTACTAGTTATCGATGGAATAATATTTTAACAGACACACATTAGCTTTATCATTTAATACTTGGTAGAAATGGGATTCAGGATGGGAGCTTGAAGGGTGGGGGCAGGGGATATGGATAAAGATCTCGGGTAGGTCTGAGTGAGCAAAGAAAAATAAACCACTTATTTTATAATTTTTCGGAACAGTTGTTAAAACTAAAAAGTTGTTACCAAAATTTATGACTTCTTTTGGTTATTTTAATAGCTAATCATGAATATGTGACATACAAAGATAAACCTGCCTTGAAACCCTACTTTAGTATCATAGCAACATTCATGAGATTTTAATGACCTAAAACAGGGGTGGGAAACCTGATCTAAAAGGTTCTAAAATCAAGGAGTTTCTGATCCCTTTCTGAACAATTTCACCCCACTGAGTACTACTCTTTCAATTTAATCATTTGTTTTTCCCCCAGGTACCTTGTTTGCGTGTATTGCTTTCTTAGAGACACTGGTTGGAGTTATTGCAGTTTCTGCCTTCAATGGCATTTATTCAGCCACTGTTGCTTGGTTTTCAGGATTCACTTTTATGTTCTCAGCTGGTCTCTTATTAATCCCAGGAATCAGTCTATGGTATGTCAATATTTAAAAATCGTTTAACTTAAGTATGTTAAAGTCAGCATAAGAATGTGAAAGTCTTTTGACCTAGCCTACCAGTTAACTTAGGCAATTTGCACAAGTCGCGCATTATAATGTACTCTTCTCAAGAATGTTTAGCCTTAATAAAATTTGTCAATAATTTGAGTGGAAGAGGAAAGATTAAGACATAGATGGTCATAGATAACAGCACAAAGAAAAAATAGTGATTAATAGGGGAACACAAAGATGTTAACTATTATCTCCTTAAATATAGTAAAAATTATTTGATTAGCACACGAGGATAGAAATATGTTTTAAAACCACAGGAAGGCACTTTAATACCTGTTCAGCCTTTGACAAATCTTCAATTTCTCATCTGTGAAATAAGGAGGTTGGAACTTTACTTTCAATTTGGACATTCTGCTATTGAGAAGGATACTGATTTCATGGAAAATAAATTCTTTCAGATAATATCACCTAAGCCAGAATTCTGCCTGGATAATTGACTAAATTTATAAAAACCAGATAGTTCACTGGGCAGGCTATCAGGAGACCTGAGTTTTCATTCAAGTGCTAGTGGATTCATTTGTGACCCTATGTTTATATCTGAATATAAAAAGAAAGGAATTCATGGATTTAGAGCTGGAAGACCCTTGAATCCAACCCCCTCAACTTACACATGAGGAAACTGAAATACAAAGCAGTTAAGGGACTGACCCATGGTCACACAGCTAGTAAGTGTTGGAGGTGAGATTTGAAGACTCCACATCCACTACCTTATCTGCTATGCCATGTATTCATAAGTCCAACATTATGAGAAAGTGTTGAAGAATTAAGATCAGAAAAATGAACATAGATTCACATTTCCTTTTGTTTTCCAGATACTCCAAATCATGTCATCTGGGTCATTGACAGCTAGAAAAGGAGGAACTATCTATAGTATTATTGCTATGTACATAGTTTATATATAGCTTTATATATATATATATATATATATATTATATATAAACAGATGTAATAACATCACTATACCGTGGACCTAGCAAATCAGTTCTACAAGCGTAGATATATGTAGATTTATAGATATGTATTATATATATTATGTATATATGTAAGTGTGTATATACATATATGTATATGTATGTATATTTGTCATAGTATATTCAGGGAATTGAACTAGACACTCAGCTATCTCTCTCTGCTCCACTGGAAATGGTGGATAATATAGTGGAAATGTACATGGGGCAGGGCAACAGTTAGAATCATGTTCCAGTCTTTGTTTCCTTTTCCCGAAGTACTGAGGTGCCATGGTTGTTGGGGTGAGGGGCAGGCAAAATGCTTGTGTTCTGGTTTATCAGATGTATGCAAACAAAAAGTCTGTGCTCCTGGCATCTTGATTATTGAGATGTTGTTTAGTTGTTTCAGCCGTGTCTGACCCTTCCTAACCCTATTTGGTGTTTTCTTGGCAAAGATATTGGAGTGGTTTGACATTTTCTTCTTCATATCATTTTAGAGATGAGGAAACTCAGGCAGAGTTAAGTGACTTGCCCAGGGTCACACAGCTAGTGTCTGAAGCTAGATTTGAACTCAGGTCTTTCTGACCTGATCCAGGACTCTATCCATTGTGCTACCTAGCCACCCAATTGAGATATTACATTGGTTTAATAAAAATTAATGTTCTTCTCAATTTCATTAAAAAGAATTCTTATTGAAAATCTGTATTCTTTTTTCTGATATACTGTATTTTTATTTTGTTAAACATTTCCCAATTATATTTTTTATTTTTTCTCAATTACATGTAAACAAATTTTTTAACATTTGTTTTTGAAAATTTTGAGTTCCAAATTCTCTCCCTTCCTCTTCTCCCCCCTATTGAGAAGACAATTTGATATAGATTCTACATGTGCAGTCATGCAAAACATTCCCATATTATGTTGAAAATCTTTAAATGTATGAGATATATAGAAGCCATCTGTATCAACAGCCCATGTAGAGTCTTACTTAAGATGAGTTTGATAAAAAGGTTTCCTGAAATCTTGTTATCCCTACAAAGCTAAAATGTGCTTATTAAAATGGGAATATTACCAGCCCCTCTGGCTGCCGAAAACAGAGTCAAACAAGTGGCTTCAAACTGTCTCAAAAGTGTCAGAGACTTAGTCTCATATGGAAGATAAAGCTGAACCAGCTCTTCTGTCAAACCATGGTTCTCTTGTTCTTCCTCCATGCTGTGGTTTCCTACTGAGGCTATAAGGAGGCAGGTAAAGAAACAGAGGAGCACGGGACACAGGATTTTAGATTTGGAGCTTGAAAGGATCTTAGAAGTCAAGCCCAACCACTGAATTTTGCAGATGAGCAAACTAAGCCCCAGGCTCATGGGGATATTAAGTTATCCAATGGAGTGGGATTTGAATCTAGATCTTCCTGACTCCAAGTCCTGTATTCTATCCACTACACTACCTTTCTTCCCTCCCTCTTATTTCATACAGGAACCTTCTTTCACTTTCCTCCAAGACAGTGAACTGCATTTTATTCAAAATGACACTATGTATGCCTCTATACTGCATGATTTGCTAAGACTGTTGGCTAGGTTAGATGGAATGCAAATTACTGATATACTCAGTAAATTGCTTTATCTGTTTGAAAACATTTTATTCATTATCTATTTATAAATTATTTTTTTCTTTTTGCAGTGTTATAATGTGTACTAGGTGGGAAGAAGAAGACCGTGCGCTCCTTATACAAGAAGAATCCAGGGAAGACAATGTAATCGACTGAACCATTATGATTTTTTACCTATTCATTAGCACCGTCATACGCTCTACCTCTATGCTAAATGAAGTGATGGAGCATATGGTTCTCTACCACACTGTTAACTAACTCACTGCTAACTTGAAAATAAACCCCTACCAATCAGGGACCATATTTTGTTTTTGCACTAACTTTTAAAGGATGCTATCTGTGCACATTGAGCATTAGTATTAGAGTGATGCTTACAATGACACATTAATACCAATACAGAAATGGAATTTTTCAATGAGCTGCTTCCCTTTTTCTTTTTGATGCTTAAAAAGGGACATAAAACATAAGGAGCCAGGGAAGCTGCTGAAACCCAGGATCTGGGAACTCCAATCCTGTGATATCAATGTTTACCTCCCAAACAAAATACATGCCACCTTTTGTACCTTGGGGCTTTTCATCTGTGTAGCTTCTAAGGCAATGGTGACCTACGTCTCAGGGATGTTTTGATGAATAACTAATGGAAATAATAAAATAATAATAAATATGACATAGTAGCACTTTGTAACTGGTATGATGCATTGCACTTAATAAGTGCTTAACAAATGTTTATTGAATTGTCTCTAGTGGCAGTTAACACAATTTGGAATAGAATCACCCCTAAAATTGGCTATCGTGTTATGGCTAACCCAAATTTGGTTATGGCCAAAATTCTGAACCTCCAAAAGACAAGCTGTCCGACAGCACTATAATTTTTTAAAAAAAATTCTGGTATTCCTAATTTTGTACATAGTGATGGTTTGAATACGGGAATGTAGGCTTTTAAAATCAATTTTTAAAATCTTTCAAAAAATAAATTAAAAAACAATGTGAAGCAACTTTTGTATGACTATATGTTATTCTTTTCTGTAAGATTTTCATGCTAAATAATGCCTATAATTTTAACTGTATAAACAAAGACCAGAGTAAGCACTTAATATTGAAATAGAGGATGCCCCAAAAGTATCAGTGCTATTTTTAAGCGTTAAATATCAGAAATATAAATGCTACAAATTTGAAAGGTTAAAAATGTTAAAATATTGGCAAGTTTCTTAATGAATTCAACATAATTACTGTCCCATTTTAGAAATCATTTGTCTATTTTTGAACTCTAAAAATTTCATCCATTGCTGCTTAGTGACTGAGCAAATGCAAAGAATTGCATTTGGAATCCCAGCTTTAAGATCGTGAGAGATCGAGGTTTTGATGCCTTTGGAACAGTTTTGATGTGACCTCACAAGAAGGTGTCTCAGTTGATTAAAATGGCCAAACAACAGTACCTCCACTGCTAATCCAAGGTCTGAGAAAGTGTCATCCACAGGGGGTGGAGCCAAGAGGGCAGCTGGAAAGCAGGGACTTGCATGAGCTCCCCTTAGATCCCTGCAAACACCTATCACAAATGGCTCTGAACAAATTTTAGAACTGCAGAACCCATGAAATAGCAGACGGAAGCAGGGCTCCAGCCTAGGACAGCCTAGACGATCGCTGGGTAAGGTCTATTGTGCACAGAGCTGGGAGTGGAGTGGAGCAGAGCTCAGCGTGGGCTGCGCCAGACGGGGAGCTACCGGACAGAACAGGCCCTAGCACCCTGAATCAGTGCACTGTGGCAGTTACCAGACTTCTCAACCCACAAACACCAAAGCCAACAGAGGTTAGTGGGAAAAGCTGGGGGATTGAGCCACCGCCCCGGGAGCAGCAGCGGTGGTGCAGCTACAGAACTACAGCTGCAGTTGCTTCTGTCTCCAGGCCCACCTGGTAGGAGGAATTAAGTGGCAGATAAGAGCAGGAGTGCAGAGCCTGCTTAAGAGCTGAGTCAGGTCCAGGTTGGTGGTTCTTGGGGGAGGAGGAGTGCTGGTATGGCAGAGCTTGCTGTGAGAAATACCTCCGAAAAGAACAGCGTATCCCCTCAAGCTTGGAACAAAGTACTCTCTACTTTACAAGCAGTCATACCCTTATGAAAAACTCAAGGGTCAAGTAGTTGGCTGGGAACATGGCCAGGCAGCAAAAACGGACTCAGATTCAGACTCAGACTTTGGAATCTTTCTTTGGTGACAAGACCAAAACATACAGCCAGAAGAAGTCAACAATGTCAAAGAGCCTACATCACGGTAGAGCCAAGATGGACGCATGAAAATAGCATCTTACCAGAGCTCTCACAAGTTCTGTCAGATTCCTATAAAAAAGTGAATTCGAGCAGATTTGAGAGAGTTAGAAACCACGAGCAGTCTGAGTGGGGCAAATTTCCCAGCCAGGAGAGTTTGAAAGGCCGAAGGAACAAATCTGTGGGCTAGGAGAGCACTTGGCGTGCAGAGCTGCTCCAGATAGCACCAAAGCAGAAGTGGCCATCCGGGAAACCCATGTGGGAGACAGGCTGGGAGAAAGACGGGCACTCGAAACCAGAGGAGATCCCCAGGCCTCCCAACACAGGACGGCAGTCTGTGGAAGTGACAAGAGGCAGCGCAACACCACCGGCCATGAGACATCAAGTCCTGAGGCTTGCAGCCCAAAGGTATGAAACGTGGCTTCTTGAACTTCTAGGAGACATAATGGCCAGGTAAACGGCTCTAATCCCTCCCCTTCTCACCTAGAGAATTCCTCAGAAAAAAATAACGCTGGAATAGAGGAGACAGAAGTGGGGCTTCAGTGGCCAAGTAGTGGGAGTACCTGAGTCCCAGAGGGGCAGAGCCAGCAGGGGTCAACACCAGGAGCCCAGACATACTCTTGCTCCCCCAGGGTAAGTGCCAGACATCAGTTCAAAAAGCAAAGAGCTGAGACCATTGCTGAAGAGCAACAGTGCTGGAGAGCAGCCCCAGGGGAAGAGGAGACTTAGGGCAGCCAGACCCCCTACCCCACACCCCAGGAAACTGAAGGCTATAATTCACGAAGCCAACAACTACACTCACAATCCCCAGAATAAGAAAGCTGGGACGAAAGCCCTGAGCCCCAAAAGCAGAAATTTATTGTAAAGCCAGGAAAAGGCATTAAACCAACATGAAGAACACAAAAAACCGAGGACCATTGATTCTTTTTATGGAGACAGGCATGATCAAAATATCAATTTGGAAGAGGAGAGCAATAACACTATACCCACATCTGATACCTCAAAAGGTAGTGTGAACTGGTCTCAAGCCCAAAAAGCATTACTGGAAGAGCTAAAGGAGGATTTTAAAAACCTCCAAATTAGGGAGGTAAAAAAAAAATGGAAAAAATATACACTGATGAAATCAAGTCCCTAAAGAATAAGATTGGTGAAATGGCTACGAAGACTCAGAATCTAAATAGAGAAAGTGATACCCTGAGAGGTAAAATCAACCAATGGAAAAGGAGACTCAAAAGCAAAATGAAGACAGTAACTCATTAAAAATTAGAGTTGAGGTGGAGCCAAGATGGCGGCTGGAAAGCAGCGACTAGCATGAGCTCCCCGCCAAGTCCCTCCAAAAACCTATAAAAAGTAGCTCTGAACCAATTCTAGAACTGCAGAACCCACAAAATAGCAGAGGGAAGCAGGGTTCCAGCCCAGGACAGCTTGGATGGTTGCTGGGTAAGGTCTATCCTGCACGGAGCTGGGAGCGGAGTGGAGCCAAGCAGAGCCCAGAGCGGGTGTGTGTGTAAATATATACATATATATATATATATAGATATATATAGATATAT
>CM053622.1:661878899-661936523 GCA_028646595.1 Phalanger gymnotis
TGTTACACAAAAAAAGAGAAGAGTGGTGTCGATCTCTTCCTCTGCTAAGCAAAGCCTGTTAAAGTTACAGGGTTGGAGGGCCTTGTCTCCAAATAGATATTGTTTTTCCTAAGAGATTTTATTTTAAGTGTGTAGGTGGCCTATGTTCAAACCAGTGGGGTGTCAATGCAAAGATGATATAACAAAATGAGGTTAATCAGAACACCTGTTTTATGCTCTTATGATGATCCCTCTAAATATACAACAAAAATTTGTTCTCCATATTTAAGAACTAAGGTTCAGTTTTTCTTACTGCCTCACTTTAAAATATTCAGTTCCTCAAAATAACATGGTTACATAACAATAGAACAACATGGACCAAACAAATTCAAATTACTGATAGGACATGTTAGCCATAAGAATAGTTATGTAAATATCAGTACTTTTCATGCTTTACACAACGAATCACAATCAAAAGACAACTATAAGCAAGATGCTGTTCCTCTATTTTCATTAGCAACATATTTCTCTTACAGTAAACCAAGTTTGTATTCCACCATCATGTGTGGTTCTCCCATTATTTCACTTTGTGATGGATCTAAAAAACAATGAAAAAAAATTAATGTAGACTCAAAAAAGAACCAGAATGAAACATTCATGCTTGCTTTCCTATGCTAAGTACTTTCCAAACTTATACTAACTCTAACCCACACACTGATCATTACTCATTCTGACACTGTCTTCTATTATATAATAACTCACACTCAACAGAGACCAGAAGCTGAACTTTCACTGAATGTTAAAATTGAGACTACAGGTCAGCTAATTCAGTGCCCTCATTTTAGAGATGAGGAAAGTAAAGCCCCAGAAAAGTGTGATTTGTCCAAGATTGCACAGAGCCAAGACTTGCACCCAGGTCTTCTGACTAAAATGCAGCACTTTCCAACTCTCTTATGTGGACAATAAGGTCTGGAGCACTTATCCAATGTCACACAACTAGGGAACAAAAGGGGATTTTACGCCCAGGTCTTCTGACTGTCAGCCCAACACTCCTACCATATCACGATGCTGTAAGAAGCTTTCAAGAACCTGGCGTCACCTGCGTACAAAAGCACTGAAGTAGGACTTAAGTGACACTGGTTACCAGTGGAGGTGACACTGAGTTATCACTGTGCTCCTCTCCCTTTACAACACACAGAAAAATTCTACATTTGTTTCCTATAAAATTATTCATTATAACTTACATGTTTTATATAGTATTTAGGGCTAATGGAAATAAATCCTCATTACATGGCTCATAATAGTTATCACTCAGCCTTCAAATCACAAAGCTATGGAGTTTTAAATAAATGCTTTTATATAATGAAAGAAAGCATCAGAACCAAACTTTCTTCTTTCATTGTAATAGGAAGTTTATCAGAGTCTGAGACCTTAGTTTTTCCTGAATTTAAGAAATTCCTACAGGGAAGATTCTCAAAGAGAAAGATCCCTTAACTATGCTGCTGTTGTGTCCACAGCACTTCCTCACCGGATATCAGCAGCAAAGCAAAACTGATGCAATCCAATTAGAATTCGTTTGTCTGTTTCTATAGAACTGTTGGGGGCACAATGCACAGAAGTAGTATGGCTATCATCATATTTGTTTATTCTCCTGGGCCCCAGAGTACAGGATGTTGGCTATATTGTTCTTTGACAAAAGTCATTTACTTTTGAACAATAGCACTGTTTGGGGAAATTTGGTAAAAATGATGTATTTTCTCCCTGTACCCTATCATGCTTACAGAATTTCAGAAAGTCGCTAAGAAGAAAAATAAAAGCCTTTCTTTTCAAAAAGAATTTTATTCAGGAGAGGGAGAAAATTTAAAATGCAAAAGCTTGTGGAACTGAATGCCGTAAACTAAAAATAAATAAATAAATTTAATAAAAAAAATATAAAAAAAGAATTTTACTCCACTTGTTCCTATGCCATTTTTCTTGCTAATACTTATTAACTCTGTTGCTAACTGTGTGATATATCTAAGCATACAACTTAATGCTTAAGATTATAATGAAAATGTGCTTGATAAAAATGTACATAGATTAAACTGATTTGAAAGCAGTAAGAGTTGATTTAATTTTTAAATCTCTGGTATATATGACAATATGCTTACCATTAAGAATATCTTCAAATCCAATACTTTCATCATTACCCCTCAAAATATCCAGAGAGAGGTTCGAGCTCTGAAGAAATGGAAGACGCTGGACCTGCAAGAGATATGGTGTGAAGGGGAAAAAATATAAAACAACACAAAATACTCAAATCCTAGGGAAAATGTGGTTGTACAATTATATGTTACTTAAAAATGCTATAACCTGCCAAGGAAAACATTCACTTAAAGTGCACTATCTCTTTCCCAGCAGCTCACTCATCATAATAGGTGCTTAATTCTATTAAATAAATAAAAGCTAAAAATACGTCAAATTGTCTTTCACACGAAGATACAAGAAAAGAGAAGAAAAATGAAGTCTTATTTTTCTTAAATTCACAATTGTATTTTGGCAATAGGATAAAAATGTCAGAAAATACTGCTAAAATACAAAACTGTAGCTTTTTGTTTATAGTTATCCACTGTCAAAGTTGACTCTCCTCTTTGTCTATCAGTCTGATCTGACAATTGATATTCACATGCTATGAATGAAATGCTATCAAGTAAAGTCTAAGAATAAACAAATATGATGACAGCCATACTACTTCTGCACATTGTGCTCCCAACAACTCTACAAAATTTGTGCAAACGTAATGTCACTTGCTGGTAGGCATATTGTTTTGTACCATTAAATATACAAAAGGAAAGATGCACAGGACCTTTTAAGAGATGTTGCAGCTTAGAAATAGTGATCTCATTAATGTTTACTTTGTGAATAGACAACCACGAGTAACAATGGAGGAGGAATGACTGTACATAAACTTGGTTCGTGTTTGTAATTTAAGACTTACAAAAGTTAAACAGGCATATTTAATGATTTATACAACTGTTATTATGTAACATGGTAATCGGGCATAAATATAAAAGGGCTGTTTGCCATTAGTAAAAAATGCCTAACTTTTTAATATAGCAAAATCAAAATTTTTACTATTTTTTCTTTTCTTTATTAGCTCCCTAATATCTTTAATTAGAACTTATGCTGACATTTTCCCCAGATACTATGAACCATTACACAAAAATACATTTCACCAGGTGTCTCTAAGATCCCATCAACTTTTAATGCCACTCTATTCCCCTCCCCCAGGAGTATCCTGACTGACAAAGAACAGAAGTCAATAGAACTATGGGTGCCCTAGTAGAGTCTGCTTATAAAGCATGATCACCAGGCTACGGTGACGGGAAATAGGAACCAAGGAATATAATGGTGGGTTAAAGGACATGGTAAAAATAGGTCTGGACACGTGGCATACAGAAGTCTTAGCGACTAAGGAAAAAAATTAAGAGATGCACGAAAAAAGGAGGTGACTCAACAGTGTTCTGATAGGGAAATATAGCACCTAGAATTGGAAGAGACCTTAAAGGTCCCAGATTCCAAAATCTTCCCTTTAGAAATGAGAAAAGAGTGGATAAGGAACCTGCCCCAAATCACAGAAGGGTTAAGTTCCAGAACTAGAAGTTGAACTAAGATGCTCTAGTTCAAAATACACTGCTCCCAACAAGAGATGTAAAGTGAGAGTGTGGAAAAGGCAAGAAGCTGGCGAGGCTAAACTCCGTTGTTACGGAAAGAAGACAATAATACCTGGACATATCATAGAATTCTTTACTATTGTTATCCTACGTGGACAGTGACACAGCTTAAGAAAAATGCTTTGAATCTTGTGACCTGCAAGAGATAACCTAATCAAGGCTATGAGAAGAGGAATTCTGACAGAAAAGGCATTTGTGACAGGACTGTGAAAGGGATGTCAGAACAGGCAAGATGACAAAAGCATACACCAGTTTTAATATATAAGAAGGAGAGTTCTAAACGTCACTCAGTTAATGGGGAATTAGGATTTTGGAGTTTAGTGAGTACCAACATTTCCTAATCCTGACATATACTGTTGCTATCCAAGTCGTAATCAATAATCTATGAAAAAAATGAAAGCAACATCAGGCTAAGTATAGATAACTTGAGGCTAATTGTAATTGAAAGAAAATAGCTTTAGTTTTAAGGGGGAAAAAAAGTGTTTAATAGGCAGAAGAGAAAACAAAATGGGAGTGAGTATAATTTAGTTCCTAAACATTGTCAAAATCTTATCCCAAAAGAGGGTGTAATTAAATGACACTGACTCATGGAAGACACGAATGCTGGAGGTGAGATAACTCAATTCTCAATTTTTTCAAAGAATAAGGCAGAAAATCCACTGCTGAGATAAACAAACCTGTTTCACTGCCTTGAATTCCATCTGTAACTTCAGGGGAGCGTATAGGCCTTGGATATTCCTCAGTGTGGAAAAATTCATTTTATCCTGATTGAGCTGGAACTACAAGAGACAAGCATTTTAAAATGTTGCTTGAGTTTTTCAAGAGACATCGGTGAATGCGTGTGAAATTCTACTTGGATTAAACATATCATTCATCATAAATGAAATAAAATAACTGCTAAAAATAATTATTTTAATCCCTTAAAAATTCAAATATTTTACACACATATTTAATAGATCTATTTATTTGGCAACAAATGCAGGTAAAGTCTCACTTTAGGCAAAGGTGTTAGATGAAATTGTGATCTATAAAGGTGGTAAAGTGTGAGTTTTGTTCACATTATGTAAAGGTACTTCCATTTATAGGTGAGGAGTGTTGCCCAAAGGTCATCAGAAACCTTTGCTGACATAGTGCTCCCCCCACCAAAAAAAAGTATGATATTTAGCAAAAATTACACTTTGAGAGGAAAAAATTTAAATAGTTTCTAAAAAATAAATGACAATTTCACAAAAGGATATACTGTCATATCTATTTAACTCTCAAAATTTTAGCTAATTTTTTGAAGTAGTGCAAAAAGTCTACGTCTTTTTCAAATAGCAACTTTTTGTTGAACTGCTCTTGAACGAATACAAATGACAATTACATAGAAAGAAATTTCTATGAGTTCCAGAAACATTCATTTATTCCTTCATCTATTCAACGAGCAATTATTAAATACCTGTTATGTTACTAGATTCCTTTAAACACAAAACTCTTACTAATATTAGTTTTGTATATTGGTTTTTATTTGCAAAAATTTAATTTATACAAAACTTTTCAAGATTTTATCTATCACAGAAAAGTTAGCAACTGATGTTAGCAAGAAATATTTACTCAGAACCTAATATATGCAGTGCCGTGCCAAGTGATGTAGAGTACAGTAAGATATGTATCTGCCCTCGAAGAGCTTACAGTCCAATTGAGAAGTCACACCATAGTAACAAAAATATAGCTGTAGTAATCTCTTATTCTGTATATGTATACATGCATATATGTAGAGGAATCATGGCATACTACACAGGATTAGTTTCAGGATCAGGAATAGTCAGGTTCAAATATCATCTCTGACACTCACATGTCATTTAACTTAACTATGCTTCATGCTACTGCCTAGGATAAGCCATAGATAGGTTCCTTTCTGTGTTAGTGGAAGGGGATCCTACATCAAGCAGCAGGAATTTAAATGATGAGATACTAGAGATCAGAAGACCAGTCAGGGGTCTACTGCACTGATGAGGTGTAAGTTACAGAATCTAAGTTTGAAGGGAATAAGAAGTCATCTAGCAAAAGCTACCTAAGAAATTTTTCCCATCGCAGCTGTGGTAGAAGTCACCCTCTAGCCAAGCACTCTTAGTGAAGGGAGTTCAGTAATTTGCAGTTACTTTTCCCACTGTTGGACCTTACTAAAAGAAAGTCCCCCGGACCATTCAGCTATGGGTTCTAGTTCTTATTTCTGAAACAAGAGAGTCTACTTCCTGTCACATGATACTCCGTACAGCTGAAGACAATTGTCATATTCCCTCACTAGTCTTCTTTTTCCAAACCAAACATCTCAAGTTCCTTCAGTTATTCTTCACGTGATGTTTTCCAGCTCCTTCTTCACCTTAATCACTTCCTTTTGGTTATATTCTTTTAAGTTTGTAAAATGTGGTTACCAAAACTCCACACAATAACTCCGATGTGTGGTCTGAAGAGCATAGAGGGACCTGTCTTTTATCAAGGCATTGTATTTCTATTGTTTGAAATTGTTTTTGTCTTTTTGTTAGTGGACATGTGCCAGGCATTGTCCTCTCACACTGTTCCTTATCAGAGTCCCTTTCAAAAGTTTCATTGTGGCATAAAGGTGGCCCTGAATTCTCAAGGGCCATCCCAGAATAATGCAAGCCCAAACCTGGAATATAAATTCATAGTTTAAGAACCAAGCTAGCTAAATTAGAAGAAACTTTTCACTACAGTGCTGGCCATCAAGTATTGGTATGTTTTGGAGAAAATATCACTTCAGTTTTAGACATGCTCATTTTGAAGTGTAAGAAAGGAGCCCAGTAGAAAAAAACAAGGCTAGAGAGATACATTTTAGTCTCAATAACAGAAAAGTGATAATTAAATTTGGCGTGGTAGATTAACCTCTGTGAGTAGGAAAAATATAAGAGCAGGACTAAACTCTGACTACCTCCCAATCTAAGCTCCTTGAAGGCAGACCATCACATTTTTTTTACTTTTTATTTCCAGAAAAATGGCATAGCACAAGTAATAAGACAACTAGTATTGCAGTCAGAAGACCTAGGTTTCTCTCTCATCTTTGACATGTACAGTCCAGCACATATACCTGTAGACTAACTATAAGACCCTGGGCAAGTTACTTAACACTCTCAACAATGCTCAGGCAACTAACTCTCTTAAGACTAAGTTTCAGGCAAAGTACAGATTTACACTGATAAAGAATTTTTTTTTTTTTGCACACTAGTCACGTTGTACAGGAGAATTATAACATGGGAGAAACCATGAGAAAGAACACAAAACAAAGCAAAGCAAATAGTCTGCTTTGCTCTGGATTCAGATTCCATAGTTCTTTCTCTGGATGTAGATGGTATTTTCCATCATGAGTCCTCTGGAATTGTTTTAAGTCCTTGTATTGCTGAGAAGGGCTAATTCTTCTAATAGGGAAATTTTCCTCAGCATTTTTTCTTCAGTTCCTTAGATCAATAAAGTCACAGATAAGAGTCCCTATCCCTGTCCCAAGTACCCAACAAATAATATTAAACAATAATACTGTTTAATAAATTAAAGGATAAGGATAAAGTGAAGCTAAAGTCAGTAGAAAGTAAGCATCCATGCACTATTGTGTTAATTCAGAAAATTTATCATTTCACTGATCATTCATCACCCTCCCATGCTGAAGTACCCCGACACTGTTTTCTTCTTGCTTATTTGACAACTGCTACTCAGTCTATTTTGTTAGATCTTTATCCAAGTCATACCCACTTACCATGGATATCCCCCAAGGTTCTGACCTGAGCCTCTTTTCTAATTCTCTCTCTACACTCTTCATTTGGTGATTTCATCAATTCCCATGGGTTCAATGATCACTTCTATGCAGAGGATTCCCAGATTTATATATCTAGCTCCCTCTTTTCTGAGTTCCACATTACCAATTGCCTTTTTGACATCTTGATCTGAACATAAGAATCTGAAAACTCAACATGTTCAAAATAGAACTCATTATCTTTCCCCCTGAAACAGTCCCTCTTTCCAGTTTTCTTTCTACACGTTACTGTCAAACCACTATCTTCCTAGGCATCCAGGCTTATAACTTTACCATCCTCAACTCTATACTCTCTCATCATATATCCAATGTTGTCAGATCTTGTAGTTTCTATCTTTAAAACATCTGCTGCCTTCTCTCCACTCACATAGCTAATATAAGGTCTCATATAGGCTTGCTTCACCTCTCACTAGACTGCTGCAAGTCTTCTAATTAGTCTTCATTCCTCAAACCTCTTCCCACTGCAAACTATTCACTCTTCTGCTGCCACAGTGGTTCTTCCTAAAGCACAGGTCTGACCATGTTACTCCCTCCCAGCTCAATGAGCACCAGTAACCTCTAGTATCTTCAAGATTAAATATAAACTCTTGTTTGGCATTTAAAGCTCTCTAAAACCTGGGCTCTTCGGCTCAGATTCAATCTAACTCAGCTCAGATTAATCTGGCCTACTAGCATTAGCTTCACAAATGCTCAGGCTCCGTCTACCCAATATGGCCAATCTTTAATAAACTTTGTTTTTCTTTGGCTGAGAAGGCTTGAGTCCAATTCATTCAGCAGGACCTAGCATGTTGGTATTTGGGGTCTTGAGCACCCCTCAACCCCAAACCGTATCGCTACTGTCCTCTGCCCTAGTCAGAAGGGAGGGCATTGATAAACTAGAGAAATGTACTGGGCAAATGAGGAACAATTAAAGGAATTTTGGAGGTAAGAAGATAAGGGAACAGAATCACCAAAGATCAAAAATCTTAAATATTTCAAAAGGAGATAAAATTAGTTTTTACATAAGTGAAAACTTCTTAACACCTAGAGCTATGCAAATATGAAATCTGCTGCCTTGGAAGTGATGGGAATGGGATCTGGACCCCAAAAAAGAAAAGCCCTGGACTTTTCCACGTAGCCCAGGTTCCAGGTGTTCACTCAGGGCAACCAGTCCTTAAAAAAAAAAAAACCAAAAAACCTTGGCTTCTTAACTTTCTTCCCCTCTATGCACATTACAATCCACCCAATCTGGCCTGTTTGTTGCTTCGCATACACACTAACCCCCACCTTTATGCTGCCCCCAGGCCTGGAATGCTCCCCCTTTTCCCTCTGCCTCTTAGCTATCCTGGCTTCTTCAAGACTCAGATCAAATCCTACCTTGTACAAGAGGCTTTTCCTGATCCATCCTTCTATCCCCTCTGTGTACCCCCCTCACCCATTAGTGCCTTCTGTGATTTTTTTCCATCTACTCTGTCTCTCTCTTACATGTACACTTATTTAGTATGCCTCCCTCCAGCCCTCTTGAATGTGAGCTCCTGAAGACAGTGACGTGTTTTGGCCTTTTTTTGTATTACCAGTGCTTAGCACATTATTTATCACATGGTAATAAAAGGCTTATTGACTATTCCTTGGCAGTGGAAATGCTTTAATACAATTACATAATAAGTTAAACGTTAGCAGGTGAATTTTTAATTTATGGGATAAGAATAAGAGAATCATGAATTTATTTACATACTTACATTTTTTTCTGATAATTCAAGAGGATGACTTGGCAAAAGTTCATTTCTAACACAAGAAAATCTGAAAATATAAAAAAGAGACTAAACCAGTCAGCATGCAAAATTCAAAATAACTTACAAAAATGTTACTTTTAAGGTACATTTCTGAAGGTTACACACATTCATCACAGGAAAACAACTCAAAACTAAAAAACAAGACGTCCCCCTCACTTGTTCTAAGTGAACTTAGGAATGCATAATATGAATGCACAAAAGTTTTCAGTTTCCTAATGGTGATTTGACATGTTGTGAAAAATATTCAGTTATAACATTATTTCAGATAAGAAATTGACTAAGCTTCTGAATTCTATAAAGGTCTATATATTTTAAAATGTATTTTCCCCATCTTCATGCTATACCACATGGAAAAATTCCTCAGCCCTGGAGTTATTTTTTGCTGCAACAATGCTATGTAGCTCCATTACTAGAGAATAGGGATCTCTGGTCACTCCCACCAGGTAAATTTTACATTTTTTCTTTACTTATAAATGAAGAGTCAAGGGTTAACTACAGCCAAGTTACAAGACTCATTTTATATGTGCTATAAATGAATAATTTACTTGCTTCTTCACCCCTTGAACTTTACTATTTGTAGTGCCATCATTCGTCCAATCAACCAGGCTCAAAACTTTGGAATCATCCTTTGCTCTCCTCCTACCTGTATCTATTCAATTAATCCTAAAGCCCTTTAAAAAACTTCCTTAGTAACGCCTCTCTCAGCTATTTCTTCCTTTCCATTTCCTCTTGGCCTGAACTCTAAACTTCTTATTGAAGCTCTCACCTAATAATTTCATTACAATAAGGCTAACCTTAATATTACTGACATACCCTCTCCGAAGAATATCATGGTTTCCAAAAGGTGCGCTAGCTGAAAGTTCAGAAACTGAAATACTGTCCTTTAGCTGAGATCCAAGTCCTCTGGTATTCTGCAAAATGAAAATGATTAGTTGTTACCAAATCAGCAATGAGTTAAGTTTATGTGCTTAATTTCTAAAAAGATTAAGGTGCTAACTATAAAAAAAAAGATGACTAGTAGATATATTGTATCATGAAATATATAAAATCATACTGTTTGATATAATTTTCATTACAGACAGTCATATAAAATTTATCTTCAAATTATATTGCTTAAGCACCACGTATATGTTATTTCTGCAGAAAATTTTTTAAAATCATTAGTAAACAAGATTAAATCTGGTTAGTATATCATTAATAGTTCCTATTATACTTATTTTATTAGTGATGTTATTAACTACTTTGTATCAGTAAAATCCTATTGATCTAAACACCAGATAAATCATATTAATAGTATTTTGTTTTACAAATTGGTTAGTGCAAGGTTTTTTTGGGTTTTTTTTTTGGATGTGTGATGTTTTAATGTATAATTTCCTTCAATGAAAAAGATGGTAACTTGTTAGTAACTTATAAGCTTTAGTTGCCTGGGTCAGTGAGAAGATAAATGCCTTGCCCAACATCATATAGCTATTATGTGTTAAAAGCAGGATTTGAACCCATGTTTATTTTTTTATTTTACACTAAATCTAGTCTTTGATATATTGTCCTTCCTCCCTTATATAGGTTAGTAATTTCTAGCATGCACAAAAACATCTCAATATAAAAACTGAAAAATGCAGGTAAGCTTTTTAATGGACAACCTGCTCAATGACCTTGAATAGCTCCCCATCATCTAGAGTCATCCAACTCCTCTATGGATGACAGTCTTTTCCCAAGTTACCCAGCACACCCCTCCCTTTCACTCCTCACTCATCAAATATTATTTTATTTCTTAAAAAGTTCCCTTCTTCTCTACTGTCATAACTATGAAAGAGGAAGGTGTGGAAGAGTTTTGGAGATAAGGATCTCTTCTCCACCCCCTAGGAAAACCATAAGAGGAAGGAAAAAAAATTGAGAGAATATTTGATAACAACACAGCTTACATAAATATATCAGGCGCATACATATAGTAACTAAACTATACCATGTAGGCTTACTATTTGCTAGACATTATGGCAATGGCTTTACGTTTATTATCTCATTGGATCCTTGCAACAACCCTAGAAGGTAGGTGTAAAATCTTCATTTTCCAGGTGAGGAAATCGAAGCAAATAGGGGTGAAGTGACTTGCTCTGGGTCATTTTAGTAGGTAGGTGCTATTATTCTCATTTTACAGAGAAGGAAACTGAGGCAAATGGGGGTCCATTGACTTGTCCGGGGTCATACAAGTACTGTCAGAGGCTGGATTTAAACATGGCCTTTCTGCCTGGAGGCCCGGCGCTCCACTGACTGCGCCACCTAGCAGCCTCCCATTTCACTTTCGGTTTTGTCCTTCCCAGCTTGAGGCCGGAGGCCCCGAGAGGGAGGCCGATGGGGAGAGTAAAGCCCAGGCCGTGCCATGACCAAGGCCATGGCTGCCGCGGCCGCTGCTGCTCAAGCTCCTCCCCGTGACTCGGCACAGGCCGGGCGCCGAGTCCCGGCCCCATCCCGCGGTACCTCGGGAAGCGTATGAAGGGCACCGTCACCTAGCGGGCCGCGGAGGCCACGACCCAATAATTGTCCCCAGTGGCAGAGAGAGGCTCGGGTTCCCCCAGCGCGGCGTAGCCACTATACTCACCATCTTCGTTTCGCCTGACAGCCGCCACCGCGCCGGTCCTCTTTCCCGACCGCTACGCAGCGCATTTCCATTTCCGTTTCCGCGGCGGACCCGTCTTCCTCCGCGCCCCGCCCGACATCCGCCGGAAGTGCGTCAGACCGGGCCTGGAAGGAAGAATAGGTTCAGGCCGTTCTGAGGGAGGTGGGGGCAGCGGAGGCTCCCACGCTTGGCGCTTCCCGGGGTCCGTGGGGAGACCGGAGGCTCTCCTGGGCCTGAGGCATGTGTTAGAGCGAGCGTGCGTCCTGCGCATCTGTGTAAAGGGGGGGAGGGAGGGACGGCTGAGGCTTGTGACCCTTTCCTGACCTTTCGTAACTATGTTTAAACCAGTCGCGTGCGAGGTGCAGACCAGGACTGGGAGCCCCGGGGGCTGAGTCCCCCCCACCCGTGGGTGGAGGAAACAGGGAGAAGGTTGTAGCTAAAGGTAAAAGAAGACAGGTTTGATTATGAGGCAGCTAGGTGGCGCCGTGGATAAGGCGGCGGACTTGGGAGTGAAGACCTGAGTTCAAATTCAGTCTCCCTGCCCATGTGGCCCTAGGCAAGTGATTTAACCTCTCTCATAGCTTCAGTTTCCTCATCAGTAAAATAAGGATAATTCTAGCACCTGCCTCCCAGTGTTGTGAAATGCTTCACGAACATCCCAAAGGCCACATAGTAGCTATTATATTATTCAGATACGAGAGTACCCCCACATGGCTCGGTGCCTGACAGCCTTTGGAGATCCATTGAGCATCTTCCAGAAGTGGCAGTCCAGGGACTGCAGCTTTATGAGTCAAATTGTAAACGAACATCGAATCCCTGTCATGGGCCGGGGACCCTGCTTGGCTCTAGGAATGCAAAGATTTAAAAAAAAAAAAAGCCTGCTCCCGAAGAACTTACTTTTCGTCTGAGGTTTGTAACTTGGAAGGAAACGCTTTCAAGATAATGATTTCTCAAGAGTGGGTTTGAAAAGGAGGATAGAGAGAGTCGGCACTTAAATCCAGGTCTTCCGGACTTCCAGATGAATTCAGTCAGTCGTGTCAGACTCTTGATGACCCCATTTGGGGGTTTCTTGGCAGAGATACCAGAGAGGTTTGCCGTTTCCTTCTCCAGCCCATTTTATACATGAGGAAACTGAGGCAAACAGGATTAAGTGACTTGCCCAGGGTCACACAGCTTGTGAGTGTCTGAGGCCAGAGTTGAACTCAGCAAGATGAGCCTTCCTGACCCCAGGCCAGGCGCTCTGTGCACTGCGCTGCTTAGCCATCCCTCAAAACCAGTATCCATCTACTTTACCTTGCAGCTTTTCGCCACACTTTACTGTGGGGAAAATATCCTGTAGCCTGGGTTCGCAAGAGTGCTGCCTCTTTTCATTACAACTAGTAATAAATATGTCCATGCCCTTAGATGTTTACTCAGAATGCTCTTCTGAGGTGGATTGTGTTAGTCTCATTTAATGGATGAGGAAATAGAATCAACTGGCAAGAAGGTGTCTAGTGGAATACCCTAAGGATCTGTGTTTGTACCTGTGCTGTTTAACACATTAATGACAGATCAAGGCACAGGTAGAGTGCTTATATCTGTAGATGATGAAGAGCTGAGGAGAGCTAGTGTGCAGGACAATAAGATTTAAAAACAGAACATTGGGCTAAATCAAATAAGAAAATGTTACAAGAATGAGTGTAGTCTTATACTTTGGCTTAAAAAAAATTTGCTTTCACTAGTACAAGATGGGAGAAACAGGGTTAGACCATCTGAAAAATAAGTATGTTACAGGCTCTTTATGAGGCATCGATTTAATGTGGCACCCCAAAGTGCTAATGCAGTTTTAGGCTACGACCAGGGAGAGGATCCAGGGTAGGGAACCTGGGGCATCAAGGCCACATGTGGCCTTCTAAGTCCTTGGGTGCAAGCTTTTGACTGAATCCAATTTTTACAGAACAAAGCCTTTTATTAAGGGGATTTGTTCTGTGAAGGTCGAATTCAGTCAACGGGGCACACTTGAGTACCTAGAGGTCCCTGCCCCGGATAGATATTGTAGGGTCTAGAGTAGATTAATCACAATAGTGAAGGATCTCTATATCATGTTATATGAAAATCTTTTAAAGGGAGAGAATGTGTTTAGCCTGGAGAAGGAAAGAATTAAGGGTGGGAGGGGAATGATAATTACTTTTGGGAAGAACTAGGATCAAGGAATGGAAGTCTGCAGTAAGGCAAATTTAGGCAAAAGTGAAAGGGCTGTTTTGAGAAATGGTACTTTCCCCTCCTAGGAGATTTCCAAGCAAAAATTTGGTCCAACGTGATGTGATTTAGGAGGGATTCTTGTTCACATTTGGGTTGGACTAGTTGGTTTCTAAGGATTCTCATCTTTCTCATTCTAAAAGAAATTTAAGTGACTGGCCCACAATCACCCAGCCTATCAGAGCCAAGGTTCAGACTACAATTCTCTTTTCATTACATCGAGCTACCTTTTAAGAATAGGTACTGTGCTTCCTTTGTCTTATAGACCAATATTACCTATAAATGTGTCTCTGTGTATCCTTTGTACATCTTTTCATAGTTATAGAGAAAAATATTCACATGGAACCATATCAATTTCCATTTTAAGATTTCAATATATAGCACATTTACCTTGAACTTTTGGGGCAGTTAGGTGATACAGTGGATAAAGTGCTGGCCTTGGAGTTGTGAGAACCTGAGTTCAAATTTGGATTCAGATACTAGCTGTGTGACCCTGGGCAAGTCACTTAACCTTGTTTGCCTCAGTTTCCTCATCTGTAAAGTGAGCTGGAAAAGGAAGTGGCAAACCGCTCCAGTACTTTTGCCAAGAAAACTCCAAATGAGGTCACGGAAGGTCTGAAATGACTTGACGACAACAACCTTGAAATTTGGAGGTGAGCTCATTTACTATAAGAAGGAAAAATTGATTTTTCTGTTTGTTGGATGCCCACGATACATATAATACATTATGGTTCCTAGGATGCAGAAAAAGAACTACAGGTATCTGTGTATTCTTGTGTCTCATCATCACATTGATTGAGCTTTTCGTTCAGATTTTCTCAGATTTCTAAAGATGTCAATGACATAAGAAAGACTAAGAATCCAGGCCCACAGAGTACTAAGTACTATATGACCCCTTGATTTCCCTCTTAGCTGAATTATACTGTATGGCTACTACAATGAAAAACATTGAATTCACCTCCCCAGTTTAAGTCAGCAAACATTAAGTGTTTATTGTAGAGCAAAGCACTCTGCTACACAGTTTATAAAGATAAATAAGACACTACCCTGAAAACCTAGTGTGGAGGAATACAACTACCAAAATAACTGCACAGAGTAAACATAGTAAGTGCATGGGAGGTACCAAAATAAGTTTAATGGAGTTACAAGGAAGGAAAGACAACTTTTGACTTTTAGAAACAGGAAGACCCATGGAGGAGGTGGCACTGAGCTGAGTCTTAAAGGATGGGTGGGATTTAAACAGGCCTCAGTAATCATTCATATGGTGCTTTATGGTTTGAAAAGTGTTTTTCTCAGAACCCTACGTAGATAATCATTATCCTCATTTTTCCAGCAGTGAAATTGAGGCTCTCAGAAGTTAAATGACTTCTCTAAGGTCACATAGCCAGGACAGAGCGAATGCAGATCTTAGATTCCAAGTCCTAAGTTTTTTCCACTATGCCATAGTTATATTTGTGGTGATGTAGAGATTCCATTCATAGGAAACGGAGGCCAAGGAATAGAGAAAAGCATATAATGTATTCATGGAACAGTCCAGTTTGGCTAGAGAATAGAACACAAGAGAGTGGAATAGTGCAAGATAAGACAAGTTAAATTGGCTTCACATTCCAGGGGGCCTTGAATACCAAACTAAGAAGTTTGGGTTTTATTCATGTAAAAGGGTTTTGAGCAATGGAGCAATCTGATCTGTTAAGAAAAAAGATTTATCTGCAAGGACCTATGGAACCAAAGAAATACTTTTAAAATTATATTAAAATTGCAGCTATTAATTTCTGAGGGCCCAGATGATGCACCAGAATTTTAACTATTAAATCAATCTGCATTTCTGTGGCTTTGGGAAAGTTCCAAAGCTTTTAGCTCAAGATAAGGTGTGATTGACCTCTTTCATCTAAATCCCCTCCTAAGTGTTAAAGAATGGAGAAATTGTATTATGTCAGATTTCTTTTTCTGGACTGTAGGGGACAAGTCTTACACGCTTCCTCTGAAACATTTACCAGAGCTTGACTTTAAATGGAACTGCTTTTAAAAAGCGTCTTCTGATAAATTAGAGTTTTCTTTAAGCTTGATATTCTTAGGGAGCTTGATTTATTTTTTTTATCCCCGTGGTGAAAAGCTGAACTGTGACTAATATATAGGAGGCTAATTATTTTGAATCTAGAAGTCATAGATCATAGGATCTTGGATTTAGATCAGGAAGTGATTTGTTTTACTTTTTTATTATTGCATTAGGCACAGCCAAAGTAGCATTCTGTATTCCACACTACAGAGTTCCATGAGTTTGTCTGGACTTTTAATGATAACTTGCGTATTCTCCAGCTCTCAATTTATCTACATGTGGATTATCCAATTTTTAGAACATATTTTAGGGACTTTTAAGACTAGGCAAGCCTCTCTTCTCTCTGTATGCTCCCAAACCATCTTTCTTCAACTCCTAGCCTTTACACGGGAACATGAACTATAGAAATTTTAATACCAGCCCAGGGAAATGTTAATGTAAGGGGTAAAGCTGCATTCCATAGCCCAGTACAAATAATTTTTGGATTGCCCTCTGTTTTAGTCTATCAGTGTCACTGCTGTTGTCCATTGGCATGAATAGCTGAGAGTTTAAATTCCTGTGTTTTTCAAATGTTTGTCATGCCCTAAGGAAATTTAATAACTTGAGAAGAAAAATCTTGGCAGTGCTCAGAATACAAAGAGCATCAGAAAGAGAAGATAGTGATGATTTAAAATGAAATTTTATCGATGCCTTGTGTTTTTACATCACAGTCATTTCTGGCTACCTCCTACCCTGTCCGTCTATACTTCCCAACTGGATACTTACCAGCATTGTCTCATGTAACAAAGAAAAACAGGTAAACAAAAGACAGCAGATTCAGTGACCCACTGTAATAAGATGTTTAACTTCTGTGCCTGTAGTCCTTTCTGCTAAGAGGAAAGAGATATGTTCTCTGGAGTCACTACTAGATTACAGTCAAAGTTCAACTTTTCAGTACTAGAAGATTACAAATGACATTTATCTCCGAGATGTATACTGATAAGAAGCAAAAAACTGATGGAAATAGACTAAGACTATATAATTCTAATGTTGGTCTGCCAGGTTTCCACACAAATAGTACAGTTTACTCTCTTTGGAGCCTTAAAGTACATCCTTCCTTGACTTCTCTAGAAATGCCATGTTACACATAGGCTACTTTTAATATTTTTCATTGTCAGCATAGTTACATACCAAACTGTCTCTCTGAATATATCCTGAAAGTATAGATTCTGCTTCTTTGACAAGAAAATGATACCTCTTACAGTGTCACATGGATTCAGCCATACAGTTGGATTTGTGGATGTTGCAAGTTTTGTTCATGGTTTTTCACTGCTTCAGGATCAGGGATTGATGCCAGAAGCTATTCTTCTTCACTCCATTAATTAAGTTACAGGGTGGAACTAATTGTACACAATGGGCCTTAGGGGGAAAAAAAAAAGACCCCCCTTCATTCATGGTCAAATGAATATGCTATCTTGGCACCAGCCAGAATGATTAATTAAATTTCAGGAATACCATAGTTAGTTAGCATAACTAGGTAATGGGGTACACTGATTAGTGGAATAAGCATGGTAGAATATTGATTCCATAAAACTATGTGGGGGCAAGGAATCAGTCTCTTGATAGGATATAAGAACCAATCATAGATTCATAGCATTTTTGAACATTAGAGCTCAATTTTGAACATTAGAGCTAATATTTTTACTACCACCTCATCTATCCCCATCGAATTTTCCTATGTTACTAAGAAAAACAAGTAAAATTAACCAACATAGTGCCTATGATTGATTGTATGTGCAACATTTTGCCATAGTCCACTGCTTCTCTGCCAAGAAGAGAAAAAAAAATTCATTATTGTTTCTCCAAGATTAATGTTGGTCATTGTAATTAATTTGAATTTGGTTGACTTTTAGTTTTGTTTTTGTTTTTACCTTTTTCCAGTCATTGGGTATGTTGCTCTGGCTCTGTTTATTTTATCAGTTCATACAAGTTTTCCCACATTTCTGTGAATTCCTCACAGATATTACAAAGTCATCTTTTTAAAAACAGAGAATTTAGTGGAGGGTAGGGGTGGAGGTGGGAGACATTAGGAAATGACTTTTTAAAAGCATCAATAAAAGTTTCAAAATACAAATAAAATGAAGGGGTTGGATTAGATCTCTGGTATTTTTGTCATTTGTTTTGACTCAATAATTCTGTAACACAGTTGTATTCCATTATGTTCATATACCTCAAATTTGTTCAACTATTCCTCAATGGATGCCAACCCCACATTTAACAGATTTCAAAAAAAGCAAGAACAACAAACCAAAAACTTAGTCTAGCTCATGATCCAAGCTTTCTTTCAGATCTATATGAATACAGTATTTGATCTTTCAACTGTACATTTTAAGAAAACAAAGCATTTTATCAAATAGCAGTCTTGAATCATACCAATTACATTGTCAAAAAAATCATAAAAATACAAAGTTATCGATATATCTGATGACCAGCCAAACATTAAACCTAGAGAGGAAAAAATAAAAATATTTTTTGAAATTCTCTTAGGTAGAAAGCAGCAAGTTTCAGAAGTCTGCAAAAATAATAATAATGAAAAATATATTAAAGGTAAAGGTGGAAAAGCTATGTGAGAAACTACAGGAACAGGGAAAATATGGCAGTATTCCACTTATCTGTTCATTAGCTTGTTAGCAACCTCAACCACCTGTAACAGTCTAGAACCCATATGGGGAGTAGGCAAATGCCTATGTTATTTAGTTATGCCTAGCCTAGTTCTGTTGCTTAAAAATAGAATCCTCATCTATTTTTAGTTTGATTCTGAAATTCCAGCAATAGAACATCCACAGCTTTGTAGCTAGAGAGAGCCTTAGAGACTAATTAGTACATGCCCCTCATTTGATAGATGAGAAATTTGAGTCTCAGAGATGACAGGTGAATTCCCTAAGGTTGTGCAGTTGATGGGGAGTTAAGCAGTGGTGGGATTCAGTCAGTTCACACCGGTTCTGTAGAACTGGTACCTGATTTTAGATTGGGTTCCCCAACTGGTTGTTAGCAGGGGCAGGGCCTGCATCCCACGTCAGGTCGGGGGCTGCCCTCGGCTGGGTTCCGTGGAGGACCAATTGTTAATTCATTTGAATACCACCACTGGTTTAAGCCAGAATACAAATGGGCAGCTGTGTTCAAATCTGGCCTCAGTCTTTTGCTTGCTGTATGACCCTGGGCAAGTCACTTTACTTTTGTTTGCTTCAGTTTCCTCAGCTGTAAAATGGGGATAAGAATAGCACCCTGCTCCCAGAGCTTTTGTCAGGATCAAATGAGATAATATAGGTAAAGTGCCTAGCACAATGCCTGGCACCATAGTAAATGCTTTAAAAATGCTTGTTTCCTTCCTTTCTTCTTGTAAAATATGAAGGTTGGACTAGATCAGTAGTTCTCAAACTTCTTAGTCTCAGGATTTCTTTAACACTTTTAGTATTATTGAGGATCCCTTCATTCTCTTAAAAATTATTGATGACCCAAAGAGTTTTTGTTTACATAGTCTTTTAATATTTGTCATATTAGAAATTGAAAGTGATACATTTAAAAATATGAATTCATTTACAAATAATAAACCTATTGCATATTAATATAAATAAATTTAATGAAAAGCAACTATATTTCCTAAAATAAGAAACTAGTGAGATGAGTGTCATTGTTTTACATATTTTTGCAAATCTCTTTAATGACTGGCTTATTATAAAACAGCTGAATTCCCATATCTGCATCTGCATTCAACCTCTTGTGATATGTTGTTTTGATTAAAGTAGATAAGAAAATTTGGCCTTACACAGATATCTAGTTGGAAAAGGGAGGTAGGCAAATAACATCTTAGTATTGTTAGGAAAATAGTTTTGACTTTGTGGACTCCCTTGTAAAGATCTCAGGGACCTCTTAAGGTCCTCAGACCATACTTGAGAACTGCTAGACTAGTTGATCTCAATTTATCCCTGTTAAAATGTAAATACCTCTGTAAAAGGTAATACTCTAAGCTACCCAATATTTATTGTACAGAGAATTTTTCTAGGCTTTTAAGGGCATATGAAGGTGAAACATGACATGGTCACAACATTTAAGGATTTTATAACCTTTTAATACAGTCTAGTCTTACTTACATTTTGTCTGAATGCATTTTATGTCTTTTCCTGAGAGTAGATTTTAATAGTGAGAAGAAAAAGCATGAAGTCATAAAGCGCTTGAGAGTCCTAAAGAGGTGCCATCCAAAGGAAAATATGACAGAGAATGGGGTGCCTTGGAATTCTGTAAGCAATATACGTCATAATTTTGTATAGGATTCATCCTGGCCAAAAGTTAACAAAAAGAAAGACAATTAAATATTGTGAAAAATAATTGTCACAAAGGCTATGGATTTTACTCTGTAGGCAAAAGGTGCGACTATACTTAGGTTCCTACCCAGTAATATTGATTTAGAATTATGTGTTGACACCCCAGCTTGCTAATATCCTTCCTAAAAGGCAGCATGCAGAACTGAGCATGTTATTGCAGGTATTAGGGATTATTTAATATTTAATATTATTAGGGATTATCATTTCCCTATATTTCCATTAGTATAGCCAAAGATCACATCATAATATACATAATGACTACAACAATATAAGTAGAGTAACAGATGAAATTGAAAGCTGTGTAATTATGATGACCAAACTTGACCCTAAAGCAGAGGTGGAAAATTATAGATGTAGATTATAGGCAAATATTGTTATTGTTAGTATGTTGGTTAGTTGTGTTGATATTTTTTTCTGTCTTTTTTTATCCCGTGTTACAAAGGATGATTCTTCAGGGTGGGGAGGTAAAAGACTATATTTTGAAAATAAAATTATTAACTTTTAAAGAACATTAAGATATACTTATCTAAGGAAATCCAGTACCCAGAGTAGGGGAAGCATGGTGGAGAGTATTGAGGTAAATCTCAAGTAGGAAAGAAAGAAATGACTATATTGCAGAGGCATGCTACAGAGCACCTGGACAGAAGGTGCAGTTTGGAAAACATCAGCAGGAAAGTATAAAATTATAGTAATGGGGAAATTCGACTATCTAGACTTCCATTGTAGTTCTCTCTCTCTCTCTCACCCCAAAATAGGCCTCTGATAAATTTGTGATTTCCTCTAGAAATAATTTTATCCTTAAGTGGTAGAGGAAATGACTAAAAGAATCTGGGGCAGGTTCTGACCAACAAGAAGGAACTGATTATTGAAGTTGAAATGACAGGAACAATGGGGAAAGTGACTAATCTAGCATTAAGTTTGTGAAGGAGGAGAGGGAAACCAGGGACATTTTAACATTACCCTAGATTTTGGAGGAACAAATTTCAAAGGGTTCAGACAAAGGACAGGCAGGATTAAATGATCTACTATCTTGTGGGGTAAGTCAGCTTAGGAGGCTAAAGAAGCTCTCCGGAATGAAATTCTGAAGACAAAAACAGAAGTAATATGAGTAACAATGGAAAGAGAGAGGAGCCTAAAGATATCCACGTGAATGCAAAGGAAATTTATGGACTCAGATGTAAAGGTAACATGTATAAAAAATAGAAACAAAGACATGTAACTGAGAATGAAAACAGAAAGGTAACTTTTTGTACTGGTACAGACTTGTAAAAGTAGTTCTAGGAGCATTAAACCTAAAAATTAGCTGAGGCTGATAATAGATGTTAAGGATAGCAAAAAGAGTTTTTTAAACCTACATTAAGTGAGAAAGGGCAAGAAGAAGATGACTCCTTGGGAGACTTTGTTGTTTGTCCTTTGTGCTCAAAGAGGACTAAAATGACATGATGTCAGGATCAATGAACCGTGTAACAATACAGTTTAAGGTGATTATGCCAATATGAGTTCAGAAGGCTCTACCACAGCCTGAGCACAAATAGTTTATATGACCATTAGGGAGGGTGATGTCTCTAAATTTGTACATCTCATTTTTCTTTTGAGCTACTGCAATTCTGCTTTGCACCTTCTTTGATGTGGGCATGCCATGCTGGACAATCCTGTTCCAGTGTCTTCAATGGCTCACAATCGATATCCAAGTCTTCAGAGAGACCTTGAGAGTGTCTTTGGGTTGCTTCTTCTGACTACCATGTGAGCACCTGCCCTGTGTGAGTTCTCCATAAAATAGTCTTTTTGGTAAACATATGTTTGGCATTTGAACAGTGTGGCCAACCCACAGTAGTTACACTCTCTGCAGGAGCGTTTGAGTGCTTGGCAGTTCAGCTTGAGAAAGGACCTCAGCCTTTATATTTAGGTGGTCTTATATTGCCAGATGATCTTCAGAATCTTCCTAAAACAGTTCCAGTGGAAGTGGTTCAATTTTCTGGCATGGAGTTGGTTGACTGTCCCGTTTCACAGGCATACAAGAGTGAGGTCGGCAAAATGACTCTGTTGACTTTCAATTTGGTGGCAGCCTAATATCTCCTTTTCTGTAGATTCTCTTGGAATCTCCCAAACACTCAGCTGGCTCTAGAAATGTGTGTGTCAACCTCATCATCTATGAGTACAGCCCTGGAAAATGTACTACCAAGATAAGTGAACTTAATCACAGAATTCAAAATTTCTACATCTGCTTTAACCAGTGGTTCCACGTATGGACAGTACAGTGCCAGCAAGTGGAAAACCTCCATTTTCTTGGTGTTAATTGTTAGACCAAAAGTAGCACAAATGGCTGAGAATTAATCCATACTTTCTTGCCTCTCAGTCTCAGAGACTGCACTGAGAGCCGGTCTTCAAACAAACAAAAAAATCATGTTCCAACTCTCCCTCTACTTTAGTCTTATTTTGTAGACTTTTCAAATTAAATAATACACCCTCAGTGAAGCGGCTGATCTTGGTGTCATTTTTGTCCTTGTTGAAAGCATCTAACAACATTGTTTGAAAACATCCTGCTAAAAAGCATCGGAGCAAACACACAGCCCTGCCTCACTTCATCAGTGACTGGGAGCTTCCATTATCTAAAACCCATGCAGACATGCCTTTGTTAATACAATACTGATGTACTTCTCTGGGCAGTCATTTCACCATGATCTTCCACAGGCTCTTGCAGCTGACAGCATCAAAGTCCTTGGTCAAATCAACAAATGTTGTGTATAGACCTCTGTTCTGCTTCTGGCATTTTTCCTGGAGTAGTCAGGCAGCAACACCACGTCAACCATTCCTCGGCCCTTTCTGAAGCCATGCTGGCTCTTGGGTAGATGACCATTTTCCAAGTGAAGGATCAGCTCATTAAGGCATACTCTGGCAAGGATCTAGCCAGTGTTGACTAAGAGAGAGACAACCCCCTCCCACTTCATGATTATCACAGGACAACCTATTTCCTTTTCCTTTATATTGATGGATAATAACATCATGATCTCCTGGGGAATAACCTCTTGCTATATAACCTGGAAGATTTCCATCAACTTTTGTAAGAGTAGTAGACCTCACATGAGCCTTGTAGATCTTACTGGAATGAAATTAGTGCTAGGTGCTTTGCCACACAAGAGGAGCCTAATGGCATTCAAAACCTCTTCTTCCATTGGAAATTTGGCTAGAGAGGGATTGACTTCAACTTGAAGTATACAGCTAATGGCTTCAGCATTTCTTCAAGAGGGTCTGTTGAGAACACTATGAAAGTGTTCAGCCCATCTCTCCAGGATCATATCCTTATATCAGTGTGACTCCATCAGCACTGAGTAGTTGAGATGTACCATAGGTCTTTGGGCCATAAATAACCTTCAGGGCATCATAAAAGTACTTTGGATTATTACTATCAGCATAAAACTGATCTGTTACTATAAGCATAAAACTGCCAGTTTACTGAGCCAAAAATCCTGCATCTCTCTAAGCTTTGCTTGTACTTTACTTTTGATGGAATTAAAATTGCCTTTTTTAGAGATGGACAAACTATCCTGCTGGTAGATTCTGTGGCCTTCTGGTTTTTTATTTAGTAGCTTCTGAATTTCCCTGTCATTTTTGTCAAACCAATCCTGGTATTTGTGAGTGTTTTGGCCCAGATGAGTAAATGTGGTCCTGTACACCAAATCTCTGAAAGCTGCCTGATCCTTTTCTACAGCATGTTGGCTCAGCATCCCCTCCAAGTTAGTAACAAACTATTCACACAGTAATCTGTTGACATTAATCTGGTAGTCGTCTTGCCTTGGAGCTCCCACTTTTGTTGAATGTGAATGTTTAGCTTGGAGAGGGTAAATCTATGATTGGCCTAGTGCTCTGTCCCACCTTTGTCATTCTCATATCTTGTCTGTCTCTTCTTATAATGACATCGTCTATTAAATGTCACTATTTGCTCCAAGGGTGTGTCCATGAAGTTTTACTGCATTTGTGTTCCAAATGGAAGAAAATGTTGGCAAAGAGGTCATGAGATACAGAAGTCTTCAATAGTAAGTGACCATTTCTATTACTGTTTCTGACACCATTTCTCCAAAGACTCTCCGTATCTGATAGTCTGTGCCTATACTGGCATTAAAATCACCCAGAATTAGAAGCATGTTCTCTTTTGGCACATGGATGATGAGGGTCCCCAGGTCTTCATAAAATTTTTCTTTGACCTCATCAGAGTTTATCATGGTGGGAGCATACGCACTGATGATGGTAGTAGGGCCCTTTTCCGCAAGTGGCAATCAAATTGTCATAAGCCATTCACTCCTTTTGGGAGGCATACAAATTTGTTGACTAGATTAGATTTGATTACAAAACCTATGGCAACTTCGTACCACTAATCATTACTGTGTCCACTCCTGAAAAACGTGTATCCAGCTCTAGATTCAGAAAGCTAGCCTTCATTTGCTAGCCTTGTTTCACCAGGGCTGCTATTTGGTTGAAATACCTGGTGAGTTCTCTCACAAAAAGCTATTTGTCTTTCAGATCTACTGGATTTCTTATTTTCCATAAGCCTGGTTACATTCCATGTACCAGTGGTGTGTAGAATCACATTTGCAAAAGTTTTTGTACATATTTTTGTGTTTTGAGTAGAATCCCCACCTGCCATGGTAAGCAGGCCACTTTTAGGGCATCTTTTCTGGCCCCTTACTCACACCAGGAGGTAAGCAGTGTGTTCCTTAAGAAGCCTGCTTAGACATCCAGAGGGCTGCCGAATCCCACTGCTGCTTCACTTCAGTGAGAAGATAACCATATGGCCTGGGCTGCCTGTGTGCAGTATTGTGACTATAACTCCCAGTGTATCAACTCCTGCTGCTTCATCACTAGCCCATCACCATAGGACTTCAAAGTAGATAGAAGAGTAGGATAGTAAAATGGTAACATAATAAAATAATAAGATAGTTGAATAGTAAACTAATAAAATGATAACATGATAAAATTATTATAATTATAAATTTGTAAAATAAATAGTAAAATAATGGAATAGTAAAATGATATGAGTGGTGCCTCTTAACTCATGTAAATTGGATTTAAGCAAGGCAGAGTTGCTTGAAGTTGTCAGCCTTACTCTCTCTTCAAGAATTATCAGAGCCCAGGGGCAAGACAAAAGTCGAGACAATTGGTGATGGCTCAGTATGCAATGGAAGATCTTGGCATCCTCAGTGTCTGACCAAGCTCTAAGTGCTCCACAGCACCTGCTTCCACTGCCTTAGGGGATAAGATGTTGATGAAGCCTGGTGATGATAAGTCTGAAGACTAACATTTTATTTTGCTTGTTTTCTTTTCCAAAAAGGATTATCTTCAGACTAGGAAAGATTGTAAGATCATAATATAGAGCTGAACAGGACCTGAGGGTCTATTTAGTTCAACTCTCCCATTTTGTAGCTGAAGAAACAAGCCCAGAATAGATAAGTGTCCTGCCCAAGGTCACACAAGTAGTAAGAATCAAAAGTAGAATTTAAACCCATGTTCTCTGATTCCAAAACCAGTGTTTCTTCCACTATACAAGAATAGGACAAAAATGGTTAATAAGGAGTGGAGACCCCAGATATGGAAACAGATGGTCAAATAATAACATGAAAAGACCCCAGATATGGAAACAGATGGTCAGATAATAACATGAAAATATCTCCACCCTTATCAACATGGTATGTGCCACATAAAAAGCACTTAATAAATGTTTGTTGATTATAAATTGACTTGAGAAGATTTAGAGGGGATATGATCAAAATCTTCAAATACCTGAGGAGCGCTCATGTGAAAGGTCCTAGAAAATAGGATCAGAAGCAGTGGGCAAAGTTGCAAAGAGGTATATTTAAGCTTTATGTAAAGAAAAATTTCCTAACAATTTGAGCTTTCCAAAAATAGGATTGAGTTGCCTTCACCTTCAAGAAAAAAATTGGATGGCTGCTTTTTGGGGATGTCTGTAGAATATTTTTTCCAGGTACAGGTTGCACTAAATGACCTCTAAGATGCCTTCCAACTCTAAGACCCTGTGATTGGCACAGAACAAGGCAAAATATTATGCTAAATACAGTGCTGGATCTGTAGTGTGGGGACTAATGTTCAAATCCATCATCAGATACTTATTAGCTGTGTAAACCTGAGCAAGCTATTTAACTACATAGAGCGCACTTCCTAATAAAATAGGAATAAATCATTCACTCAATAAACATTTATTTAGTGCTTCCTATGGGCCTGGCACCGTGCTAGGCAATGATACTTTCCTTGCCTCACAAGATGATTGTTAGGAAGGTACTGTACAAGTCTTAATGTACTATGCAAACTTATCGATTAAATGAAATAATATGTATAAATACTTTTGCAAACCTTAAAGAGCTATGTAAATGCTAGCTGTTATTATTGAATTACTCTGACATTTTTCCCTTGATTTCACTTTTAGACTTCTTTATGAATCTGTCTGTTCCCTTTGTCTTCATTGCCTTCCTGTGCTCTCCTTTCTCAGCTTGCAGCTCAGCTTTGTCCCCTTTTTTGTTGTTCAGTCATTTTAGGTGTGTCTGACTCTTCTTGTCCCTGTTTGGTCATTCATGACCATAGCATTTGACTGAACCTATACTCTCTTCTAAGGTTGTCAGTGACCTCTTAATTACCAAACCCAGTGGCCCTGGCCTTTTCAGTCTTTGTCCTTCAGTACTTGAGCTCTCTACAGCATTTGACACCGTTGACCACTCTCTTTTCCTGAATACTTTTCCCTTGGCTTCAGAAAGCAAAAACAAAAACAAAAATCACTGGTTCTTTTATTCCTTCTCTGACTCCCTTGGATCCTCTTCTTGATCTCTTAATGTAGGTGTTTCCTTGCAGTTATTTTTTTCTCTACACTTTTCCCCTGTCAATCTCATTTATCCCCATATTACTACATCTGAGCAGATGACTTGAAAATCTGTATTTTTAGTCCTGATCTCACTTTTGAACTTTGATTCAATAAATATTAAGGACTTACTTTTGGCAAGGCATTTTACTAGCTCCCAGCCTACATAGCCAAGTATTTATTTACATTTCCATTTTGATAGCAGGGCAGCTTGGTGGCAAAGCAGATAGAGCACTGGACTTGGAATCAAGAAGACTCTTCTTCATAAGTTCAAATCCAGCCTTAGATAGTTACTAGCTGTGTGACTCTGGGTAAATCATTGAACCTTGTTTAACTCAGTTTCCTCATCTGTAAAATGAGCTGGAGAAAGAAATGTTAAAAGTACCCCAGTATCTTTGCCAAGAAAATCTCAAAAATGAGGTCACAGCGAGTTAGATATGATTGAAACAACTGAATAACAACCACCACCTTGATATCCCTCTTAGCATGTTCACAAGCTCAATACTTAGTCCCAAAATGTTCCACTTTTTGACATCAATATTTTTGTCTGTGGTGCCACCATTTGCCAGGTTTCCCATGCTCATATAACCTTGGGATTGTCAGACAGCCCTGTACAGTTCCTGGGCATATAGTTGTGCTTAATAAATCCTTTCTTGTCTTGCCTTGCCCTGCCCTGCCCTGTCTTGTCTTGTCTCCTAAGTAAAGTTCAAACTCTTTTGCAACCATTTAAGGCCTTTTGAACAGAAGGGTGCCATACAATCTGAGATTTCCCTCCTATTCCAGACAAACTGGGTAACTCTGTCCCTGTGAAACACATGCCTCATTTTCTTTGATCAGGCTGTTCTCTATGCCTAGAATGTCTTTTTCTCCACCTTCATCCATTGAATTCCTCCCTAACTTTTAAAGCCAGCTCAAATGCTTCCTCATACAAATGAAGCATACCCTGAACCTCCCATCTTTTTATAACATTTCCCATACACTTGGCATAACACTTTGTTTTATAATATTTTAATGCTCTTATCATATAGTATTTTGTATTACAGTTGCATTGCTCCCTTATTCCGTTACCAGGCTACAATCTACTTAAGGGGAGGACTACGTCTTAACTAAAATGTATTTCCTTTAGCTCCTGGCATGGCATTTTATTTTATTTTTTGTAAATAAATTATTATTTAATACTTAGTATTTTTAGTTTTCAGCATTGATTTCCACAAGAGTTTGAATTACAAATTTTCTCCCCATTTCTACCCTCCCCCCCACTCCAAGATGACATTTATTATGATTGCCCCATTCCCCAGTCAGCCCTCCCTTCTGTCACCCCACTCCCCCCCAATCCCCTTTTCCCTTACTTTCTTGTAAGGCAAGATAGATTTCATTGCCCCATTGCCTGTATATCTTATTTCCTAGTTGCATGTAAAAACTTTTTTTTTAGCATCTACTTTTAAAACTTTGAGTTCCAAATTCTCTCCCCTCTTCCCTTACCACCCACCCTCTGTAAGAAGGCAAACAATTCAACTTAGGCCACATGTGTATCATTATGCAAAACCCTTCCACAATATTCGTGTTGTGAAAGACTAACTATATTTTGCTCCTTCCTATCCTATCTGCCTTTATTCGATTTTCTCCCTTGACCTTGTCCTTTTTCGAAAGTGTTTGCTTTTGATTATCTCCTCCCCCTATCTTCCCACCCTTCTATAGTATTCCCTTTTTTATCTCCTTCTTCCTTCTTTCCTGTGGATAAGATACCCAATTGAGTGTGTATGTTATTCCTTCCTCAGGTCAAATCCGATGAGAGCAAGATTCACTCATTCCCCCTCACCTGCCCCCTCTTCCCTTCCTACAGAACTGCTTTTTCTTGCCACTTTTATGTGAGATAATTTACCCCATTCTATCTCTCCCTTTCTCCTTCTCTCCATATATTCCTCTCCGATCCCTTAATTTGATTTTATTTTTTAGATATCATCCCTTCATATTCAATCACCCCGTGCCCTCTGTCTATATGTGTGTGTGTGTGTGTGTGTGTGTGTGTGTGTGTGTGTGTGTGTGTGTGTGTATTCCCTTCAGCTACCCTAATACTGAGGTCTCATGAATTGTACACATCATCTTTCCATGTAGGAGTATAAACAAAACAGTTCAACTTTAGTAAGTTCCTTATGATTTCCCTTTCTTGTTTACCTTTCCATGCTTCTCTTGATTATTGTGTTTGAAAGTCAGATTTTCTATTCAGCTCTGGTCTTTTCACTGAGAAAGCTTGAAAGTCCTCTATTTTATTGAAAATCCATATTTTGCCTTGGAACATTATACTCAGTTTTTCTGGGTAGGTGATTCTTGATTTTAATCCTAGTTCCATTGACCTCCGGAATATCATATTCAAAGCCCTTTGATCTCTTAATGTAGACGCTGCTAGATCTTGTGTTATCCTGATTGTGTTTCACAATACTCAAATTGTTTCTTCCTGACTGCTTGCAGTATTTTCTCCTTGATCTGGGAGCTCTGGAATTTGATGACAATATTCCTAGGAGTTTTCTTTTGGGGATCTTTTTCAAGAGGTAGATTCTTTCAATTTCTGTTTTACCCTCTGGTTCTAGAATATCAGAGCAGTTCTCCTTGATAATTTCTTGAAAGATGATATCTAGGCTTTTTTTTAGCACAGTATTTTATACATAGTGTTTTATAAATATTTGTTGGTTTGATTTGTTTAATTATATTGTGTCCCAAGTTTGAGCACCTGGTGTCAAGAAGGACCATCTTTAGGAAAAAATCATATACAATCCTAATCTTCCAGTAGAATATAAGCTTCTTGAGGCCAGGAGCTGTTTCATTTTTGTTCTTGAATCCCCAGCGTCTAGCGCAGCTTACGAATCTAGAGCCGGAAGAGACTCCAGAAGTGGTTTAGTCCAATCCCCTTTTTACAGGTGAGGAAACAGGCCCAAGGAAGATTTTACAACTGACCCAAGTTCATACAGGTAGTGTTAGAGGTGGGATTTAAATCTATATCCTATGACTCTAGAGGTAGTGCATTTTCCACTGTACCATACTGATACATCATAAATATGCACTGGATTGAATTTGAAACTACTTGCTGAGAGCATGCACCTTAATGCATCTCTTACAATGCCTATACATGCGAGCCTGTGCTTATGTGTGTGCATTTGTGTGTGTACACACACACATAAAAACACCCCCACCCCCACCCTAATTTACAAAGCTAAGCTTCTCTATTCTTATAGAGACCCATGTATCATTGGAGAAACTTTGGGGTACAGCCCTCCACATGGGAGAAATTCATATTTCCAGAGTAATAAATAGAAGCAGGGATTGAGAAAATATTGGTCCTTGGGGGCCGATTCAAGCTTGGGAGCTGATGGAGCATGGGGAGAGGGGTTTCTTAATTTTTTGTGTGTCCTAGATTCCTTTGACCAACTGGTAAAATCTGTGGCCTCTTGCAGAATGATGTTCTTAAATGCATAAAATAAAATACATAGAATTATAAAGCAAACAGATTATATTGAAACATAATTGTCAAAATATTTTAAAAACTTCTTTTGTAAAGAATTCCTGCAAGAATTTTTTTTTTTATTTTTAAGCAATCACTGTAATCACAAGCCAATGAGAGCCAGGCCAGAAGACTATGATAATTCTGCCTTTGGCACAGTGCAGTGAGTCGGGCAGCACCTTGGTCTGCTTTGGTGGGAGGAAGACCTCCCATAGCACTGCTTTGCTATCCCTCTGCTCCCACTGAATCCCTGCTCATTAAAATGGGGGATCTCCACAGAACTAAAAGTTAGTTAACACAGGAAACACACGCAGTATTAGTACAACAAATGTCTTCCTTTCCCTGGCTGTGAAAGAACAGCGCTCACAGAAAGTCGTGCTAAGCCAGAGTGCTGGCTCTTCCCGTTCGGATGCTAATAACAGTCCTGTACTTTAAAAGCCCAGACCTAAAAAGGATACTGATTCAAGAGTTTCTTTTAGTCATTTTAAAGCAAGCAAGGCCAGAAGTGTTCTATTTCCTTGTGCAATTAGGTAAATGCAACAGGAGAAAAATGATTCATTCTGAGTTTCTAACTTTAATTAACAGAGACAGAGGATTACATAACAACTTCTTAGGAAGGACCTGGATAGATCTTAAAGTATAGAAAACTCTCACATCAAAGACTGAAATTTAATTCTCATGACAAATTTATACAGAACTTAAACTTGTATTTTTGTACAACTAGGAAAAAGCTCACAAACAATACCCTAAGCAAAAGCATACTTTGGACAAGTTTTACAAAATTTAAACCAGGACAAGTAGCATGAAGAACATCCTCAAATCAATTTTTAAAGACAAATTGAATTGAGAGTGTCAGGGGAAGACAGGACACTTCTCCCCTCCCCCAGATTCAGAAATCATAGCGAGGCTGGTGTGTGAGATGAGGCAAACTTACTGAGGGTGAGACAGCGGGCAGGGAGAAAGCCTGATAGGACTTGCCAACTAAATGCAAAGCTTAGCTTCTGGAGTAAACATGCTAAAAACCCCTTTAAATTTGGCAAGCTGGTTCTGCCCCATTTGAATAATAAATAATGTTATATAATATTATATATATATATATAGCCCCAGTCATTCTCTTCTAGTTACAGCTCTGGAGTTCATCTGGCACTTATCATTTTCCTGATAACTTGGTTGATTACAATTAGAAGTCTTCATAGTAGAAGTCAAACCTTATTATCACAGAGGTTCTTGTTACTCAGATTCTAATAGACTTTGGGTGATATCCAATCCATGACCCCAGAAACTTGAAATGAATTAAATTGTGAACCAAAAATAGGAACAAATTACCCTAGTTAACCAAACCCAAATGCTTAAAAAATGCATTGAACTGATGTTGCTGTTTTTAAAAACTTTTAAACATCTGATAAACTAATTGGAACCAAAAAAGTGCTAGTCATTCATACAACGTATATGCAGATAAATAATATTGAGCTTCTAGAATAGTTTCTAAAACCATTGAATTCTGTAGCATTGAAGCATGCTACACACCAAATCAGTATATCATTCAGTTCATGTCTCTGACCAAAATATAATAGCACCATAAAATGCTTTCTATCACTTGATTTAATCTATAATGCAATTATTAGTTCTCTTCCTCAAAGTAGTATCATAAACTAATTTCACAGCATTTGTCTGCGTGGTTAAATTAGATTGTTTTTGTGTGCATGTTTTGCTCCAGTGAGTTTCCCTCTGTTACTTGTACTTTTCCTGGGTCCCATTATTGTTTGGGGGACATATATTTGAAAAATGCAATTAATCAAGCCAGTATCTATTTATTGAAAATGTACTATGTTCTCAACACTGTGGAAGTCATTAAATATTAGTCCCAAATGACTAATACATTTTATAAAATTTATAAGATAAAAAAATCATTTAAGGCAAGGGTACTTTACTTAAAATGTAAAAACTATTCTTAGTTCATAGGAATACAAAAATAGCAGGAAACCCATGGACCAACTTTGCTCACCCCTGATCTAAGATATTTCACAGCCAAATAGAAGTTATTTCTTAATTATCTGTTTTTAAAAAAATTTTCCATGTAACCAAACTTCATCCTTACTACACATTAAGAGCTAGCCCTTTTTGTCTCAATGATTTTCGAGAGCATTCACACTAATAAACTGTCATACACAATAGAAGTTATAGTTTATTAGTCTAATCTCAAAAAGTCTTTTAAATTCACAACTCACAAAATTTCTTTTTAACTTGAACATTTTTTTTTTTACCGCTGGACAGATGTCTACACACGTCAGGTCCATCCCTTTCCTTTTCTTAGTCACCCTGACCTTTTACAGCTCCTCACATCATTAGGCTACAAAACATATGCATATATCTACAGAAGAATCTACATTTTACTACTCTAAAAGGCCTGTAACATAAAGGAAATAAATAGAGAAGTAGGCTTATATTAAATTGCCCTCAGGCTCTAATTTCCTTTAGGTTCCTACTTGTGTTTCTAAGCCTCTTTCCTGGACACATGGGCCTTTGCTTATGTTCAATATGAAAAAATATTAACACAGTAACAAAAATGTGTATGCTACAATGTATACAGCTCTAAAACAGACACATAGTGAAAGCATTACTAAGAAAACAATGGCAAAAAACCATTTGGAGCATTTTGACAACACATGTAACCTGTGGATTTGTGGAGGATAGCATTATGTCTCGGATATAAAGTGCCGAGTGAGAGTGACAGAAGATTTAGCCTTGAGTGAGTCCCTAAAAGGTGTCAAGGAGCAAAAGGGCAATATTGCCACTCTTTCCAGTCATAGTAAGATGTGCTTACTGAGTATTTTTAAAATGTTCAATTCTGCCATAGTTTATAAGATATGACCTCAATGAAACTTTCAAGGACACTTCAATGATTCCACGATCTCATAGATATGGGCACTCTCTTCAGTGCTGAGTATTGCAACCCAGTTTTACCTGGTAAAACCTCTACCACTAATTCCTGCATTGACCAAAGTCACCTGTGTGATTTTGAACAAGTTTCCTTTCTGGACCTCAGTTTCTTCATCTATAAAATGCCACAAGCATTTACTAAACACTTAATTTATACCAGGAACTGTGCTATGTGATGGGGATATAAAGAAAGGCAAAAATTGGATCCCTGCTCTTGAGCTCATATTCTAATCAGAAAGACAATATGCTACATATATGTATGTGTGTGTATGTGTATATACACACAGCTATATAAAATGTAAGTGGAAGGTAGTTTTAGAGGGAAGTCACTAGAAGTAGAAGGAACTGAGAAAGGCCTCCTATAAAAGGTATATTTGAATTGGGTCTTGAAGGAAGCCAGGGAAACTTAGTAGCTGGTATGTGAGGAGAGAAGGTTTCAGAAATGGACAGCCAGTGGAAAGGCATGAGTCTGGAGATGGAGCATTGTATGTGAGGAACAACAAGTAGGACAGTGTCACTGGATCATAAAATATCTAAAGGGGTAACAATTAAGCAGACTGGAAAGATAGGAAGAGACCAGCTGGTGAAGGGCTTTAAATGCCAAACAAAGGATTTTGCATTTGATCCTGGAGGTTATAGGAAGCCACTGGAGTTTATTGAGTAGGAGTCAGTGGGACCATGGTCAGATCTGTGGTTTGGGAAAAATCACTTTGGTGGCTGAGATGAAGATGGATTGGAATAGAAAACTTGAATCAGGGAGAGCAACCAGAAAGCTATTGAGGTAGTTGAGGAATGTGGCTTGCCCTAGGTGACCTCTATAATCCCTTTCATCTCTCAATTTATGATCTATAGTTCTATGGCCTCATCCTATTCAATTCTTATTCCATGTCCTCCCATAGATCTTCTACAGAGGATCCATCCAAAGCATTAAGGGCCTTTATATAAAAATAATCATAATAGAAAACAATATGCCCGTAATACTTGGTATTTACATAGCATTTTAAGGTTTGCAAAATGCTTTGCATGACGTTATGTCATTTACTTTCTAGATCTTTAAAATTACCTGGGCACCAGTATAGCTTGTGTCTTTTCACCTATTATCCTTTACAAAAGATTGATTGGCCCACTTACTTTTCCTTTTACAAATCACTTAGGTGATAACTTTTACACATCCTTGTATACAACAGTTTGTGCCCACCAGACATCAATTTATTGTTCTTTGGGTGGCTTGCAACATTAATCCTTTGGAAAGTATCTGTGATTTATGGCCTAGTAGCATCCCTAAAAAAATAGGGATAATATATAGTGATTGGAGATGTGTTTTCACTGACATTGGAGTTCCCAGATGAAGAAACTCCCTCTACCAGTGCAGGTCAATACCTTCTCTGTAACTTAATCTTCAAGATTTGCCTAGTACAGTATGAGAATAAGTGATTTGCCCAGCATCAGACAGCCAGTAGGTGTCAGAGATGGGCCTTAAACTAAAGTCTTCCAAACTCCAAAGCCAGCTTTCTGTTCCTCATGATACTTGGAAGACTACTGTTTTTTTTTAATTGAAAACTATACAATTTCTCAAAGGAATCCAACCCTCTCTCTTAATTCTATTCAACTCTGGGTCTGTTTCATTTGAAGTGGCTCTCTAAGCTATCTATATTTTCTGAAGCAGTTCAGTGGTCCCTGTATCCAGCTAGACAATAGACATTTGGTATCCACTTGGCTTTTCCTGTATGTATTGTTCAGTAGAACTTTTTTGTGTGTTTATGAATCTCATTTATGAGGCCCTGTGGTGTTCCAGAACTTGATACAATCAACACGATGTCCTTTGCAAACAGGAACATAACTGGTAGACTTTACCATCTTTACTAAATCATTCTTTTATTTGCACTTTTAAAGTCCTCTGGCTTTTAAAGTCCTTCATAACCTTGTCGCTCCCTAAACTTTCTATCTTCTTATACCTTACTCTTCTCCAAGTACTCTGTGATCCAGTAACACTGGCCTCATTGCTGTTTCTTGCACATGGCACTCCATTTCTTAACTCCATGCATTTTCACTGGCTGACCATCACTGGAATGCTTTTCCTCCTCATCTCTACCTTCTGGCCTCCCTGGCTTCTTTCAAGTCTCAGCTAAAATCCCACCCTATGCAAGAAGCCTTTTCTAATTCCCTTTAATGCTAGGACCTTCCCTCTAAGATTATCTTCAATATATCCTCTATATATCTTGTTTGTACATAATTGTTTTCACATTATGTACCCCATTAGATTATCAGCTTCTTGAGAACAAGGACTCTTTTGCCATCCCTTTTCTTTGTATCCGTAGCATTTAGCACAGTGATTGACGCACAGTATATGCTTAATAAATGCTTGTTAATGATCTGACTTGACTTTGTGTTGGGAAGCTTCCATAATGGTAGCAAATATTTTTGCTCAAAGTGTGTCACTTTGTTTTATGCCTCACTCCATATTAAAAATCTGAGAATCCTTGAAAAAAAGTAAACTTTGTTATACTAGCCATCACAGAATTTTGTATGATCTTACCATATGTATGCGATAAAACTTTTTTGGAGGAGACTCTCTTAGGTTTCATTTTGCTCTACAAAATAAAATGCTTTCGTATGTCCAACAAACAATAAACAGAGGCATCTTATATTCATTCTCTGCCCCCTTTCCACCCATCAAATAACTAAAGATTTGATCTGTTATAAAATATGATTTTCAAAAGGCTTCCTGTTTCCTTCTCTTATTTTAGAAAGTCCTGGATACACATGCAAATCATTATCTTAATTTTTTTTGTAGAGATGGGAAAGTAGGCATATGGGAAAGTTATTATCTGCCTTGCAATTTTTTCCTCCAGTCAGAGTTTCATCATCTGCCCTGACACTGTCCCCTAAGGACCACCAGGCACTACCATTTGCCCTACTTTTGCATCCTAAGAATGACTGAGACCTTCAGTCTGCCCTGTAGCTGAACCCTCCTATATGTATGCATGTATCTACTCGTGTGTGTGTGTGTGTGTATATACATATATATATATACATACATAGTCGTGTGTGTGTATATATGCATATATATATGTGTGTATATATACATATATATGTTACTTTCTCCAGTTAGAATGTGAGCTCCTTGAGACAGGAATTATCTCACTTTTCTATTTCTGTCTCTTGAATTTAGCCTAGCGTTGAAACAAAGTAAATGCTAGCTAGCTAGAGGATTCGTTAAGTGCTTATACTACATGGCAGGCACTGCGCTAAGCACTAGAAATACAAATACAAGCTAAAAGACAGTCCCTTACTCACAAGGAGATTATAATTGAAAATAAGACAGTATATCAGGAATGCTGGAAAGTGGGAGTAGGGCGGCGTGGAGGTAGAATACCTTCATGAATATTCACTGCTTTCAAAGATATAGAGAAATCTAGAGAATGAAAAATGGAAGACAGAGTGAAGTGAGTAGAGCCTGGGTACCTCATGAAATGGTGATCCAGGTCAGGGATTGACTCATCAATCAGAAGAAATGCCTACAAGACAGAGGCATTTTCAGGGCAAGGAGGCTGTTGACTTGGAGGTAGAGAAGTCTGGAGAATGAGCAGTGGAGCTGGAAATTCATACATTAATTCATCCATTCTTGGGTTGGTAGTTACTGATATCTTCTCAATTATCTTTTCTCAGATATCGTCTGTGATTTTTTTCTCCAGTTTTGTACGCTTTCAGACATCTTGAGGACTGATCCCCCAATGACCTAAAATTGTGTTAGCTCCAAAACAAAACTCCTTTGTGTATCCTTGGCGTGAACCAGATACTCTATCCATAACCATTTTCTTTTCTTTAGCATCATTTCCCTTTCTCATTAGTGACTAAAATGTTAGATCCCAGAAATTGTGGCTTCATTTTCACTAGTAAAGAAAATAGTTTGCTATAAAATTATTGACATGTCTCTTCATTTTGGGGGTCTATTTCTTGTCCTTCCAGTTTTATCTTAAATGCTCTTGAGATGATCTAGATTAATTGGGTTACACACCACTCTTTCTGCAAAATCCTTTTTCCTAACTCTGCTTCTCAGTGTTGCATGAGGTCATATTCCTCATGAACATCTACCGCCCTATTTTGTAATGTTTTGTAAATGAATTTATATCCTAATCCAATGTCATTATCAGCTGCCATGTTTCTACTCTTAGCAAGGATCTCAAATATTTGTGGGCTTGTATGGTTTCTAGGTTTTGTTTGGCCTCCTTGTGGTGGCCATTTTCTATCAGTTAAATTTCCATAGGAAGTGGCAATAATTTTTTACAAAATCTGTTTCCTTATTGATTTTTCATTTTTTTGCATCAACAGCATGATTGAAAAGGTCAAGTGTAAACTGTTTTACACCTTCTAGCTTTTTTAATCTTTATCCTTTAGAATTTGGTATTGATTTTGGTCTCTTCTCTAGTAAGTTTGACTTTGAATGAACAGCTGATTTTGATACCTACCATATCAGTTAATCTTCATTTTTTTTTGATGATGATATCTGATGGTGACCATGTCCAACACTTTCTGATTCTCTTCTTAAAGAAAGCATTCGTGATACTTATGTGAAGGCTTATGGGCAGTCTACAAGCCTTTGGTCTCTTTTTTTTCTTAATGTTGGGCCACAATGTCCAACATAGTTTTGCCACCTTTCATTATGTTCAGATCTCTTTAGCGCCGAAGTTACAAATATTAAAGTATACATTTATTTGAGGGGCACATAAATTATCTCCATGGTAGTCTTTTTACTTATGCTCATTATTAGTACTACAATATCAAATTACCAAGTGTCCTATGAAGTGTTTTTTGTTGCCTTTAGATTCCTAGTAAAGCCAAATGTACCAACTCTTTATTTACTTTTCTAGAAATAGTCTTCCATTTAACTGTAACTTCTTTATAGCCTCTGGTTTCAATTATTGTGAGAATGTTGCCATCAACATTCGTTGCTTCCAGGAGCATGTCAACTTGTTGGATGATTTTATGTTATATCATAACCCAAAGCTAAATTAACATCTATAGGTGGTCTTAAAACTGTGTAAAAATTACAAAATACCCTTTGTCCCTTTTTGCCCCTTTCCCTCAATCTGCCATCATCATTTAAGAAGAAGAAGGGGGTTTCATGGGCTGAGTGATCGTTTTGTATTTTTCTTTGTTATGTAGAATGTCAAAGATGAAAACCCATAACCAAATGGCCACCCCGAATAGGTAATGAATGAGCTTCTCTGTACTTAGCTAGGCCAGTCCTTAGGGAAAAAGTCAAAGTCTGATTCTGGGAACATACTTATAGCCCTTCTGGTAATGTTTAACCTTTAAAATTTTCACTCCACTTAACTTTTGAAAAACCCAGGACCACAAGGTACTGCTGCAATAAATGAGCTCAATCTATGTCATGGTGGTAGGATGTTCATTTCATTACAGCTTCAAAAGAAGGAAATGTCAAAAGAGGTGGTATGCTATTGTGGAAAGAGTTATAGGCTTGGAACCAAAAGAAATCTGGCACTCGATCTCTGCCCTTACACTTATCGGATATGTGATCCAGGGAGTCATTTATTCTCTCTCAACCTCAGTTTTCTCTTATAAAGAGGGGAAGTTGGATGATATTTGGACTCCCTATCTCATTGGTTTGTCATAAGCACCTAGTAAACCTTAAAGTACTAAAGAAATGTGAGTTCTTTTAGTAGCATTGATTGTCATTCAGGAAAGTACTATTCATCTGGCAATTCAGCATACAACTTTTAAAAATGTAGTACCTTTTATTATTGCCATTGTTATAAATAATTACTGCTCATTCATGCCTTTTTAATCCTCTATGTGTGTCCCTTCCTGTCCATGTCCTTCCATAAATCTTCCATAGAGAATCTGCCTAAGTCATATTAGGTAACATGCTGCAGCTATACATAATCATAATGCAACCATAAAGACCAAGGTCATCCTCAATTATAATTCTTTTGAGGTTGTGTTGATTAACGACTTTTAGACATAGAGCATCTTTGGAAAGTATTGAAAAGATCAGCTTTTGTGTCAGAGAAAAGCTTGAGATAATTCAAAGTATGATCCATGGCTACTTCATTATTTCTATGCTTTCCAAGATCTCAGATCTTTTTGGTGTGGGTATTTTCTCCAGTGGTACAGATAGCAACCCATTCCCATATCCTATGCCACTGATATCCATGCCCTCACAGCCACAAATGATCCACCTGGTGTCTTAGAGGTCTTTGTCTAGGAACAAATGAATAAATGCGGGGAGAGAGTATCCACGCAGGTAAAGATTGCTGGTGAGGAGGTGGAGAAGTATTGAGAGTAAGTTGAGCCCAAGGCAAAGTGATCGTGACTGAGAACTCATGAAACTATAGTCTGAGAGAGGGACTCCCCAGTCTGGGGAATGGACCTAAGATGAACAAGTAGAAATGGTACTATAGAAGATGAAGACGGAAGAGCAGGTATATCAAAACAAGTAAATACACAAGAAAGAGAGCTATACTGCTGAGAAGAGACATAAAAGATATTATACAGGAAGTGTATGATCAGAAAAGGAAGTGGTACAGTGTTATATCAAGAGTGAAGGCTAGCAGATTGTAATAGCAAGTACCCTAGCATACCCAGGATGGCCTGCTAGCACAGGTTCTTTAATCTGCTTTTAAAGGAAAGCAACTTTAAAGGGGTCAGCAATCTTCTTTAATTACATTCACTAGTCCGGGAGAAAAGTCAGCTCCCTGAATGTCAGAGAAAATACAAGCAGAGAAATTAGACCAACAGACAGTACTCTGACTGCCTGATCAAAGCAATCTTGCTAAACACTTTATATACATCACAGGATTGAGAGAGCCTTTACATCTAAGTAGTCGAGGGGCCCTGAACATATGGCTACTCAGTCTCAACCAGGAAATCAAAAAAATCCTTCTCATAAGCAAACCCTCCAGCAAAACAACAACTCAAAGTATACAAACACTTCTCAGAGTCAGAAGGCATCACAACCTTTGTGACTCAGTGCCTAATCAACTTAGTACCAAAAGGTGTGAAAGCCTTCCCACAAGCAAGCCTCCCCTAAGCAAGTTTCCCTTAAAGGGCTCCACTTGAGGCCTATTAATGGTGAGGGAGATCTTCATATCCCATTAACATTACACAGATGTCCAAGTGCTGTACTGGTGTCTCCAGAAAGTCAAAAGATTTCTTCTCACCGCCAGCCTTGCCACCAGACTAAAGACCGTGCCGTGGAGAGAACTTAACTCTTTAAAGTCCTGAACTCCTACTCTTGGGCCCTGATTTCCTGATTGATGAGGCACATAGTAATGTTTGATAAATGTTTGTTAACTGACTGTTGTTCACTGGTCGATGCCTCAAGTGGCTCATTATATCCAGGAGGCTTTGCCATGCCTCACTTTGTCAAAGTAGGCATAACCTCTTTTTGCTCCATTCTTTGCTTTCCAGTTCTGGAAACATAATTAAATCAATACTACCATTGATACTAGATAGTGTGTGTTAATCTACTTTCTTATGGCTCCTCTCACCATCCCCATAATTTTCCAGTCAAAATATCCCTCCCTGGGTACCATTCTCATATATATTATCTACCCCTATAGAATATAATTTCTTTGAGAAGAGGGATTATCTTCACCTTCACTTTTGGATTTGTATCCCTTGCATTTTGCATGGGACTTGACATACAGTACTTAATAAATTATCTATCTGTCTATCTATCATCTATGTAATTATCTATCATTATCTAACTATCTATTATCTGGGGTATATGGAATGTTCAAGGAAGATTAGCACCTCTTATGTGAGTCTTTTCAGGGCTTATCCACCTTTGGTGCCCATCTGGCACCCAACTCTCACCTGTGGCTCCAAAAAGCTGTAAAATGGGCAATGACCACACTCCAGTAAAACCATCTTGGCAGATAGGCTAAACCAGGTTGAGGATAATCAATGGGTCTCGCCAGTTGGTGAGTTAGAGCATGTGAAGACTTCCCCTGGTGGAATGGGTGGATGAGAACAATTTGTTCCAATGGCTATGAAGGTGGCTGAAGCAGGTACTGTAAAGCACTTAGAGTTTGGTTAGATATCAAAAATGCCAAGGTCATCGACTGCATCCTGGGCCATTACCACGTGTCTTGACTTTTGTCTTGCCACTAGAATTTGATGCCTCTGGCGGAGAGAGTGAGGCTTTGTTCAACTGTGCCTCTCTTAAATCCAATTCAAGCATGAGTTAGGAGATCAACCCATGATATCATTGGTCTTCAAAAATAGACAAACGAGAACAACAACATCTATCCTCTACTTACCTGCCTATCTTTCTATCTACCTCTCTACCATCTATCTACCCATCAGCTGTCAATCTAACTACCTATCTGTTATCTACCTATCAATCTATCTACCTGTTTATCCATCTCTCACATACCCCTTGCAGGAGTGAAATTTAGAGACCAAAGTGATGGTTCCATAATCATCGATGTTGAAAAGTTTGTTATGAAAACACTGTCAGATAGTTTGATGTGCTTGTCATCCTTCTTCCAGTTTCATCTAAAAGTACTCTCAGGGTGATCTGACTTAGCTGGTTTTCATATCAAGTTTTCTGCAGCCACAAGATCTACCTCTTCTTGCTGTTTTGTCGGCAATACCAGTAGTGTTGTCCCCATTTTACCGATGAGGAAACTGAGGCCTAGTTACCCTGGACCATGTAGCAGACAAGCAATAGAACCAGAACTAAAACAAAACCAGATGTTTTGGGTTTCTCAGCCCAGTGCTCTTGGAGCAATTTCTTCTGCTATGTGAATCTGAATAGTGAAAAACCTTTATCTCCATGGGGGTAGGAAAATAAAAACATCTTTTAGCCTCTTTTAACAGCCATTCAAAATCCCTTAAAGTGAAAGTACATGGTATTTGTCTTTGGCAAATCAAACAAACAAAATTCCTTTGATCTTTAGGAAGCCCTTTCTTGTGGAGGTAACATTCTGCCCGACTTTTATGTTTGAGCATTCATTGTATACTTAATTATTTGTAAAAGTTTTGTTTTAAATTATTAAACCTTTTCGGTATTTAAGATAAACATGGATATGCTTTGTTACAGATTAAAAATAAGTTTCACAAAACCTGCAAATTGTGGCAAAGATAATAATACCACAGAGGGGGTCGATATGTTCCAAAACATAATTCTCTTGGGGCTCCTCTGGTTCATTAGAATATTTGTTCTGCAAAGCTTCAGGAAATCCCTGACTCTAACCCACCCTTTCCTGAAACTGGTGAAAGTATTTAAAAAAAATTAGCACTAAGAAGAAGAAACTCAACACACTGCTGGAGCAGGACATGCGCATCCTTTGGGAAGCTTCTTCTTGCTTTCAGGATCTGTTGATTCAAAGCTTGCCATCTTGAATTGCTCTGAAGCAAAGGGGAAATGGTTTGGGCTAAAACACAGGTCCAATTAATTTTTAAAATGCCTTTTCAACATTTCTGTCACTGGAGAAATATACAAAAGGTTTCTTTTAGATGTCAGCTTAAAGTATTTTTCTCAGTTTTTCCCTGATAAGAACAGAAGGATCTTTCTTTTACTTCAGACCAGAGCTGGGACATATGAAGGAGCTTGTTCCTCCTGGTGAGCATAGATCATGGATGGAACTTCAGTAACCATCTAGAGTAATTTCCTCATTTTCTACACTGAGATCTAACAATGTTAAGTGATTCACCCAAGGACACACAAGTAGTTACAATCAAGGGCAGAATTTGGACCCTGGTCCTTTGGTTCCAGAGTATTCTTTCTACTGTAGTCTGATGGACGCTTTTAGTCTTCACTGTATCACATATGACTTGACTTAGCAAGAAATAAAAATTAGTATCATACGGAATAACATCTTCTGCCATTAATATGTGTGTTTATAAAAATTAAAATAAATTATTACTTGCTGTACCCCTGTATGTAGTACTTTAAACATTTTCTACTTCTAGTACCTTCTCTGCCTCTCACTCCTTTTTTGTTTTGGTGGGGACCTGACATTGAACAAAGCCTCCCCTTTGTGGAGGAGAACCTAAGTTTTGAATGATGACTTTTAAAATAAACATCTGAAATTGCCCGAAGTCTGAATTTTCACTTGGTCTTGCATCTTATTCTTTCCTTTCCAACATAATGCCAATTTTTTCACCCCCTTTTACTAGTGGAAAGCTGGTCTAAGACATGAGAGAAATTTCAGCAGTCAGTCAGTAGGTGGAGTTCAATAGCCATGCCTCTTACTGGTTTTTAAATCAGAAATTTAAAAGTTAAAGGTATGAGAAGTCAAAAGTAGTTTGTATGATCTCTTGCCTTGTGGAGACAACTCCATGTAGAAAAGAGAACTGGACTGGAATTCAGGAAAAATGAGTTTCCATTTTTTTCTTAGCTGTTTTCTTCTTTGGGAATAGGAATAAGTGTCTCAACTTTGGTTCTCCACTTGTAACAGAGGGATAAGGTCTGCCCCAGACTGTCTAATGTTGGAAGGACTAAATCCTACTTTGGAGAAAGATCTTATGAAGGCAAGATTCCAAATATACTAGGATAGCTTGCTAAGAAAACAAAAGAACATAGGTATAACACACACACACACACACATAGAGCTGATGAAAAATTTAGGATTAGTTCTCTAATTCTACTTGTCCTACCCTTTGTTCAATACTGGAAATATTCTCTATAGGATTAATGGAACTTCAAGGTCATACCAAGTACTATGTTCTGTTGTTTCTATAAGGGAAGTATATGGCACAGTGGGTGGATGGGCTTATCTTAGAAGTCAGGAAGGCCTGGGTTTAAGTCTTGCCTCTGACATCTACTAGCTTCATGAACATAGGCAAGTCACTTAAGCTCTGTTTCTGAGGTAACTCTATAGGACCATAACTTACAGATGAATTGACTATTAACACCATAGAGGAAGTTTCCTCAGTGGAAGACGTTTCTTTGTCTTCAGGGAAAGACAGGAGTTTCCTGTACTGATGAAATCATAGGTCAGTACCTACATGAGTGAATGGATATAGCAGGAGATTATCAGGAAAACCCTAATAAATTTGCTAAGTCTCATAATGAACTTGACGAGGTTACATGGCATGTGCCTATATTAGAAGGTGGCACTAGACATGTTCAATAGCCCTTTGCTGGGAGGACACAAACTCTTCTGATACATACACAGGGACCAGGCCTTCTTCCTGCCCATTTGTTGACTGGGGCTTAGGAGAACAGACTCCTGTTAGAGAAATTCACCTTCCCTGTGGTCTAGAAGTGAGTTGTGAAACAGCTGTACTCCTTTATCCCTTGGAGTCAAGTCGACAAGCATTTTAAAGCACTTACCAGGAGCGGGGTAGGAAATTTTTATCTGTTCCTCGAAACAATAGAAAATAGAAATTTGAATGAGAAGCACATGTCATGTAGACAGGGCTTACTGAGGTTAGACTGAAACTGAAGTTTTTTGGACCTTGATTTCCTGAACTATTTCTCCTGCCAATTTCCTTTTCTGAGCATGAGTTGGGCACCAGTTACCCAGAGGGAGATTTCCTTTATATCAAGCTTCTTGGGGGGTGAAGAGAATTACTAAAAGAAGAATCCGGTAGCTAAAGGATTGTAGATAGGACATAGCCATGTCAGGTAGGAGATTTGGACCTTGCCAAATCTTCATAACTTCTTGGACAGTGTAAGCCCAGGTGAATGGGAAATAACTATTCAGCAGTTTTACAAAGGGTCTTTGTCTTTGAGATATTGTTGTGCAGTCATTTTTAGTTATGTCTGACTCTCCATGACTCCATTTAGGGTTTTCTTGGCAAAGATACTGGAGTGGTTTGCTATTTCTTTCTCCAGCTCATTTCACAGATGAGGAAACTGAGGCAAACAGAGTTAAGTGACTTGCCCAGGGTCACACAGCTAGTAAGTATCTGAGGCCAGATCTGAACTTGGGAAGATGAGTCTTCCTGACTCCAGGCCTAGCATTCTATCCACTGCACTCCCTAGCTGCCGTGCCTTCTAAATATGAGTGTAATAGGCTATTTAAATGTTTTACATTTCCTAAACTTTTTCATGCATTCGTTCTGAATCACATGCAGGAGGAAATACAAGGCTATAATATACCTGATGCCCATGTACATCTAGTGCTTTTGTGAGATGGGATCTTTTTATTTACATTTCAGGATATTTGGACATTAGCCACAGCCAAACTTAGTGATTTTCAACGAGTTTTACTCTGGGGTGGGGGCAAAAGACAGAGAAACTATTCCCCTGGGGGAGTTAAGACTTCAGGACTAGACCCAGGTTTGTGTGTACACAGTATCCTTTGGAGACCTTTGAGCCCCCTTGGCCACTCCTAACATAAGTAGCTTATGAAAATTTTAGATTTATTAATAGCTCTTTAGCAGATGCTCTCCTAGCTCTAGTCCAGGGCTAGAAATATGCTCTGTAGGGACTGATGAAGTTTGAGGATCTGATGTCTCTATAAGGAAGCAGCTAGAAAATGGATTAACTAAAGAAATAAAATGTTAAGTTTATTATACTCAGTTCCGGGTGGAATGTGATAGGTAATCAGAATGGAATGTTAGTGGGGCTCACTGGAATGAGCCTGAGTTATCTAGTTTCCCAGAAACACAAATTTGTAATCAAGTTAAATGTAAAATTGTTATTTACATAGTGGTGTGGTGAGTGTCTGAATGCAGACCTGACAAAGAAATTTGAGCAAATTCATGTACTGGAATTAGGGCACCCAACATCCTGTGAGGAATTAAGCTCAAAACAAATTAATTTAGGGTTGAATGAGATTGAATCTGATAAACAAGGACCCTTAGTAGAGCTAGAATCCTAGAATCTTAGAGGTCATTTAGACCAGAGGTGTTAAACACACAGCTGAACCAGATTAAAATGTAATTGGTAAATACTTAACAAAATAAGTAAAAATTCAGTAAAACATAAACAACATTACATTTTTAAACTAAGTCAATCTATGACCCGCAGAGGTTCTTATGTATAAATTAGTGGCTTCCCATTCTATTTGAGCTTGACCCCATTGGTCTAGACCAACTTTCCTCTCAGTACTGAATGCTTTCATCTTCATATCCTAGCATCTAGCAAAGTCTCCAGCACATAACAGACACTTGATAAATCTTTGTTGAATTGAAGCCTTGGGAGATGATCTAGCCTCTGCTTGAATCTTCCTGGTATTTGTTCCATGGAATTTCAGATAAATGAATGAATATGAGGAACTTTCTACCTTGTAACTTTTCCTTTTTCGTTGTCAGGCAGCATCTATTGTAACAAGGACTAGAGGACCATAGTTTTAAAGCTAGGATCTTACAAATTTCTTCCTTTATATTGATATGAAATTTCCTTCTCTCTAACTTTGTTTATTTCTCCCTTTTGGAACATCGAAGAGTAAATTGAATCTGATTCCTTCCTTCCTTATGTCTGTATTTCAGTACTTGAAAAGATCCATTATTTCACTGATGTGGAGATTGCCTCCCCTGGCACAGATCACAGTGCCTTAGTTAATAGTCTCAATGTGGGAGTGGCTAAAATATTCATCACCTATTGGTCAGCCTTTCTGGTCTTGAACTTTCATGTTTGAAGACCACTTTGTTGTTCAGTTGTTTTTCGGTGGTGTCTAACTCTTTGTGACCCGATTTGGGATTTTCTTGGCAAAGACTGGAGCAGTTTGCCATTTCCTTCTCCAGCTCATTTTACAGATGAGGAACTGAGGCAAACAGGATGAAGTGACTTGGCCATGGTCACACAGCCAATAAGTGTCTGAGGCCAGATTTGAACTCAGGAAGATGAGCCTTCCTAACTCCAAGCCCAGCACTCTATCCACTGTGCCATGTAGTTGACCTGTTTGAAGACCACTCTGTTTCATATAGGATTCATGTTTCTTCACCCACCTCCACCCCCCAATTCCTAAAAAGGTTCCTCAAGTGATATTCTCATCTAAATTCAATGCACACTTATTAAGTGACTGAAATAGTCTGGTCAAATTAGGCCCATTCTTTCAGGGTGAAAAAGGAATGAAGTAAAGGCTGAAACAACTAGACTGAGCACCAAAGCTTTGTCATGATGGGTCCAATTCAAAGGTGCATGAGGACTACACACTTGAGAATGGTGCAGCTATAAAGGGTTTCAGACCCGTTGACTCTCTTGTATAAAACGGTATATGCTCCGGTCTTTAAGAGCCCCTCAAGTCAAGATGAAGCCCAGGAAGAGAGGCAGAGCTTCAGAGGTCCCAGCTCCTGGTTGGACTTCACATATTCTGTATGATATCAGGACAAAAAGGTCCCAGGTTGCCTCGTCACAGTTGATTTATATCCTCACTGTGTCCTTTATTTTAATACCAATAAATGATCTATGAGGGGCAATCTAGAGTAGTGGAGAGTCAACCTTGGAGTCAAGAAATATGGGTTCAAGATTCACCTCTGGTACATATTGACTGTGGGACCCTGAGAAAGTAACTTAACCTCGCAGTGATACAGGCAACTTTCTAAGACTGTTAGTTGCAGAAGAATGTTGCCAGTCAGCACTATTAGAGGGATTTTACTCACCAGAAATTCCCTATGAAATCAAAAGTCTCTAGACCAGGCCTGCATAACATATAGCCCACGGGCTGCTTGCAACCAGCCAAAGTGGCCTGTGGGTGGTATGTTTTACAGGCCTGTATCTACTGCTTCTTCTACATTTTTTGCAGGCCAGTCAAAATCCTTTGGTGGGCCATAAGTGGCTTGCAGGTCATATGTTGTGCAGGCCTGCTAGACTGTGTGAGTATGTGTATGGACTAACAGCCAATGGAATTAAGATACTCTCCTCAGCATCATTAAGGTATTTTGCAAAACTTAAAGTGCTATGTAAATGTTAGTTATTATTATGATTATGTTTTGTTATAGAATCATAGACTCTTAGAGTTGGAGGAAACAAGAGAAATCATCATTTTCCCTTGCGTCTCAGAGGGTAAGGTAGGCATAATCTTTACCATGATGGACTTTAGCATCTGTGTCTTTGATTTAATTCTCTAGGACTTTGTTTCATCAATCATAAATATGCACCTTCAATCTCTCTGTCTCTGTCTCTTTCTCTGTCTCTGTCTCTCTGTCTCTGTCTCTCCCTCTCTCTCTTACCCCATTTCCTCCCTTCTAGCTCCTTCTTTTTCTGCCTGAAAACATGCTCAGATCTTCCTCGACCTAAAAATATCTTCTCTTGACCCTACTACCCCCTCAAGTTATCCTCCTATCTTCCTCTTCTCCTTCACTGCCAAACTTCTAGGAAGAGGAACCTATGCTGGCTGCCTCCACTTCCTTCCTCTCCACCCATTTGTTTCCTCAGCCTCTTGAAATCTGGCATCCACCTCCCACATTTCACTGAAATTTCTCTCTTCAAGGTCACTAATGCCCTCCTTTAGCCAAAACCAATGGACTTTTTTCCAGTCAACATCCTCCTTGACCTCTGCAATATTTGAGACAGGAGGCTTTCTTGATATTTTTGATAGTAGTTATGGAGTAATTAAGGAATTCAACAAGCAGCATTTATTCATCACTTCCAAGGGCTTATACTGAGCTAGGTACAGGATATATAAAAACAAAGACACAGAAACAGTCCTTGCCACCATGGAGTTTACATAATTTTGGAGAGTGGAGGTGGGAGAGAACAATGTGTAGTTACCACAAAGTATATAAAAGGTAAATACAAGTCAATTTATGGGAGATGGCAAAAGCAACAAGATCATCTTGTAGGTGGTAAATGAGTCAAAGGAAGAAAGCAAAGGATTCTGTGAAGCAGAGATGAGGAGGTAGGGGCATTCCAAGTATGGGGACAGTCTACGCAAAGGCATAGAAAGTGAAATGTCGGGGGGAAGGGAGTAGTTTGAAGGTGGAAGAATTGGAACCAATGGGTTAGTATTTAAAGTAAGAAAGATGTTGGCTCATTATAAGGAAGAATTAGCATGACATAGTAGAATTTGTCATCAGAGGAAATAGATCTAAATTCCTATCAGCCCATAGGAGGTGTGATGAGCCCTGCTTCTAGAAATTCACAGTGACTTGTAAGAAACAGATCCTACTCCCAATTCAGAACATGTGCAGGTATTATGCTTGTTTCATGGTGGCTTACTATATGATGAAAAGCCTTTCAATAGAGTGCTGAGCCAGAACTGAAAAAGCAAAACAGATGAAAGCTTCCTCTCTTCTTTGACATTTTTTGAGTGAGGAAGAATTGCAGTAGGCCTCAGGATAGGGGAGAGGCCTCAGGCTTTTCTGCTCTTCTCTGTACTAGAAAACACATGTAAAGTGTTTGGTTCTAGTTGTCCTGTTTTAGGAAAAATACTAATAATCTTGATCTGATTCAATGAAGGATGATAATGATGGTAAGGAAACTATACCATGCCATACAAGAGTCACTGGACAGAAGAGGGAATATTTAGGTGAGCGTGGGGAAGATTCAAGGGCAGGAGGACTTGAAAATAATGATAATGCAATTGGGTGAAGAAGAAGTTTGAGTTGTTAATTATGGAAGTGAAGTGTTTATGGGTAACAGCAAGATCAAAATTGTCACCATCTTTGTGTGTAACTGAAGTGGAGTGGAAGAATAGGTCATAGGAGTTGAGCACGACTTGGATGTTAAGAGTATTGGGGGTAACATGCATATTGAAATTCCCAAATATGAAGACAGGATTTGGGGTAGAAAGGATTATTATGAGTCAGGCACTCAACTCATGGAGAGAGGAAAGAAAATAAACTACAGATTGGTAGAAAATAATTACATCGGGATCTGAATTTGGTGATACATTTGGGTAAAGTGAACTTGAAAAGAAGGATTGCTAAGCAATAGTTGTAGAGGGAGAGTCTGGAAATGTCAATGGGAGCAAGAAGTATTTCAATGCCATCTTCAAGACTAGTGAGTCAAAGGGTGGGAGAGAAGGAAGGCATTTGATATAAGTCATTGGAAGGAGTGTGAGAGGAAGAGATGTAAGATGAATGAAAGTTAGTTTTAAAACAATAGAGCAAGAGTTCAAGAGAGCACAGTAGAAGGATGGACTTTTGTTGTTCGGTTATTTCAGTTGTATCTGACTCTTCAGGACTCCATTTGGGGTTTTCTTGGCAAAGATACTGCAGTTCTTTTCCATTTCCTTCTCCAGCTCATTTTACAGATGAAAAAACTGAGGCAAGCAGAGTTAAGTGACTTGTTCAGGCTCACACAACTGTGTCTGAGACCAGATTTGGTCTTCCTGATGAGTCTTCCTGATTCCTGGTCTGGTGCTGTATCCATTGTGCTACCTAGCTACCCTAGAAGGATGGACAGATAGGAATTAATTTTTAATCTTATCTTTGTATCCCCAACATCAACAAGAGCTTAATAAATTTTCTTGTTGAAATGAATTGAATGATATTTAAGGTTCCTCACAACTCTTACATTATGATTCCAACCAGTCAGTCAATTAACAAGTACTTTTTAAGCACCCTAAGTACTGTAGCAAGTGCTGGCAATACCAAGAAAGGCAAAAACAGTCCCTACTTTCAAGGAGCTCATGGTGTAGACAACATGTAAACAACTATGAAGGAAAAAGATACATGCAGTGTAAAAATCTCAGATGGGAGGTTAGAACCAGGAGTAGGAATGGGGAGTGTGTGAAAAAGCCTCTTGTAGAAGGTGGGATTTGAGTTGATCTTGAAGGAAGCCAAAGGAAGAGTTAGAGGTGAAAAGGGAAAGCATTCCTGGCATGATGGACAGCCAGTGATAAGGCTGGGATGAAGAATGTTGAGAGTTGGGAAATGGAATATTTTGTTTGAGGAACACAGAAAGCCACAGTGTATATAGAGGCAAAGAAGCCTGGGAAGTTGGGAAGGGCCCAGCTTATGATAGGCTTCAAAAGCCAAACAAAGGATTTTGTATTTTATCTTGTAGGTAATGGGGAGTCATTAGAGCCAGGGCAGAGGAGAGGATATGGCTGTAGGATGGACTGGAGGTTATTACAATAGTTGAGGCATGATAAATGAGTTAATAAGGGCCTACACCAGGGTGGTGTTATGTAAGTGGAGAGAAAGATATATACAAAAGATATCATGAAGATAGAAATGATAAGACTTAACAGATTGGATTGTGGGGTGAATATGAAGAGTTCAAGATGACAGAGGTTTGGAACCCTGTGTGACTAGAAGGATGATGGTACTCTTGAGAGTAACAGGAGAGTTCAGAAGAATGAAAGATTTGGGTTAAAGATAATGAATTATGTTTTGGACGTTGAGTTTGAGATGATTATGGAAATATTCATTTTGAGATGTCTGATATACAGTTGGTGATATGAGATGGGAGGTTGGCAGAGAAGTTCAAGGTGAATGAATAGGTATCAGAATCATCTTCATATAGAAAATAAATCAACTCATTAGAGCTAATGAAATCACCAAGTAAGACAGCATGGAGGGAGAAGAGAACAGGGCCCAACAGAGAACCTTAGGAAACATTCATAGTTAGTGGGTGTGACCTGGAGGAAGATCCAGCAAAGGAGACTGAGTTGTCACACAGAAAGTAGAACTAGGACAGAATAGTTTCACAGAAACCTAAGAGAAGAGAGTATCCAGAAAGAGTGATCAACAGTGTCAGAGGACAAAGAGAGGTCAAGAAGGTTGTCTTTCTATGTATTTTCTCTAACCTCAACTAGTCTCAAAAAATGCAGCAGTTTGTAGGCAGATTCTGCAAACACAGTAAACTTAGGAGCTAGCCTCAGCACCTTAGGCAACCTTCTCCATAAGTTAGAAACCAGGACTGATTTTCTCACTCATTTATGAATTCATGATATCAAAAGTCTGGAAAAATTTTACAGGACAATAACCTAATAGACATAGCCTGTACACATTCCTCTCCAGGCTCCACTCTTGACTCTCTGGACTCTGCTACCATGCCTCAGCTGCCTTCTCACCCTCTCTGCCTTGTGATCTTCTCATCCTAAACGATCATTCTATCTCTGTGGCCCCCTTCTCCCATTAATGATTTCCCCCTGAAAGTTCCATTTTGAGGAAAAGGTCATATGTTATCTTCCTCCATTAGAGAGTAGTGGAGTGTCTTGCTTTTTGTTTGTTTTCACATCCCCAACTTCTCAGCACAATTACTGTTCTATACAAAAAAAGGGCTCTTCCATGTTGAAGTGATTATAAGATTGGCTTATTGGTTGTGGTCATTAATAACTTTCCAAAACATATTGGCTGTCATTTAGTAGAGAAACTTAGAGGAAATTCTGCAAAATATTAAAATTCCATGTTCTTCCTTTAAAAATTATGTTGGAGAGTTTTATTTCAAGTACACATTGTGTAATTTGCATATTTCAACATAATCCATGAGTGTCTTCTGTAAAATGTTTACTGCTAGGGTTGATGTGGCTCTCTGTCATTAAGAGACATGTACATATTTATATTCTTCCAATATTTTTTAATATTTCTGCCTTCATGAATTGATTAGCTAGGGTGTTGATCATGGAGGACATGAACTATCCCACAATGCTTTGCACAAAGTAGTTACTGTTCCCTTTATAAAGTGCTGCAAGTCCTTACCCCCAACTCTTATTCACACAGATAAATCAGATCCTTAGAGAATTCTAGGAGTACCCTTTAGAGATTCACATGTCTTGCTACTCTACTAGCTCAGGCTTAAAGTGGTTGCTGCAAAGCACTGGCCTCATCCAGTTTGCTTCTACAGCTGCTGGGTCCAATTCAATCCTGGGGCTGGATACTGAAGATCACTTCTTACTGGGCTTGGCTTCCAGGACACTCTGGTATGGATTACAATTCCTAGAACTCTAATAGCTCACTCTCGCAACTTTTCAAAGCTCAAGCAATTATAGGCATTTCCAAGACCCTTTTACCTAAGATCAAGATAGAGTAGGCTCATCAGAGACAGAAACAACATGAGGGCCGTGCACTCATGGCTTCATGTTGGTTTGGGTGGAAAAGACCTGATGCCTCTCTCTCCAACCTGAACATTCCATTGTGTCTTCCCTCAGCTACTGCCAGAAAAGAGAGAGCTTGAGTTGCCCTCATGGGGCCTTGTGTATGCCTGCTCAGTCAATGAGGTCCTTTTTTCACCACGTGGTAAGCCTGCTTGGAAGTCCACATGGGGGACTGTATCAGGCCAAATAGGATACGTGCTAATAAGGGTAGGCTCTCACTGGTCAGTCCCCTGTTATAATATTTAATAAATATAATAAACATTTACTAATTGGTTGAGTCCACTTAGATTAGCTTTTGGTTTTAGTTAAATACATTTGCTTCCACCCCAAGGTCTAAAAATGCTTTATAAATATTAGTTAAATGGAATTCAGCAAGAGAAGCTTTTCATTCTTATTCTTTTTTTGGCGTGGTTTTTTTTTTTTGCATATTCTTGCTTTTTTTTTTTAACGAGCATTGTCTCTCCCCCTCCCACTTTCCTCCTCCCCCCAGTTGAACAATAAAAAGGAAAAAAACCCTTATAACAAATATGCATAATCCAACAAAAATTCTCACATTGGCCATATCCAAAAAATATGTCTTAGTTGGCATTTTAAATCCATTACTTTTATGGGAGGAGGTGGGTAACATGCTGCAGCTTTAGTCTTCTGGATTTGTGTCGTATCATTACATCGATCAGTTCTAAAGTCTTTCAAAGTTGTTTTGCTTATAATGTTGTATAAACTATTGTATCATCACTGTTCCTTTTTCATCTTTCAGAGGTACCTTATGAGGAAGAAAAACTTTATTAGGGCAAGAAGACTTTCTCAATGCAATAAAATCAATACATTGTGTAACAAGCATTTAAGCACCTATTCTAAAACATAGCACCACGCTGTGTGGTAGAAGAAACGTGATGCTGGGACATGGTTCCTGTCCTTATTAAAATCTAGTAGAGATGCATGATACATATACATACAAGTATAATATTCCTTACCAACCAGTGTAATTAATGTTGCAACCCTAAAGCACAGATCTGACCAAATCCTCTGCCTATTCAATAAACTCCAGTGATTCCCAATTACCTCCAGGATCAAGTATAAAATCTTCTTTTTAGCTTTTTAAGCCTTTCACAACCTGGCTCCTTCCTTACCTTTCCAGTTTTCTTAGACCTTTTTCCCCTCCATGTACTCTGGAACCTAGTGACATTGGCCTCCTGGGTATTGCTCACTTATAACACCATCTCCTGACTGCATATTTCACATAGGACTGTCCCCTATGCCATAATTCTCTCCCTATCTCCACCTCCTGTCTTTCCTGGCTTGCTTCAGGTCTTAGCTAAAACCCTGCCCTCTGGAAGAAGCCTTTCCCAATCTCTCTCAATCTTAGTTCCTTCCATCTTATCTACCTTTTTTGTACATAGTTGTTTTTACATGTTGTCTCCCCCATTAGAATATGAGTTCCTTGAGAGAAGGGACTGTGATTGTTTTTCTTTGACTCCCCAGAAAGCACAGTGCCTGGAACATAGTAGTTGCTTCATAAATGCTTGTTGATTTGACTTGACCTAGAAAAACACTTTCTAGGGTGAGGACTATTTACTCAACCTGAGTGAGTATAACCAAGGGCACAATCATTTTTAACAACAACAAATGCTAGGAAAATAAATGTCCCAGGTTTTTTTTAAAGGAAAAGAAGAGATTATGGATACTGTAAACCGACAACAACAAGCATTTATTAAGCATGTTCTATGTGCCAGGCATTGTGCTCAAATCAGTAAGCTCGCATCTTCAGCAAAATGCTAGAATAACCTTGTTAATAGCACCGATCCCCAAGAGCCAACATGGCACATGGAACATGTGCTTGGGCTTAGGACTAAAGGAACATGGAACATGGCTTAGGACTAAAGGCCAAAAGATCAAGGTTTGAGTCCCCACTATGGCTACAGCTACTGTTGATGTGATTGTTGCATAAGTCATCATCTTTCTGGGTCTCAGTTGCAAAAGTCATAATTTTTCTGGGCCTCAGTTTCCTCGTGAGAAAGTAGAATTGGATAAATTTATTATCAGTAGAATATAAACTACTTGAAGACAGAGAATGGTGGCTGATTTTAATTTAGTTTAGTTTTACTTTTGTATCCCTAGTGTTTAAAGACAGCATCAACAGGAGCATAATGTTTATGGAATGAGTGAAGGAAGGAACAAATTAATGAATGAATGACTAAGGTCTCTTTTGGCTCAAAAATTCTTTAAGAACAAGTATTGCCAAACTGTAATAGTGTCCCTTTCTGATAGTCTGTGGTATTCTGAGGAATACCACAGAACAATTTGAGTAAGTCATTTGAGAGGTTCTCGTGTGATCTAACCTAGTGATCAAGGTAGAAAAGTGTAAGAGGCAAGATAATTGGATTTGTAGATGGTTGAATGGAGCCACTGATAGTCTCCCAAGCCTAGAAATTCTCTCAATCTTTATCTCCTCTTAGAAGCCTTAATTTCCTTTAAGGTACCACCTTCTTTGTAAAGTTTTTCCTTATCACCCTAGTTGGACTTGAAATTAGGATTAAAATCCTGCCTCTGGAGTTTATTGTGTGAACCTGGGAAAGTCACTGGATCTCTCAGATTCCTTCTCTCTAAAATGGGGAAAATATATGTATTATATATGTATTAATCTCAAAAGGTTATTGTGAAGAAATAAAATAGTATTCATAATCTGAAATCAGGAAAAAGAAAGTATGAAAAACAAGAGAAAAAAATCCTAAACCACCACTTCTAGTGGTCGTATGGTAGTGTGGTATGGTGCTGAAGAACAGGGTTGTTGTGCACTCTTTCTTACTCCTCCCCTCCCCCCATCTTTTAGTGATCTACCTGTGCTTGGGCATGACTATCTCTTTAGGTGTTTCATCCAACTCCTTCCCTATGGGAAGGATTTTCTTTCAAACCAAGCCCAGGAAAAAATGACAAAGAACCCATCTCAATATTAGTCCAGTTAGCTATATGTGCTCCCCTACCACCCAATCACTGCTGACTCATCCCAGCATCTCTGATGATTCATGACAACCTTAGATTTCAGCTTATGTTCTGTGATCTCAGAGAATTGGGGAAAAAATTGATATCCATAGTAGCTTATGAAATAAACATTTATTGGAAACTAAGCTGATAGTATCTACTCTTTATATTTGAGATTTTTGAGTTAAAATCCAAACAGCTCAGATTCACAAATAGAAAGTGCTAGGGACAGAAATTTTAAAATGCCCAAAGTAGATACAAGAAGACAGTTTTAGGAAAAAAATGAATTATGGAAGGATGGAAGGGGAAAAGCAGTTTGGGCATGGAAAAGAACCCTGTAGAAACCAGACATACTTAGATCCAAATATATGCCCCATATCTAAAATATGAATAAAATATAAGGTTCACATTGTTCCTTCCCAAAGAGAACAAATATTTGAGCCAAAGTTTAGACAAAACTTAAACTGAAGGAAAATGAACTCATGATGCATTAATTCCGAACTGTCTAAAATATAAATGTCTAGGTATTTTCTCTGGCAATTTCATATCATTAAAGCCATCCTGTTTTTTAATTTGGGACCTACAGTGTTGTACCCTGAAAGCTTATTTTATTGAACTGGTTCATTTTTTCATATAAAAATCATTTTAATAAGAAAGGATAGCTTCAACTGTGATCCTATGAATTGTCTTTCTGCCAGTTACGTTTTTAGCACACTGTGGACACTCGCATGTTAATGTATTTTCCATAGTTTGCCTACTTAAAAAATATGCAATTAAAAATTAAGTGTATTGGGGGGCGGAGCCAAGATGGCAACTGGAAAGCAGTAACTGGTGTGAGCTCCCCACCAAGTCCCTCCAAAAACCTATAAAAAAATGGCTCTGAACCAATTCTAGAACTG
>CM053622.1:661937023-661995629 GCA_028646595.1 Phalanger gymnotis
TTTAGCTTAATTTATCTTTCCCTGTAATTTTCAGTGTGTTTCTACTCCATTCAGAAAATAATATTGAATGGCTTATGGCAATGTGGTGTGTTGGTAAGGACGAAAGATGGGGAGTGAACTGATAGGGATTCTGTCTAGGTCTTCCTCTCCCACAAATTGGCTGCATAACTTTAGGGGAGTACTTAACTTTTCTGTAATTTAGTTCTCTTGAAGATAAAATGAAGGGTTCAGATTAAATGTTATAGAAAGCCTAACATCCCGTGATCTAGTTAAAAAGGCATAAATCCCCATGACTATTTAATCATGTATGAGGCCAGCCCAGTTACAATCAAAGGTTCAAATGGTACCAACCTTTGACCAATCTACCTACAGTGAACCTATCAACAAATACTTATCAAGTTGCCAACTGGACACATAGCAGAGGCAACATATTTAGGGAAACAGAGTAGAAGAGATGTGATCCCTGCTCCTTGAGGACCTTATATGAAATAAGAAATAGTAATATTCAATTAACAAAAATATGTATATAGAGATGTAATATAGAATTATAATGAATAGTAGTGAGGGATCAATGATAGCATGTGTCAGAATGAGTGAAATTAGGACTTCAAACTGCATTTCTAAAAGAATGAAGAAGGATGGAGTGATGTAATTTCTCAGTAGAAAAAAGTCAGTATTGAATATATGATGTATAGCTTGGACAAAGGCTTACTGGTTCAAGAAAAAAGACCACAATTTGGAAGCAGAAAGTCTAGATTAGAGGGTTCAAGCAGTAGCATAGTGGAAAATTAGTGTCATTAGGTAATTAGTCAGTGAAACTTTAAAGAGGAAGTGTGTTTGTATTGGATCCAAAGGATGATGTGGAGCCACTGAAGAGCCATTCATCACTGGCAAACATGGTTATAACCACAGGCCTCTAGAATGACTTTTAATTTCATTATTTTGAACCTTTGGAAGGATTAGAATAGAAGGGCTAGGGAGTCAACAATAGGGTAGCATTAGGGCTGGAGCGGGGTAGTCAGAGCCTGAGCCAGGGATTCAGTCAGACAGGACAAGAGGGAAAAGGGAAATGTGCCAATTCCCCACATAGAGGGAAGGATGCAGATTTGGCCACTGAATGAGGGTAGGGCGACAGATGAGGAGGCGATTAACATGACTGAGGGTTCTGGCTAATGGGACAGACAGTCATTTCATGGGCACAGCCCACGGTGATGTGGAAGTTGGGCAACAGGAAAGGATGGGATGAGGAGTGTGTGGAGAGTCTGAGTGGTGACAGAATATCTGATCTGAGGTGGCCTGACAACTGGGATGTGAATAATGAGGAAGAAAAGATGATAATACTACCACTAGTAACAATAATAATGATGGGCATTTTATAGCATTTTAAGGTTTACAAACCACTTTACAAATATTATTTTACTTGATGAGTGGCTGGTGGAGGGCAGGGAACTGAGGGAGGAGGAAGGACAGATTTGGGAATTTCATTTTGCCTGTTTGGGAAGGGTGAGAGCTGGCTGCCTGGCTCATCTCCCCTGGCTCATCTTCCTCTTTCTCTGTTGCATGTATTTTTCCAATATGGAAAAAACAAGACACTGGTGTTGTCTGTGTTTTCTGGTGTCTCTTTCCCCACATACTTTTTGCTTTTAACTGAAGGGAGTGGTAAAGATTCTGCTACAAAACATCAACATTCACGGATGATCCCACTCCAAAAAGACAGATGAGATATGCAGAACATGGAAAATCAGACTTCCCAGGACAAGATTGTATAGATAGCTTTGCCCACTAGCCCAATGTACACAATAAAATTGTTTATATTAACAATATGTAGATAGGTTAAAATGTCTACACACAGTTAACAAAGGTAATTCTGGGACAATCCCATTCCTAACCATGTTTTTCATGGAGCATCAAGGTACCCTGAGTGAGATATAGGAGGCAGCACGTGCCATGAGGGTCAAAGCACTGCCACAGTTCAACTATTGCCTCCCCTCAAACCCCAGTAGAGACAGTCCTGGACGCTGAACCCAATACCCTGGGGAATAGCAGTGTCTACCCTCCCTAGACAACCAGCCTGCTTTTATTCCCCATGGCTATCATCAACGGGACCAATCCTTGTAGGGAAGGGCCCCACCATTCCCACCAGTATCAATACCAACCACTGACACTTGGACTAAGTCCAAGAGGCCTGGGAACCGCAGTGCTCCCAAACCACAAGGCCTAGCTATCATCCAGGGGAGTGGCTCCTGTGGAGAAGAACCCTACCATCCCCACCAATACTAACTGCCATTGGCAGGGCAGACAAGCTGGCCTCACTGAAGGTAGACACATAACATGGCACATGCCAGGTAAGTCAAACCTCATTGACCACCACTTCCCCTCAGACCCTGGTGGAGACCGCTCAGGGTCCTGCCCTAGAAACAGCGGTGTCCCCCAGACTGCCAGCCCAACTTCCAGCTTGGCTCTTGTATTTATAATCAAGGGGAGTATCCCTTATGGAGATGCAGCTTGGTAACTTCCTTTGCAGGGGCTGCAGGCTCCCACCTCCTCAACAGCCATAGCTACTAAAGAGCCACAAAAGAAAATTCTTAACACCAAATTCCTTGGCATTGTCATATGGTTCCACATTGGAAACCAGTACTGGTTTACACATGGGAATCATATTAGATTCATTACCATCAACTTTGCCTTTGTACCATATGGACAATGGCACCTTTCTATTTGAAGTATAGGTAAAATCTCATATGTATGTTCTCTCCCCCATTGGAATGTATGCTCATTGGGAGAAGGGCTTTTCTCTTTGTATCTCTAGCGCTTAGCACAGTACTTTCATGTAGTAAGCATTTAACACATGCTTTTTCATTCCTTCATTTCTTCATTCAATCAAATAGTAAAATGTCTTTTAAAATGTTCAGTAACATGATAAAAGCAAATCAACAGTCTTCGAGATTCCTGAGCCTCTCCATGAATTCTAGCTTAATGAGTTTCTCTAATCTACAAGTAGGTTCTGGACGTAGAGGTACAGGGGTCACCTCAAGAACTTACTCCAGGCTCAGTGCACTATATAGAATCTTGATCTGCATGTACCTCTTTCCTCCATCAAAAGATCCCATTTACTTAAGGGACAGGAGAAGGATTAAGGGAAGAATCTTTCAATGACCTACCCAGATATCCTCAGACAAGTTGAAGTTTGGGAGGAGAAAGCAACATATGCTATCTTGAGATCATAAATTCATTAATTCCTACAGCAAATATGTTGAAATACTTGTAATGTTCAATCCATTCTTCTAGGTGGTAAAGATATAAAAGTGATATATGTTACAACTTGCAATCTACATGGCTTTTCTCAAGGCAGCTTAGAATCTAGGTAGAGATTTAAGGCATGTATACACAAAACTATTGTACAAATTAGACTGTGACAAGTGCATAGGAAAAGCTCAAACATCATGCCATGTGACACTTGAAAAAAAAGAAATCTTTCTTCGATCTGGAGATCAGGGAAGGCTTCATGAAGGAGGTAGCACCCAAATTAGACATAGAAGGGGAAGGATTTCATTAGGCAAAAAATGGGCATGGGAGAATCTATTCCAGGTCTAGGAAAGCGTGTGAGCAGAAGCACAGTGGTGAAAAAGATCGAGATCAGTGGAGAGGACATAATTTCTTAGAGATCAAGGGTAGAATGTATTAAGGGGCTGGTGGGAGATAATGCTAGAAAGACAGGTTATAGAGGCACTGGAATGACTGATTAAGAAGCTTGGATTTAAGCAGGGAAATGATGCGACCAGAGCTCTGGATTGGGTATTTCAGGATGTGTTATTGCACACGTTTGAGGGTGGCAGTATGAGAAATGGATTGGAGAAGAGGTGGCTAGAGGCAGGGAGACCAATTAGGTTAGGAGGATTTTCCAGGAAGGAAATTAGAGAATCTGGACTGGGATAATATTGGGAAAGAAGGAAAGGATGAGAGAGTTTGCAGAGGTAGAATCGATAATTGACATTTGTCAACTGATTGAAAGGTATAAGGGGTGAGGGAGTGGGAAGAATTGAAGATGACCATAGGACATTGAAAGATGAGTGAACTATAAGCAGATATAGAGAAATTAGAATGAAGAGGAAATTTTATGTGATACGTAATGAATTCAGTTTTAGACGTGTGTTTAAAGTGCTGTCAGAATTTTAGGTAGAGGTGTTTTTCTGCATTCATGGGAAAACTGTGTAGGCAGTCTTACGTCTGTATCATATATGGGAAGGGAATCTCAGAGGTTATCTAGTCCGTCCCCCTCTTATTTTACAGACAAGGAAAGGGAGGCCAACAAACTTGCCCTTGGCCACCTAAGTAGTAAGCATCTATGGGAGGAATTTTGAACCTAGCTCTTCCAACTCCAGAGTCTGACATCTTTTCACTATACCATCAGCCAGCCATTGAAGTAAGTCAGTAGGCATTTCAGACTCTGCCTGGAAGATACTCTGGCTTTATTCTCCCTTGCCAGCTACATCTTCTCCCCTCAGGTTTCTAAGGGTACTCTTGAGGAGTTAGAGTGTCTCTCCTCTAATGCTACCAGTTCAAGTCCCCATTCTTGCGTATTCCTCCCCCTCCCACTTACTAACTGCTCATAATTAAATGCTTCAGTTCAATTTAACCAATTGACATTGATTTGCTTTTATGAAGGGATATTTACTTTCAGAACATGACAAGGACAGAGATACAGACATTTCCCCTCCAACACCTGGCCACATGCTCTTCCCTATACTACCTTGGTCCCTGGGGAGAATAGTCTCAAACTTACTGTAATGTTTACATAGCATTGATCCCACCACATTCACATCCAAACATAGCATAGCTACTGGATAAGTCTCTCTAAGTCTCTGCTACCACTTTGCTGGGTCCCAAAGTTCATTCTCTCAGTCTTTAATGCTGGACTTGGTGGCCACAAAACCTGGCATAGACTCTTCTCTCAGACTTCTTGGTGGCCTGCTCCTGACTTTTTGAAACTCACAATGTTGTTGCCATCTCTAATCTCCTCCATTGAAAAGCAAGAAGAATAGAAACACAGCAATAGAAACACCAACAGGACCATGTGCTCCTGGACCATATCATAATGGTTCTGGTGAGGAGATGGGGGCTGATACCCTCTTCACCCATAGAGGGCTTAGTCTTTAACTGACAGGGCAAGAAAAAAAAAACAGGCCAAGGGACTGGCCTTACTAACTGTACCATTTGAATGCTGTCCTGTTCTGGTTACAGAGCCAAACAAAAGCCTACATCTTTATCACGTGGTTTGTGGACAAAAGCCAGTTACAGAAAGTCTTCCCTTGTTCCAAATGGGGAAGCAAGGCTTCTATTACATATCCTCATGCCTTTCCAAAGGCAGGCTCTCTATATAGGGGATTGCATCAGTCCCCCATTACATAAGCAATACCAACTTATGCATTTGTAACAAGCTACCAGCCTTTTGTGCTGTGGCCAATTTGAAATCAGGAGCAGTCCCTCACTTAGAGGGACTGTTTTTAAGTGAGCTAAGTTTTTTAGTAGATTATTTTAATGTCATATTTTTCTGTAGCTCTTCTTTGCACATGAATTATCAATAACTTTGCAAGTTTATAGACTTTAGAGCTGGAGAAGACCTTAGAAAACCACCATATGTGTATGTGTCTTATTTCCCCAAACAGACTGTAACCTCCTTGAGAGCAGGATTGTGACAGTGTCTCATTCAGCTTTCTGTTTCTTCCAGACTATAAGTGCCTTGCTCTGAATAAATATATGTTGAATTAAGTTGAATTATCTAATCCAACCCTCTCCTTTGATAGCCCAAGAGATGAGGCCATAGAAAAGTGAATTAACAGAAGTTACACAGAGGCAGAGCCAGTGCTAGAACACAGGTCACTGGACTTCTAGGGCTGAGCTCTTTCTATCACACTTAAAAAATCCAGTCGAAGGTTGTTGGTAAGTATGACTATTCTTTTTTTTAGGAGGCAAACAGGGTTAAGTGACTTGCCCAGAGTCACACAGTTAGTAAGTGTCTGAAGTCCTCCTGATGCCACAACCAGTGCTCTGTATGCTGTACCACCAAGCTGCCCCTATTCATTCTTTAAATATCCCCATTTCCTATTATCAAATAAGTGATTTTTTTTTCTTTAAGGACTCCACCCTCTCTGTGAGCAGAGTGTCATAGTTCACCACACCCCAAGGAAAATACCAAGGAATACCACATATTGCTTCATCACATTGCAAAAGTCATCTTCCTTCTCCATCAATTACTTTCATTATGCCATGACCTTCCATAAAATTATCCACTGACTCTCTCTGTATCTCAAAATTATCCTCAACTTTCTCAGACTGTTTTCAAGGCCCTCCACAGCTGATCATCTCCTAAGTAACCTCTCTCATTTCCTGATTGTAACTTTTTCTCTCAGCACTCCAGTCAGGCTCACTCATAATCCTTTCTTGTTTTTGGCTATAAACCACTTTTCTCATTACACACTTTTGCTCGTTATTTTTGCATTGTGTCTGGTGACCATCCCCAAATAGAGAAACATGACTCCTGCTGAAAAGCTATTAGGTTCATTGACTATTACTTTTTTATTGAAAGATACACAATATAACAATCAAATATGTTATGTCATACCCCTTCTACCACACGGTTTAGAGCAGCCAAGATGGAGCCTCCTGGATGGAAAGAGAATCTTTAATTTGTTTTAATCTATTGACTAAAGAGGGACAATGCCTTAAAGAGACAGTGTTACCTTCCCCTTGCCCTGGAGGAGAAATCTGAAGATTTCTGGATCTGAACAAATCTGGATTTCCTTCTAGTCCAATCAGGCTTCACCTCAGTTTTCCGAATCCTTTAGTAGAAGGGATGCTACTTGACCTATATTTGATAGTCATGTTGTATATTTTTCAATAAAATAGTATCTTAAAAAAGAGATTCACATTTTTGACTGATTACATTGATCAAACTAACTGAATAATTAATTACTAATAAATTACTATTTTGTACAAGTCTGCCATACACAGAAGATATACATAGGAATATTTGGGGAAAATAACAAACTATATTCAGTTACACTGCTCTCACAAAATATTATTACTAATATCATTTGAATTCAAATATGGCCTCAGAGGCTTACTAGTTTTGTGACCCCAGGTAAGTCATTTAAACTCTGCCTCAGTTTCCTCAATTGTAGAATGGGGATAACAGTACCTACCTTACAGGGTTGTTGCAAGGATCAAATGAAGTATTTCCATTTGTAAAGCACTTAGCACAGGGCCTGGCACATTGTAGGCACTATATAAATAGTTGTTCTCTTCCTCCTTCCATATTAAGAACAAAAAGAGTTTATACTGTTAATAAAGTACTTTAAAATATTATTTCATGTTTTAAACTGTTTTTTATGTTTTATAATATATCCTGTATGTTAGTATAACAGTACAATTATAAAATTTATAAAGATATACATATTAGGACTACATAATCAAAATTTTTTTTTATTGATCAAAAAGACCATTGCTCATTGCTGCCAAAACCTTGTTGTATGTTAACTCTATTACTGAGTGTCTTCGCTTTCTCTTCCAATTTTGTGTCATCTGTAAATATTATGAACATGCTATCTATGCCTTTATTCAAGTCCTTGGTAAAAATTAAATTTGACTCTTATCAAATACCCAGAATACAACTTCTTGTCTTTTGCTATCTTCATTCCATTCCCCTCTTCTCTCTCTCTCTCTCTCTCTGTCTCTCACATACACACACACACACACACACACACACACACAAATTGTGAGCTCTTCGAAAGCAGAAACTGACTTGTCTTTTACCTTTCTTTGTATCCCCAGCACTTAGCACAACACCTAGCACATAGTAGGCACTTTATAAATGCTTATTGACTGACTAACTGAGGAAAAGTAAAGCTGACTGGTCTATAGTTTCCATGGCTGTTGCAACATTTGTGTCTTCTTTATCACAATTTCAGTATAGCGTTTCTAATCATGCTTTTTTTTTTATTATTAGAAAAAGGAACGTTTCTAGACTTCCTATCTGCAGGTATTCATGCTGTATTCAGTATGACCTGGCTATTTACCTTCTATTCCTAATTTTTTCCGAGTGAGTGTGGCTGGGCTGAGGTGGGCAGTAAGGTTTGGGGGAGGGGAGCAGTGTGGACAGACGTGTATGTGTGAACTCCTCCGTGTACTCTTCTTCTGTCCTGCAAAACAGCAAAACTTTTGAATCTAGCCCTTTCCCCCAGATGCCGGCAGTGACACAGCAGGACAGCTCCAACATTACGTGCTATTTAACGAGCCCTCTCTTTCAGCATCCTGCTCAGGGACTTGACATTAGACAATGTCAATTAGCCAGGCCTGGATGTCAGTTTCCACAGCTACGTGCTCAGATGGAAAGATTGCCTGATTGGCATGGGGAGGATCTCCTTATTTCCTGTAGGGAGCCAGTTAGTTTCTTCTTCCCCCTTCAGCCTCCAGCTAACTTCCTCCAGAAGTATGTGAGCTATTCTTTCCATTCATACTATATGAAAATTAAAAAAAAAAAACAACCCTAAATGATGGTTTTTTTGCCCAGTGAGGCTAAGGTTTTTTCTTTTTTTTTTGACAGCTCCTAAATTCATGACAATTCAAAATAAAAAGCATGTGAATCAAATAAATGTGCCCATAAAATTGTGACTCTCTCCTCCAGCTTCTGGAGAGATAACGGGTGTGTGGCTTGTGATTTCTTTGTCTTTGCGTCTCATAAATATATTTTGGGCTATCAGCCTTAACCATTCTGACATAGACCGACATTCTGGCTCAGCCGGCTTGTTCTCCCGTCAACAAAAACCAAAAATATGCAATTGTTTTTAACTAAGCTGTGTCCTAACATTAAGAAAACAACAATTATAATAGCTAGCATTTGTATAGTACCTGAAGTGTGCCAAGTATTGTGCTAAACACTTTACAAATATTATCTCATTTAATCTTCACAGCTACCCTTCAGTAGTAGGTACTAGCTGAAGAAACAGGGACAGAGACTTGTCCAGGTTTCCCAGGGGTTGTCAGGATCAAATAAGTTGACATATATAAAAACGCTTTGCATATCTTTAAGAGCTATATAAATGCTAGCTATTTTTTAGTCTATTGATTCCTCTTGCTGTGATTGTGGGTGGGGGATGGGATGGCTGGGGAGTGTTTTATAAATGGTACTTGATAGAAGTTAAGCTTGACTCCCTACTGATTTTAAAGAGAGGGCTGAGGCACACTGCTGTTAGGATATGCCTGATAACAGATTTGTTTATCTTTTCCTCCTCCATTCACATCCTTGATTACATATGGTGTAGCTTTTATTTTGACTCATCTTGATTTTTTTAAAAAAATACCCCAATGTTTGAAAGAAGAGGCAATTTTTTAAAAAATGATCTAAGCTTCAGCTGAAATTTCTTCATAGGAAATCATGAATTGCCTGGCAGGTCAGAGTGCTAGGGATGGGTAGGGGAAACGGGGGAAGCTGAGAGTCAAGAACAGAAAGTCTATTCTGACCTTCACTGATCTCTCTGCCCAGACCCTTGGCTTCCAGCAAGGAAACTAATGTGCCTTTTTTTTCTTTTAGCCTTAAGTAAGTTTTAAAAAAAAATAAAGCGTTTAAGATCTTTTGTGAAAAAGAAAGTAACAGATAGTGATTAGCTACCTCTATTTTCACATGCGTTGAACTTTTACACTGTCTTTATCCACATAGTGCAAATAATGTTATAAACACTTACTTTTGCTCTCTTGATTGGAACTGGATGGGCTGCGCACACGTTGATCATAATTAGGCACTCTCCTAGCATGCTCAGGATACATTGCTAGTTACCACCATGATTAGTTTGTAGTTTCTTCCCTTACATGTTAAAATCTACTTTTTCTAAATATGCACATGGGATAGAATGGGGTAGATTTCTGCCTTTGCCCAGGCTATCTTGTATGCCTGCAATGGTCCTAACCCCCATCTTTTTAAATCCCTATTCCCCTTCAAAGCTCAACTCCTATATAAGATTTTCCCTGATTCCTCCAGTTATTAGTGCTTTCCCCACCCACAAGTTACTTTGTATTGTGAGTGTGTGAGTGTATAGACACATATAATACCATTACTCCCCTTCACATACTATATACTCTGTGGTTCATCATACTGGTTTATTTGCTGTTTTACACATCTTCCTCCTCCATACCTTTGTGGAGCTGTCCTTATGCCTGGAATTTTCTTCCTCCTTGGCTAGACTCAGCTCAAATGTCACCTCCTAGGACCAGGGGGCCTTTCCCAGCTTCCAGACATGTTAGTACCTTCCCCACTAAGTCTACCTTTTTTCTACTCTGTATTTATCTTGTATGTACTGATTTATATTGGTGCTCTTTCTCCATTAGAATGCAAGTTTCTTGAAGGCAGAGACTGTTTTTGTCTTTTCTTCATATTCCCAGTGCTTCCTAGCTCATAGTGAACATTTAATAAATGCTTTGTGATTCATTGATTTCCATATAAATGTGTGTGCATATAAAGCAAATATAAATACAAAGTAATGTTTGTGGATAAATGTATATATAAATAGCTAACACAATTATACACAAACATGTATGTGATTAATACATATGAATATATAAAGTAAATATAAATACAAAGTAATATTTGTATATATATGTATATATAATAGCTACCACAATTATATACATACATATGATTTATATGTTTATATAAAGCAAATATAAACACAAAGTAATATTTGTATATATATGTATATATAATAGCTACCACAATTATATACATACATATGATTTATATGTTTATATAAAGCAAATATAAACACAAAGTAATATTTGTGGACATGTGTATATATAATAGTTAAAACAATTATATATATAAATATATACATGATTATATATATACAAAGAATGAATAAAATATTTGCGTGCATATATGTACACACAAACATATATACATGTTCATATATATTTATATTTATATACACAAACAAATGGAGCTAGTATGACATAGCAAATGGAGATCCATAAGGTCTAGTTCAATTCCAGCATTTGAAACATGCTGAGTGTGAGATCTGGAGCAAGTCACTTAATTTTCAGTATCCCAAGGCAATTGGGAGTATAATTTGCAGAGTAGGTACCATTCGGCATTGGCAGGGGAAATTTTCTCACTTCTGTATAATTTGTTTCTATTCAATAGACCAGAAACTCCTTGAGGCCAAAAATTGTTTTATTTTGTTTTTTTCCTTGTATCCCTAATACCCAAGACAGTACCTGGCACACAGTAGACACTCAATGAATTCTTGCTGAATGAATAAGTTTTATTACCTGAATACATACATATACATGTATATATTCAAGAGCACATTTTTATTTGCCTCTTTCTAGACTGTTCAAATGATATTTTTACATGTACGTGTTATAGTGAAATCACTGATGCTTTATACATCAACTTAACCTGGAATTTTATTTATAAATTAAAATAGCTTGGACTACATTCCCATTCTGATCCATTTGCTATTGGAGAAACTGAAACATGAAGGGGGGAGGCTCCAGTTCAGTTCAAGGCAAGGCTGTGGAAGAGCTAAGGATTATGAAATCCTGTCTTTTGCTTCCAAGATCTGTTTTTAAAAGTTTTTTTTTCCATAGCAAGAATTCTATGGCCCTTCGAAAAACATTTCATTATTTTTGTTTTTTCCTCTCAGATTTGGAATAACTCTAGGTGAAGGACAGGAGGAAAGCCTGGAAAGGAATTCACAGGGAATAAGAGAGAAAGAATGACATCAGTTTCCACATCAGTTTTGAATTAGGAATATAGAAACTGCCATATTCATTGAAAACCCATCTTCCAATGTAATGTGCCCTTTGTATTGGGTTCTTAGCTTGTGCTCCCTGAATTTGATTTTTAAAATTATTTTTATAATTGTATTCAAATGTAATGGTACCCTTGGCAATCTTACACATTTTATTTTATTTCATGCTTTACAAATATTATTTGTAAAGGCATCCTTGGGTTTTACTAGACTGTCAAGGGGGTCCATGACACAAAAATGGTTAGAACCTCTCCTCTTGAGTCCGTGTCAAGCAGGGTAAACAGGAGCTGCTCTTACCTTCTAGGAGCTTACAATCTGAAACAGACTGCTTTAGTACAAATAAACATAAAGGACATAAAGATAACACATTATTTGCAAGCAGTGAAGTAGCTGTATCTAGAAATTCTCTTGAACCAGCAACTTTCCTCTGATCTGAGCACATAACACCTTTGTCAGTTTCCGTCAACTCAGCCCCTACTCTCACTCAGTACATCTTTGGGTGTCTGCAGCTCCCCATTTGTTCATAGAGTCATAAGGTGAGAGCAGGGCCAGTTGAGGGTGTTACATATTTAGACAGGGTGGAGCCTGAGGGAAATCACCTCTCTTCCAAGAAAGGCTTCAATGGAGGAGGTGAGATTTCAGAAGGTATTTAAATGGAAGGGAGGGAGCTTAGTGAGTGAGAAGAGGAGGTTCCAGATGTGGGGTGTGGGAAGAAATTTGAAAGTAGGAGTGATGGGGTAGGTGGACCCAGCCCAAAGACCATATCTCTCGCAATAACCCATGAGTGGGCTGCAATGAAGCAAACCCTCTCTCTAATACCAGAAAAAAAAAAGCTGACCAGTGTAGAATTTCCTTTGTATAAAGAGAACTATTTCATACTGACTCCCTCAGTTACCATATACATTCTAGAAGTCAAGATATATATATCCACTCTCAAGGCTATCTTGTCTAACAGGACATTGACTGGTAACAGACAGGACAGTCATGACTGCTGATTGACTTAGTGACTCTTGCAGGCCTAAAAACACACCCTTTAGTGGCCTCCCTGTTGGCTTCTCATAGTGAACTCTGGGCAAAATGCCTGCTCACTAAGTATAAAAATTGCATGTACTTTTAAGAAATGATCACTCCTTAATCCCCCATCCCCTAATTAGCATACTTGGCACACCATTCATTGAACTTTTTCTATAAAAGCTTTAGCATCACCCCCATTATGTTCCTAAAGAGATCCTCTGGTTTATAAGCATCACAATAAACTTTTGCCACTTGACTAGAAGATGAGTTGAGTCTGTGAATTCTTTCCTGATGATACCATAACCCCAATAGTTTTAGGGTCCCCCCAAACCTCATCAGGAGTAGCATGACTGATCAGAGGGGTCGTGACAGTGAAGTGTCCATATGGGCCTCAATAAAAGGGAATTATAATAATGTTGAAGAGTTGGACCACCAAGCAAAAGGTTCAGAAATGGGCCTTTTATAATAATAATAGTAATATATAATAATATAATAACATAATATAACAATAATATAATCATTATTATTAACTTTAAAATGAACTATTATAAAATAAACAGATGATGTCCTTTGTTAATGGTAAAATGAATGCAGAGGGTCTGTCTATTTGTACTCTGCTGCCATCAAATGTGGAAGATGCTTAGATGATATTTACACTTTCAAGGAGCAAGGGATTATAATAATTTTGGTTAATAAGGTGAGAACCATCAAGGAGTCAAGAAGACTCATCTTCCTGAGTTCAAATCTGACTTCAGACACTTAGTAGCTGAGCAACCCTGGGCAAATCACTTAGCCCTGTTTGCCTCAGCTCTTCATCTGTAAAATGATCTGGAGAAGGAAATGACAAACCACTCCAGTATCTTTGCCAAGAAAATGCCAAATGGGGTCATGAAGAGTCAGATATGACTAAAACTACTGTACAACAATAATAAAAAGACAAATGAAAGACTTTGTAGAAAGGATGTGAAGGATTGAAAGGATCAAAATGATGGATGAAGGAAGTAATTTGGCAGTAGCTTTGTAACAAAATGGGTACCTCCCAGAGAGGCCTTGTACAAGATGCTGCTGACTAGGGAGGTTCTTCTCTAAAGACCACGTCCCTAGAAGTCATGACTTTTCTCTGCTTCCCTTGCCCCTCCCCACACTCTGCTCTTTCTACTGTAGCATGGGATAACTCTTGTTATTCAGGAATCTCAGGCTATAAAATCTAAATGAATTAGGTCAATCAGAGGTAGATGGCATTGCATACTCATTTACCTTGGCATAGGTTTAAAACAAGAATTTATTTTTTACGCTCTCCCATTTTCACTGTCCTTCTAGTCAGTTGGTTTCTTATTTAGTATCGTCCCTGGAGGGTTCACTGTCTTTTCTGTCTGGTTTTCTCTCTTTCTACCAATCAGGCCAGGATCAGGTTTTTTTGTTGGTTTGTTTGTTAGTCCCTTTGGGATCTTTGGTGCATCAAGATCCTTTTCTGTCTTAAGCCCCTATTTCATCCCCTTGGTTTCAATTCAATTTAATTCAGTTCAGTGAAATGTGTACAAGACACTATCCTGGGCTTTGGGGGAGATAAGAAAGTAAAAAAGACATGATGTGATCACTGCCTTCAAGGAATCATGGGGTGATGGTGGTGGTGGATAAGACATATGTACAAATAAACAACACAGAGTGAGGTACAAAATGCAAGAGAGGAGGCATAAAGTGCCATATGAGTCCCTGAGAGGGATGGAGGAATCATTTTTGGCTGGGTGAATCAGGGAGAAGGAAGCACCATTTGCGGTATACCTTGAAGGATGAGTAGGTATTAGGTTACAATGACCTGAACCCTAATTCAGTGGCATCCAATTTACCTCATCTCTTCTCTGATAGTATATTTAGTTTATTTTAATCTACTCTTCTATTCAGACTATACTAATTGTTTCTCAGACTTGGCATTCCATCTCTCACCTCTGTATATTTACAGAAGCTGCCTCCCATGCCTGGAATGCATAACCTTTTCATTTCTACCTGTTAAAGTCCATTGTGGTGACATACGAATATCTTTTATGAAGGAAGCCAAGGCCTCCATGAAAGCTTGCTTTCCCACGATGCCACAAGTCAGAGGGCATAATTAAAAAATACTAAGAAAAAAACATCCCTTGGAGGAGAAAAGCAAGACAATCGTAGGGTGTTTAACAGTCATGACACCTATGAGGAATGTGAGCCTGGCTAGATCTATGATCTCTAAGATTCCGCAGTTTCTCTCTTCTCTTTAATCCTCCAGGCCTCACAGCAGAGGTGGCAGTTTTGTGCTGCTGAGGATAGAGCTTCCACTGTGTTATGACCTTCTCATTGACAAACAGGAAAAAATGCCAGCAAGCTGCAGCTCGGGGTTAGGACTAGGGAATATGGAAATGTCTTTGTGTGTGGGAGAGGCTCACAACAGACCCCAAAATACTTGCCATATGCTCATCTTCCTCTGTATTCTTCGAGAGCCAGTGTGCTAGGCTACAATAACATACCATCAGCAGAAATAAGAGAGATGCCCAAGCTAAAGTAGAAGCAAGGGTGCTTCAACAAACCAGTGACAGTATATTTAGTGCAGAGTTCCAGGAAGTCAGGAGTTGAGATCGGTACAGGCCAGAGGTACAGAAGCTGGACAAGTAAGTGAGCAGGATTCCCAGGAGATACAAGAATGAGAGGCATCAACACTGCCTTCCTCAAAGTCTCAGTTCTAGTCATGCTACTATGATTTCCCCTGTAGGTATTGTGTTTGTTCCTGGGGAGATAGGGACTGGATGTCTAAGCTGGGAGGGGCTCTCCTATATGCGTTCCCATGCCAACTAAGATTTAGTTACAAGTCCCATTTCTGTTTTTTAGGTTTTGGAAAAATTTGTTTTACATCCAACTGTTTATTAGGAGCTTTTTGGTTGCAGGTTAGGACCAGAATAGCCCTAAAGGAGAAGTCTAGAAACGATCTACATTCACATGTTCCTAGAAATGATTTCTGGGTATAGACGAGCAAGAAGCATGCTAATGTCATTAGAGGGAAGCCCACCTTGGAATCTTCCTGTCCATCTTGTCCAAGTAGAGGGATCTAGGTGCCCTAATTGATAAGTGGGTTTCATGTTCCTTCAAGGCTTAACTCAAGTCCTACTTCCCCTGATCTGCCTGGTGTAGTGGTGGGTGCTCTCTTGCTTCTAAAATTACCTACTTTTCTAGATACATACTTCATCTTAGTAGGGTGCAATCTCCTTGAAGGTAAAAACTGACTGTCCTAGTTTTGTCTTTGTGTCTTCATCATCTAATATTGCATCACCCTAGGACAAACCCTGGTCTCTTCTCCCTCTAGACTAGTGTAATCTTCTTACCAGCTTTCTTTCAAGTGGTGCCATACTTACTCTTCCATTCAGGCTTCGCAACTTGTAGTGAACACAAACACTGAATCTCTGAATCACTGTGTCCTTATGGGAAACCTTATATGAGTGGGGCAGATATGATGAAGTATAAACACAAGGCTTTAAGCATATTAATATCATAAGGGAAGGAACAAAACTGGGACATCTAAGGGAGGGATGTGTGGCTTGCACATTTGTATTGAATTGAATTAAATTGAATATGTCCTGAGTTCTCTCAATTCCTTCATTCTATCATAAAATCAGAGAATTGTAGAAGGGGGAGGGGACCTTGGAAATCATGTAGTCTGCTGTTCTATTTAATAGTGCTCAGGTGTGACCTTGCTTAAAGTCACACAGCAAATTAGTGGCAAAGCCAAGACTAGAACCAAAGTCTGTTTACTTCAAGTAGAGTGTCGTGGTACCACACTTCTTCTATTTCTCTAAGAGTCCCAGGCTCCTTTACAATGCCACCTCCCAGCCTCACGGAGCTCACGTCCACCAGGTACACATTAGCATGTAATTAAAGAAACAACAACACAAACCCTTGTTCAACCCACACATCCCTCCCTTCCATGTCCCAGTTTTGTTCCTTTCCTTATGACATTAATATGCTTAAAGCCTTGTGTTTATACTTCATCATATCTGTTCCACTCATATGAAGTCTCCCATAAGTACACAGTGATTCAGAGATTCAGTGTTTGTGTTCACTACAAGTTGCGAAGCCTGAATGGAAGAGTTAAGTATGGCACCACTTGAAGGAAAGCTAGTAAGAAGATTACACTAGTCTAGAAGGAGAAGGGACCAGGGTCTGTCCTAGAGAGATGCAAAGGGAGAGATTAAAAGGGAAGAGAGGTGATTCTCCAAGAGGTTAAAAAGAAATATATGGCAGGAGAGACATTGTGAGGGATCTCAATTGAGACACCAGTGTGGAGGTCATATTATTGCTTACTCTGAGAGCTGGGTATAAGAGAGGATTCTTGAAACTTGATCCTACACCTCTGTCAATGACTGTCCTTTTCCTTTTCCCCACCTTTTGGCTAAACTTCTAGAAAAGCTGGTCTAAACCTACTATTTCTACACCCCTCCTCTACCTTTTTGAGTCTGTTTCTTCCCCATACCATTTTAATTGTCCTCTTTAGAGTCATCGGTAATTTCATCCTAGATAAACTCAATGATCTCATCTTAACTCTCATTCTTTTTATCCTCAATGATTTTATCCTTCAACATTGATCACTGAGTTTCTTGGATGCTCTCTCTAGCTCCAGGTTTTAAGGCACTATGCCTTGTTCTTTCATCTCATATCTCTTTCTAACTATTCCTTTTCTAGTGCTGGCCCCCCTTTTGCACTAGCCGGGTTACTCTGAAACATCTCCCAAAGCACAGTCCTTTTCTTCCCCAATATTCAGCTGCCCTTTGCAATCCGATGACTCTCAAGCCTGTATTTCAAGCCTTGTTTCCAGTCATAAGATCACTGATTAAGAGCTGGCAGTGTCCTTGGAGGTTCACTAGTTCGATCTCATCATTTTATAGATGAGGAAACTGAGGCCCATGGAGGTTAAGTAACTTGCCCAAGGTCACATAGCCAGTAAGAAGCAGAGGTGGGGTTCGGAACAAAGTCCACTTATTCTAGACCAAAGCCTTTCCCCCATTATCTTGAGTTGCCTCGCCAGCACCCACATCCATTTAGATATCCTGCCAATACCTAAAACAAGATATCAGAAATAGCACTTATAATATCCTCAGGTGAACTTTTTCCCTCCCAGTTTCCCCATTATTATTCTCCCCCAATTTTTCCTTTTCTTTTATTATTGTTATAGATTCTCCTAATTCCTCAAGATGCAATCTCACATTCATCTTCAATATTCACCTCATCACTTTCCACTCGCTTTCGAATTAAATTCTCCTTGTTTCCTTTAGGCTGCTGCTAGGCAAAGTCACACTGTCTGGAGCATTGTTTGTAGCTGACTTTTGGGAAAAAGGGCAACAGTCTAGTGATTGTCTTTGTCGTATTCAATTCAATTCAATTGAATACGAATCAATCGACAAGCTTCTGGAAGATGCCTGGGCTAGAGCAGAAAAAGAAGAGGCGTAAAGGAGGGTCAGAGAGGGAAGAATAAGGTAAAAGAGCAGGGCATGGTGGCTTACAACCTAGAGAATCTAAGAAAGAATGATGTCAAATAAGCAGCAGAGGATTTGAAAAAAAAGGTATATGTTGAGGCAGTGAGGTGGTGCAGTGAGTTGAGCACCAGACCTGGAGTCAGGAAGACCTGAGTTCAAATGTGGCCTCAGACACTTGACACACTTACTAGCTGTGTGACATTGGGCACGTCACTTAACCCTAATTGCCCTGCCTTTCCCCCTCCAGAAAATGTGTTTGGATATGCATAGATGCATGTATGAATGATTTCACTAGTGTACTAAACAGTACACCACATGACAAATGATAGTCTTGGGTCTAGAATAAATGGACTTTGTTCCAAATCCCATCTCTGCCACTTACTGGCTGTGTGACCTTGGGCAAGTTACTTAATCTCCTTGGGCTTCAGTTTCTTCATCTATAAAATGATGAGATTGAACTAGTGAACCTCCCAAGACACTGCCAATTCTTAATCTATGATCTTATGACTGGAAGCAAAGCTTGAAATATAGGCTAGAGCTCTTATTATCTCATCTGAATGCAAATGGCAGCTGAATATTGGGGAAGAAGAAGAGAGGAACTAGGACTGTGCTTTGGAAGATGTTCCAGAGTAACTGGGCTAGTGCAAAAGAGGAGCCAGCACTAGAAAAGGAACAGTTAGAATACGAGATGAAAGAGCAGGCTTCTACTGGTCCCATAAAATATGTCCGTATTTCCATCCCGATCCAGTTCTGGTTAGAAGCAGGCGGTAACTTCAGTGACAGAAGGGTGTTGGCAGTATCCACATCTGGGAGTCCCTGAGGTGACATGCTTGAGATAAACACAGTACTGACCTAGATAAGAAGGAATATGATAGGGAGGAAAAATCGATGCTGGTTGCCCATTGTGACCTTTTTAAAAAAAGAAGATATCTGGAAACATAGGCCAGAATTTTTCATGGAGGATAATTACATGACCGTGGGATCATTTTGTAGTACTGTATCTCACAAAACTCCAATGAGGTCAGAGTGAAAGCGCTCCCACTGGGACATGCTCCTACCTGAGCCCTGGGTATTAAGAAGGACAGCAACACCCACCACGTGGGACCAGGAAATGGTGCCAAAAGTATGGAGACATGGCGATACTGCCAAAAGCTATGGCAATTGATTCGTTTATCCAGGTGACAAAGGATATGACAATCATTTTTGTTATTGTCACGTAGCCTTTCACCGGATTGGGAAAAAGGTGGTCAAATGATGGTTGAGGAACATTTCAGAACTTCCCTTGTGAAGCAGCAGTCACACAACAGCGATTCTATTCAGAAAGCACATGGAGATTATTAAGATGACTAATAGAATTCTTATTTACTTCTGCATGAGGATGATAGAATTCTTAAGAAGACTTTCAAACAAGCAGTATAAAATTACTCACCTATATTTACATCCCCAGGGAGAAACTCTAAAAATAAATCAGAGGCCAGGGAGAGGAAGCTAGTTTTATCTCTATCTGACAGTATCTATTTTGTACCAGACTAACTGAAAAAAGGCATCTTCCCTTTAAGCAACAAGAAATTCAGGAGCATTGTCTTAAAGACTGAAAATGCCATTAGTCTTTGTGACAGCCTTGTCATGGCTTTATTTATTTAATGGCTTAGAGTGTTTATCAGTCTAGAGCTGTAAGGGACTTTAGACATTGTCTAATCTAATATACTCCTTTTATACAGTAGAAAACTGAGGGATAAGGAAATTAAGTGAGTTGCTCAAGGTCCTAAGCTAGTAAGTGACAGGGCCAGCGTTTGAACTCAAGATCACAAGATTCAGTGCTTTATTTCATTCTACTATGCATTATAAAACATATATAAATGTTTTCAGATGATGAATAAATTAAAGAGAAAAACAGTAGATAGTCTCAGTAAATCTTACCTCATACCTAATTATTTCCCCCACCTTTTTGGTCCAGGAATGACTTCATTGCTGACAGCAATTCCTGATAAGGAAACTCTCCACTAATGCTGATAAGTCAGTAGCTTAACAAGTTCTTATTAACCATTCACTATGTGCTAGGCATAGTCCTAAACATTGGGGATACAGAGAAAGGCAAAAACATTATCTCTGTCCTCAAGAAGCTCACCTTCTAATGGACTAGATTAGCAACTGTTTTGCAACTTGTAGTCACAGAGAGTCACCTGAGGACAGAGATTAAGAGATTCATTCAGGGTCAAAAAGTCAGTTGTGTCAGCAATGAGACTTGAATCCAAGTCTTCCACAATGCAAGATTGCAGCAATGTGCAAAACTGATCAACACATGGAAAAAAAAACCCTACAATTATTTGCAATGTTGTATACCTATGAACAGGGGAGTACTGTTAATGTTTAATAAGTGGCTCTCAAAAAAAAAAAAAGGTACCCATGATACACTTTTAAGTTTAAACTGTGTTATTAATGCTTTCTTTAAGTCTAGACAATCAACAAAACCACAAATCATTAGTGTTGGTCAATTTCCAACTCACGGTAAATGCTCACATTGAAAATTTAACAATGGGGAAAGCTGGTTTGAGCTGGTTCCCGCATGCTCTTGCTGGATATTCCCACCCCCACCCCCCAGCATATTCTCCTTATAAATGTAAACACAACAATCCTGGGAGGTAGGTACTATCATTATCTTTATTTTATAGTGAGGAACATGAAGCAGATAAGGGTTGAGTGACTTACCCCAGACATATGTATCCAAAACTGGATTTAAAACCAGGTCTTTCTTGACTCCAGGCCCAGTGCTCTGTCCATTAAGCCCATAGCTGGCTCTAATCCAGGATGATGCAAATGAGTCTGTGTATGCCTATTGCTAAAAAAAAAAAAAAGAAAAAGAAAAAGACTAATCTTCGAGTAACAATCTTTTCCACAAATAGTTCAGAAAAAGACTTGAGTGATTCCTCTAAAAATAGCCTACATTTGAAATTGTGTCATGGTAAAAGAGGACTTTCATATACATTATTTCATTTGTTTACAGCAATTCTCTTTTTGTATTCCTGGAAATCTTATGCAACGATTTGTTTAAAGAAACACTCCCTTTAAAACCAAAGCAAGCTGAAGGAAACATTGTGCTAGGTTGGAGAGAGTCTCACAGATTTGACTCAGGAGAGACCTATATTTGAGAACTGTTTCTGACATTCTGCCTCTGTTTCCTCATCTATAAAAATGAGGGTTATACTTAGAGTACCTGCCTAAAAAGGTTATGGTAAGGAGGAAGTGGCAACATACTTAAAGCACTATATAAGTATAGGTTATTAGATTAAATATAATTTCTTTTGCTTTCCAGATTTTTTTTTTTAAGTATGGTTTGGAGAGTAAAAAAAAGTCTGACTAATGCCCAACAGCTTTTGAAGGATACTTTGAGAAGTCATGTAGCAAGAGTGGGAGATAAATGAAGAATAGTCTATATGTTCCATTGGCAAGGAGACTTTGTCAAGATATTTAGAAGGATTTCAGCAATTTGGGTGAACTGCCTATGGAAAATCTGTAGGAGGGAATGGATAAGAGTTACACAGAATGAGAAAGCATGAATGGACTTTGATCTGTACTCTTGGAGGGAGTACATTGTCCATAGCGCAGTTAGAGTGGATAGAGCACTGGTCCTGGAGTCAAGAAGATTCATGTTCTTGAGTTCAAATTTGGCCTCAGACACTTACTCTAGCTGTGTGACCCTGGACAAGTCACTTAATCCTGTTTACCTCAGTTTCCTCATCTGTAAAATGAGCTGGAGAAGGAAATGGCGAGACATTCCAGTATCTTTGCCAAAAAAATCCCAAATGGGATCACAGAGTCAAACATGACTGAAAAATGAATGAACAACATTGTGCATGAGATCACAGATCAGGGAAGAGTACTCAATTTGAAGTCAGAATTCATGGAGTTCAAAGTGACTTTTTCTCCTCTCTTATCCCCTGCTTTTACCTGGATGACTTGGACAACTAAAACACTTTGGGACTTCACTTTCTTCACCTATAAAAAAAAAAGAGTGGTTGGACTAGACTATTTCTAAGGAAATCTTTCCAACTTTAAATAAATACATTTATTTATTTAAATAAACCACCAAGCCTTTATATATGACACAACCTCGGTCAGTTTCACATTCATCTCTATTTTATGACATTGAAATAACCCCAGTTTAATGTTCATCTCATAATCCCAGTCATGACTATAGCTTTATATATGTATATAGTCTACATATACATGTGTCTATATGTATATATTCTATGCATATGTGTGTGCATATGTATATGTAAAAGAAATATATGTATATTTTTTGTACAGTAACTTGATATGAGAACTATAATTTGAATTACATTCAAAATTTTGTAACCTTAATAAAAATGCCTAATTTTATTGTACTGTGGAGCTAATCAACCACGGAAGTGCAGAAACATCAGTAAGCCTAGAAGAACTTGGAGTTGAATAACTATGCATGGCTCTTAAATAATGCTGAGGCTTCACATGCACTTACGAAAGGCCTTCAGTTTCCTCTGTAGTAAGTCTTCTCAGGAACTTTCAGACATGAAGTATCCCACTATTAATGAGTATGCTTTTATTAGCTTGAAGAAACTATTGTGAAACGGACCCCCCTGCTAAGGTCTGCTTTTGCCTTATTTTACCAGAAATGAAATTAGCTTCATATTAGCCAACAGGAAATAACTGTTACTGATGGGGAAGTCATGTGCAGTTAGGCCACAGTTATAGCAAAAGTCAAAAGCAATTCCAAATTGGAAGAAAGGATAAAGAGAAGTACTGCATATGTACTTCAAGAACTCCAACCTGATTTATCCAAACAAGTGCTTGAATCTGAAAAATGAAAAATAAAGGTGAAGAAATTATCTGTGGTTATCATTGATTCTTACAATGTTTAACCAATTTATAAAGCCATCCCCACAATAAGGATGGTAAAAGGGCCCCAAACGGCTTCAAACAGCAAATACTTGTTCCTTTGCCAAGGATGAGGCATGATAACTAAGAACAATGGGGGTCTGAGAATATTAATCCTTTTTAAATCATTAGATAGGTGGATAACATCACTTCACAAAACAACAGAAAAACAATAGAGGAAAAAACTAAACCTTCAGAAAAATTAGCATGAAACCCAATAATTAAGCCATTGTATCATCTACAGAATGTTTATAGATGACATTAGAAGTACAGCAAATAAATATATGATGGCCTCCCCTCCCACTTGGAACAGGCACAAATAGATATCTTTTGTATGCTTCCAGCTATGTATAATTCATTCCCAGATTGTATTCTCCCCTCCCCCCATGGATTGCTAAACCTGACGAGCTGATGATTCAGGATGACACACCTCATATATGGAAAGGCTCCTTCTGGCTGGCAGGTCTCTTGGAGACAGTTCTCAGGAAGACAAGATATGACTCAGTTGGGAGGTGGTGTTGAAGAATTTTTCCCTATACCAGCCTAATTGTGGGGATTAGCCCTCCAGTTCCCTGACCTCTACAAAGAGCATGTACTTTGCAGAATGATTTCTATACTTCTCTGGATTATCCTGGATGAAGATATGAAAAGGGAACAGGGAAGCTTTCACAGGTGATTTACCATAGCAGAACACATCTTCATAGTCTTAAAATTGACTGAAAGATGTAGAGTCTATAAGGATGAGTCAGTCAATAAACCTTTATTTAGTACCTACTATGTACCAGGCACCATGACAAGTATTGAGGGTACAAAAAAGACCTAAGATGGTTCCCGTCTACAAGGAGCTCACAGTCTAATTGAAGAGACAACACATGAAAAGCTGAAAAGAAAGGAAGGGTCTATACCTGGTTCCAGGGCATAACAGGGGGGTGGGGTGGGTGGGAAATTATCTGAGGAGGTGTCAGTTTCTAAATTGATGTCATCTTGTAGAATGATGAGTTTCTGGAGTTGGAGAAGTGCAGGAAAGTAGCAAGAGCCTGGTAAATCTATTTTTTGTTAATTATTGCAGGCTATGGTGAGTGGGGCAGAGGTGGTGGTGGGGGGAGCATTTGATTCAGCAAAATGACCTTAAAGGCTCTCCTTCAACTAGTAGTCACCAGTGCCTCTGTTAGGATCATAACAGATTTCTTGATAGATACAGCTACAGAAATTACTGTCCATTAATTCTTTGCTTTTTGATATCAAGCAAGGCAAAAAAAAAAAACCCAGAAGTTTCTCAATTGTATTCATTACTGTCATGGAGGATTCCCTGCACATAATTAAAATGGGAATTGTTGTTGTTGTTCAATTGTGTCTGCCTCTTGTGACCCCATTTGGGATTTTCTTGGCATCTCTTGCGACCTCATTTGGGATTTTTCTTACTGGAGTGGTGTTTGTCATTGCATTCTCCAGCTCATTTTTACAGATGAAGAAACTGAAGCAAACTGAGTTAAGTGACTTTCCCAGGGTCACATAGCTAGTAAGTATCTGAGATCAGATTTAAACTCAGGAAAGTTAAGTCTTCCTGATTCCAAGCCCAATGCTCCATCCACTGCACTCATCAAATGGAAAGACAGATTCCTGATACATTGTGAGGATTTCCAGTGCCTCGTGTTCTTCTATGACAATGGGGCTGATGATTGGGTCAAACTTCATAAACCTACAAAGCTTCCCCAACAAAATCCACATTAAGCAAAAGGAGATTCACCTAGTAATTCCCAGGGTAATGGGCAGGGGAATAACGAGTGTATATTGCCCAGGTGGTGGCACAGAATCATAGATTTATACCTGTATGGAGTCTTAGGAGACATTTAGTTCAATTCTCTCATTATTTCATTTGAACTGAATTAAGTGACTTGCCCAAAGTCCCATAGGTGGTCAGTGGCAGAAGCAGGATTTGAATGCAGTTCCTCTAACCACATTGCTTCCCTTACTATTACTTTATTTCTAGGAGTCTCAGTTTTCTCATCTGGAAAATGGGACCAATAACACTTCTACTATTTACATCACAGAAATGTTATGAGAAAAGTACTTTGTAAGCCCTATAATTCTTTTGTAACCTCCATATAAATGTGACATATTATATAGTTATCTATTTGTGGAGAGTCCCGATTTTCTCATTTGTAAAACAGGGCCAAACCTACTCATGCTACTTACCTTATAAGGTGGTTAAGAGAAAAAGCTTTATAAACCTTGAAATACTCTATAAATGTTAGCTATTACTATTTTCTTCCTGACTATACAGAGTAGATATATTCCAAAAGTTAGCTGTAATGCGAGTTTCTGTGAAATATCCCTTATTTCCCACTAACTTGATTTCTGTTACTTAAAGGAAAATATGTACATTCCTCTTAGCAGGACAAAGAACTGGCCCCAAGATGTAATAAAATCACTTAAGAATAATAATAACAGCTCACATTTACATGGTACTTTAAGATTTGCAAAGTGCTTTACATATTTTTACAGATTATTTATATAAAGATTTACATATTTCATACCCTCACAACAACCCTGTTAGGTAGTTGTGATTATTATCCCTATTTTAAATATGAGGAAATTGAGGGAGACTTACCCAGGGTCGTATAGCTACTAAGTGTCTGGAGCTGGATTTGAATTCAGGTGTTTTTGACTCCAAGTCCAATACATGTCCCCTGACAGACAAACAGACAGAAAGACACACACACAAGCACATATATTGAACAAAGAAATACAAATAATTCTTGTACTGAAAATAAGATGCAAAATGTGGATGCAAAGTTTGACAAAATGAGGTTGTAGGCAACTCTGAGACAGAAAGCTTCCCAGATAAATAGTAGCCTAAAACAATAACTCCTCCTCCATCTCCACCTCCAAATACTACAACCTTGTACCCTGAGCCTTTGTCTTTATAAGACATTCATGACTCCTCTACTCCATTTCTTTGGGATAACTCATTGTCTGCTAGTTGTTTAAAATGCAAAATTATTTAACTACAGTAAGATCATCTTAGGGTACAAACTGTACAAGAGAACTGTACAACAGGGTCAGTTAGAGGCATGGTCTCCTTACCTAAATTAAGTTGACATAACATATTAATCACATTATTAACAAGAAATGTTAAGAATCCAGTGAAAAGACATTGGATTGCCGGCAGAAGTCCTTGTTTCAAATTCTGACTCTTGTATGTTTCCCAAGTGACTTTTCTTTAGCCCTCAATTTTGATAACTGCTAAGGGGACTGAAAAACCTACAATTCTATCCATCACTTCCAGTTTAGTTGGCAAGCTTATTTTTCCCCTATTAATATTTATAAAGCAAATTTTATTTTTTTAATAAGCAAAAAAATTTACTTTTTCTTCCTGTATACCCTACCCTGCATTGAGAATAACAGAAAAATAAAACCTCTGTTACAAGTTTGTATAGTCAAGCAAAACAAATTTCCATGTTGACTGTCTAAAAATAACACACACACACACGTGTATATATATGTATATATATAAATATATGTATGTGACTGTATAAATATAGATATATATAGTCCCATTCTATACTCTGAGTCTCACTTCTCTATCAGGAGCTGTATAGAATATCTTATCATGAGGCCTCTGAAATTTTGGTTGGTCATGACATTGACCAGAGTTCCTCAGTCTTTCAAAGTTTTTGTCTCCATAATATTGTTGTTATTCTACCAATTGTTCTCCTGCTTCTACCTACTTCACTTTGTATCAGTTTATACAAGAGTTCCCAGGGTTCTCTGAAACCATCCCCTTCATCATTTCTTACAGCATAACACTACTCCATCACAGCCATATGTTACAATGCATTCAGTCACTCACCAATTGACGGGCACCCCCTCAGATTCCCTTTCTTTGCTACCTCAAAAGGAGGTTTTATTTTTGTGTATTTAATTATGTTATCTTTAATATGTAAATAATCTAACATTTCATTTGTTTTCATTAAATATTATTGTATGTATTGTTTTGTATATCTATATAACTTTTATTTTCTTTTGCTTAGGACTAATCCTTCCCTTAATCTACCCTCCCTCTTTCTTTCCTTTCCCTCTATTTCCCTGTTGAGTAAAATGTATTTTTCTACCCAATTCTGTGTGTGTGTGTGTGTGTGTATTTGTGTGTATTCTTCCTTTCTTTAATTAGTTCAGATGAGAGTGAGGTTCATGTGTCAGACCCTTTCCACATTCCTTTGTCTTTATTTGTATAGACTTCCACTTGCATACCCCATTTAGGTGAGATAATTTCCCCTAGCTTTCTTTTCCCTTCCCTTACCCCCCATTCCATGTATTCCTCTTCCCTTTTCTTTCTATTCCCTTAAGATCATCATGAAATCACTCTTATGTCTTCTATGATTAGATTAGATTAGATTCCTTCTATGACCCCTGATTGTGATAAGATTCAGAGGTGACATGTATCATTTCCTTATATTAGAATGCAAGTAGTTCATTCTTGTTGAATCCTTTACTATTGTTCATTTGTATTCACCTTTTCATATTTCTCTTAACTCCTATGTTTAGACTTCAAAGTTTCTATGCAGTGCTGGTCTTTCCATTGGAAATGCTTGAAAGTCCTCTATTTGATTAAAAATCCATTTCCCCCCCTGTAGATTATACTCTGTTTTATTGGGTAAGTTGTTCTCGCAAGTCTATATCCATTGCCTTCTGGAACATTGCATTCCAAGCTGGTCTTTCTTTCACAGTGTAGTTGCTAAATTGTGTGTGATCCTGACTATGGCTCCCAAGTACACAAATTACTTCTTTCTGGTTGCTTGCAGAAGGAAGCTCTGGATTTTGGCATCATGTTCCTGAAAGTTTTCACTTTAAGCTTTCTTTCAGGAGGTGACTGGTGGATTTCTTTTATTTCTACTTTGTCCTCTGGTTCTAAGAGACACGGGCAGCTTTATTTTATAACTTCTTTTTGAGGGGAGCAGGAGGGGGAGGGAGAAGTCATGGCTTTCAGTCTAATGCTTCTTAATTTTTTTTCTCTTCAATATGCTTCCAAGCACAATTGTTTTTCCTATGATACTTTACATTTTCTTCTATATTTTTCAGATTTTTTTTTTACTTTTTAAAAAATTATTTCTTCTTGTCCCATGGAGTCATTATCTTCTCTTTGGTCGATTCTAATTTTCAGTGACTATGTTGCTTGGGAAAGCTTTTATATCTCTTGGGCTTGTTAATTTCCCTTTCAATGCTTTCATCCACAACTCTCATTTCTTTTCCAATTTTTTTCCCTTTAGCACTCTTACTTCATTTATAAAAACATTTTTTAAACTCTTGCTTCATTTCCTCCAGGAGTTCTAGTTATGTCCAAGCTGTATTTTTTTTTCCTGAGATTTTGCTTATAGATATTTTAGAGTCATTTTCTTCTCAGTTTGTTTTGAGTGCTCATTCTTCTAACTTTAACTTTCCAACTTCAAACTTCATGCTAGGGCCAGGCTCTGTACACTTTTGGATGGAAAGTCGAGGCTGGTCTTGGTGCTGTTTTCTTAGGGGTATTGAGTATTGTGTTATTTGAGGCTCTCAGAGACAGCTCAGGCTGGGGACCCACAAGCTTTCAGTGCCCTCAGAGTTTTGATCCATGGCAAGGGTTGACCTCTGTGGTAGGAGCTCTACAAGTTCCTGACCTGGGTTTGAGTCTAAACAATAAGACTGTTGCTTGACTATTAGCCACTATCAGTCAGCTAGAAAGTTCTGCTGATTCAGAATGACAGAACTGTAGGCTTCCTTTTAGATTAGGATTTCTTCCCTTGTTTTTCCTCTGAAGGCTTTAGACTGGGGTAGATGTTGGAACTGAGACCCAGATCTGCACCTTGGGTTGGAGCCATATTGCTGATGCTTGCCTCTGAGATTCCTCTTTACTCAGTGTACAGCCAAGGGCTTTGGGACTGCTCTTTATCTTGAAACACCTCAGTCAATCCTGGACCTGTGACCTAGGACTGGGCAATCATTCTTCCAGCTGATATCTGTTCCTGCACCCTACACAAAGTTGCAATATACCTTGTGGAGATAGTACCTCCTCTTGTCCTAGTATACAACTTCTCCCTGTGCTGGAGCCTGGATCCATCCTCAGTGTCTATAAACCTCTCTATATCCCTATGCTGACCTGGGCTGGAAAAATTACTCACTGTGATTTTTTTTTTCTTGGATTTCCCCATTAGGATTCAGTCTGGTGCATTTTTTTTTATATCTATTCAGAGGAGTTTGGGGTGGGTGGGGGTAGGAATCTCATAACACTACTACTCAGCCATCTTGGCTCCGCTTACCCACTATCATTTTTTAAAAAAACCTTTTTATTGATCTCTTTTGATTTTTCAGGAGATAATAGAGTCATTCATTTAGAGCTGGAAAACACCTTCAAGGCCACCTACTATAACTTTTTCATTCTACAGTTGAGGAAAAGGGACTGGGAGAGGTTAACAGACTTTCCCAAGGACACATGAGTAGCAAGTGATGGAGACATAATTTGGATACATTTCATCTGACTCGAAGTTATTATAATGACTCAGAGCCAAGCTTTGTCATTATAATTACAATGTATTCAGTTTCCATGTTTTGGATTGTTGTTGTTTGCATTAATATTACTGTAGTCATTTTGTATATTGTTTTCCTGGTTTTTTCTGCCTTCACTTTGCAGCAATTCATATATGGCGGACACAGCTATTTAACTCTAGTCATTTAGTTTCTTAGCTTTCTTTTGATTGATACTTTTTCACTTCTGCACCAAAATTAAGCTAGAGTTATTTCTCTCTTGTTGCCCTTGATCATTGAGGAAGCAAGGTAAGTGCTTTATTGGTCTATATCCTGGAATTTCCCAACAAACAGCTCGAAAGGGGCCCTAACAAATCTGTTTTGAGAAGGGAAGTGTTTTCATCTGTCCAAAGAAATGTGTCAGTGGAAACTTGAACACAATACCCTGGACTTGCAAATAACTAAGCTGCTCCCACCACTTTGCCCCAGTATTTTATGGAGTGAGCTCTCTAAGTTTCCTTCCAGCTTGGCATTCATGATTCTACAATCTGATGTCACTCCCTTTAGTTGCTCAAACTCTGTTATCAAGAATTTTGTGGAAACTGCTGACTTTAAAAGATTGAAAGGTTATTTAGCCCAAAGCAGAAGGAGGTGTAGAAATGTTGCAGAAACACGAATTCAAAACAAAGAGAACATACTTTTCCTGAAATGAATGGCTAGAGATATAGGAAAACATAATCCATAATGGCAAATCTCCAGGTAATGTTTTATAAATTTATTTTCTAGGCCATTCATATAGATCATTTTCCCACAGTGAGGGTAAATATCTATTCCTATCTATAAGTCATCCCTGGCAGATGTCACCAAGGATTAGGACTTGGGAGAGTCTTTCTCCCATTTGGACAGTTAGGTGACTCAGTGGCTATAGCAGCAGACCTGGAATCAGGAAGACTCATCTTCTGAGTTCAAATTTGGACTCAGACCCTTACTAGTTTGTGACCCTGGGCAAGTCACTTAACCTTGTTTGCCTCAGTTTCCTGTTCTGCAAAATGAGCAGAAGAAGGAAATGGCAAACCTTCAGTATCTTTGCCAAGAAAACTCAAAATAGGGTCACGAAGAGTCAGACACAACTGAAATAACTGAAGAACAACAATAACAACTCTCCCATTTGGAAACAATTTCAGGGAATCAACATTTTAAAGCCTCCCTAGCTAGGTTACACATTCCATTGTCTCATAACCCAAACAATTAGGTAGGTTTTCCTTATATGTCTCTTCTATATCCTTTCTATACAAGTTAAGCCATTTCTTCTGCCTGAAATAGGAATCGACAATAGGCAGCTACTATCCTTCCCAAATAGTCTTAAGAATATGAAGGTATATTAAATTTCTCCTTTGCCATCTGCACTTTAGGTTGAATAATTCCAATTCCTTTAACCATTATTACTCATGTTCTGGGTTTATTGTTCTCCTCTGGGCTCTCTTTAAGTCTTCTCTAGCTCACTTTCATTCTGGAGCCCTAAAATGAGGCATTGCCAACCTCAGAGGAACATTCCAATGTACCTGTTGACTAATTTTTGCAGATGCTCTAAGCCGTGTTGTTCAAGATGCCCTTACCTGCCCTTGTCTATGTAGTTGTCTGTTCTAGTATACCAGCAAATGAAATCCTAGATTATTCATTTATTGCTGCATTTCAAATCACTGTCTGCTGGGATTTGGCAACTCCTTTTGCCTTGAGCCAGCTCATCCCATTCTGTCCTCAGAGCCTTCTCCTTTGCTATACCCTGTAGCTAGAACATCATCTTCCCCCACCCCCAGCTGAAGAAAGTCTCACTTTCTCTTCTATTAGTCAAAGAAGACTTAAGATTCCACCTCCTCCACAAACCCTTCCCCAGCTAACTGGAGACAGTGCTTCCTCCCACCCTGTGCCCCACCAAACTGTGTTGTTTGAACTTGCCACCTACAAGTCACTCCCTATGAAACCATACCGAGAACTCTTGCACCATGACTTCATAATGCAATGTCACGAGTTTAGCTGATTAAGTTATCTGACACATGGATAGTTGTCTGTAGTATCTGTTTGCCTTGTTGTAGTAGTTTGCCTGTATTCTATAATATTTACGTTGTAGTAACTATTTCTAGAAGTATAGCATCTTGTCATTCTTTATATGCTAAATAAGAAAATTAACTGACATTTATAAAGTGCTTTCAAGTGCTTGACATTGTTTTGGCCTTGTAGTAGCTCTCAGTACTATGAGTATTATTATCACCATTCTACATATGAGGAAACTGAGGCACAGAGACTTGGCCTGATTCCTACAGTCAGTAAATATCAGAGATGAGATTAGAACCCACATCTTCGTGACTCCAAGTTTAGCACTTAGCCTCTCTATCACACTCCCTTAGAATAGTGAGGCACTGCCCCTTCATAAACAGATATGAGGTTACTCCCTCATAGAACAGTCAGTCAGGATTAGAATCTGTGCTACATACCAGAGCAAAGATAACTGGATAACATTGGAACTTAAGTTGTAAGTTTGGCTTCCTTAGAACTTGCGAGATAAGTGCCTGAGCTAACCAGCCAGAAATATAGGCAAATATTTTCTATTTCCTGGATTTGTAGATTATTTGTCAACAATCAGCTTAAATAGAGCATGCTGCCCCAAGGAGCCTGATTATAACTAAATATGAGGAAAAATTTTCTCAGATATATCCAACTATGAAGTGGGCTGTCTCAGAAGACCCCTAATCGCTGGAAGTCTTCAAGCAATACCTGGATGACACTAGTCTGGAATGCTTATAGAGGCCATTCATACTTTGGTTAATGGCTAGTCTAGATGACATCTGAAAATCACCTCTCAGGTACTGGGGAACAAAAAACCACCTTATTCCAGAGGGTGAACCCTGAAACTTTTTACTTGCTCATCATCCCTGTACAAGGCTATATGCCAGGGCTTTGTTCTGAGTCCTCCGCTCCTCTTTATATTCTGTTCTTCAAGATCTCATCAATTCCCATGGATTAGATCAGGGCTGTCCAAAATGTGGCCCACAGGCTGCATTGCAGGCCTGCAGTGCAATTTATGTGGCCTGCCTACAAGCATAGAAATTTACATAAATGCTTTAGTAAATGAAGCTTAGCTACCACAGAGTTCTTACTAAAATGGCAAATCAAAATATATTGTCTGTTGTTTCAATAAAAACCTAAGGTTGGACAGCCCTGGATTAAATGACCATCTATATACAGTTACCTATCAAACTTATGTACTCAGTCTTTATCTCTTTCTTGAGTTTCAGTCTTACATCTTTAGCTGTGTGCTGGATATCGCCATGTCCCATGGTTGTTATTTAGTTGTTTCAGTCGTGTCTGACTCTTTGTGATGTCATTTGAGATTTTCTTGGCAAAAATATTAGAATGATTTGCCATTTGCTTTTCTAGCTCATTTTATATATGAGGAAACTGAGGCAAATAGGGTGAAAGGATTTCCCTCTCACAGCTAGTAAGTGTCTGAGGCCAGATTTGAATTCAGGTCTTCCTGACCCTAGGGCCAACACTTTATTCATTGCTTCACCTAGCTGTCTCTTATAGGCCCTATGTCCCATATGTATCTCAAACTCAATTTGTCAAAAAGAGGCCTCATTATTTTCCCTATAAACCTCCTCCTCTTAATTTCCCCATTTCTGCCGTGAGTATTTCCAGTCACCCATGTTAGCAACCTAGGAATTATCCTCAGATCTTCATTCTCACTTAGGTCCCATATCCAGTCATTGGACATTTTCTCAACATCTCTCACATCCATCTCCTTCTCATCATTAACACACTAGTCTAGGCCTTCAATACCTCTTGAAAAGAATATCAAAATAGCATCCTAATTGATCTGGTCTTCAGTTCCTCCCCTCTCCAATCCACACACCACTGCCAAACTGACATTCCTAAATCACTCCCCTGTAGCACAATGGATAGGCCTAGAGTCAGGAAAGATCTGAGTTCAAATCTGGCCTCAGACACTCACTAGTTGAGTGACCCTAGGCAAGTCACTTAACCTCCATTTGCCTCGGATTCCTCATCTGTAAAACAGTGATGATAATAGCACCTACCTCCCAGGGTTGTTATGAGGATCAGACAAGATAAGCAAAGCATTTAGCACAATGCCTGGCACACACAGTAAGCACTATATACATATTAGTTATTATTATTGTTGCTAATATTAGCCCTATTATTTCTTCCATATACAAATTCCTCTGTTTGGAACGTAAAGCCTTTCTCAGTCTGGCTTCAGTCTATCTTCCCAGGGTTCTTGCACACTCCTCTCCTTCACATACTTTCTTTTCCAGTCAAACTGTATTATGTACATAACATCCCACTTGCTCTCCTGTGCCCTTGTACAACTTCTCCCATGCCTATAAATGCTCTTCTTCCTTCTCTCTGACTGTTGGGACTCCTCTTTCCCTTCCAGTCCCAGCTCAAATGCTATTTTCTTCAAAACACCTTTCCTGAATCCCCGTCGTTTATGTCCTTCATCCTAAAATCACTTTGTATTTCATTTGTATAGATTTTCCATTTACTTCTTTATGAATATTTTGTATCCTTCTCCCATTAGAATGAAAGTTCTTTGAGGGCAGGCAATATTCCATAGGCCTAGCACAGAGCCAGGCACGTAGGAGGCACCTAATAGATGCTTGCTGGTGGATTGATTGGTACTGAGACATCAATTCACGACCTGCAGATCCCCTCATTGCCGTATCATTCATTTCTCCAGTCTCTAGAGCATCCTTTCACTTGAGGGCAGAGTCTTTGTGTCTCCTTCAGACTCTGGTATGGTGTTCTGTATGGAGTGGCTGCTTAATAAATGTTTCCTAAAATTTTTAGTCGCCACAGACTATGCCCCTCACACTGGCCGGCTCTTTTAAAGCAACATTTCAAGATGCATAAGCAAAAGGAACAAGGAAATATGAATGTATTAGTGCCTATCTATCACCATCGTCAGAAAAAGAACTCAAAGCACACACCTTCTTAATGGTGAGTTGAGTGTCTATTAAACAGATGAAAGGCTGGTAAGTTCAATTTAATATGTAGAGGCTTAATAAATTCATTTTTAAATAATGCTGCTAAATATTAACCCTATGCAATATATAATCTCATATTTTGAAACTATATATACTTCAAGAATGCAAATATTAGACTCCATTATTTCCCATCCCAGGCAAAAGAATGCATCTCTCCAGGGAGAGAGTGTGAACCCTGTACTCATGGATCCAAATTTTTCTAATGGGCATGCTTTATCTCCATAATGCTATGTTTACAAAGTTCCATTCTGGAGTTTTGAGGGAGAGAGCCAGGGAGCCCAGACACACAGTCCTTGTTGGGAGATCCTTTGTACTGCTACAGGGCAGGGTTTTTAACATGCTGATTTTTAGCACCTAGAAAGGCCCTTTCTCTACTTCCATGTCTCTGGGGGGGAAAATCAGAGCCTCCCTTCCTTATACATTCGTGGTTGTTGACCTTCTTTCTGGAACAGGACCCATATGACATCACTATGTTGGAGTCAAGGTACAGTATGTCTGACTGTGGCTGATCAGATCAATACATACCACAGGTCAAGCACAAATAGTCCATATAAACATTTGGGGTAGAAATGTCCCTAAATTTGTGCATCTCTCTTAAGCTATTGCAATTATGTTTCGCTCATAGAGCACAGTGCCTTCTTTGATGCAGGCATGCCATGCCATGCTGGGTGGTCCTGTGCCAGCATCTCCCATGACACATAATCAATTCCCAAGTTCTTCAGAGAGACATATTAGAATATTATTAATATTACCCTATTAGAATATTGCCCTTTTCTAAGGTTTTCTCCCCTTCAGAAAATATCCCTGTCTCCCCCAATTCCTGCAAAATCCTGATGGATGAAATTCCCTCTGTAGAGTTTTATTCTTTTAGCTTAAAATGAAAATTCCTCTGGGTTTGTTAAGTTATTAGTTATTTTTACTTTAATATGAACGAATTTTAGGCCTCTTTTATTTTTAAACATATCTTATTTTTGAATCAGTAAACACTTATTTTGTCTCTTTCCTACCCTTTACCCCCTCCATCAGAAAAAGAAAAAAAGAAAACAAAAGCCTTACAATAAAATGCATAATAGTCAAGTCACCTTGGTCATATCTAGAATTGTATTCTTCATTCTGTTTCTTGAATACAGTTATTTTGGAAAGCAAGTTTCAAAAGAGAAAGAGTATAAGGATGCTGGGTACTGATGGGGGAAGGGAATAAAGAAACCTAAGTCTCCAAGATAAACTGGGAGGGAAGGAGAGAAAAGGAAGTGACCTTAAATTTTACTTATTATACAGTTTGTCCTAGAGCTAGTACACATTTTTATAGATGACCAAAGAATTTTTCTAATCATCAGAGGGTCATCAGAAGGCTATTTTTCCCCCTCTATAATTCTGAGTATGTTATTGTCTTCTCCCAGGAGGAGGAGGAGGAGAAGGAGAAGGAGGAGGAGGAGGAGGAGGAGGAAGAGAAGGAGGAGGAGGAAGAGGAGGAGGAGGAGAAGCAGGAGAAGAAGCAGAAGAAGAAGAAGGAGAAGAAGAAGAAGAAGAAGAAGAAGAAGAAGGAGAAGAAGAAGGAGAAGAAGAAGAAGAAGAAGGAGAAGAAGAAGGAGAAGAAGAAGATGAAGAAGGAGAAGAAGGAGAAGAAGAAGGAGAAGAAGAAGAAGAAGGAGGAGGAGGAGAAGAAGAAGAAGATGAAGAAGAAGAAAACAGCTTGAATTGGTAGGTTGAGTCCTCAGAGGGCAGTAACCACTCTTCTCAGATAACATTGTAAAGACAGTTAATATTACAACAAATTAAATTTATTGGTTTTAGGTAACTCAACAGGCTAAATCTTAAAATTTTGTTCTTAAAGGTGGAATAGAATTCACATACATCTTAAAAAATGTTTTAAAATAAGTGCCAGGAGCAATTAAACATATTTTACACTTGTGCCAAATACATCAGATTTCACTCAGTTGTTTAATTCCCTATAGCCCTATCAACTTTCTCATCTCATTTGGGTTACAACTAAGACTTCAGGATTTGTTTTGCAAAGGATGGTGTATTTTAAAATACTTGGGATTGCATAATGCAGTATAATAGCATGCTCAAAGTTTCCTCTCAATTTCTTTCAAAAAGAATTTAACACAAAAGATTTTCTCTGCAACTCCTCTCAGACCTAGCACATTGCTTTGCCTACAATGGGCACTTCATAAATGGAGTTGACTCATTCCTGATCAAGGTGATACATGTCTGCACACAAAGCTATTACTCTTCTCTTTCCCTGTCTTCACCTTCCCTAACATAACAGGAAATATAAATGCAAATTTACAAGTTCCTAGAATCATAAATTTGCTCACATAGCTTGTGAATTAGGTTACAGTTTAGGTTTCTAAAACCATATACTTTCATATTCTTTGTGTGCAGCAAAGCAGCAATTGGCTCCCTATCACCTCCAGAATCAAATATAAAATCCTCTGACATTCGGAGCCCTTCATAATCTAAGCCCTTCCAACTTTTCCATTCTTCTTTCACCTTATTTCCTCATGCATTTTTTAATTCAGTGACACTGGCCTCCTTTCTGTTTCTCACACAAGGTACTCCATTTCCCAGGTGTTTTCACTGATTATTCCCCATACCTGGAATGCTCTCCCTCCTTATCTCTACCTCCTAGCTTCCTTTAAATCCCAGCTAAAAACTTACCTTTTACAAGAAGCCTTTTAATTCCCCCCCCCCTTCTTAATTCTAGTGCCTTCTCTCAGCTTTAGCCAATTCCTTATTATCCTTATTCTTCCTTCTAATTAATCATATCATAGCTAGCTATCCATCCATCTATCCAACTATCTATCCATTCATCTATCTATCCATTCATCAATCTGTCTATCTTGCTTGTTCATACTCATTTGCATGTTGTCTTCCTCTTTAGACTGGCGCTTGAGAGCAAGAAGTGTCTTTTGCCTCTCCCTGGCACTTAGCAAAGTACCTGGTACATAATGTGTTAAATAAATGTTTATAATAGACTGACTGACAAAGCATTTTTATGCTTGGTGCTGTATTCCAGAATTTTCAGTCATTATATTTTTAGTTACAGTATTTGACTACGTGAAATTTACTGAGGGTTTTTTAATGGTAAGCTAGGAATTTATCTTTTACTGTGTACTAGGTAGGAGATAGCACATTTAAATTGTGAGAAAAGGTTATAGAGCAAAGTATCAAATGGCTGAAAATGTGGTTCTAATGCCAATTATGTCATAAACATCACAGATTTAGAGATGCAGCAGACTTTAGAGGCTGCTGAGTCCACCCCTGATGAGGAAAATGAGGCCTAGAAAGATTAACTTGCAAAGTGATAAATAATAAATCGACCTGAGAAGGCTCTGAGCCTGCATCCTTAGGCAGAATTAGCACCCTGACCTATCCTTGCTCCTCTTTCCAATGGGACTTTGGAATATCCCTTTCTAGCTAGCTGCACTTTCCATCCCAAGGATTCCCTGACAAATCAGGCAGGCATCAGGGTAATCAAGTCCTTCATGGTACATGGAGCAGCATCCTCTTCTCTTCTGGCACCCCGCTGGAAGCCAGGTGGCTTCTGTTATCTCTGGGCGCCTGATCCCAAATCAGGCTCGGCTGGTTCCCTGGGCCAGGAGATTTGCCCAGGATTAAAGGGAAGACCTAGAAGGACAGGTCTTTATCCTGCCAAAGCTGGTATGGCCTGTGTATAGGTTTTGTTTGAGCAATCAAGGTGTTCTTTCTGTGAAATCTAGAGATGCTATCTTCTTTCTCAATGCTTTTCTCTACCCCACCCTGCTCTACCAAAAAAGAAAAATACAAAGGGGAAATAAACCCAGGGCTTCTTTTTTCCTTCTTTCAATGTGGCCTCACTTCTCCATCCACCTCCCTGAACAAAATGCAACCAGGAGGTGCCCTCCCTACTCCCAGCTTTGTAAGATCCCTTTTTTATGGGGCAACATAGAGAATGAACTTAAACTCATAGAGAGCCTTAGAGCTAGGAGGAACTTTAGAGATCATATAGTCTATGTGCCCCACGTGCCAATACACACCCACATTTTACAGATGAGGAAACACATTCAGGGGGGTTAAATGATTTGCAGTCCAAAGTCTGCACCTCAATGCAGTTAGAGCTGAAACCTGCTTGCAGGCTAACTCATGATATGATGAGCATATTAGCCTATATAGTATGCATGTATGCACACATGCATAGACACGCAAACACATATGTGTTATACATGTACTGTATGTTACACAGATACCATACTATACATGCATATAAGTTTAAGGCTCCTATAATCTTCTCCTTTAAGTTAAGATGGCTCAGAGTATCTGATCACTGGACTTAGGCATTCTCTCCTCCCTCTAAAGCCTTCTTTTTCCTAGAAGGCTGCTCTTCTATAACTCCTCTGTACTTATTAAAGGACCTCTGTGATAAAACAGCCCAAACAGACTCATCTGAGCTTGTGTCCTAAGGTAGGGTTAGCACTATGACCTATGCTTTCTACTCTCTCCATGGGACCTTGGAATATCACTTTCTGACTAGCTGCACTTTCCACTCCCAGGATTCCCTGAAAATGATATCATGTATAATATAGTATACACACACACATGTACACATACACAAATATGTCTATAAACATATACATGTTATACATTTACATATGAATGTGTACATTTATGTTGAGAAATATGATTATTAATAACCAGTTTCTAATATGGGGGTGGATCTAGGGTCTTTTCCCTTTCCATTTCCTCATTTAGGTTAAGGCAACCTCTGAAGGACAGGGCTGATGATGAGATTGGGTTCAATCTTGGGTGGGACCCCATCTTACTGGGAAAATTTAGTTCTGATTAAAAGGAAAAAACCATCTTATCTAGGTGGAATTCTTATAGTAATCCCACCACGGTTCTACTCAGGTAAGACTGGGTGGAGAATAGATCCTTTTGTCTAGATTGCCCAAGGCAGGGGTGGTCTGGGTAGAAATGAGTCTCTTTGTCCAAGAGTGACATAATCAAAGTAATATCCCCCCAGCGCCAGCCAGCTCCTTATTATAATAAGCCCACCTCTCATTATAATACCAATTTTCTCATTTATTAACCAAACAGAGTTGAGTTTTGCTTGTTGGGAACACCTATTCTTCCAAGGGTTTTAAAAAGTCCAGGGGCCTCCAAAGTTTATCTTTGGCTTCCAAGAGGGCCACTGACCTCATTTTATTAATTACTTGCTAGCCATAATTAATAAATTGATTATTAATTACCCAGAAATTATGTCTCTTGGACTTTTCATTCATCATGATGTACGTTTTATATATATATGTATATGTATATATATACATATATATATATACATACACACATATTTTTATATGTACATATACATAGTGTGTGTGTGTGTGTGTGTGTGTGTGTGTGTGTGTGTGTGTGTGTGTGTAGGCACCTAAGTGGCACAGTGGATAGAGTGCGGGGCCTGGAGTCAGGAAGGCTTATCTTCCTGAGTTCAATTCTGGCCTCAGACACATACTAGCTATGTGACCATGGGCAAGTCATTTAACCCTGTTTGCCTCAGTTTCCTCACCTGTAAAATGAGCTGGAGAAAGAAATGGCAAATCACACCAGTATCTTTGCCAAGAAAACCCCAAATGGGATCATGAAGGGTAATTCACTACTGAAAATGACTGACTAACAACACATACGTATATCATGTTGATGTGAACATTCTATATATATGTATGAGTTGTTATTCTGTATATGTATATGAATGTATGTGTGTGATGTATGTCTATCATAAATATATATGTAACTATATATGTATATGTGTTACACCGGCATCTTGATGTGATCATTGCGTGTATGTGTGTATATATGTATGTATAACATATATATATATGTATATATATGGGCATTCTGTATATGTACATGTATTTGAATGTGTGTGACATATATCTATTGTAAATATATGTGATAAACAAATATATGTGTATATATATTACACTAGCATCTTGATGCGATCATCTGTGTGTATAAATGGATTCTATTCTATATGTATATATCGTTTTACATGTATATGAATATATGTGACATATATCTATCATAAATATATTTAATAAGTAAATATACACATATATGTTATACTAGCATCTTGAGGTGAGCATTCTGTGTAAAATATGAATGTGTGTATGTTTTATACACACACACACACACACACACACACACACATATACACATCACCGGCATCTTGATATGGTCATTCTGTCCAGGATGTAAACCTTCCGGAAAATACTTATGCAGGAAAATTCAATTTTCCTCAATTCAGAACAGCATGTCATGACCAATTTATTATTAAGATGTTGCAAACAGTCCTGAAACATGACTGGCTTGAGTGGACAAACCAACTTCTGTGATCAGTTTCTGATTTTCCATTCCTGGTAAAGGCAATGTGACATGATAGAATTCTCGGTTTGGAGCCAGGAAAGTCTGGGTTCAAATCCTGTCCTCAACACTTACTAGCTGGGGTGACCATGCACAAGTGACTCAGCCTCACCAAGTCTCATTTTCCTCCTCTGTAAAATTGGGATAATAACACCCATAGTGACAACTCCTCAGGAGTGTTGCAGGGCTTAAATGGAACAATGTGTGTAAAGTGCCATGTAATTATTAGTTATTAATATGGACTGAGAACTGACAGTGTAGAATCGTAGATTTAGCATGGGATGGTTCCTTAGACATCATCTATTTCAACTTTCTCATTTTGCTGATGAGGAAACTGAGTCCCAAAGGCCTTTCCCAAGTCACACAAACAGTAAGTGGCAAAGCTTTCCATCTGCATACACATAGTGAAGACAGAGCCAATCTTGCACTCAGAAAGACCATTCAAGCTTTGTCCCTACCACATAATTGTGTGATACCAGGGAAGCCACTTCACTTAACAGTGTGCTGGTCAGCTCTCTGAAAATAATTAATGAGAAACTGCCACGTGCATCAGTGTTTAGGAGTTCTTTCCACCAATAAAATCAGAGGTCCAGACCAAAAATGACGACTGACTGTATATTGCTAACAGTCACTTTCGGTGACCCATGGCCCATTTCTAGCTTCATCCAAAGTGCTCCAGTCCAGAAAATTAATCAGGGCTTCCACTGGTCACCTGTGCTACACTTTAGAGACCAAATATCACATACATTATAGGGAAGAAGAGAATATTTGTTTATTTCTATTTAAGTGCCTGAGTTTGAACCATTAATTTGACTAATTCTTAAGTTTGCGAACTGGTTTTATTCCATTCATGTTAATCTGTGTGGAGCAATAAGATTCATGTTATTAGACTCTTTAAGTAAGTTCATACATCTCTCACAGACTGCCTGAATCTTCCACTTCCTTCCATAAACTGTTAGAACTGGAAAGCACCTAGGTTATCCAGTTCTTAGAAACTTTCCAGTCCAACTCTTTCATTTTACAAATGAGGCATATTGAGATGGAGAAAAGAAAAAAGAAAATGAAAGATCAAAAAGAAGGAAAAAAGATGGGAAAAGGATGGGAGGGAATAAGCATTTATTAAATGTCTACTAGGTACAGGCACTATGTGAAACATTTTACAATTATCTCATTTGACCCTCTGTGAGGTAGGTGCTACTATGACCCCCATTTTATAGTGGAGGAAACTGAGTCAGATAAAAATCAAGTGAGTTGCCCAGGGTCACACAGTTAATAACTACCTGAGGCTGGATTTGAACTCAGGTCTTCCAGACTGGAGGCCCAGTGCTCTGTCCACCATACCACCATCTAGACACTGGAAGAACTATTCTGCTTGGCTTGGTCGGTAATTTTGAACAATTGACCAACTTAGAAATTGGTTAGTTTGCAGCCAACTAACACTGAAGACCAAATTCTTAGGGGGTAGGGGCAGCCTGCAGGGTAATTTGATGACTTAGCCAATGTAGTTGGGACAAACCACAAGAGGTGTAAAATTCCCACAATTCTAATAGTCCCTTCTGTAGAATTCTATTCTATTCTTTTCTGTAGATTTCGTTGGTGGAGGGAACTCCTAATCACTGATGCACATGGCAGTTTCTCATTAACTATCTTCAGAGAGTTGGCTGGCATGCTGTTAAGTGAAGTGGCTTCCCCAGAATCACACAGTTATGTGGTAGGGACAAAGCTTGAATGGTCTTTCTGAGTCCAAGGTTGGGCTATCTACTTCAGGAATGTATTGGTATTTACATTATGGCTGTAGAATGTTAGAACCAAAATGGGATTAGAGAACATTCGATGTTCAATTAGAACATCTAATGCTCAAATCTTTCATGTGACTGATGAGTAAATTGATGCCCAGCAAGGTTAAATAAATTGCCCAAGTTCACTTGGCAAGGAAATGTAAGAATCTGAAGCAGAACCCTGGTCTTTTGTATCCTAGTTTAAAAAAGGTTAGTTATCAAAGATGTGCATTATATATACATATATATATGTATATATATATATATATATGTATGTATGTATATATATATATATAGTTAAATCTTGTCCTCATGTCTTTGACTTTGAAGACCGGATAGCTATTAAATTTGTGACTTCATTTTGAAAATACTTGTTGAATTGAGTTGAAAAGAAAAGACAAAGATTAAGTTTAATCTTTCTGAAATTTTCATTTGGGGGCACATAATTTTTATTAACTTTTACTAGGTTATGCTTTTATTTTGAGAATACCTAAGCCGCCGTCCCATTTCTCCCTTTTTCCTTCCCAGAGAAGGTTTGAGATCCTAGCTGGGTAGCAGGGTGACTCACTGTTGTGGGTAGGCCCTCTAAACTCACCCTTGAATCAACCACATCTTTTAAAATACTATTCAGATGCCATCTCCTTTCACAACTTTCTCTGATTCTCCCCATGTTGGTAATGACTTCCCTCATACTTCACAGAGAATTGTGTTTTGCACTCCTCAAAGTCACTTAGAGGGTTATAGGTTCACAGATTTAGAACCAAAAGAAAACTTCAACACTTTTAATTTTTCAGATGAGAAGACCCAGGCCTAAAGAGGTCAAGTAAATTATAGTTATCCCTTCCACATCTTGGGGGTTAGGGGTGGGGTGCCCCTGTGATATGGAAATTTTTTAGTTCTCCCTTTGTACCAGAGAAGGTCTGAATTTTTTCTTTTTGTTTTGTGGGGTATTTACCATAGCTTATTATAATATTCGGGTGTATTTATGGTATTAAAAGATAAAATATGTTGATATTATACAATACTATACATATACTTTATGCATTTCTGGGTTTCTAAACTTTTTCTGAGCCATCTGCTGGCCTTCATGTGTCATCTGAGGCTTCTGCAAAACTCCCCTCCCCCACCCCATTCCCGTTTAATTTCTTATACCAACCTGTGATACAGTGAAAGTGTGGTGGGGAAAGTCACAATGTGGAAGGGATAACTGTATACAAGAATTTACGTAGACTAAGTTGCAGAAGTTGGGCTAGAACCTGGGTCTAACTCCAGATACAGTGTACTTTCCATTGCCTCTCTAGGGTTCTTAACCTTTTTCTGTACCATGGATTCCTTTTCTTAATCCTCATCCTTCTGGACTTCTCTGAAGCCTTTTACACTGTTGATCATCCTCTTCTTGATATTTTTTCCCTCTATTTTTTTTTAATGGCACTGCTCTCTCCTGATCCTCCTCCTACCGACCTGACTGCTCCTTCTCAGTCTCCTTTGCTGGATCTTCATCTAGGTTATGTTTGCTATTCATGGGTATCTCCCAAGGTTCTATTCTGGGTCTTCTCTTCTCTCTCTCCAGGTGGGGAACCCCTGCATACTGTTCGATCTCATCAGCTCCCATGGTTTCATCTCTATGCAGATGTCTCTAAGATCAACTTACCCATCTCTAACCTCTCTCCTGAACTCCAGTCTCATATCTCCAACTGCCTACTAGATATCTTGAATGGAATATCTTGTAGTCATCTTAAACTCAACATATCCAAAGCTGAACTTGTAATCTTCCCCCCCCCCCCCAGACTTTCCCCTCTTTCTAGCTCCACTGTTACTTTCAAAGGTACCATGACCCTCCCAGTCATCCAGGTATCTGAGTGTCATTCTTGACTGGTCACACTCTCTTACACCATACTTTTAAAGCATAATCTTACTTATTAGCACTTAAAAAAAAGTCTAGACAATCAACATAGTGCTAAAGCAGCCCTGATTTGTAGAGTTTCCGCTTGCTACATAATCTTGGACAATTTATTTAACTTCTCTGGGCCTTAATTTACTTATCAGTCACAAGAGACTTGAGCATTAGCTGTTCTATATTGAACATTAGATGTTCTCTGATCCTTGTTTCAATTCTAACATTCTACAGTCATAATGTAGATACCAGTACATTCCTGAAGTAAGTAGCCCTGGTTCCTCTTTTCCAGAAAGCCAGACTCTCTTTAAACAGTTAAAACTTCTACTTAGCTGATGCTCAGTTAATTTGAGGTTAAGAATAGAAATTAAGTTTTAGAGAAAGAAAGGTGATTCCAGCTCCTCTCCTTACACATCTCCTTAGATATTGATATGAATGTCACTCAAGGAGTCCCAAAGGGCCAGCGAGCTAGAGAATGGTTTATTTTGAGACTAAGAAAGAGTAAGAGAATCCTTTCTTCCATTTTTACCTTTGGTCTCACATTTTAACCACTAAGTGAATATTTTTATTTTGTGCATCCTTAAGTGAATGCAATTTAAATCTCTCCGTTTTGGAACCCCTCACCTTGGTATTCCAGCTCCTCCCAAGTGACATAAACACTGCCTGACTGGAAAACGCTGATCAGGCCTAGCTCTTTTCTGTCTTACTGTTTCTAGCACACACCTCATTCAAACTATCTCAGAAAGGTAATAGTCTATTTAGCTAATTCTGTCTTTAAAATCACCAAGGAACAAAGATTCCCCTAGCGCTTGTGCTGAAGTGACAGCCTCCACAAGCACTGAGAATTGTGTGCCAAGCTGTGTGCTTAGTCTGAAGGAGAAGCAGCAAATATACAGAAGGCACAGTCCCTACTTTCAAGGAGTTTCCATTGGAATAGGAAGATAAGACAGCACAATGGAAAAGAACTCTGCATTTAGAGTCAGAGAACTAGGATTCCCATGCTGCCTCTATCACTTTCTAACTGCATGAAATGAGGCAGTGAAGTGGTAGAGTGGATAGAGCACTGGGCAGGAAGACTCATCTTCCTGAGTTCAAATCCAGCCTCAGACACTGAGGTGACCCTGGGCAAGTCACTTAACCCTGTTTTCCTCAGGTCCTCATCTATAAAATGTTCTGGAGAAGGAAATGGCAATCTACTCCAGTGTCTTTGACAAGAAAACCCCAAATGGGGTCACAAAGAGTCAGACACAACTGCACAACAAAAGCTGTGTAAGACAGTGAAGAAGTCATTCATCACCTTCATTTTTTGTATTTGTGTGTCCAGTAGCACAGTACTTGGCACAATGATTGATTGAGGAGACTAGATGAGTTTGCCTTAAGGTCTCTTCCAGCCCTAAATCTCTGTTCCTCTGACACAAAGATAACTATAATTCATAAGATCAAGTGATGAGTTACGAAACAAAGAGCTACCCCTGAAATCTGTGAGGAAGTTTGTTACCAGCTGAAGGAGGGAGATCAGAGGGCTTCCTGGAGGAAGTGGCATTAGAGTTGGGCTTGAAGGGAATAAGTAAATTGCTTCATTAGAGTAAATTACAAGTCACAAGTCCAAGTTTTTCATAATGACTAAATCAAAAGGATCAGATTTTAAACACGCCATTGTAGAATATCAGAGCAGATAGACCTGGTCAGTCTTGCATCCCTCGTTATTTTTTTGGGGGGTGGGGAGGTGGGAAGAGAGTTTCTTTGTAATTAATTGTTGAGGATAAGGGCATCAGAGCTGGATTAGTTGTTTGTCTAATTTGGAAAGGTGGGTGGAAGGAAAGAGAGGACCGATCAGTTGAGGTCAACATAATGTCTGAGTAATTACTTTTATATGAAACACTTCTACATTACTTTTATATATAATTTTATGCGAAATTACTTTTATTTAAATTCCAATAAAGGAATTATTGGAACTGTAATATGAAAATAGTGTTCCATGAATGAGGTAGGGAAAGAGGCAGGCAGGGAGGAGGAAATAAGGGCTGAAAAAGGGGGTAAAGGGCCATGTGAAGGACCAAAAAAAAAATGTCAATTTTTAAACACATTTTGAGTGGTTCCTTGTCAGAGGAACAGAGATTAAGACATTTTTACCTACGTAGGAATAATATCACTTCAGTCCAAGGATTGTCAGATTTGGCAAAAGAGGTGCCACATAATCACATAATCACATAATCAGGGCTAGCCAGAGGAAAATTCATGTCCACCCATATCCCTATTAGCACGCCCTTCTTCTCTCCCAACACCCTTCTGCTGCGTAGAACCACAAATCTCAGAACTGAAAGGATCTGTCTAGTCCAGCTAGTCTTAAGCCTTTTTATGTCCTGGGGCCCTTTGAAGGTCTGGTGGAGTCTTCTCAGAACCATGTTTTTAAATAGTGAAAGGAAATGCTACATGTCTATTAGTGAAAATAAAGATGTCATTTTTTTTCTCATCCAAGTCCATGGGCCCCTTGAAATCTATACCACTTGAGGCTCAGAGTAGAAGTGCTGTTCTAGCTTATATCAGAATAATAATCTACTTTCCATGATCTCTAATAAACAGTCATTCAACTTTGGCTTGAAAACTTTTAATGGACTAGGGGAATCTACCACCACAATCACAACTATACCATTGGCAAGGGAAGTTAGGAAGAGAAGGGCAATGGAGTGGCCCGGGGAAATAGTCTGAGGCGGGAAGAGTGAAAAGGATAGTTTGCTTGGGAAAGGTGCAGCAGGGTAGAGGACAGTTCAAGGGGCTGGGTGACGTGACCAGCAATGAGAAGGAGTTCTTAGAGGGTGGTTGCAGCTTGCTTGGCATGGTAGATGCATAGATGGAAGCATGACAACATGGTATAGCATCAGCCATTATGATACAAAATCACAGGATCCCAAAACTAGAGTTTAAAGGGTCCTCAGAGGCCAACTAGTTCAAAGCCCCTAATTTTACAGTTGAGAAAATGGAGGCCCAGGGAGATTGAAATGACCTGCCTAAGGCCACACACATGAGATTTGAACCCAGGTCCAAAGGATTTGGATTCAGAGAACTTGGGTTTGAATTCCAGACCTGCTATTTACTGCCTGTGTGACTTCATTATATTGTGAACTCCTTGATGGCAAAGATCATTTTTTGCCTCTTTTTGCATCCCCAGTACTTAGTACAGTGCCTAGCACACAGTGGGTACATTGTTGTTTAGGTGTGTTTCAGTCATGTCTGACTCTTTATAGTTCCACTTGGGGTTTTCTGGGCAAAGATCCTGGAGTGATTTGCCATTTCCTTCTCCAGCTCATTTTACAGATGAGGAAACTGAGGCAAACAGGATGAAGTGACTTGCCCAGGTCACACAGCTAGTAAGTATCTGAGGCTAGATTTGAACTCAGGAAGATGAGTCTTCCTGACTCCAGGCCTGGAACCCCATTCACTGAACCACCTACCTGCCCCAGTAGGTACATAATAAATGTTTATTGATTAGCTAACCTTGGACAAGTCACTACTTCTCTGGTTTGAAGTTTCTTTATTTGTAAAATTAGGGTGTTGGACTAAATGACCCCTAAGGTCACTTCCAGATTGAAATCTGTGGATCTGTGTTATGCACCCTCCCTGGTATGAAGCTCCAACTTGGAGTCATGCCTGGATGGATGTCCATGGCTCTGTGCTGTTTGCCTTATGTTGGCTCTGTCTATCCACAGCCTCCCAAAGTAACCCACTCTACTTCTGAACTACTCTAATTAATAGGAAGTTCCCTCCCTTTTCTTCCTCCTCCTTATCCTGTAACTCTTCTTCCTTTCAGCTGGCTTGCCAAGTTCAATCTTGCCAAGGTGTGTTGGTAATAATTAAGGTGTCAGTTGTTCAGCTTAAGGTGTGACCCATTAGGGAAATATTTACATTCTAAGAAAGGGGCTCCCAAAGCCCTTGAAGGAGGAATAGCAAGTGATAGGTGGGGCTTCATACTTTGCTTACTGGTAAGGCAGGCTGTGCAACAGAAGTTGGTGAATTCTGTCTGGTGGGGCAAGGACCTTCATTGTCTACTCCACTTCTGAGACCTCAAGACTCAAGGGATGCTTCCTGTTGGTGGCCTCAGCCATGAGTTTACTGCCAATTATGCTGTTCCACAGTGCTGCCACCATCTCATCCAACTCTTCTCCTGTTTGTAGGAAGGTATACAAATGCCTCTAATTCTTGGAGGAGACTAAAGCAAAACTTGGTGCACCATTTTTGAGTGTTTGCTCTAACCCAACTCCCTCTTGTTGCAATGGAAGCCTGTTTTATCTTAACAGAAAATCTATCCCATTCTCTGCTAAATTCCTTACCTCCTGCAGTATGGAGGTGACCATGGATTCTCCAAGCCTACTCCAGTGGAATGTAACCTCTGACAAATCTTTTTGGAGGGGAGTAGGGATAGGGAGAATCTGGTCCTGTGGTTTCATTGCATCATCGTTGTATTGTTTTTAGTTGTGTCCGACTCTTCATGATCCCTTTGGAGGTTTTCTTGACAGAAATACTGGAGTGGTTTGCCACTTCCTTCTCCAGCTCATTTTACAGATGAGGAAACTGAGGCAAACAGAGTGAAGTTGATGAGGTGCTTGTGCTTAGACCCTAAATTCTAACAGCCTTTGCTTGGGTGCCTGTGTCTGAACCCCAGTTCCAAAACATCCAGTTCTCATAAACACATCTTGTTCCCAAAACATTCTAACCCAGGCTATCTCTCTCTAGCTAAAGGGCAACATGACACAACTTATCCCTGCTTCTTCCTCGGTAAGCAGCTATGTGCAACTATAGATTGAATTCCAGATGCTGATAATTGACTGAACACTGAGTCATAACCATATTTACTATTCACTGCCCTTTCTAACATGTATTTTAGAGATAGTATTTTGTCTAACAAGACCCTAGTTAAGAAACCACATAGATATTCCCCTTTAGCCCTGACCAACAGTGAACTTAGTGACACTTCACAGTAAAGACCACAGCCCTAGTAAGCCCCCTGTGGGCTATGTCCTAGAGAACTCTGGGTAATATACCTGCACAGTAGATACTAAATGTGCATGTTCCTTTAAGAACTAACCACTCCTTGAATATGCCCTAAACCACTCCCTAATCCCACCTCAAACACCTAACTGATATCCGTGCCCCCTTAATCCCCTATTAGCTTCTATAAAGATTTCCCCTGCACCTCTCTATGGTTGCAGGTTCCCTAAGAACTCTTGCCCGCTGAAAAAGAGCAATACATCTTTGCCTCCTTGACTTAAAGAATGCTTATGTCCATGAATTCATTCCAGGCGGCCTCACCCTGGGAACTTTGGTTTGGGATCCCTGCGTCCCTGGGTTTCTTCTCCCCCTCTACAAAGTGACACAGCTAGTAAGGTGTCTGAGGCCAGATTTGAACTGAGGTCTTCCTGACTCCTGTCCTGGTGCTCCATCCACTGCTGTACCTAGCTGCCAAACTTGATTGCTATAGATAATGTCCGAGTGAGGAAACCTGCTCTACCAATGCAGATTAGTAACTGTTCTACCACTTCCAGTCTTACAACAGGGGTTCTTAACCTTTTTATATCTTGGACCATTTTGGCAGTCCATTATAGCCCATGGACCCCTATGAGAGTAGTGCTTTGAAATGCATAAAATAAAATATATAGTATTACAAAGGAAATCAATTAAATCGAAATACAGCTATCAAAAATAGATAAACTACTCTTAAAAAGTTCACAGCCTCTAGGCGAAGAACCCTGGTTTTAAAGAGTTGATTGGGATGCTCAGAGGTTAAATGATTTGCCCAGGGTCACTCAACCAGGATGAGTCAGAGGCAGGATCTGAACACAGGTCTTTCTGAGTCTGAGAGCCGCTCTTCATTCACTACTCCACACTACAGTTTGGGCTAACCCTGCCAAGCCTCTTCTGGTGTGCACGGAAGAGTATACAGGGGCTCATCACCAGGTGAGCTCCAGGTGATTTTGTTTTGTTTTTGTCCACAGCAACTCTCAAAGACTGAGATATAGAAGATGTCACTTGTACCACAGTGGAGGTATTGGCACCATCAGATAGCTTTAATTTCCCATATCTTTAATATCAAATAACTTTATTTCCTACAAAATGAAGGAATTGAACTGAAATGAACTCCAAAGTCTCTCCCAGCTGTAAGCCTATAAATCATAAGCACGTAGGTGTATAGATTTAGAACTGGAAGGAAGCTTAGAAGCCACTGCCCTCTCCCATTTTGCAGATGAGCAAACTGAGGCATAGAGAGGTTTAGTGACTCTCCCATGGTTGTACAACTAGTGAGTCTATGAGGCAGGATTTGCACACAAGTCCTCTTGGCACCAAGTTAAGTGCCTTATCCATTATTCCAAGTCTTTTGACTCCCAGTTCATTGCTGTTTCTGCTCCAGAAGTAGCTTCTATCATTATGTACTTATAACCAGTTCTCAGATTTCTCTTCTCTCTTAAATGTACCCAGCTCCTTTGATTCTTCCACCTAATAGTGATTTCCTGAATAGGAATATCACTGAAGAGGAAGGCACCCTGAAGGAGAGGCAGGAAGGTAAGTCAAACTACCACCACTATCCTGACCATTGTGTCCCTGCAAACCCTAATGGAGATAGCCCAGGATGCTGAAGCCAAGAGCCTCGGGAATAATGATTCCAACCCACTGTCCACGGCCATCATCCTGGGAAAGAACCCTTGTGGAGTTGGAGCCTGGAACTTGCTCCTACGGGGTATATTACCACAACTACTTGACTGCCCTAGAAAAGAATGTTCCTACTACCAAAATCCTTTCATTGTCAAATGGTTCAACATCAAAACGGGATATGATTTTATCAGTGGGAATGACACTGAATAAGAAGCATCACCATCAGCTTTACTGATGTACCTTGAGTACACGGGACCTTTCCATCTGACTCGCAGCTGTCACCTTTCATATGTGTTGCCTCCCCCATCAAAATACGGGTTCCTTTAGAGCCTGGAATGTCTTACTTTCCTATGTGTATTCTCAATGCTTAGAACAGTGCTTTGGTAAACTCTTAACAAATGCATTTTTCATTCATTTGTTCATTTCTCTAATGTCTCCTATACCCTTATCCTTTTAATCTCCTCCACAGTTAATTTCTATAGCTACAGTTTTGTGTCAGCCCAAGGCTGTCCAAAATACGGCCCATGGGCTGCATGCGGCCTGCAGTGTGATTTTATGCAGCCCACCTGTGGGTTTTAATTTTCATGAACAAAAAAAAATAAAATAATAATTTGCATGGAATGCGTATTAGATTTTTTAATTTCATCACTAATAAATAATCTCATTGATGTTAATTTTCTTTGGTGTTTTTAAGCAGTATTACAGACAGAATATATCACATGGAATTTTCAACCAATCTGTGGGATGTGTTCCATCTGTATGATGCAGACTGATCAGTATGCACCTCCCTTTATACTGTTGTGTTGTCACTTTGTTGTTTTGTGTTTGCTTTCGAGCTTAGCGCCTTCACCTGTCATATTGATGACATGCGTTCCCCCACTTTCTATTAGTGTACTGTATTTTTTATTCTGGGTACAGCCCTCGAATTATTATTTTATTTTAATGCGGCCCTAAGATAACCTAAGGTAGGACAGCCCTGGTGTCAGATTATGTAAGAAAATGGAAGAAGAAAAAAAAAGAAGACAAGAGGTAATGAGGTAGTGGTGACAAGGAATATGGGAAAATGTTCAGCTAGGGAATTTAAAAGTGTTTATTGCCACAGAGCCTGAGCCTTATTTTGTTCCTAGCTCTGGGGGCTTCTATTAATTGGCCTGGAAATTCACAGCTGTTAAAAATAAAAATCCAACCCATGACTTATAGCAGTGTATACAGTGTATACAGTGAAAATCTCCTGTCATCCCAGACAAAACTAACATGTGACCAGAGACCAATGAGAAGACACAGAGAACATTTGTGAGTGTAACTGTATATTCAAGTTTTAGTATACAAACTCTTAAAAGGGCAAGAACAAAATCTTTGTCAAATACGATTCCCTACATGTTGCATTTAATTTTAAAAGGATAAGCTATAAAACATTTTATAAATATGATGTTGTATAGGCTCAATAAGAAGAAAATTAATAGCAAATGGAAATTGTTATTGCTCAAGGTAGGTTAGTATAATGAAGTTTTCCCAAATTCAATTCAATAACCATTTTAAAATAAATTTTATTGATATAATTTGTTTTTACACCAACTAAATTTCCCCCTGCATCTGTCTCAAAGAGTCATCCCATAGAACAAAGAATTTTTAAAGGAAAAATACACACAAAAAACCCCCAACAACTAGCAAAACCAATCACTTCAAAATAATCTAAAAATAAAGGATGTCACCCTCAAGGGCCTCCTCTTTGTGCCCTAGCCCTGGAACCACCTGGAGCTCTGATAGATGAGCTTTCACTTTATCTTATCAGGAAGAAGACCACAATACCACTTCTCCACCCTTTCCAAACTGTGCCACCATAAGCATACTCCCTACTGTCTCCCCTCAACTCATTTCTTGTGTTTTTTCCTATTAGAGAATAAGTGCCTTGAGGACAATCCTGTCTTGTTTCCTTGGATGTGTATCCCCTGCAGCTAGCAAAATGCCTGGCACAAAGTAGACAATAAATGCTTTATCATTCATTCATTCATTCATTAATGATGCAGATCAGAAACTAAGCTGTCAGTCAATAAACATTTATTAAGCACCTATTATGTGCCAGGCACTGTACTGCACACTGGGGATGCAAAGAAAAGCAAAGACGGCCCCTGCTCCTAAGGTGCTTACAATCTAATGAAGTCACACAGGCTAATGTATATGATTTTTAAAACCTTACTAATTATAGATTACAGTTGGTTTTTTATACAAACCAGATTTGGGGGTAAAGCGCGCCCTATATTTGGATCAATATTCTAGTTTAAGTTGCTAAAAATTGGCCGCATAGGAAATATCAGGTTGGCTTATGTCTCCGGTGTAATCATTTGTCAACATTTCTGTTAATAATTATTTAGATATAAATGTAGCATATCACTGTGTGATGGAAAGTACACCCGTCTGGGAGTCAGGCAATGTGGAATCTGATTCTGGTTCTGCCATGAATTCAATGTGTGATTTTGGGCAGCCAAATTCCCCCTTTTGGATCACGGTTCCTTTACCTGTAAAATGATGGAGTGACAGCAGCTGAGTTGGTCTCTAAGGCCCCTTGCAGCTCAAGCATTCTATGAATTTGTTATTTAGTGCCATGTTCTGAGTTTAAATCCTGGCTGTACTATTGATAGCCACCTGTGTAATCCTAACATCCATGGGCCTTAGTTTCCTTATGTGTCAAAAGATGGGTCTGGTCAAGCTAACCAAGAGGTCTATTTGAACTCTAAGCCAGGGTTCTGAACCCCTTTTCTGTCATGAATCCCTTTCATAGTCCAGTGAAACCTAAGGACGCCTTCTCTAAATGTTTTTAAATGCATAAAACATGATGCATAGGATTTCAAAGGAATCCAATTTTATTGAAATACAGTTATGAAAAGACTTAAAAAAACAAATTCACATATAACCTCAGGTTATGATCATTTTAATTTCTCTGGCCCTCAATTTTCTTAGCTATAAAATTAAGTGGCTTGTCTAGATGACCTCTAAGGGGCTTTCTAATTGTAAATCTAGGAACCTACTTCCTTTATTAGGTCATTAAGCCATTAAATTAGCTTCAACAAGGTAAGGATTTTTGCAATCAGTCTGTATTGCCTTAAACACAAGTATTCCCTGTAGTCCCTGAACGATGAAGAACTCAGCCCTGATTACACATTCACAGCCTGTTCTGTCCTCAGGCTTGTCAGATCTCATCATGTCACTAATCAATTAGCCCTAGTTTATTAGGTGCAAACTCACTTCTCTATTTCTCCCAGCAAAAATCCAATCCTAGGACTTCCCTGGCATTTGGCTATTTTATTGTCTGTTACTTGTGCCCTAGAGCATGAGAGCATTTTTAATGGTGAAGTCAGCAACCTTCTGTCTGCCCCTATTTCTATTATATCAGTGATATGGAGCAGTAACTTACTTAAGCAATAGAAAAGGATCTGTTAGCATTTTCTATTTAAAACCCATCGATTTCATGAAGACCTGGTTTCAAGTTCCTTTTGACACACACTGACCACGTTACACTGGCTAGGTCACATACTTCTTGGATCCTCAAACAGTCTCTAAGAGTCTAAGTTGCAGAACCATTGAAAATCTATAATGGGTACAGGGAGTTTCTTCACTGGAAGTTCCCTACACGGATGAAAAAAGAGATCCAGACTCCCCCCCCCCCCCATGAAACAGCAACAACCTCAACCAGCTACATCAAAAATAACACTAACATAAGGACTTGGGGGGGGGAAGCCAAGATGGTGGAGTAGAGAAGCACTCAACTGAGGTCTCCCTACATTCCCCCCCAAACAACTTTAAAATAATGCCTCAAATAGAATTCTGGAGTAGCAGAGCCAACAAAAGGTCAGGATGAAATATTCTTCCAGCCCAAGATAACTCAGGAGATCAAAAGGAGAGGACTATGGCACAGAGTCCAGGTAGATGTAACACCAGTGATAGGACTTGGTGGTGGTGATAGTAGCAGCAGCAGCAGCAGCAGCTTCAAGAGTTCTTGAATCAAAAACAGTAAGAAGATATGGCAACCAGTCAGAAAGAGATTAAAGGGGACCTCTGTGCTAGCAATGCACATAGGACCAGACAATGTTTAGTAGCTTCATTGCCTATACCCACTTCTGAGTCACTGTTCAAGGGTGGAGAGGAGCAATTATCCATCACAAGAGATCAGGGACCCTAAGAACAGTATTGTTTGCAATCCCAAGAGAGCAGTGGCCTTTCCTGGGTAAGGACCAAAGCAAAGATTAGGAAAGCAGTGACCACACCTCTCCCAAGATCACACCACCTTGAAAGAATTTCCTAACCCCCAGAACTAGCTCTGAAAACAACAGTGCAAGAAAGTCTAAAACTGGGACAGTGTCTCTCTTCCCCCGCCCCCAGAACCCCACACCTCCAAATCAGGAACAGAGCCCAACTTTTACATAAAGTTCAAGGTCAAGAAACAGACTGGAAAAATGAGCAAACAAACAAACAAAAAAAAAAAACCAAGAACCTGACCATAAGTTACTGTGGTGATTGGAAGCTCAAGATACAAACTCAGAAGAAAACAATGATATTAAAATAGGTACAAGTAAAAGTGCCAAAGAAAAAAAGTGAATTAGACACAAGCCCAACAAGAATTCCTGGAAGAGCACAAAAAAAAAATGATTTTAAGAATCAAATAAGAATAGTACAGGAAAAGTTGGGGAAAGAAATGAGAGTGATGAGAGAAAATACAAAAAGACAATTAACAGCATTGTAAAAGTTGCACAAAAATACTGAAGAAAATAACACCTTAAAAAACAGAAGTGCCCAAATGGAAAAAGAGGTACAAAACTTCACTAATGAAAATAACTCTTTAAGAAAAGGAATTGACCAAAAGGAAAAAGAGGTACAAAATCTCATTTAAAAAAATGCCTTTAAACTTATAATTGTGCAAGTGGAAGCTAATGACTTCTTGAGACATCAAAGAACAATAAAACAAAGTCAAAAGAATGAAAAAATAAAAGAAAATGTAAAATATCTCACTGGAAAAACAGCTGACTTTAAAAAATAGATGGAGGAGATATGATTTAAGAATTACTGGGCTACCTAAATGCCATGATCAAAGAATGAGCCTAGATATCACATTTCAAGAAATTATAAAGGAAAACTGCCCCAATATCCTAGAACTAGAGAGTAAAATAGAAATTAAAAGAATCCCAAAGTGAAAACTCTCAGGAATATTATAGCCAAATTCCAGAGCTCTTAAGTAAAAGATAAAATACTTCAAGCATCCAGAAAGAAACCATTCAAATATTATAGAACCACAGTCATGATCATGCAAGATTTAGCACCTATCACATTAAATGAATAGTGGGCTTAGAATATGATATTCTAGAAGGCAAAAGACCTAGGACTGGTAGCAAAAATAACATATCAAGCAAAACTAAGTATAATTCTTCAGGGTAAAAAAATGGATATTTAATGAAATAGAGAACATTCAAATATTCCTGGTGAAAAGACTAGAGCTGAATTGAAAACTGGACTTTCAAATATAAGACTCAAGAGAAGGATAAAAAGGCAAACATGAAAAAGAAACCATAAGGGATTCAATAAGGTTAAGCTGTTCACTTCTAGTTCCCCCAAATTTTATCATTATTAAGACAATTATAAGGAGTAAACATAGACAGAGGGCATAGATATGAGTTGATTATAATGGGATGATTTCATAAAAAAATAAAATTAAGCAGTGAGAAACGGAGATTCCCTGGGAGAAGGGGGAAGGGAGAGGTAGAATGGGATAAATTTTCTCACATAAAGCGGGCATGAAAGGAAGAGGTTTTACAGTGGAGGAGAAAATAAGGTGGGGTAACACTTGACTCTTGCTCTCATATAAATTGGTTTAAAGGAAGAAAATACACACACACATGGAAACACATGTGTGCACAGCCTCAATTGGGTATAGAAATCTATTTTATCCAATAGGGAAGTAGGAGGGGAAGGGGTAAGAGAAAGGAGGATAATAAAAGATAGGGCAGATAAAGTAAGGCAGTAGTCAGAAGTAAAACAGACTTTAGAGGAGGGGCAGGACAAAAAGAGACATAAAAAGGAACAGAAGAAAATAAGATGGAGGGAAACGCACAGTTAGTAATCATAATGGTGAAAGTGGGTGAGATGAATTCCACCATAAAACAGAAGTAGATAGTAGAATGGATTAGAAACAAGAATCCAACATTATGTTGTTTACAAGAAGGATACTTGAAACAGAGAGACATACACAGACTTAAAGTAAGAGATTGGAATAGATTCTATTATGCCTCAGCTGAAGTACAAAAGACAAGGGTAGGGGGGATGGAGCCAAGATGGCAGCTGGAAAGCAGGGACTTGCTTAATCTCTCCCTCAGGTCTCTCCAAACACCTGTAAAAAATGGCTCTGAACAAATTCTAGAGCTGCAGAACACACAAAATAACAGAAGGAAGCAGGGCTCTGGCCAGGAAAGCCTGGATGGTTGCTGGGAAGGGTCTGTCTCATGGAGCTGGGAGCAGAGTGGAGCACAGTCCAGGGTGGGCTGTGCCAGGACTTACCAGACTGGGAGCTAGGTAGAACAGGCAGTAGGTTCCTAAATTAGTGAACTGTGGCAGTTACCAGATTTCTCAACCCACAAATGCCAAAGACAACAGAGCAGGCTAGCGGAAAAAGTGCTGGATCTCAGTGAAAGGAGTGTGCAGTCAGCCTTAACCTTGAGGGTGGCAGAACTGGTGCAGCTCTGGAACCGCTTCCAGAGCTCCAGCTGCAGTTGCTTCCAGCCCCAAGCCCACCCAGTGGGAGGAATTAAGTGGCAAATCAGAGCGGGAGAGCAGAGCCTGCTTAGATCTGGGTCGTGGTCCTATCTGGCGGTTCTTGGGGGAGGAGGAGCACTGGTTTGGCAGAGCTTGCTGTGTAGAAATAGCTCTGAGAACAGCAGAGCAGCCCCTAAAGCTTAGGACAAAGTACTCTTTACTCTACAAGCAGTCATATGCTGACAAAAAGCTCAAGGGTCAAGTAGTTGGTTGGGAACATGAACAGGCAGTGAAAACAAACTAGATTCAGACTCAGACTTTAGAATCTTTTTTTGGTGACAAAGAAGATCAAAACATACAG
>CM053622.1:661996129-662161734 GCA_028646595.1 Phalanger gymnotis
TTTTTTTCTCTCATGCAAATTGAAAATAAGATGCACAGGCAATGGGGCATAGAGATCTACCGTGCCCTGCAAGAAAGTAAGGGAAAGGGGGATGGGAGGGGAATGGGGGGACGGAGGGGAGGGCAAACTGGGGAACAGGGCAAACTGGGGAACAGGGCAACCAGAGTGTACGCCATCTTGGAGTGGGGGGGGTGGAAATGGGGAGAAAATCTGTAATTCAAACACATGTGAAAATCAATGCTGATAACTAAACATATTTAAAAAAAAAGAAATGAGCAGCAGGATGCTTTCGGAAAAACCTGGAAAGATTTACACGAACTGATGCAAAGTAAAGTGATCAGAACCAGGAGAACATTGTACACAGTAACAGCAATATTGTATGATGATCAACTGTAAATGACTTAACTATTCTCAGTAATACAAAAATCCAAGACAATGCTGAAGGATTTATGATGAAAAACGTTATATACCTCCAGAGAAAGAATGGAAGGAATTTCAATGCAGATCAAAGTATACTGTTTTATTTTTAAAAAATTTTTAAATTAAAAAAAATTCCTTGTTTTTTTTTGTGTTTTCTTTCACAATATAACTAATAGGGAGATGTGTTTTGCATGACTACATATGTATAACTTTTGTCATATTGCTTGCCTTTTCAATGGGGGAGGGGAAGAGAGGGAGAGAGAATCTGGAACTTAAAATTGTAAAAAGAAAATAACCACCAACAGCAAACGTTAAAAACAGTTTACATATAATTGGAAAAAAAATTTAAACTAAATAAAAAGGGACCACACAACCAAACAAATTATTAATAATAATAATAATGATGATGATAAGCAAGACTGGAAAGTGATTTAAGATAAATATAAACCCTAGTAACTGATCTAGCAAAAAAAAGAGCTTGAAAAGATAATTGCAAATTACTCATCACCCCCAAAATACAAAGAAACAAAGAATACCATAGTCTAGGAATCATATAACAAAATCGATCTAAAATAGTGGTAACAAATTGGAGAGGGCTAATCAATAGAATCCAAATGATATCTATTGGGAGGAACCTTAATTTAACTCACTCAGAAAGTTCCAGAACTTTAATGGCAAATACGATCTTGCAAGCATCCAGAAGAAAGTAATTCATGTATAAAATAATAAAGTAATTCACGTATAAAATAAAATTGTGTAACGTTATTCTGCAAGATGAAAAATAAAAGAAGATCTAGAATGCAAACTACCAAAAAGCAAAGGAAATAATCTCACACTCAATTTCATATCCTTCAAAACTGAGCACATTCCATCATAAAAAAATTGATCTTTTAAATAGGTCTCAAAATTGAAATATTTTCTCATGAGAAAACCAGAACTATGCAGAGTCCTTGACATTCAAATTGACTAAACAGCTGAAAAAAATATTGTTCATTTTGTTTTATTTCAATTTTCACAGTATTTTCTACCTCCTCTCCTCACCCAATTAAAAAGAAAAACAAAACCCTTACAACAACTATGCATGATCAAGCAATGCGAATTTCTACATTGGCCATGTCCAAAATATATTTATCATTCTGCATTTTGAATCCATCACCTTCCTGTCTGTACATGGGTTACATATTTTATCTTCAGCCCTATGGAATAATGGTTGGCCATTGTATTAGTCATAGTGCTATCAAAATTGTTTGTCTTTATAGTGTTATTGTTACTTTTATAATTTTTTTCTCCTGGTTCTTCTCACTTCCCTCTGCATAAGTCCACACAAGTCTTCCCAGGTTTCTCTTAATCTATCCCTTTCATCATTTCTCATAGAATAATAATATCTGATTGTTTCATATAACATAATTTGTTCTATTATTCTCCAATTGATGAATACCCCTAGTTTCTATTTCTTTGTCATTATAAAAGGAGCTGTTTTAAATATTTTTGCGCACATGAGTCCTTCTCCTTCTTCTTTCTTTTTATGGTATAGGCCTAGTAGAAGTATTGCTAGGTCAAAAGTTTAGTGACATTTTGAGCACAGTTCCAAACTGCATCCAAAATGGCTATACCAATTTACAGCTCTACCAACAGTGCATCAGTTAGTTTGTATTCCTATGGCCCCTTCCAACATTTGTCATTTTCTTTTATTGTCATTGTTGCCAATCTGATGGGTATGATGTGGAAGCTCAAGGTTACTTTAATTTGTACTTCCCTAATTATTAGTGATTCAGAGCATTTTTATGGCTATTAATGGCTTGAATATCTTCCTTTTAGAATTACCTGTTAATATCCTTTGGTCATTCATTGATTGAGAAATAGCTCTAATTCTTATAAATTAAAGTCAGTATCATGTATATGGAATTATATCACACTACATATATATAATATGTATATATATACACATATATTTGTGTGTGCATTTATATGAAAGTTGACTTTCATCAGAGAAATTTGCTACAAAGTCATTTCTCCACATCTAATTAATTCTTTTCCAACTTTAGCTACATTGGTTACATTTGCACATTTTTGTTTTCAATTTTATGTATTCATAGTTACCTATTATGTAATCACAATCTTCCCTATCTTCTGTGATGTTCTCAATCCTTTGTTCAGGCATGAACTCTTTCCTAATAACCAGACCTGAAAGGAAATTTCTTCCTTGTTCCTTTAAGTTTGTGATGTGACTTTTTACATCTAAGTCTCATATATATTTGAAGAAAATCTTGGTATATGGCATGAAATGTTAGTCAAATCCTAATTCTGTCAGACTAGTGTGCAGTTTCTAAGCAATTTTTGTCAAATAGTGCATATATGTTAAGTACTAATATTAATTCATCCTCTATTGTATCTTTTAGCATAATGTAGTTCCCTGTTTATCTCCTTTCATCATTTATTTTTGTTTTGGCCTCATCTGAGATAATGATTGCTAACCTTCCCCCACACCTTTTTATAGCTCAGCTGACAATAGATAATCGCTCCAACCTCTTAACTCTGTGTGAGTCATTATCTTTCAAGTATGTTTGTTATGAACAGCATATTTTTGAATTCTGTTTTCTAAAAGACACCCTGCTCTCCTTTTCTATTTTATGAATGAGTTCAACCCATTCACATTCACAGAGATGACTATTGTGTATTTTCTTCCATTCCATTCTCTTATACTTTTTCTTTGTTCACTGTAACATAATCAATACTAATGCTTTATGCTTGATGTTATCTGCTTCTGTTCATTTGTCTTTCTACTCTTTCCCTCTTCTAGGCCCCAGACTTTTTTCCTCCCTTTCCTCATTCCCTACTGTCTCCCTGTTGTACTTCTTTTTGTGTGTAAGTATGTGTGTGTTTCCTTTATGATCCCTTATGACATTATGAATGTAAACATCCTTATATGGTAACCTCCAGTTGCTCATGCATGTTTGCCTATTTATTGGTTACGTTTGCACGTTTTTGTTTTCAATTTTATGTAATCATGATTGCTTATCATTTAACCACAATCTTGTCTATGTTCTGTGAGGCTCTCAAGCCTTTGTTCAGGCCACTCAATTCTGGTGTTTTCATCAAGATCACTTGGAAGTCCTGTATTTCATTAAAAGTCTATTTCTGGGGCAGCTAGGTGGCACAGTGAGTAGAGCACTGGCCCTGGAGTCAGAAGGACTTGAGTTCAAATCCAGCCTCAGACACTTGACACACGTACCAGCTGTGTGACCTTGGGCAAGTCATTTAACCCCAATTGCCCTGCCCAACCCCCCCCCAAAGTCTATTTCCCACACCTCATATGATTATATTCAGTTTTCTTGGGTAAGTTATCCTTGGTAATAGCCTACATCTTTTTGATGTTTGGAATATTGTAAAATAAGCACTTTGTTTCTCTATCATGGTAGATGCTAAATCTTCTATATTCTGACTATGGCTTCTTGGTACTTGAACTCTTTTTGTTTTCTTTTTAATTACTTTAGTAACTTTTGTTTAGTATTCCCAGGTTGTCCAATAGACAAATTCTACAACTTTGAAATTTTACCAGCAATGGAGGAACATGTGCCTGTTCCTGCACAACTCTGCCCGTCTTGGATTTCATTGGTTTTAACAATTTGTTCCTAGTTTGATGAGTGTGAAGAATGAAAATGAGCATTTTCAAAGTGATCACTAAACATGTGCTTCCTCTTATGAAAACCGAGATCCTGTGTGAACTGGAAATTAACATCATGACTTTTAAATTGTTTTAGAAGTCACTTTTTTAACAAAATCATAAGTTTAGAGCTTGAAGGGACCTCAGAACTCATCTTGTCCAAGTAAGTATTAGAAATGGTATTTGATCCCAGATCAACTCAGTCATGGTCTAGTACTTTTCCCACTGAACCGGGACTATCTAATGATAGTAAGCTTCCTCTAGAAATGATTGTCTTTGAAGCTAAACCTTTCAGTATCTGCAAGTCATCTTTATCCATCATATCTAAAGGGAAAGCTCCTTCCTCCTTTGTTGTTAGAGCTCTATGAATTTGCTTTCCATCTTCTAATGGGACGAGTTTCTTAGATATACATCTTTCACAGTCTAAGTAACCTTCGTTCTTTTCAGTATTTCTTGGAAGTACTTAGCTCTTCCTATTGCTTAGTTTTCCACTTGTCAAATTTGACATGATTAGTTTTCAGAAGCTTCTGAAAGCTCAAGGCTCATTTTTGGCTTTTTGGCTCCTTCATCTTCAGGCGTCTCAGCAGTAGCACCGAGTAGACCAGCCTTTCTGGGATCTTCCATAGGTACCATAGAGAAGAAGGATCCCAGTCCACCACCAGACACTGCCCCAGCAGCACCCTGAAAAACACACGTGGTCACAACCAAGACACTGCAAGCAGAAGCCCAAACATGATGACCTCGGATCACAGTCACAATACTCTCTTCCTAAGGTCTCTTCACAACCAGAAATGGTGAATGGGATTGGACACCCACTTCTGCAGTCAAGGAGGAAGAAGCCCACCCTCTACAGATGGCAGCCAGGATAGCAGCCCTTGAGGGGAGGGAAGGGACCAAGGGCAAGGAGAGAAGGTTCATGTGCTTAAGCATGAGGGACTTAAGCTCTTTCTTTTTAGATGCTTGTAGTATTTTTTTTTTGTTTGACCTGGAAACTCTAGATTTTTTTTTTCTATTTTCTCTTTGCTTTCTGGTTCTAGTATAGGCAGTTTTTCATGATTTCTTGAAATATAATATCTAGACTTGATTTGGTCATGACTTTAAGGTGAGTTCAAGGTTTAAGTCACTCTGAAATTCTCTCTCCTTAATGTATCTATGTGGTCAGCTTTTTAATACACAAGATACCTTGCATTTAGTTCTATTTTTCAGCTTTTTGACTCAAAAATATTTCTTGTTGCCTTGTGGAGTTAGTAACTTCTGTTTCACTCATTTTAATTTTCAAGCAGTCTATTGCTTGGATAAGTTGTTAATTGTAATTGTTGTTAATTCTACTAAATTGTTAATTCCACTTCCAAGTCTTCCCAGAAAATTTCTCATTCCTTTTCTAATTCTTTCCTCTGTTGCTCTCATGTCTTTTATAAAATCATTTGAACTCTTTAAAAAAAAAAAAACCTAACTTTGGCTTCATTTCTTCCAGGATTCTAATTGACCTTTTAGCCAAGCTGTGTCTTTCTTTTCAGCTCTGCTTATAGGTGTTTTAGATTTATCATTTTCTCCAGGTTTTTGTCTCGGCAGTTTCTGGTACTATAACATCTCTTTATTACAGCATTTATTTTTGTTTAATTGTTCACTCATTTTTTGAGAATTATTTCCTACATTGAGACTTCATATTAGAGTCAGACTCTACATGTCTGGAGAAAATGTCACAGCCTTATTTGATACTTTTTGGGTGGTTTTTGGCACCCTGCTTCTACTTCCTCCTTGTATTGGTTGCTTTGTTTTTTGAGGATCTCAGTGATGGTTTTAGCTAAGGATCTTCAAATTTTTAGTGCACCTTACTTGTTTTGATTTAGGGTGAAGTCTGGTTGCTATCTTCTTTGTCTGAATTTTGCAAAAAAACTGATTTGGGTTTGGGTGCCACAATTCTGGGCTTTCCCCTGGTTGGAGCTCTAGTAGACTACTATAAATCCCAGCCACTGCTAGCTAGTTAATTTGGGGAGTTCAGAGCAACAGAACTGCAGGATCCTCCTTCCTATGAACTCCCTATTCTGGTCCCTCAGTCATAGGCCTTTAATCAGACTTCAGGCTGAATCCATGTCACCACATCAAGGTCAACACCACATAGCTACTACTTACTTCTGTTCCTGTTCTTTGTCTCAAATCTCAAGCCAGATCTGAATTGGCTCCACTAGAATCATGACTACTCCTTGTATTTTTACACACACACAGCTGAAAAGTAATATGATAACCTCAACTTGAATGCTAGTAATGAATAAAGGATTACTCTATACTGCTATAAAGAGATGATAAATCTAGTATACTTGTAAAGTCACTTCTAATTTAGGGTCATGGAAAGCACAAAAGTTAGGAATTTGAAGGACAACTGTCTGAAAACAAAACAGACAGAATTAGATCATCTGGGGATAGAAGGGAAGGAGAAGTGTGGTTCCAAGTAAAGGTTAATCAAACAAAGAGGTAAAGGAGTATAGATTCATGTCTAAATTACTCTCTTATCTAGAATATGCAGGGAAGGGTAAAAAAATAGAAAAACATTATATCTGGGATCTGTTTTTAGCGTGGGCATGTAGGATGAGGAAAGGGACGTGGGTGGATGATTAAAACTAAATTGATACAAAATAAAGAAAACTTTATTTGTATTTGTGTGGGCATGTGAGAGAGGCTATCTGTTATTGCAGGGAGGAAGACTAAAATACTGAAAACAAAACAGGCAGTATAGCTTCTTGTGTTAACAAAAGGGAAAAAAATGGCAACATAACAGCACCCAACAGGGGAAAGTAAAATTTAATAATTATAAACTTGAATGTTAATGGGTTAAATCTACCACTAAAAATGAATCATCATCTTGAATTAGATAAAATACAATAAATTAGAGCTTCTAAGTAGCACACATAAATCATAAGAATGCATATAGATACAAAGCGAAGGGCTGGAATAAGCTCTATTATGTTTTAGTTAAATTCAGAAAAGCAGGAATTGCAAGCACAAAGCAGATACACGATTATAAACTGTACTAAATTAAACAGATACAATTAAAAGAGCTATAGAGTAGGAGAGCTATATTATGATTAAAGAAAATGCAGATCAACAAAAGAAAAAGAATTTATTAAGGGCATCTTACATGCTTGGAACTGGAAAGTGCTAGGAATAAAAGGAAAGAAAGAAAAACAGTTCCTGCTTTCAATGAGCTCACAGTCTAATACAGGAGACAACATGCAAACAACTATGTACAAACAGGATATATGCAGGATAAATTGGAGATTATCTAAGAGGGAAGACACTAAGATTAATGAGTACCAGAAAAGCTTCCTGCAGAAAATGGAATTTTAGATACTACTACTAGGTCTGTACCCCAAAGAGATCAAAGGTAAAGGAAAAGAACCTATATATACAAAAATATTTATAGCAGCTCTTTTGTGGTGGCAAAGGATTAGAAATTGAGGAGATGATTATCAATTGGGAATGGCTGAACAAATTATAGCATATGATTGTGATGAAGTAGATTATAGTAGTACTATAAGAAATGGTGAGGGGCTTGGTTTCAGAAAAAACATGGCAAGACCTATATGAACTGATGCAAAGTGAAATGAGAAGAATGAGGAGATCATTGTGCACAGTAATAACAATGTTGTAATGATGATCAACTATGAAAGACTTGGCTACTCTGATCAATACAACTGATTGAGGCAATTCCAAAGGACTCATGATGAAGGAATGCTATCCACCTTCAGACAGAGAAATGATGAACTCTGAGTGAAAACTGAAGTATAATTTTCTTGCTTTCTTTCTTTTTTTCTGATATGGTACTTAACCTCTTAATACTTCAGCCAGCTCTCTAAGACTATAAGTTACGGAGTCAAAACTACATTGGTAGAGGAAATTCCTTTCTGGGAATTCCCTATATCAATAAAATCACAGGTCCATTTAAAAAATTAAATACATATATATACACACACACATATATATATACACACACATATATAAACATACATACATATACTCAATGGCACAGGAAGGAAGTTCTCCAAGGGAAGCTGACTGAAATGGAAATAATCCTAGATAGTAAGGCTCTAATTGAGGGGATGCCCATCAATTGAGGAATGGCTGAATAAGTTGTGTATGGTTTTGATGGAATACTATTGTGCTATAAGAAATGATGAGCAGGATGTTCTCAGAAAAACCTGGAAAGACTTACATGAGCTGATGCAAAGTGAAATGGGGCTGAACCAGGAGAATATTTCTGAATGCAGATCAAAGCATACTTTTTCTTTACTTTATTTTTCTTGAGTTTTTTTGTCTGTTTTCTTTCACAACATGACTAATATGGAAATATGTTTTGTATGATTGTACATGTACAACCTACATCAAACAACTTGCTTTCTCAATTTGGGGGAAGGGAAGGTAGGAAGGGAGAGAATTTGGAACTCAAAAATTTTAAAAAAGAAATGTTAAAAATTGTTTTTACATGTAATTTAGGGTTAAATAAAATAATTTAAAAGTTTCTCTACAAATTGAAGATGAAGATAAACAAAATTGAAGTCTTGTGCAAAATGCTGAAAAAAGTATATTTGACAGATCCATGGAGACTTCTGAATGTGCATACTAGAGTATATATGTATTTCTTTTTAGGTGCCTGTGAGATTTACATTAAAAAATCAATCATGCATTAGAATGCTAAAATATCATCTAAAAGTTGGGATCTGTTAAATCTTAAAGCACATTCTTTACAAACAAAAATATAGTGAAAATCAGAACCAATAAAGGAAATATGGACAAAAGGCCAGGACAATTTGATACTCAATGAATTCGTGATCTCATTAATTTGGATACTCTCTCAATTAGCGCAAATTACAACTCATCTGTTCCTTCTCACTCTATGATTCTTGCCAATATCTGCTAATGAATCCACTACAAGGGTCCCATCCAACTCCTCACTCTTGCTCACCTCACATTCAGTAAGTTGAACAATATTTCTACCTCCAGAATACCTCTTCCATCAACCTGCACCGTTTGTATCCAAGATTTATAGATGGAGATGGACAGGAGACAGGCAGACAGAGACTGGGAGACATCAGCCCTGGTGGTGATTTGGGGTGGAGGTGGTGGTGGTGGTGGGGCACTGGCAACTGATGGGATCAGAAGTAGTATCACGTAGAAGATGGCATTTGAGTTAAACCTTGAAGGAGACCAGGGAATCTAAAAGTCTGAGGTGAGGAGTGAGTATGTTCTAAGCCCCTATAAGGATGGAAAGCCAGAACAATGGTATAGAGATAAAAAATAACAGTTTTATGTGTGAAGTAATAATAAAAAAAACAAACAGGAAGAGGAAAAATATGGGGAACAAAAAGGTAGGTCTGGGACAGGTTACGAAAGAGGGCTTTAATTGCCAAGCAGAGGAATTTATATAGTCAAACGTGCACTTTAGGAAAAGCACTTTGCCAGCTGCACAGAGACTAGATTAGAAAGGTGTAGGAGGTGGCACCTGAGCTGGGTTTTGAAGGAAGCCAGGGGTTTTACAAAATAAAAGTGAGAAGAGAGTACATTTCAGACTTGGGGAGGGGATGAAAGGTAGGGAATCTCCTATCCAGCCAAGAAAGTGGGAGATGAAATGTCATATCTGAGGAATAGTTAGTAAGTTGCTTTGATGGGAATGATGAGTGTATGAAGGGAAATGATATGATACAAGACTAGAAAGATAGGGGAGATCTTTAAGATTCTTTTAACCTTCAGGGGGCTTTCAAGGGAAGAAATCCAAATTATCAATAACCATATGAAAAAATGCTCCAAATATCCATTAATAAGAGAAATTAAAGCAACGTGGAGATTTCATCTCATGTCCATCTGATTGACAAAAATGTCAAAAAAAAGGAGAAAATGATAACTGTTGGAGGGGCTGTGAGAAAACTGGTAGAGCTATGAAGTGGTATAGCCATTTAGTAAGGCAATTTTGGAACTTCAGCCCCAAAGTTACTAAGTTGCCCATACCCATTGACCCAGTTCTACCACCTATACTCCAAAGACAAAGAAAGAAGAAAGAGACCCATGTGGACAAATATAATTATAGCAGTTCTTTTTTTGTAGCAAAGAACTAGAAACTAATGGGGTCCCCATCCACTAGAAAATGTCTGAAAAATGTGGTATATAAATGTAATGAAATACTATTGTGCCATAAGAAATGGCCAAAGGGACAGTTTCAGAGACAACTAGAAATTCTTGAGTGAAGTGAGGAAAACTAGGGGAAAAATTATACAATAACACAAACATGTTAAAAACTAAAAAGTTTGAAAGACTTAAGAACTCTGATCAATGCAATGATCGACCATGATTCCAGAAAACCAATGATGAAGAATGTGACCCGCTGTTAGTAGAGAGATGATGGACTCAATATGTTTAATGAGATAATATGTTTAGACATAGCCAGTGTGGGAATTTGTTTCCTTAACTATGAATATCTGCTAGAAATGTTTGTATTTCTTTATTTTTCATACTTAATGAGGGTGGAAGTAGGAGGAGAGAAAAATTCTTAACCAAAAAAATTGTAATTAAGAAGATTTTTTTCAATCTCTACAATTATGACTCATTTTTTAGGCATGGATAAATATAAGTTGGCATCTCTACTATCATGACACTTACAAACTAATTTTTTGAGGGGATGGGGATTTGCTCAAGACCTGTGATTTATTACTTTAAGGGAAGTATAGTGTGGAAAGTCCCTTCACTGACATAGAGCACCAACTCTTCTTACCATTTCAGAGAATTTTCGGGGCAGGGGCACTGATAGGATAGGAGATAAAACATGTACAATTGTCTACAAAACAAAATAGAAGATGAAAGTAAAATAACATAGACATAGATAAAATATCCTGGTAGTTCAGAGCAAGGGAAGCATATTTTTAATTGTGAAAATTTGACATTGGTGTAATTTGAATTGGACCTAGGAAGATGAGTAGGAATTAGGTAAAATGCTTCGGGCAGAGGAAACAATATAATCAAAAGCACAGAGGCAAGAAAACATGGGATGTATTCTGGAATTAACTCATAACCCATTGTGACTGAACAGCAAAGGAACAATAGAAGGTAGACAGTACAGTCAAACTGTAGAGAGCTTTAAATTTGCTGAAGGCTTATAGATTTTGTTAAAAGACAATGAATGGAAAGTCACTGAAGACTTTTAAGCAAGGGTCATAACTTGCCATTCTGAGCCCCTCCCCCGCAAAAATACCAAGCTGTCTTTTCTAGCTCCCCTTCCTTTGAAAAATAATATGAACTCCTTGAGAGTAGAGACTGATTTTCCCTCTTCTTTTGTATCCCTAGTGCTTAGCACAGTGCCAACTACATAGTATGTACTTAATAAATTTTTGTTGAAGTTAATTGAAAAGGAACCATCAAGCCTGAGTGGCCCCCTGCAACAAACACTATGTTTGATTTGGGACCCCTCCTGTGGAGAGTAACCAACCTTCCCACTCTCTTGAGAATAGGATTCATGCAAAATAAACATACATTCCTGAAGTCAAACTTGTGTTATGCTTTAAATGTATAATTGTAGGATTCTTTCCATTCAAGCGCAGCCAACCTTCTAGAGTCAGTCATTAAATGGAAAATCTTACCATTTTGTAGATAAGGAAATAGTGTTACAGAAGCTACCCAGCTGACTGGCCTCAATGAGTCAGGGGCACAGAGCTAAAGCTCTGAGATCTCAGGGCTCTTCATTCTGAGCCTAATACTCAACCATTGACACATTTCTTGCCTTCTGCCACTCCCTTCCATTCCCCCTCACTTTCCAAAGAATAAATCAAAGGTATGCTCAAGGAAGAAAGTTCTCAATTTTCATGAGAAAGCTTTTTCCCCCCTTGGTTGGCCATGGAGGCAGGAAGAGAGAGAGAAATTAAGAAAGAAGCCACTTAGGTTCTGTTGCCAGTGGGAACCTAGAGTTTGGTTTCATGCTATATCTGGAAGGACCAGAACACCATTTTAGCTGAATCCAAAGCACCTATTGTGGTCCAGGAGAATGTAAGTTCCTAATGGTCAAGGACTGTTTCATTTGACCTTCCACCCCAACTGAATCAAGTTGAATCAACAAGAATATATTCTATGAGGGACCCTCATAGATTTCCAAGCACTACAAGGACCACTCAGATAGTAGCCATATGTGGGAATATGTTGTAACATAATATTATGCTCTGATTTCATAGTGATTTTTGTAGACTGGTTAAGGGCTTAAATTCTGTAATAGCTTTAATACTTTTAATTCTCCTCCCCAATCCTCAAATGGATCAATGATCTCATACATTTGGAATTCCCATCCAAGAATGAAGATCACAACTTATCCACGTCTGCCCATCCCGTCTAACTGTGGCCTCCCATAAATTTGCCATGACAGCTCCACTCAATGTCCTGAACCTCCTTCCTGGATTCCTTGAATTTTCTTTTTTAAAAAAAACTGGGAAAAATGGAAAATCTCTCATTTCTCACTATCTACTACATTTGGAGAATTTTACCCTGTGGTAGGGGTTCGGGGATGGAGGTCTACCTTTTACAAAGACCTTTCCTGGTCCTCCCAGCTTTTAGTGCCTTCTCTTCTGAGATTACTTGCCATCTCATTTGCCTATATCTTGTATGTTACTAGTTCCTTCTGTCATTTCCCCTATTGTAATGAGAAATTCTTAAAGGCAGGGACTGTTTTTTACTTTTTTTTTGTATTTTCAGCACTTACCACAGTGGCTGACAAACAGTAAGCATATGATAAACGCCTGTTGACTTAATGAATTACAATTAAAAGTGAGACTAACATTTCTAATGATACCCACACCAAACTAGCTCTGACTCAAATTTTCTAAAAGTGGTTTCTGATCTTGTTCCATTTTTCAGTAATATAGTGGTTCCAACCACAACTAGCTTCTGAATGCTAAAACTGAAGACAAGAGTACCTATTACTGAAAGCAATGTTCTCAGGGTGGAAAACCCCAAATTATAAGACTGAGAATGCGAAACCTTGTTTCCTAATCATTTTCTGCTTAATTCTAAATTCTGTACTTCCTGTGAAACAGCTGACAAATGGTAGACGCCTACTTACATTAGAAATGTAATAGGAGGTGTTTTGATTGAGTAAGGGAAGGTGGCATAACATATGAAGCCTGGGGTTTGAATTCAGAGGCCCTGGTTTTGCTACTTCCAGCCTGTGTCACCTTGGGCAAGTCACTGGATCTTTCTAAGCCTGTTTTCTCATCTATAAAATGAGATTAGACTACTCAATCTCTAAGGTCTCTTCCAGTTCCAAATACCATGAACTATGAAGAATGTGCTAAATGCTAGCTGTATAAAAACCTTTGTGATAATAATAGTTAACATTTATATAGGCACCGTACTAACCACTTTACAATGATTCTCTCATTTGATCCTCACAACATCCCTAGGAGGGAGATTTTTACAGATGAGGAAAACAGAGGTTAAGTAACTTACCCATGAACATAAATGTAGTAAGTTTCTGAGATGGGATTTGAACTCAAGTGTTCCTGACTCCATACTTGTCATGCTTTCTATCCACTGTGCCATCTAGCCACCTACTCTGAAGCCCCATCACAGCATTGAGGCTACTAATCATTCTTAAAGGCTATCCCAAAAGAGAACAAATACCAGAAGGTCCTACCAAGGATGGGCCTGGCAATGAACTGAATATCTACCAAATCTAGCTAATCACCAGAAGTTTGGTCATCAGGTGATAAAAATTGAGAGTTGATGGCAATTCATGAAGACATCTACTAAGCTATGAAGGGGTTTTGACCTGCATCAGTGAAAAGACCACTCACACCAATGAATGAAGTAATAAATGAACAAATGAAGGATTGAATAAATAACTGAAAAAAAATTCATAAAACACTGATGTGCAAAGCACCATGCCAAGCACTAGCTATCAAAAAGCTCACATTCTAAGAGGTAAAGATAGCCAATAGCTGAATTTATATATTGCCTACTATGTGCCAAGCACTGTGCTGAACACTTTACAAATATGATCTCATTTCATCCTCGCAACAACCCTGGGAGGTAGGGGCTATTATGACCCCCATTTTATAGTTGATGAAAGTGGGGCAAGAAGAGGTTAAGTGACTTGTCCAGGGTCACACAACAGCTAAGTGTCTGAGTCTAGACTTGAACTGAGTTCTTCCTGACTCTAGGCCTGGTGTTCCATCTACTGTGTCACCTTAGATGCGTCAAGATGACACATACAGAAGATTTCAGTTGAAATCACTGACCTTTCAAAGTGTTAAAAGAAAGAAGGAAAGAATAGGAAAGAAAATTTAACATTATATGTGTATATAATGTCCAACTGAATATTATATGTTCACATGTTATATATGAAAATCAAACATCATATATGTACACATACATACATGCATATATATAATCTGTACATTATTCTAAATATATCTTGAACCAATTTATATGTTTATCCTGTAGCATTTATGAACTATATATATTATATCCTTCACCAATGAATTATATCTATTGTATCCTCCACCAAAACCTTACTCTTGGTGTCATCCTACTATAGAGATGACACTGGGTTCTTAAGGCTATGTCCATAAAACACAAGCTTTAGCAAGTCTTAATCTAGTTTTAAAGGCCTTGTGCAATTCAAGACCTAGTGGCAGACTGTATGTCCTGTCTGAGGACCAAGTGTGAAGAGGCTCATCACTGGATTAGTCACAGGATGGAGAATTTTTTTGGTCGCAGGGACTTTCAAAGTCTATCTACTAAGCTATCAAGCCAACAGGGTTGTTCTAGGCATAGTGCTTTATAGATAGAGCCAGTGTGGCTTAAGTTGATAGAATGTTCCACCTGGAATTAGGAAGCCCTGAGTTTGAATCCTCCCCTAGCTATGTACTACTTGTGTGATCCTAGGAAAGTCATTTAGACTCTGTCGATCTCAACTTGCCTATCTGGAAAAAGTGGGGTAAGGACAGCACCTACCTCCAAGGCTGTTATAACTAGATAAATCTTAAAGCACTGTATAAATGTTAGGTAGTGTTATTATTAATGACATTATAGGATTCTATTACATTAATGTATTACAATTTATTTAATAATTCCCTGCTGTTGGATATTTGGTTTGCTTCCAGTTTTTGCAATTATATATGATTCTGCTATGAAAATCTTTGAATAAGTAGGTTTTTTAAAGTTAAATTCTCAAATTTTAGCCCCAGCATTGAAATTGTTGGGTTCCCAATTAATCACCAAAATAGAAATCTTGAAAATCAAAGGAGAGATTTACAAAATTGAAAATAAAAACCCCTAGTAAGTAAAAGTAGGAGTGAGTTTTTTGGGAGGAAAAAAAATAAATAATAGCTAAACCATTGGCTAATTTGATTTTTAAAAAGAAGAAAATCAAATTACCAGTGTCAAAAATGAAAAAGATGCATTCATAACCAGTGAAGAAGAAATAAAAGCAATTATTATGAACTGTTTCACCCATATGTATGGCAATAAAGCTGGCAACCAAAATGAAATGGATAAATATTTACAAAAATATAAATTACCCACATTAACAGAACAGGAAACAAAATACTTAAATAACCCATTTTAGAAACATAAATTGAACAAGCCATAAATGAACTCCCAAAGAAAGAAACCACAGGACCAGATGGATTTACAAGCGAATTCTACCAGACATTTAAAGAATAATAAATTTCAAAAAAAAAAAGAATAATTAATTTCAATACTACATAAACTGTTTGAAAAAAATTAGGTAAAGAAGTAGTCTTACCAAATTCCTTCTATGATACAAATATGGTCCTGATACCTAAACTAGGAAGAATCAAAACAGAAACCTCAATGAATATTGATGCAAAAATTTTAAATAAGGTACTAGCAAAGAGATTCCAGCAGTGTATCAAAAGATCATACACTACAACCAGGCTGAATTTGTACCAAGAATGCAGGGCTGGTTCAATATTAAGAAAACTGTAAGCATAATTGACCAGATTAATAACAAAAAAACAACAAAAATCATTTTATCATTTCAGTAGATGCAAAAAAAAAAACTTTTGCCAAAATACAACACACATTGCTATTTTAAAAAAACCAAAACAAGACAAAACAAAAAACTAACCACAACTAGAAAGCATAGTAATAAATGGAACTTTCTTTAAAATGATAAGTTGTGGGGCAGCTAGGTGGCACAGTGGATGGATCATTGGCCCTGGAGTCAGGAGCACCTGAGTTTAAATCTGGTCTCAGATACTTACTAGCTGTGTGACCCTGGAAAAGTCTTTTAACCCTGATTGCTTCTCCCCACTCCCACCTCACCAAAAAAAGAAAGTGATAAGAAGTACCTATCTAAACCAAGAACAAGCATTATCACTAATGGGAACAAGTTAGAAGTTTTTCGATAAGGTCAGGGGTGAAACAAGAATGTCCATTATCACCATTACTATACTGAACTAAAAAATTAGCTATAGATATAAGACAAGAAAAAGAAATCGAAGGAATAAACATAGGCAAAAACTATTACTTAGCACAGTATCTGACATGTATAAGGTGCTCAATAAATGTTTATTGATTTGTTTTTCCAAATGATGTGATGGGTTACTTACAAAACCCTAGAAAATCAAAGACTAATTGAAACAATTAACAACTTCAGCAAAGTAGCAGGATATAAAATAAGCCCCCCACAAATCATTAGCATTTCTATATATAACCAACAAAATCTAGCAGGAAAAGATGGAAAGAGAAATTCAATTTAAAATAATTATAAGACAATATAAAATAGTTTCCAAGACACACATAGGGACCCAGTCATACTTCTATTAGACCTATACTCCAAAGGAGCAGTTTTTAATCTTTTTGCATCCTGAATCCCTTTGGCAAACTGGTGAAGTCTATGGACTCCTCAGAATCACGTTTTTAAATGCACAAAATAAAATACATAGGATTAAAAAGAAACCAAATATATAAAAATAAAGAAATCATTTCCACCCATATAAGTTCACAGACCCTATGAAATATAGTCCAGATTAAAAATCCCTACCCCAAAGAGATCAAAGAAAGAGGTAAGGGACTACAGCCAAGCATAACAGAACTGGAAACTAAAGGTGTGTCCATCAATTAAAAAATGGGAAACAAATAATGGTATATAAGTGCAATGGAATATTATTATACTATAACAAATGATGGAAAGTATGGGTTCAGGAAAATCTGGGAAGATTTGTGTGAACTAATACAGACTGAAGTAAGCAGAACCAGGAGAAAAAAAGTTATATAATAACAATGCTATAAAAACAAACAACCTTCAGTAATTTAAGAATTCTGATCAATGCATTAACCAGCCATGATTCTAGAGGACTGATGATGATCTATATATCCAGCCCACCTCCAGAGAGGCAATGCATTCAAGAGGCAGCATGAAGCATGCATTTTTTGGACATGACCAATGTGAGAATGGATTGACTATGTATATTTGTTTCAAGTTTCTGTTTTTCTTTTTCCTTTAAAATTGGGGAAAGGAATGAGAGGAAATAAATGCTTGTTCACTGAAAAATAAAACGAATGTTTAAAAGCTTAAAAACCCCAAAATGATGGAAATAGAGATAACCTTTCTTGCCCACCAGTCACTCCTCTGTAGTTTCTGCAAAATGAAGAAGCATTCATAATACACATTAGAGATAGGATTCTGCTTGTACAGTGTAAAATCTAGAAAGCCATGGGGGGTGGGGGTAGGGAATGACTACCATATAATCACCCCAATCTGGATGTCAACTTAGAGGATCACAAGATCCCTTCTGTCTCCAGCAAATTGCAAAGAGTGTCCTTTAAGAGATCTAATTTAGACATGAACATGGGTTAAAATCCTGTCTCTGATACTTTGGCAAGTCACTTAGCTGTCATGGTCTCCAGTTTCTTCATTTATAAAATAACTGAGGTGGACTAGACGGGCTCTATGGTCCCTTCTACCTCTAGCTTTATGATCCTAAGTGACCTTATCCCCAGATTCATCGGAGAAATGTCCACTTTGGCCCTACGAATATCGAAATTTTAAGTCTTGCTTTTTCTCCTTTACCTCTTTCTCATGTGGGTAACAATTTATCGTGTTTGTAAATGAATTATCAATCCCAACCAATGAGGAGAATCTTATCCATCAAATGGGTTTTGAGCCAAGGATACACGTATGCATGTAATCATTTGAAGAATCCCTTGCTGCTAAATGTAGGACTTGAAACGGTTAAGAAAAATTGTCTTATAATCTTAAAAGTCTCAAAAGTTGCACAAATAGCCATAATTCCATTTACTGTATGAAAAGCCCTAACTTAAATGGGGAACTACTGATAGTTTTTGAAAAAAGAAGGGTAACACTGCTTTAGGAAAATACGTGCAAAATGAGGAATTGGGCACAGATCTGAGACAAGAGGTTGCTGCAGTAGCCTAGGTGTGAGGCAATAATTGCCTGAACTAGAATCAGCAGCAGAATTGGAAAAGAAGGGACAGATGCACAGATATTGTAAAGGGAGCACTAATAGAACTAACTTGACCACTGCTTGCTGGTGAGTTGGATGCTGTAGAAGTCAAAGTTAGTTTAGCTGAATTGCTGTCCTCGGCGTCGTTGTTGTTTGGTTGCTTATTTTGCTCGGAGGACTGGGAGAATGGTGATGCCATTAACTGGAAGAGGAGAGAGAGCTGTTGTGGGTAGGATAGAAATGAATTCAATTTTTAAAAACTTAATCTGAGCAGAAAGTCAGAATTTGAAATACAGTCGCAAGCCCAGAAAGGATAGTTAAAGCCTTAGGTCTGAAGGCGGATTGTAGAAAAAGAGGATTAAGGGCAGAACCTTGGAGAATACCCAAAGTTAGCTGACCTGAAGAAGGTCATGTCACAGAAACAAAAGATCAAATTCCAAACAGCAGTGTCCATTGGCGACCAGGCAACATTTTCTCCCTCCTGTTTTGTAATAAAGTGAATATGAACTCTGGGAAATTTTGGGACTTTACTTTTCTTCTCCTTTGCACCAACACCCCCCCCCCCATTTTTTTTTAATGTACTGAAGATTTGATTTCATTCAAATCAAGAAATTAAGATGGAACCACAGATACACGAGTAGCTGCTGGCAGCTATTATCCCAAGGAGTCAGCCTTTGAAACCGAGTTGTTGTTTCCTCAGGAAATTCTCCCCCCAGACGTTCTCCTCTGCAGAATCTGTATCATTTTAACTCCTATCCCACCAGGGATTCCTGCAGTGCCCAGAAAGCTCTTGTTTTCTTGCAGAGGCGCTGACAATTTCAAGGGTCGGTAGAATTTTAAAGAACCCATTTGGGGGTTGATCTCTACTTTAAGAGATCATCATTCACTTAGATGAGAGAAAAGAGCAGACAACTGCTTTTTCAAACTGGCCAAGCCAACCGCAGGCTGCATTTTTTGGTTCTCTTCGCTTATTTATTCCCTGTCCTATCTCCCCCACCCCCACCCCGAAGTTCTTGTTCAGACTAGGGAAGCTGCACCGCGGTTCCTCAGATGTTATTTATCTTTTCCTGCAAGAGACTTGTGACAGTGCGGAGCGCTGTGTATCCTGTGAGATTGTTTATCACCAGCTCCTGCTCTCGCCTCCTCTCCGGCACTCCACGTACCCACACTAGGGACTACGTGAGGGAGATAAAGGGCGGGGGAGGTGACTTTGGGGGCTTCGGCGTGAACCCGCGTCCTCTGAAGACTTACGTTTCGTGTGCCCTGGCGGGAAGGCGAGCGAGCTGACCCGGGCGGGCCCAGGTGAAATGTGACTCAGAGCGCCCAGCGCAGCCTAGCGCTGCGTCCAGGCGGAGGAGCCCTCCGCCCCGCTCTTCGGAAATAACCTCGGAGCGTGACGAGCTCAGCTCCGCTACCCCCTTGGGGTTGGGGTAGGGGAAAGGGAGACGCCTAGCCGCCCCCCGACCCTTGTGCCCGGCGCCACGACTCCAGGGCGCGTCCCAGGAGCTACGCGCGGGGCGCTCCCTCCTCCCGTGTCAGCAGCGGGTCAGGTTCGCGGGGCCAAGGCGCTCTCGAGGGAACCTCTTGGAATCACCTCCCCCCGGCGGTCGTAGGGATTGCCTGAGCGTTGTCTTAATAAACCGGCACCAACCCGCCAAACTACCGGGTTCTAGGAGCCGGCGCTGCCGGTTCCGCATAGGACTTGAGTGACTAATTGTAAATGAATCCGCAATTTGGATTAGTTGACTGTAAAAAATCTTGATTTATCTTGATTTTTTAAAAACTGCAAAGTCTGGGAAGGGAGAGCTTTATTTGGAGCAGACAAGGCAGGAGAGAATGGGTTGAGTAGCCCTAGCCAGGTCGGATAAGGAAGGGGCCAGGCAGAGGTGGCGTCCCCTAGTTCACCGGGGCTCTGGCTACCCCTTTCTTAACCCACCCCCATATCTCACACACTCTTTTTTGGGGAAAGATCAAAAGCTCACGGCGGCCGCACAAGTCTGTTTTCTCAGGCGTCCTTCCCCCATCACCTCATTGTTAGCTGGACAATGGGCTCCTGTGTCAGTCTTGTTGGCACCAGTTTTGTACAATACCGGAAACAGCATTTCCTTTCGGCGCTGGAAAATTAACTTGGACCGTGCTTTTCCCTTTTTTTTAATTGAGAATCCTCACACACCCCGGGAAACCCAAACTCCCGGGGAAAGGAAGGCGCGGTGGCAGGCGCAGCAGCATCTCAAGGGCATCCTTTCCCCTGTTGGGGCTGCCCTCTTCCCGCTCTACTTACATCGCCTCCTGGAAACTATTCCTGAAATTAAACGATGAGTTATCTCGAGGTGTCTAACTCAGACCTTTCCACCCCTCGGGAGAATCAATCACCACACAGTTTCCAGTATAAAGCGGAGGAAAGGATCATAGGCTCATGGATCTGGAAATAAAGGAGCCTTATAGATAAATCTAGTTAAACACCCTCATTCTACAGATTAGGAGGTATGCCCACAATGGTCCATAGCCCCTGTCAGCAAAACCACGGCATATCCTTTAGTAAAGCTAGATGGTATTAGAGATAGAAATCAGAAACCAACTAGGCTTCCAAATGGTGCAGAAAACCACAGCTTTTTTTAGGAGCTTCCTCAATGGACAATACCCTACAAAGAGGAGACATTTAAAAAATGCTTGTTGAATTGAACAGAACGGAATAGAGGAGAATAATTAATACCCTTCCCTTCCTCCTCCTATCACATTTACATGGGGCAATTGATAAGTTCAAAGTATTACAACTAGAAGGGATGTTAAAGACATTCCCCCTCATTTTGGGAGAAGAGGAAATTCAATTCAATAGAGAAATGGCTGACTTGGAGATGATGAAGGACGTGGATTCAAATCCTGTCTCTGACACTTTGGCAAGTCACTTAGTTGTCATGGGCTCCAGTTTCTTCATTTATAAAATAATTGAGTGGACTAGATGGTCTCTATGGTCCCTTGTATCTCTAGCTCTATGATCCTATGTGGCACTATCCCCAGACTGATCAGAGAAATGTCCACTTTGGCTCCATATATATCAAAGCGTAGTAAAAAGCAATGTTTCATGCAATCCAATGTCTCAATGCAATCCATTGCATTTTGTTTTTGCACCATTTTCAAAGCTATTCTAACCCCACCACACATGGAAAATGCAATAGGTCAAAAGACACTATATTTCATTGTAATCTTGACTTTAACGTCAGGACATACTACATGTATTGGTCTAGATTTCAAACAAATTATTGCACCTGCCAACAATCTCTACTAAAATCTTATTTCCATGCCCAGGAGACCCTGGGTTCTCCAAAGTTAGGTCAAAGCAGTATGTAAACTCTGAGAGAGTCTATAAACCTCAAAGATTTTGAATTTGGCCCTGGGGATGAATTGCATGTCTGTCATCTGAAGTTCAACCTAGTTAACCCCAGGGAGGCTCAACAGCAGGTTAACTGCAGGGTAATGAATTTTTCAGCCATGACGACCCTTTTAAATTACAGAGAGATCATGATCCATGTCAGGGTAGTGAGTACCTGCACCAATTAAATTACAGATCTTTAGAGAAAAATACACCTTCCTCTCATCTAGGCAGTGGTGGAAAGCTATGGAAGTGGAACACTTCATTTATTGTCAGTCAGTTGAAGACTTGGTTACTTTTTCTCAATTACTTTTTTTTCTTTTCTATTTTATGTTGTTACAAAGTAATGGCTTGCTGAGTAGGGGAGGGAAGAGATGTATTCAGAATTAAAGGTGATTATAACATCAAAATATATTAATAAGATAATTTTTAAAATAAATTACAAATCAATTAAATGCATTACACTAAGAGTTGTGTTTGTTGTGGTTTTTTGGTGGGGAGGGTCTGGGGGGGTTTTCGGGTCCAGACTGAGATTTCATCGGTATGTGGAATTTCTAGTGTGGAAATACATCTCTCATTGCAAATAAGCAACTGGTTTGAAATGAATAGTATTAGAGTCACCTGGGGCATTGAATGTTTAGGTGACTTGCCCATGGTCACAGACCTAATTTGTGTCAGAGAAAGAACTTAAAGCCAGGTCTGAATACATGACTAGCTCTTTATATACCATGTGATGATGTCTCTCAAGATTAACTACACAGAAATGCTACTTTATTTGAAAAAGTTACATTTACCAACAATCTCTTTTGCCTCCTACCTGTCTCCATGTAGTACAATGGGAAAAGTAAGGCATTTGGAGTTGAAGGGCCTCAGTCCAAATCCCATACCATTTAATACTTCGTGACTTCTGGCAAATCACTTAACCTGTTATTCTGTTTCATCTGTGAAAGAAGGGGCTGGAATATATGGTATCTTCTCTGTTTCTATAATCTCCATGCTTCCTCATTCATTCATTTCTTTGAGAGCCAATGTGGTATAGTAGAAAGAGAATTGAGGCTGAAATCATACATATGACCAAGGTGTTGTTGCACCTTGTTGAGCTTCTTTGCTATTCCTACCCAGCTTGGTTGAAGTAAGTTCAGAAATTCTACACCACCCACTCCCACAACTATTTAAAAATTGAGCTAGAAGTCAATAGCTGCTTTGCCCCCCCCCAAAAAAAACATGGTTAAATAGAGTGGGGAGAAAAAAAAGAAATAAAATTTTAATCCTGTTTTCTTCAGTAGAAATTGCTGTTTCTGTCCAGCAATTCAGAATCCTGAAGGCTTAGTCTGTCCAAATTCTCTGTTGGCATTTTCACCTCTCTCTACTGCTGCCAACATGAGCACAATGTCCTCACAAAAGGATTAACCATAATTTAAACTAACCCAGTCTGGGGCTTATTTCACTGCTCAGCTGCTTTGATAACCTTTCCCTAGAAGGATTTCGTAGCATTCTCCTTTCACCTCGGGAGTTTCATCTTCTCCAGCAGCTGATGAATTTGTAATACTTGCCTTTCAATTAGTCTTTGTGCTGACAGTAGCTTAACTCTTGGAAGCTGCCACATATGTATTTTACATTAAAAAGAAATAAGCTTCTAGGAACTTTTTATAGGTAGAGTTAGTCTTTTTATCTTTCACACATGTCTAAATGAATTAAATCTGTATAGGTTTGTAGTTTCATGCTGGAAAACCCTAGTGGATTAGAAAGCAGGAATTATAATAAAATCTGAAAATATTACTGTGAGGCTTACTGTCCCTATGCAGTTTGGCTTTGGAGGGTGCAAGTACTCAAATATTATTAATAGGGCCGATCATCTCCATCTAAGTAATATGTAAGTAGTTGGGGCATACCAAGACAAGAATGACTATGATACAGCCTTGTCTGAAAACCAAGATTTTCCTGGCAGCAAGATTAACTGAGTCAATTCAGCAAACACTATTTTAGGCAAGATGTTGTTGTTCAGTCCAGTCCAATTTTTCATGATCCCATCTGGGGTTTTCTTGGCAAAGATTCTGGAATGGTTTGCCATTCCTTCTCATTTTTATAAGTAAGGCAAATAGGGTCAAGTGACTTGCCCAAGGTCACACAGCTAGTAAGTATCTGAGACCCAATTTGAAGATGTCTTCCTGGTCCCAAGCTCAGTGCTCTATCCACTATGATGTCTAGCCACCTAGCTTCCCAAGGCAATAAACTGTGATTCAAAGATCAAAATTATATTCCTTCCAGAGGCTTGAAGAAATATGTACACAAATAAGCATTATACAATAAAGGATATGATGAGGACAAAGGAGAAATGTTGACATAGTGCCTTAGGAAATCTTCCTAGATGGCCTTGAGTTCAGAAAGACAGGTTGAAGCAAGGTCATTCCTACAACATGAAGGTCAAATTTTTTTCAGTTCATTTTTCAGACTTCATTTGACTTGAACCCTTATCCAGAAACCTGGAACCATCTTTTAGAGAATCTTGGAATCACAGAATCTCAGAGATTAGAAGGGCATTCACAGGCTAGCTGTTCCTATCTTTATCTGAACAAGAACTACCTTTACAAATTTGGAAGCAAATGGTCACCCAACCTTAGCTTGAAGACTTTTTGAGAAGGGTAACACACTCTCTCTCAGCAGCTCATTACATTTTTGTATAGCTCTCCTAATTAGGAAATTTTCCGTTACATCTAGCCCATATGTACCTCTTTGCATCTTACACTCATTGCTCCTAATTTTGCCTTCTTTGATTAATTGGAATAAACTAATTCTACCCCGCTAAATCCTTTTCTATTGAGAACTATCCTTCAATCACCCAGGTTTACAAATGGAGAGTCATTCATGACTCTTTCTCTCCCTTGCCCCTATTTTCTGTCAGTGGCCAAATCTTGATTCTAGGAACGCAGCCTCTTTTGCATCCTTTCTCTTCTCTCCACTAACACATCCCCTCACCTTGTTCAGAGTCTTATCGTCTCTTGCTCAAACTATTGCAATACCTTCCTAATAGATCTCCCTATTTCCAGTCTTCTTTCTCTAAAATAGTATTCATGCGGATAACAAGTAGATGGGTCCATGTCACTCCCCTACTCAAATATCACATTGCTTCTACAATAAAATACAAACTTCTCATCTTGGCACATAAAGCTGAGGAAGTGGCTTCTACCTACACTTCTAGTCTCATTTCATATCACAATCCTTCATGTATTCTCTGTTCCAAACAATCTGGCTTGCAACCTCTTCCCTGTACATGACATTATTTCTCTTGTCTCTGTGTTTTCGTATATGTAGACACCCATATCTGGAATTCCTTCCCTCTTCATTTCTGCCTCACAAAACCCCTAGTTCAGTTACCAACTCCTATGCAAGACCTTTCCTGATATGCCCCAATTGTTAGTTATTACTCCCCTTTTAAATTACTTTGTGTAATTTTATATGTACTTTTCATGATTTATCTGCCCATATGTTAACCACCACTCCCCCGTGTCACTGGCATGCCCCCCATTTAAGAAATGGCTGTTTAAATGAAGTAAATTGAATTAAAATATAGTTGTTCTTCAGCCCTTCCAGTATATGCTGGCAAACATCCTGTGCTGGATAAAACCCTTAGTTTCTTTGGGAGACAACGTAGTTTAGTGGATAAAGTGCTAGACATAGAGCCAGGAAAACCTAGGTTCAAATCCTACCTCGGACTCTTCCTATCCATGTGACCATTGGTAAGTCACTTAACCTCTCTGGGCCTCAGTTTCCACATATGTAAAATAAGGAGTTGGATTGAGTGACCTCAGAGGTACTTTCAAGCTCTAAATTTATGATCCTATTACTTTCAACTGATCTTTGTAGGGCAGTTATCTCTAAAAAGTGTCTTCTTTCCCCTTTCCATCTTTGCTGGCACCAGTTCCCCACTTGCAAGCCTTGTAACCAATTCACAAAAGGACAATTTTGTTAGGTGCTACTACAGATAATAAAAACCCTTAAACAGATCTAGGAAATCTCAAGTTCAAAAGACACCAGAATGAACCTAATGCAAAGTTAGCTAATAACCTTGGCACCAAGAGTTTTCACATACTGGGAAGCACTAAAGAAAACTCTCCACAGTCTCACCTGAAGGGCTCCCATGAGTCCATTGATTGCCATTGTCCACCTGTGCTGCCCAAGACAAGTCTACTCACTGATGATATTCCCAATAGCCATCCTTTTAATCTCTGCCACTCTCTGTTTCTTAATGATCTTTTCCCTGTTGTTGCTTCACAGTCATCTCACTGTGGCTGCGGTTCTCAGACAAGTACTTCTTAAAAACAACTTCAGCAGGAAATTAGCCAGACTTTAGCCTCTGCATCTCTTCCACAGAGTCATCCCTTATTTACCTACATGCCTTCAGTGCTAGCAAGGGGAAGGTCTCAGCTTTTGACCCCACATTAGGCTTTTGGATTAGGGAGTCCTATTATGTCCCTCTTAACATAGTGGTTTTTTTCTAACCCTACTTGGAAGAAGGTGAGGTGCCTTCCCAGAGAATCATGTATTCCACATTTTTCAGGGGGCAGATAGGTGCCCTGTTTAGTTGATTTGCAGTTAAATTCCATGGAACATTAAGTAATGTTTTGAAAATTGAGCACATGGAAACAAAGAACCCCAGAGTTCTCCATAGGTTCAAAGTGAAGTCAAGTCAAGAAGGAAAAAAACATTATTTTTTTAATGGCCAGAAGTAAAGGGAGGATGACTGACTGGATTGGAAACAGGAGAAGTTACAATTGAGTACAGAAGAAGGGCACCTAAGAAATGAATCTATATTATTTCTTCTTCGGTCTGGAAATGTGAGTTTACCTTAATATGAATAATATGGAATATATGCACTTGTATGTATATACATATATATGTGTGTGTGTGTGTGTGCGTATGTGTGTATATGTACACATATATACATATATGTTATATATATGTATATACATATATACACAGATTGCAAAATGTATAGACTCTTAAAATTGCAAAAAAATGGTCCATGACTTTCAAAATACTCTGGTTTTGCCTCAAATGTTTCTACTTTTTCATCTGAATGTCATCCTAAATGTCATCTCTTGAGTTTTAACATGAAAAAAATATTTTACGACTTTTGAGTTTATAGTAATATTTTGTCAGAAGGCCTTAAGGGAAATTGAAAAATATCAATATTGGATTGTCTCAATTCCAAAAAGGCTACAAAGGTGATAGACAAATTCTCAAATGAATAAAATGGGAAAACTACAAGTTGAACTTTTAGACCAGCAAGGAAATCTTTTTGAGTTCATTTCCATTAACATCTTTATAGTCTATTACTATAACCACTTACTATTTGTTTTTATCTGTGTTATTACTAATAATTTATGATTTATGCATGAACCTTCCCTACTTCATTACATTTGTATTATTCTCCTGAGTCCCTGGAGGACATAATCTCAAGAGCATCAAAATGGTACTTTTTATAATCATTAAATGACAAAAAATAGAGTAGGGATGTTGTGGACCCAATATATTCCTGCCTTCACTCATAATCTGTAGATCTATGTTGTTGGAAAAGAAAATAAATCTTTGTTGCTACTTGTACACAAAGAAAGCCTTTTTAATTTTTTTTAGAGCTTGGCCCCAGAAATTCAAAGTGATCCACAAGAGCATTAACTAGAGATTGCCATCTCAACTTTTCTTCCCTCTGCAGAACCGCAAAGCTGAGCAGGTCTCACCTCAAGTTATCTTGAATTCACAAATCTCTTTACTTTTATACTACAGTAGGGTGTAAGCTACTTGAGACAAGGACTATTTCCCATTTTTATTTTTACATCCCCAGTGGCTAGAACAATGCTGGGACACAGTAGGAGCTTAATAAAGGTTTGTTGAACTGAACTGAATTGAACATAAAAGTGTAGAAGGAATCTACAGAAGGAATCAGAGTAAAAGAGAGAACAGTACCACAATCACTTCCTTCCTGCTAGGCTTTCATTGTTGTTGTTCATTAGTTTAAGTCATGTCTGACTCTTTGTGACCCCATTTGGAGTTTTTTTGGTAAAGATACTGGAGTGGTTTGCCATTTCCTTTTCCAGCCCATTTTACAGATGAGGAAACTGAGGCAAACAGCGTTAAGTGACTTGCCCAGAGTCACATAGCTAAAAAGTATCTGAGGCCAGGCATTTCACATTTATTAAAATGTTGCCCAAGCCAGTATCATTTAGTTTTTGGTTTTTTAAATTTTCGTGGGTTTTATTTGCTGCCTCAGAACATTGTAGATTCATTTCGAGTTTTCAGTCTACTAAAATTTCTAGCTCTCTTTCACCCCGTCACATATCCACGGTTTAAACACTGTACGTTGTGTCCATTTTCAAGCCCAAGTGCAAGATTTCACATTGCTCTCTATTAAACTGGACCTCATTTGTTTTGGCCTATTATTCTTGTTTCTTAAAATCTTTTTGAATCCTGATTGTATCCTCCAACCTTTTATCTATGCCTGTCAGTCTCAGTCATCTGAAAATGTGATGTGCCTCAGTCAAGTCATTGATTCAAAAAAGTTAGAACACAAATGGAACAGGATAGAATCAGCAGAGCCCTCTGCCAACTTAGGCCTGAGGGGACTTAATACAAAAAAAAAAAAGCTTCACCTCAGACATTCTTTGGAGGAGGAAGAGGAGGAGGAGAAGGAGGAGAAGGAGGAGGAGGAAGAGGAGAGAAAGGAGGAGGAAGAGGAGGTGGATCCCTAGAAAATATATTGGAGTAGCTAGATCTGGAGATACAAACATACAGTGATCAGAACTGCTTAATCACATCTGCCAATTCTTTCCATTGAATTCAATTCATCAAGCAATTATTGAGTACCTATCATATACCAAAGACAGCTTGGTGGCACAGTGGATAGAGCACTGGGCCTGCAGTCAAGATGACTGAATTCAAATCTGGCCTCAGATACTTAATAGTTTTGTGACCCTAGGCAAGTCACTTAACCCTGATTACCTCAGTTTCCTCATCTGTAAAAAATGAGCTGGAGAAGGAAATGGCAGACCACTCCAGTATCTTTGCCAAGAAAATGCTAAATGGCATCATGAAGAGTCAGACAAGACTGAACAACAACAATTGCATGCCAGGTACCATGTTGGCATTGGGGTTAAAAAAACAATCCCTGGGATTTGGGCTTGACGACTTGAATTCATCAAGGACTCTCAGCATTACTTTACTATTGTCAAATCCCTAGTAACCATTTTTATTCTCTGACCTTTTAAATTCTGACAAGTAAAAAAGCAAAATATGAATTAAGTAGTCCTTTCCTCTCTCAGCTATCAGCATTCCATCTCTATTGGGCAGTGACACTTCTTAAAGCCTCTTCCTTTTGCCACATAGCTTTTAAAATATTTTTGTCGTCCTCAGCATTATTTACTGTACATGGATAATTTGGGCATTCACAGTCTGTAACACTATTATTACAACACTGTGGCAGGATTTTGTGTTCATCCTCCATTAATTGGAACCATTCCATCATCAGTTGTTGTTGTTGAGTTGTGTTCTATCTTCATGAACCCATTTGAGGTTTTCTTGGCAAAGATACTAGAGTGCTTTGTCATTTCCTTTTCCAGTTCATTTTACAGATGAGGTTAAGTGGCTTGCCCAAGGGCACATAGCTAGTAAGTGTCTGAGGCTGGATTAGAACTCATGAGGATGAGTCTTCCTGATTCCAAACCCAGTGATCCACCCATTGTGCCACCTTGTCTTTTAAAAATCTAAGCTGGTTAATGAGTTCGTTCCTTGGGCTGCCATGTGGGAACCTTTGTCTTTTCCTCCACATAAGAATACTTTGTGTCATCAGAATCTCATTGTTCAAATTCCTTCTAGGCCGATTTTTTTTCCTTGTACTATTTTAATCCATGGGATCCTATTCTAGCCTTCCTCTGAACCCTTTAAAAATCTACTCTTCCCAAATCTAGACTGTATTACAGACTGTGCCCAGATATTTTTTCCTTCTCTATCACAAGTTCTAAGGTGGAGTGATCATTTTCCCAATGCTCTAACCATTTCTACTTCACAACCAATGTCTTCTTGTTGGTCAGAATTAAGTCTAGAATAGAATTTCCCCTTGTCATTTCCCCCCACCTCTTGAATCCTAGCCAAGGTTATATTACCTGCTCTGCTTTTGGCAGAGTGACAGCTGCAGCAGATGTCTACATAGTTGAAGTTCCTTATCATACTTCTGTCTTAGGCTTGAGATCTGTTTCTTCTTCATCAATTTTCTCCTATTTTAGTGTTCTGAAGTAGACTTTGCTGACAATATCACTTATTTTATGCCCCAACTGACTTTTACACAAATGCTTTCTGCCATATTTCCCCACTTTGGTTCCTGGATTTCTAAACATAAGTATATCTTCCCCCTTTACTTTTCTACCTTGACTAGTCACAGCCTTTTACTTATCCCATTCCTTTTAAATAAAGTATATTCTTTCAGAGACAGGTCCCATTCCACTAAACCTCAATTCTTACGCCATGATGTCTCGTTACTCTGAATGTTAACCATAATCTGTGCATTTGTGTAGAGCGATTTATCGCTTTCTTTCTTGGATTTGGTCTTCTGTGAATGTCTAGGTATCTCAACTATTGTTCTCTTTTCAACAGTATTACTACATTCAATAGTTTAGTAGGTTCATAACTGGTTGACAAGACCCCGAGAGTTATCATTATCAATCTACAGGGAAGTATTTAAAGCAGCTAAAAGGTGCCATGGACAGAGTGCTAGACCTGAAGACAGGAAGATCCATCTTCCTGAGTTCAAATCTGGCCTCAGGGACTTACTGGCTGTATGACTGTGGGCAAGTGACTTAACCCTGTTTGCCTCCATTTCCTCATCTGTAAAATGAGCTAGAAAAAGAAATGGCAAACTACTTGCTGATAAAACCCCAAATGGGACCATGAAGAGCTGGACACGACTGAACAACAGCAATAACAACAAAGGAAATACTTGGAAGAATGCTAAAGGATCTCCTTCAGGAAGAAACCGTTAGAGGAGTTGGCATGTATCTAGAGATACGTGTTTTATGATGTTGCACTCAAAAGAATATTCCTAATTTTTTTTTACTGATCCGTTATGGATTGATCATCCACAAATTTACTTAAATTCTTTTTGAATTCATTTATCAAGCAACTGACAATTATTTATAATGAATCTACTATGTGCCAGGCAATATAGCTATGCATATATGTGTATTCATATATGTATATAAATGTGTATGTGTATATGTGTATGTACATACTTAATCTGTCAACTCAGAGTGGAAACTAACAATACAGGCTTAGGAAATGTTATATAGAACATAGCTACTTTTTTGTCACAGGCAACATCCTTAGGGTATAGGTAATTGGGATGACTGTCCCCCTCATCAAGTATTTAAGAACCATTGGAATTTTGGACTTTTAGGAAGCACACGTGCGCGCGCGCGCACACACACACACACACACACACACACACACACACACCCATTGCTTTAGAGCAATGGATAGTACTACCAGGAGATGGTAGGAAAGAAGTGTAGAAGGAGAAGGTAGCTTAAATAGTTGGTGCTGAAGAAGACCTGAGGCTCTCTGTATATGTACTTGTATGGGTCTGTACATGTAGTCAGTTCATAAATGTCAAGATAAATGGTGAGGCTGCCAGTTCCTCAGATTGGAGGTCAGCACATGCAGGATAAGGCACTGAGCACAGAGTCAGGAAGATCCAAGTTCAAATTCAGCCTCCAATATTTACTGTGTGCAACTCACTAAACCCTTTTACCTCAGTTTCCTCATCTGTAAAATGAGCCAGAGAAAGAAATCACTCCAGTATTTTTGCCAAGAAAACCCTGAATGGGATCATGAAGAGTTAGACACAAATGAGAAATAACTGATCAGCCACAGCCACAACCACAACCACAACCACAACCACAACCACAACCACATGCAGGATTAGGGTCTGTGCCAGTGAAATTACAGCAATATCAAGGCTTGGTTTTCTCAAAGTCTTGTAATAGATTCCCCCCCTTCCCACATAAACCCCTCAGACCGCTATTTAGGCTCACCTTTCCTTCAAATTTACTTTTGATGTTTGTTCTAACATAGTTTCACCCTATCTAAAAGGGAAAAAAAAACAGTGTGTGAACCAACAGAGGCCCCACAACCCCGTAGGCATAATCCTAAATTCTGGTGATTAAAAAAACAAAACAAAGCCTATTGCAACTACTACCTTTTAACCTCCATGTCCCAAAGTCTTAATTCAAAGGAGAGAAAGAGGGAGAGACAGAGACAGACAGAGAGAGGGAGAGATCCTGTTCAAGAAATCCATACCTTTTGTGATTATATAGATTTTTGTTATGGTTTGGGGTTGTTGTTGTTGTTGGGGTTTTTTTTATGGTCAGACTAGAGTACTTTTGTTTTGTCCAGACTAGAGTACTTCTCTTTTTATTATCTTTCATTATTTGGATGCTGCTTCAAACCTTTGCTTATTTTATTTATCTTCATTGGCTCTTTCCTATATTCTTAGGTCTTTGTTAAGGTTGTTGACCAGAAAAGCACTTTTCTAGATATGAATACATTATGATTTTATACAAGCGTAAGACTATATGTGCTTTCTGTTTCATATCCAATATCTTTCCTGACAGAATCCAGCTTGTTTTCTTTAAGCTAATTATCTCAACTCTTTTTTCCCCCCAGAGAATCCATTTTTCACCTCTTTAATCATTTTAGTCTTTCTTCTCTGGACTCTCTCCAATTATTCCATATCTCTTTAAAATGTGGAGAACAAAGCTGGCCACAACAGTCAGACCGTCGCTAACGAGGCTTTCAAATGTCAAGGCTAGTGAAATGTATCAATCATGAGCAGCAGAATGGTGTAGTGGAAGGAGTAGCAGTTCGAGGAGTCAGGGAACCATGTTCCCAGTTAAGGTTCATTACCTAGTTGTATGATCTTGGCCAAGTTAACTCACCTCTCTTCTTCCTTTTTAAAATGAAGGGACTGGACAGCATTCCAAGGTCCCTTAAATCCACTCTAGCTCTGTGATTCTAAGTGGGAAAGGCAGTCTGAGGGTAGGGAAGAATATTATAGAAGAAAAGGTTTGTGTGAAGGTAGGAATGAGCTACACACATTTTGAGGTTGATAAGTAGACCAGAATGGCTGGAGTATAGTTTGTGATAGTGAGTAATAAAAGAGAAAGTAAATAAAGGTAGGTTTTGCCAAATTATAAAGGGCCTTAAACACCAGGCAGTTTTCTCCAGTTTGATAAGAATATTATGAATAAGAATATTATGATTAAAAATATCATAAGAATATTACGTGAAATATAATAAAACAAATCACGAAATCCAGCTAGATTATATATAGAGTCAGTCAATAAACATTTATTAAGCACTCACTATGTGTCAGGCGCTCTCTGTCATTCTCATCATGGAAAAAAATCTGAGTTATCATTCTGACTCTGCTGCTTGCTGTGGGCGATTCAGTTTGCTTTTCTAGCCTTTCAGCTGTAAAATCAAGAAACCAGATTGGATGATCCCTAAAGTCCCTTTAAAATTCCATAATGTTATGACTAAATTATCTAGAAGATTCCTTCTATGGCTAAAATCATATGATACTATAATTCTGTGACTAAATAATCTCAAAGATGTCTTCTGACTTTAAAAATCTCATAATCATCATCATTCCTTATATCTTTGGGGCATTCAATAATGAAAATTGTTATGCTTTGGAATATTGTCAGATATTTAAATTAATGACTTTTCCATTCATCTCTATCTTAAAAGATGGGATTTTTTTTTTATCTTTGACAGTCTTCAATGTGCTTGTGTCCACCACATGTCTTTTCATTGGTCTTTGTCTGGGTTTATTTGTAATTTAGATTCGTCGTAAATTATGGCATTACACAATCTATAACAATGCTGGAAGAATACCATTGTTCAAGAGAAAAGTGTTGCATTTTTTTACAGAAATGAGTAGTTTAAGGTTGTTGAAAACACTACATAATTTTCCAGCTTTAACTCAATCTAAATTCTTCCTATTATTTCACTAGAGAAAGTCTAGTCACAGGTATCTTTGACCTAGGATCTACAAAATATTGTTTTCATTTTGATAACTGTATTTCAATATATTTGGATTCCTTTATAACCTCACATATTTTATTTTATGTATTCAAAAGTATTATTCTGCAAAAGGATCTATATGCTTCATCAGACTGCCAAAGGAATCAATAACCCAGAAAAGGATTAAAAACAGTTGGAAAACAGTTTTTGGTTGGTATTTATTTAATGACTTTCAATGACCCATGTTTGATTCGGACTGAAACTTTGTACTTTATTTTTTCTCAGAAACAATCTGAACTCTTAAAAAGCTAGGCAAAATGTTTGCTAGCACTGTTAATTACTACTGAATTAGATTCTCTTTTAGTGAGTTGGATTGGCTTGAGGGGAAAATTATCTAAAATATTTGCTGCTACAGCCAGCTCTTGTTTACTATGCTAAGTATAAATATGGGCTAAGGCAAGAATCTTGACCTGATTACTGCATATTTACATTTCTAACCTCAACTGGGCACTTACGGAAATCCTTTTATTCATCTCTTGTTGACCACCTATCACTCATTTCCTCCCCCAGTGGCTGTTCTAAAGTAAATTCAGAGTCAAATATTGTTATTATTGAATCATTCAATTCAGCATTCATTAAGCACCTGCTATGTGCAAGGAACTGTGCTCCCAAAATTAACCATTTGTTAAACTAAAAGGAGACAATGAAACCAATAAGGGGAAAGGGGCTGAAAATTAGAAAAAAGAATAGTTTTTTGATGTCCCACAAGATGTAGGAGGGAATGAAATCTTGGGCAAATGGTGAGGTTATCCTTGGCAATGTGAAGGGCCACATCATTCTCTGAGATGCAGGGAAGGGGGAAAGGGTGGAAGAAGACAATAGGTTTTAGATGAGAGGAGAGATGAGAGAGCTCACATACAGTGATCTCAATCTCAGATAATCTGGGAGGTTATCTACTGATACAGAAGGCTCCTTCCCCCTTATTGGTTTCATTGTCTCCTTTTAGTTTAACAAATGGTTAGTTATGTGCAGTTCCTTGCACATAGCAGGTGCTTAATGAATGTTGAATTGAATGATTCAATAATAATAATAATATTTGACTCTGAATTTACTTCAGCTCCTTAATCTAATCTGGAGACCTTGTCACTAAACCAATACTGGGTATTTATTCTATTAGTGTTAACAATCATGAATTTTCAAATGGAAGCTAGAAGGAATCCTCAAAAGAGAATTTTTTATGATTGACAAGAAAAGTGTACTTGGGTTTGCTAACTACAAGCAGAAAATAAGCTATTCAGTTATGTGTTAGCAGGAAGTAAGTAGATTTCAATAGTTTTTACATACATCAAAAATGTTGAGTTTGATTTTTCCTGTTGGTACTATCTGTGAGAAACCTACCTCATCTAGTTTAGATGATTAGTATTATAACTTCTTATTCAAGTCTATAAGTTCAAGACAGCATAAATAAGTGAAAAACTTACTGGATTTGCTAACAGAGGACCCAGGTTCCAATCTGAGCTCTGTCACTAACTACCTGTGTGATATTGTGTCTGACTCTTCATGACCCCATCTGGCAGTTTTTTTTGGCAAAGATGGTGGTTTGCCATTTTCTTCTCCAGATTATTTTACATATGAGAAAACTGGGACAAATAGTAACTTGCCCAGAGTCACACAGCTAGTAATCATCTGAGGCTGGATTTGAATTCAGTTCCTTCTGACTCTTTCCTTAGTGCTCTATCCACTTCACTAACTAGCTGCCTCAACTATCTGTGCACCCTTGGGCAAATCAACTTTTCTCTCTGTGTTTCAGTCTCCTTATTTGTAAAACAAGGGAGTTAAACTACATGAGGTGTATCTCAGATTTTAGGCAATGATCTTCCATGTGTGGAAGAGATGTTAGCAATACTTTCATACCTTATATCTAAATTGCAATGAAATCGCTAACCAAATTTTATAGTAGCTATTACTATTTTAAGTTCATGTGAGAATATTGCCACTTACTCAAATGCCTTGATATAGATAAATTGTGCTGTTCATGATTAAAAATCAAAGGTTCTAATGTTGTCACTGTTCTTTAATTCCTGGGTTATCTTGGCTACATCATTTAATTTCTCTGTGTAACAGTTTATTCATCTGTTAAAAATACAAAAGTTGGAGTAGGTCGTCTCTGAGGGCTCCTGAAGTTCCAAACCTATCACCTTTTCAAATGTTTAAACAATTGTGAAATTTATAAAGCTATATACTGCAACAGAAAGCATGGATGTCAGAGTCTCAACAAGGATTTGTAACTTTTCCTTTGTACATTTAAACTGCTATGTAAGGGTTTCCAAAAGGGAGTACTTTTACCGATGTCTTAGATCAATTTATCAAATCTGATAGTTAATCCACCTGGCAAACACTTAAGCTGGCTTTCCAAATAACGTAAAAGAAGATTCATTTTTGGCAGCAGATTAGAGAGTTTTTTCTCCCTTGGTTCAATAGTAAAATGGTATTACAAATCTGTAATAAATTATTGATGAGTTGTGAGATATACACATGTATATACAAAATATATGTAAGGAGAAATGACCAGGAGACAGATTTTGAGGAGACAAAAGTAGAAGGAAGAGAGAAGAGCAGGAAGAAAAAGAAAGCACTCAGGAGAGGATTCTTAAGAGTGGGAAGAAGCAGAAAATAAGTGATTCCTAACTTTCTCTCCTTTCTCTCTGTCTCAGGGAAAAAAAAAGTGAGCCCTAGGTAGGTAGTTTTCTCCAAAACATTTAGATTTCATGTGGTGGTAATTTCTAAGTCCTGTTCCTCTGACGTCTTTCTCAGTGACCCTATATCACTGACCTTGACTCAGTGACTTTGTACCAGTCTTCTGGGGGCAATCCAGCTGTGTTCAGGAGGCAGAGATTTGCTGCTTTATTAGAACCATTATATTCCCATTTATCATAGTCCTCCTTATCTAGCAAAGCTCTAATGAGGCTTTTTTTTTTAACTGAAGAGTATTTCCATACGGTTTCGAGAAACGTGTTCAAAATACTTTCTGCTTTGGGGATCGCAGATGCATAATTTGGGAGCATTTTGGAACTGGTGTCACTGTAAATGACCTGGTATCTTAAGCTTCATTTGACCCGTGAATCCCAACAGAATTTAGTTATAAGAATAACACAGGAACTCTTCTTGCAAGGAAAGACCTAGGAGAATCTGTCCTTAATCAAGGCATTTGATAAAGATCAAGCCACTTAGTTCTCACAGGCATCTGTGGACGGCCCTTTCCTTTTTACAGAGATTTTGGCTTTTTGAAAGTAGTGTTGATAAGTTCAGTACATCTTTGCGGACTGGAGAACCAGACGCTTCGCTGTCTTCTTGGATAGAGCCAGCTCACATAGAAGGTACCCCAAACGAGGCAATTTGGCACGTTGGCTTGTCCAGTCCTAGTCAAAGCACTGGCAGCCAGTTCTCCCTCCCGGTTCCAAGACTACAGAGTACGTCACCCAGCAATAGTAGATGATACTTATGAATAACCTTAATTTGGTTGGAGTGGAAAAGATTGGGGGGTAGAGTGGAGGTTGAGAGTGGGAAGAAGACCAATTGTTTCAATTAAAGTGTGCCAAGGATACCCAAGCGTGGTGAGGGTAGATTTGAGAAGGAAGGTGGAAGGAGCTTAGCAGTCACTGCTGAGAAGCTGAAGGCTGGGAATAGAGCAGTTTGGATTTTCTGAACATTAGGAAGGGGGGAGGGGGAAATAAAGAAGAATGGTGAAGGGGTCCGAAGAAACCAAGTTTGAATCTGGCTTCATCTTTGCCATAGCCTCTTTGCAGTTTCTGTCAGGTCACAGTTCCTAGTAAGTTGGAGGTAGAGGGAGGCTGTATGAAATCTCCTGCTCCGGGTAGGACTGGACTGGACCGGACGGGATGAGATGGGTATAGAGGGCGGGGGAAGGAAAGACCTGTGTGCTGGCTTCTTGGGCTGGATGAGTGTTGGGAGCGCAGCTACCGACTACCCAATCCTCCTCCCTCTCCTCTCTTCTCCTGTCCTCTAGTCTGCTTTCCTCTGCTGGACCTCAGCGAGCAGCAGAAAGGCCGGGAAGTGGGTGCGTCGCTGCAGGTCCCAAGAGGAAGAAAGAGGTGGGTGGGGGGTGTCCTGGAGGCGGATAAAAGGGGGTGGGGGACCCCTTGACGTCATGGGAAGGAGGTGCCCAAGGAAGGAGGGAGATCGGATGGGGGAAAGGTTATAAATCGCCCCCGCCCGCTGCTCGGCTCCCAATTGATGTCCGCAGGAGGCTAAAAGGAGCGCACCCCGCGGACACTCCCTCTTTTCCTCCTCGGCGGCGGCGGAGGCAGCAGCAGCAGAAGCAGCAGCGGCAGCAGCAGCAGCAAAGACTGCCGCGGCGGCAGTGGCAGAGGAGAGCAGCACGCGTCCCGGAGACGACGCAGCGGGCTCCCGGGACACTCAACCAAGAAGATTGGAGGCAGGCGAGGGTTTGGGGGTTAAGAATTGGATGGTTAAGCTTTTCCTGGGCTCGAGCAGCCACGCTGCCTAGCGCGACAGAGAAACTTTGAGGACCAGGAACCGAAGGCACTGGTGGAGTTGAGCCGGAGCGCAAGGGGGCCCATCCGGCTTTATTTATTGGCGCCTCTGGGAAAAGAAGCGACAGACATCTACCCACCTTGCCGCGTCCCTTACCATGTTCAGCTGGGTGGTCACCGGGGCCGCGCTCTCAGTCCTACTGGGCTGTCTGCTTCTCACAGGTAAGAGTTCCCGGGCGGCCGCCGGCCGGCCAGCCAAGGGCAGTAGTGGCAGAGGGACTGGAGGATGGAGAAGGGAGGGTATACGGAGAACAGGGGAAGAGGAACTGAAATGAGGAAGAGTAATGGGGTTCCAACTCGCTTCCAAGAGAAAACCGGAAGGTGAGGTTGTTGGGATATACCGGGGCAGCAGGTGTGGAAGTTTGAGAGGCCACAAGTAGAGAGCAGGCAGGCAGGCAGGCAGGCAGGCAGGCAGGCAAACTGGGCAGTGAGGCAGGGGATTCCTTCTCTGCCTCAAAACTACTGAACTTGCGCCTTGCTCTCCGCTCCTAATTGTCTATGGAGCTGGGAGTTGGCGCAAGTCATGAATCAAGGGTGGTTGGCTCTAGGACCTCCAGTTCTCAAGAGCTGAATACCCAAATCTCAGTGGCCCGTTTCCCACCACTCCAAACCCTGGAGTCCCTGCTCCACCTCTCTCTCTTCTCCACCTGGCTTTTCTCAGCCCCAAGGGGAGCGCCGTGGCATGGCGTCCAAATCAGGGATAGCGTGCTCCCTCCGGGCTTAGGCTTGGGGCTGCACATGGTACGGGGTTACGGGTTATCTCTGGACTTTAGTCGAGCTAATCCAGAAATTCTCTCTGAGCTAAATTAGGTTGGGTTGGAAGTTGGGACACAGGGAAGGAAGGATAGGAACCAAACCCGTTTAGTTTGCCAGACTCGTGTTACCGGAGGAGACCCAAATGTTTTTCCAGAGTATCTAAACTTCCCCAAGACCCCAGACTTAGAATTGGATCAGAGAAGGCAAAAGGTCTCCGTGGTTCTGTTAACAGAGCCTGACTGACCCCAGGAGGTTTTACCGAAACTGTTAGTCGTGTCATCAATGAGCAGCGGCTGAGTTTGTCTTTGGAGACAGACCCCAGCGCTTGGAGACCTCAACCCGTTATCCTTGCGTAGGAGTACTGGCCAGTTCTTTCCCAACTACTGTTAAAAGGAATGATTCAATTCTAATCCTAGTCAGAAACGAAAAGTTCCTTGCAGACTTGGTTACTCTTCAGGATTACAGCCCCAGACTCAGATTTTTCACTGAACTGGGCGACATATACTTGCTTTAAGATTTCAGATATCCTCAGTTTCACTAGTGTTGGTACTCCCCACATCAATGAAGACTGCAACCCAGCAATACCTTAGCAAACTATATTCATAAGTTTCCGTGGCCAAAAGGAAAAATAAAAGTATCACTTGGTAGCCAAGCTACTGATGACATTCTCCGAACTTAAGTAGGCTGGTCCTCGGAGGCCAGTCTGTCCCCATCTATACTTCTTCTCTAGCTTGGATGAATTTATATTCCAGCACTTATGTTCTGCCGGCATAGCCTTCAAGAATACCAGGGTCACTTCTCATAGTGTCTTTTTAAGCAAGAGGAGTAGAAGCAGGATTTTAGTGGCGGAAGGAATGAATAGAATTCAGTAAATGGCCAAATTCCTTCTTAGAAATTAGATGGATAGGTTCATCTTTGAGATCAAATGCATCTCCAAAACCAGTACTTCTATTGAATAAAAAAGTCAGGTGGCCAGAGAACTTGGGGATCAAGAATGTAAAGGAGAGTTAATGTAATGAATGTAAAGTTCCAGACTCTCAAAGAAGGTTAAGACAGGTTTGGGGTTATTTGTGCTTTACCTCTCCCTTTCCAACATCTAAAGGGTGAAGGGATTCTCTGGCTTCTTGGAGAAGGCAAGGGGCCCACCTCTAAGAGACTCCTTTGCTTGGCAAGAAGAAATAGTAAAAATCAATATGAAACTTCATTGGAGGGGTGTCAATATAGCAATATAGAGGAGGGGATGCTCATTAATCTTAGATCCAGCTAGAAGGCAGTTACAGTTGAATACTCTCAGTGGGAAGACTAGACAGATCTGAGTAACAAGTAATAATCCCAATTAGACTGTTTAAACTATTAAACTGGGAGCCAGGAATACTGTGTTAGGTCTATAGAGTGCTATAAAGGTTGGGGAAATTCCCAAAATAACTGTAGTATATTGAACATTCTGTTTTGTGCTCCTAGCAACATTTTTTTCTTTTCCAAAAGTTGTCTGTTACATGAACATCAAGTTTTATTTGCACTCATTAATTAATCACTTAGAAGGAATCGATCTTTATAATTTGTATAGATATTGGGCAGCATCCCCTTTTAAATTTCACTAGTTTTACTTTAGGTGGCCAGAAATATTGTGTCCTTTTCATGTCTTTAAAATATATATTCAATGAGAAGAATTTGCAACAAAAAGTTGTCATGATGAGGGACTATGATATTTCTTACTTTTAAAAACTTGCAGTCTAACCTCTAATCATCATACCTGGTGCAGCATGCTCCAAAGTTTCTCTAGTTGGCTTTGCATCTTTTGGTGTAAATATCAGCTTTGATTTCCCATTATCTTCTTCTAACACCCTGGAAAACAACAAGAATAAAAAAGAATAGGATATCTCTAATAAAAAAAATAGAAAACCTTGAAAATCCTAGTACATTGCAACCTTGTATATAAGTCTTTTTTGATGGTGTGGTTTTTTTCTTTTAACAAAGTTAGAAATTTTCTTTCTTTCTTCCCATTAGCTAAAGGTTTATTTCCTAACCTTTCAGGTATTATACCTGGAAATAAAAGATGGAAATATTTTCTTTTTATCTTAAAGTTAACCTTTAAAGAAGAAAGGTCCTTAAGATGTTTATAGATTTAAGGCTATATATGTTTAGCTGATACTGAATGTCAGATACTAGCATTGAGAACTCAATAAAGTCGATGTGGGAAACAATAATGAACATTCAAGTAAATTAAACGCTAGATTAAAATGAACCATGATTTCCAAATCGAAAGAGAACTAAATTTTAAGGTTGGAGTAATTTTTGCTCTGTTTTGTATATTAGCTGTCCCTTCTCTCCCTCATATACTAATGGAAACAAAAAAAAGATTCCTAAAATTTGAGTTGAACTTCAAAAACTGCACACAACACATTCCAGCAGTTCAGTGTCTTGTAACCTACATTCTTTACAGGTGTTTCATAAAGGCATCTCTCCTAGAAGTTGATTTGTGCTTTAGTTAATGCATTTTACAATGTCATTAATCCATCCCCCAAAAGGAAAGCCCTGGGAAATGTGTTTAAATGCCCTCTTCTTATTAATTGCACATTTGAGATTTATATTTCTGAGATTTGTGTCTATGATATAATTAATCTATAAGTCATGCTTATCCTGCCTTGCCACATAGAATGTGGGCAGATCTTACTCTATGCTTCACTTTTATGATTGGTTCAAATAATGGCCATGCAAAGGTGACTGAAACACTTTGTTATAAATTCTAATATTAAATGATAGCAGTCAAGTTTCTTCTCTAGTATGTAGAAAAGTAACATTTTCTTAAGAATAGACTCACTCTCTGTCTCTGTCTATGTCTCTGTCTCTATCTGTATGTACTTCAACTCTGGGGAGGAGGAGGGAGTGGAATATCATAAAAGTTCACATATTTGATCTCAAAATAACTTTCTAGTTAGAGTTTCTTTGGGGTGGGGTTGGGGGACTGAGCCTCTAATGCCAAGTTTAGCCTACATTGTATGGCTTATCTTATTTTTAAAAAGAGAGTGCTTTGTTCTACCTTACAGTATTAAGGAAACTTTCAAGACATGACTTCATTTACTTTGGGGACACTATTATAAGTGTTGAAAATGACATGTTGGAGAAAATGCTTTTTAAATGGATTAAAAAAGACCAAAACAATGTCATTAAGGAAAAGCATTCTAAATTACTGTTACCTAAATACCAAAGCTTTTATCCATTTTTACTGTTTACTTTGGTTGGGGCATTTTATATTTGAAAAAGTAAAATTTTAATCCTAAGGTTTAATATAATATATGACAAAGTTATTCCCATTAACATGCGTGTTTCTTTCTATGTTAGCTTTGTACATATATAGAATGAGAATAGAGGTGGATGGAAAATGACTCTTAGTCATGGGATTCAAAATGTAATTCAGTAGTATTAATAAAAAATACCCATGTTGTTTGAATACTGCTTAAAATTTTGATCTTTCAGTGTATTTGTCACTAGGGGAAGACCAACTGAGATTCAATCAGATTTTTAACTTCAATTTAGAGAAAAATGTTCATGACTATTGGTTATTTTTTTTGATACTCTGAGTATGGTTCAGATGCTTCAAAAGACAGAATAATCTACTCAGTGGTCATAATGTTTTGGGGAAGGCTGTGTGGGAAGGACAACATATCATGCCTGCTGTTTTCCAGAACAATTGTTCACTCCTCACACTCTTGGGTGGCTTGGAAACTGCAAGCTGCTGCTGATTAAATTACTGGATTTTATGCCAGGCTGAGAGAGTGAAAGGAAATAAGAGGGATAGGAGTAATTGAGGAAGGACTTGAAAGGAAGGGCTCTGGCTCAGCTTGTGGGACTACAGTGGGGTTTCATTAAGGAAATGGTTCCATTGAGTCTGCTAGAGATAGTGGGCTCGATTTCCTGCATCACAACTGGGAGCAGGAAGAGGGGATACAGCAAGACTGCCTGGGGCTTTCCCACTGGGCTTAGGAAACCTGACAACCCAAAAGCCATTTCTTCTCACAGAGCCAACTCCTCTGTTGCCACAGTGGATGCTGAAGTTACCTCATAGACCTAGGTGTTTTTCTTCTGGGAAAAATAAGACTTTAAGAAGTGGTAAGAATTCCTCACTTGTAGTTACTTAACACATGGAAAAGTAAGGTCGAGGATAAACATTTTAGGACAAAACATTTTTAGGGCATTTAAAGTAGAAAGAACACTGGATTTGGTGATAGGAGACCTACATTCAAATCCCAGATTTGTTATTTTAATCTCTCTGTCCCTCAATTTCCTGATGTGTAAAATGAGAAAGGACAGAAGAGTTTTAAATTAGATGGTCTTTAGGGTCCCTCCCAGCTCTAAAAATATAATTCTTTGGAATAGTTTTGGCTGTCATAAGATAATGCTTTGATTGTCACAGAAAAAATTACTGTCCTTAGCTTCCAAAGGCCAAAAATAATATGAGCCATCAATTAAGATTAGTTTGTGATGCCTTCATTGCTGTTGGTAACTTTAGAATAGGCAGTTTCAATGAAGAATTTGTTTTTGCCAACCGAGAGATAGGTTGTTATCTACCTAAGAGAACACTGCTCATGCAAAGAAAGCATAATCATAGAATCTTAAAACCTGGAAGGAAAGAACCTTAGATGTCAGAGAGCCTCATTTTATAGCTGCAAATTGATGCCCAGAGAGTCTGTGATTTGCTCAAGGTAACACAGTTAAGAAAGAACCTTTGAATGACAGCTCTTGTTTAAAAATAGCTTATCAATCACTTTTTAAAAAAAATCAATAACTTCCAAATTCCAGCATACAGATATTTACTACCCAAATGAAACTGACTCAGGAAAATAACTAACATTTCTGTAAGAAATCGGTTATGTAAGATAATAGACACAGTGAAAGAATTTCTTAAGAATAATAATCACAATATTGGGGTACCTCTGCTTTAGGCATGTAGGTAGCTAGATGGAACAATGGATAGAATGCTGGGCCTGGAGTCAGGAAGACTGATCTTCCTGAGTTCAAATCTGATCTCAGGTATTTACCAGCTGTGTGACCCTGGACAAGTCAATTAATCCTGTTTGCCTCAGTTCCTCATCTTTAAAATGATCTGGAGAAGGAAATGGCAAACCACTGCCAAGAAAACCCCAAATGGGGTCATGGAGAGTCAGACATGACTAAAAAATGACTCAATAACAAAAGCCTTAGGCACCTTGTGCCAACTGACTTCTTGAATAAACAGGGGTATATCATAAAACAATCCTATTTCCAGTGCTGATAGTAGGAACCCAAAGTTGAAAGGGTGGCCAGCTCTGTACTTTCTCCAGGTTTGTGCCATGGGATCTCTGATCTGGAAGCTCCTCTTTGGAAACTTATTAAGAAAGAAGTGAACTATATCCCCTTAACTTTTCTAAGGAAGAAGAAAAGAGTAGGTAAATAAAAGAAGGTAGAGGTATGCTAACTTTTCCTTTTACTTAAAAGACATTACATTTCTGGAACTTTGCTACCAACAAAAAATAGGGGAAGCCACTGATCTTATTCTTTCCTAAGGCTGTATTGAAGAAGTGCACTATTGCACATAGTAGGCGCTACCTATGTCTCTGGTAAATCAGTTTAGCAGGCAGGGTAATGATCATCACAAAATCCTAAAAATTGGAGGCTAGTATAGATCCACTAAGTCAGAGAGATAGCATGGCTTAGCGTGAAGAACAATAGATTTTGATTTTAAAGACTTGAATTCTAATTCCAAGCTCCATGTCCTACTCCACAGGCTAGAAGCAAAACAAACAAATAAATGACAAAACCTTTAACCTCATCTGTAAAATTATAGAGATGGAAAACAATCAAAACTAAATGCAGTGAAATTTTAGTGACCAAGCTTGAACCCAGTGGAAAAATATGAGAATGCACTTCCCTTTTCTACTTTGCAGAGAAGCAGTATGGGTATGGAATACTGCATAGAATGTCAGACTCAGTTGATTTTATTATTCATTATGGGTCATACTTTTACTCATCCCAAGATTTCCATAACAACAAATGGTCAACTTTTCAGTACAAACATTTTACTGATTTTCATGAGGCAGCAAGACCTGGAAGAACACTACCTCTGAAGATCTCAAGATGAGCATCACACAGAGGGTGGTTGGAAGGCATGTAGTGGTTGTAAACAGGCTGCAACATAAAGCTAAAGAGAAATTTCTGAGGAACAAGAATAGTGGATATTATCAATGAATTATTTGACATTCAAAGAATATAGACTTTCATGTAGTAAGAGTGAGGAATGGACAGCCAGAATACTCTACTGGTACCTTCAAGACATCGGGAGAAGGCCCTCAGCACAATGAAGGAGACAGTCTGTAGAAAACTTTTGGAAAAACATTGAACAGGAGGGGCGGGCATGGACAGGTTGCAGTCTGCGTCATTGGAAGGAATTCCTGGATTGAAATAATCACAGATCTATTTGAATATTTTGTTTGCTTTGCTATAGAGATGGTCTCTCTGGCGGGATTAGGTTAAGAAGGATATATTGGGAAATGTAGATGATAAAAAATAAAAGATATTAATACTTTTTAAAAGATGATAGTGTTAGGCTAGGTAATCTTGAAGCACCCTCTAGATTTACATTTTTAATGTATACATAGCCCTATGGCCATCTCTCACATAACTTGACTTGGAAATAATTCAGGCTGCCTAAATAGGGTGAGAAGGACAATGTGAGACAAAAATTCTCCTAAACAGAGTATTCAACCCATATGGGCTTTGAAATAACTCATGCTTCCTTCCACCAGGTTCCTTTTCAGAATCCTGTTTCCTCTCCTTTAAGGAGCTTTCAAATCTTAGGAGCCCCAAAGGATCCATAGTTCTGTGCAGCTGCTCCTTAATGGGGCAAGGGCAGGGGCAGCTAAAGGAGGACTCTGAGACTTTTCTGACCCTGAATGCAGGTGGTAACTGTGTGAATCAACACAGTATTAAAATACATCTCCAAGGAAGAGAAAGGGAGGAAATGTATATCAAGGAAATCTTGAATGAGGACGAGATAATGCAATGCATAAGGAGAGAAAAGCAGGGAAGGAAGGTGGAACAATGTATGCTTTTCACTAAAGAATCTTAACCTGAAGTCCATTAACTTGGGATAGATAGCTAGATAGATATAGACAGATTAAGACACACATATATGTATGTGTGTGTGTATATCTGTGTATATGTATATGTATGTTTCATATCCACATGTATGTGTATATGTGCACATACATATATAGATAACTATTTTAATATAATTGGTTTTCCTTATAATCCTGTGTATTTTACATACTTTAAAATATTGTTCTGAGATGGGGTCCATAAGTTTGACCTGACTGTTAATAGTACCTATTGCACCAAAAAAGGTTAAGAACCCTTGTTTAGGCAAAATGGGAATTTTTATTCTGAGTGGAAGCTTTATCATTTCCCAGACTGAAAAAGAGGTAAATGTGCTTAAGTTAAGATGTCACTTTTCAGCATAGAATAGCAATAGACTTCCATTTCATTTTGTGATTGATGACAGCAGATATCATCATCATTACTGTCATCAACAAAAATAAATCTTTGCTTAGTACCAGTCTTCCCATGGGTCTGGTCTTACTTCAAAAATTTCTTTTTTTACATGTGAACTTTAGAGAAGGCTAAGTTGGCATCTAACTCTACCTGCTCTTTTCCTGACATTTGCAATGGGGTACTACTTTTCAAGAACAAAACATGGCCACATTTATTAGAATTCATGGAAGATATGTATTATGCCACCTGTAAAGTAATTTCATCCTATGTTTCTAGGAAACGTCTAGAGAATAGAGTTTTCTTTGTTGTAGTATTAGATGGACCATTAGCACGGAACAGATTATCTTGAATTGGCAATATTAATACTTTCTCATTTTGTGGCTGTCTTTTTTTAAAATTTACATTAGAGTAATTACAACTGTACTTGAACAGTTGGAAAGGGAGGGATGTATTTGAGAGGATTACAAACAAACAAATTCATCCATGATGAATTGCATTGTTTTCTACCTGGGGGATGTGGTTAACTCTCTTTCCCAACTAAAAGCTCATGCTGGATCAGATTTTTTGTCCTTTGTAATTCTTTGGAAACTTCTACAGTTTAATAGACTATCCATTGGGAATTTTAATTTAATTAGAAATTAAGGAAAATATGTGGGGATTTAATGTTTGCATCGGCCCTGATCTGAGTTTTGTCATGAATCAAGTCACAACTTGATTAAATCTGAAAATCACTTTGTTTAGGTACCATTGTCTAGCTACCTAATTATTTCATATATCTCTAAATCATTAAATGAAAAAAGATCCTATGCAAAGCATCTGACATATAAGGGCATTTCTAAAAAGTCTTTGAAAATTTCAGGATATGGCTAATATAGATGGCAATATTTAGGAGGGATACTACCTTTTTGTAGGCTAGTCTGAAGTTCAATTGATCTATATCTACCTACAGATTATTCTAGGGGTGAATTTCCAGGACTCAAGATGAAAAGGTTTTTTGTTTATTTGTTTTCAGGTTTTTTTAAATATGCATTTCCTCTTCAATTTCAAATGATCTACAGATGGTCCCGAATCAATTAGTAGCTTAGTTAACAATATGAGTTAATAGCTTAAGTATAACCTTGGTAGGAGAGATTTCTCCTAAGAAATAGCTTTGATTAAATTATTTTAGTATACTGTACTTCCTTACTGTGATTTTACATTAATAAAAATATAGTATATTGAACCTAAACTTCTTGGGATGATTTCTAAATGGCCAATTCAAGCATATGGCTGTTCTATTACTAATCCCTTGAATATTTTCCCTTAAGAGGATCTTAAATATTTAACACTTTTTAGTCTGCCATAGATAGATTTCTGGTATGGCAGTCATCTGATGTCCTATTTGTTCCCTCATGTGAAATTTACTCCAGCTAGTATAAATTGGCCAAGAACTGATACCTGACTAATTTGCATTTAGTTTAGAAGAAATCTTAGTGTGTTTCCTTAAGTTTCACTTCTGTGTTGCTTGGCAAATCCACTGCCTACTTACACCTCACTGGTTCTTTATAAAATACAAATAGTGTAAAATGTGCTTAGCCTTTATAGTTTAGAAGGGCTCTGGGGTCTCAGGGATTCTTGCAGGGATCTTACAGCCCCACCTTGATCTTAGAATAACTTAATAAGAATCAATACTTAGAAAGAAGCGGAGATATCCAGGAGGAGCCTGGGTGGCAGCAATAAAAACCCAGGATGTGCCTTCTTCTCTCTCTTATGTTTCCCACTGGGCACTTTTACATCATAGGCAATCTTGGCCCTGCTCTGCTGAACTGTTAACTTGATTCTAGGCACAGAGCAAAATATTAGTCTGTGAGTCATAAGATTTAGGGCTAGAAGGGACCTTGGGGAGCACGAAATCTAACCCCCTCATTTTACAGATGTGGAACCTGAGACTCAGAGCAGTGGATTTGCCCAGGCACACAGTGGCAGAACTAATATTTGAATTCAGACCCTTTGGAATCTAAATCTACCCATCTTTCTGTTGTACTGCACTGCCTCTGACTCTTCAGCAGCTAAGTCTTTTCTACTACCCTGAATTCCACTGTAAATATTTATTTTAAGATTAGTACATCAAAATGTACAAAATAGTGATGGGTCAGTATTTTATGGTTATTCAATCTGCTGAGATGCAGCATGGTGTAGTCCTAGAGGGCTGGCTTTGTCAGGAAGCCCTGGGTTCAAAACCTGCCTCTGTCATTATAACAACAGAGTGCCACAGGCAACTAAAACTCTAGTTGCAAAATAGTTATGGCTCTGCATTAGCAGAGGGAGCTTTTGTACAGGCATTCCCTACTGTGATTAAATCACACATCCAGGCCAAAAAATAAGGTCAATCTAATAGGAATTTCTGATGACTAGTTTTAATTCTGACATTTATTAACAGCTATGGCAAGCCACAACTCTTCCAGTATTATAAAACAGCAATAATAACTGACTGGCACCACCTACCTCAAAGGAAAGTGCTTCATCAATCTTAAAACATTATATCAAAGTGTCTGACATATTTATTCATTCTTACTCCTAAAATAGTGCCCTCAAGGTGGCCTAGAGTCTTCACAAGGTGCTGGAGTCTAGATGAGGTTCACAACCAGCCATTCTCTTTTTGGCTGAGACATCATTATTAAAGAGGATGGGGGCATACAGTGGGCAAAAATGGGGAGGAAGTGGGCAGAGGAGAGAGGGGAACAGTTTCCCTAAAGGATAACTCATTTGCCAACAAGGTTTTCTATCCTTTATCTAATTCTTTTATTCAACCCTTCACCAGAAGTCTGAATTGCCCACCTCTACCTCCATCATCCATGATGTTTCTACACAAAAGCACAGAATGACTATGGTCAAGTATCTAGGAGGCTTAGAAGAGTTGGGTTTTTTGTTTGCTTTGGGTTTTTTCCCTCCCAAAGACAACTGAAAGTGAATGACATAGAGGATTCCCAGAGGTACTTTTCTTTTTATAAGTAGCTTGTAAACCAAAAAGTTTGAGTAGGAGAAGAAGCTAATGGAGCTTTTTTATTTTAAAGGCTAGAGATGAAAGCAGTATTAGAAAGGCAAGAGGAGTCATTAGACAGGTAGAAAAGAAAAAATAAGATAAAGGCAAAGATATGCTGAGAAAAGGCATGGAAGAAGGAAATAAAGAATTTAAAGCCATGTGTGCATGGATTAAGGAGTAGAAGAAAATCTAAAGTTCCAGAGAGAAAAAGGAAAGACAAAGTGAAGGGTGAAAGAAAGGGATTGTGGGACACTGGAGAACACAGAAAGAAGCAAGACCTTGTTGGGCACAAGGAAAAATGGCCAAAAAAGGTAACTAAGAGACAAGAGTTCTATAAAGTTACATTTGCTTAAACAGCTGTACTTTGGATCAGATCTTAATCCATTTCTAATTAATCATTATCATGGTGTTTTATAATTTCTGAAAATCTTCTTTCCTAAACAGAATAATTAAAATTGATTTAAAAAATGTAAAAAGTTCAGGCCAAGGGCACTGCATAGGCTAATTATTTGGGAGTATTCATACATCTAGGCTCTTAATGATTTCAAGTGGTCTTAGACATTTTTTCAGGAAAGACCTATCACTATATGATAAAATATACTGACTACAATAATTTAGCATGTGACTCCTCTAGAATATAGCATTTATGATGGAAACATAATTCCTCCAATGGATATAAGCAGAAGAATGCTTGTAAAATCTTTGAAAGGCGCCTCAGTTAAAATATTTACTGCTCAAGGGAGCCTAGAGAATGTATTAAAATCATAGGAATCCAAAATGGAGAAGACCTGTTTGGTCAACAGGCATATTTCTGTGCTTAAGAAGGATTATTCTCCAAAGCTTGTGCAAGGAAACTCAATTGTATTTCAGCCTGTTAAGTTTAGAACAAAATTTAATTTGACAATAGAAAACACAATAGTCTAGTAGTGTTTAATGAGCCTTAAAATGTATGCAAACATAGCATTCAGGAAAGGATTCCCTGTGATGGATAGCTTTATTGCTGAGGGTTGGCAACTTAAAGCCCAAAGGTCAGAGGCTTTGAATATGTTATTTGTGGCAAAGATAGTAAGGTCTTTCTGAATTTATCTCCATTAGTATCTGGATTAAAGACATCTCCAATGGATAGGCTCATGTACTACAGAAAAATCTCTTCTTGGTAGATTAAACAAATACACATGAGGAAAGAACAAATGAAAAACGAGAACTTTATGATTCTTAGATGCCTAGTGAAAATTTCTAATATGACTTAAAAAAACAAAATAAAACCCTCATCTTGGTATTATGGGATAGCTTATTTAAAAAAAAACTCTTAGCTGAAGAATTAGGCAAGAACTAAGATATGAAAGAGCAAAGATAAAACTTTCTTCAGTTTTCTCTTCAGAACACATGGTAGCAATTGGTATATATATACGTATATATACGTATATATACACTTGTATCACCACTGTTTTGTATTTCGAAGGTAATGTTTCAAGCAGTTGTGAAGAATTTTTTTTACTCTTCTAGTTACTAAAAAGCATCACAGCCTAGGAAGAATCAGACTGAAAAAACTGAGCCAAAGAAATTTTAAACGAATCAGAAAATAGGCTAAGGGACCAAGCTCATAGGGCTTGGATTAGAATTCAAGTTTTTCAGTCCCAGTGCTGTGCTTTCTGAATAGGTACACCAGGGAAAGAAAGTATTAATAAGATATTTCCCTTTTCTTCATCTTATTTTCCTTCCCAAGGGAACCCATGAGGAAAACATAAAACATATTCATGAAATGTCATGAGCATGCTATCACTTTTCACAAAGAAGAGAATAGCACCATGAGAACATCATGAGAGAGAAAACTGGGAAAACGATAGTGTCCTGACCAAGCCTGGTCCTTACAGTGAATACTGTAAGATTTGCTGCATAGGGTTAAGACCTTGAGACTGATTACATTCTAACATGTATTAAAACACAAAATTGTCAGGAAGATACTTGGTAGAGTTCCCTTGAAGGAATCAAAATTTGTCATTCTAAGTAATCTAGGAATTTAAAATTTAACAATAAAGCATTCAAACTATTTTACCTGGATTATATCTCAATAATAAATACATTCATATGGTACCTTACTGTTTCTAAGGTGCTCTCATATAAATAAGCTCATTAGATATTCAAATGAGGAGCCACAAATGAATGTTTCAGGCAGTCAGGACAGTTATTATTATCCCCATTTTTCCAGATAAGGAAATCAAGTCTTAGATAGATTCAATGACTAACCTGTAGTCACAGGACTTGGCAGTGGTAGAACCAGGACCAGGGCCAGGAGACTCCTGACTCCTAATCCAATGTTCTTTCTGACCAAGCTGCCTCTGATTTATGGAATGATTGATAAGTGGCTAAATCAGATATTAAAAGAGAGATAGGAATAGAGCAGGGATTCTTAACCTGGGTCCCATACATAGGACCACCCCCTCAGGAGTCCATAGATAGACTTCAAGGGATCCATGAACTTGAGTGGGAAAAAAAATTACATCTTTACTTGAATATAATTAGATTCCTTTGGACACTTAAAATATTCTTCTGAGAAGGAATTTATAGGCTTCACCAGACTGCCAAATATGTCTATTATGATACACAAAAAGGGGTTAAGAACCCCTGCACTAGAAAAATTTGTACATTCATTTTTTGAAATATACATTTTGAGTAAGCCTTTTATATAACTCCCAAATGCTGTATATGGAACCTTGCCACTATCTAGGTGTTGATATTTACTGAAATTTTATCTCCGTTCTATAAGGCAATCAGTTCTGAGGTTTTCTTATAACAGAATTCAATAAACATGCATCAAGTATAACTTGAAAATGATTCATGTATCTGTTTTAATAATACTATAATACAATTGGCAATTATCAGTCAGATTCTCACTCAGTGGGAAATGGCACTTCAGTACAGCAATATTAAATGTTAATATACTGGCCAATATTACTAATTTTTCTTAATTAGCAGAGAAAGTACAGAATAATCACTTTTTGCTCATTTCCTTATAAGTAACTAGCTGGAAGGTGGTCCAGATTTCTACACTCAATGCTTTATAAATTTTATTTCACTTCTCCCATTCTTTGACTGTCAGACAACTCAGATAACTTGGAAGATTGTATAGTAAAGTGAAAGGACATGTTATTAAGCAGTGCAGGGTGGAGGGTGTTATTTCTTTTTATTTCTCCAATAAAGAGGGGTGGGGTGTTAGGAGCAGGACATTTTTAGGGGAAGGTAACAACACCTTGTCCACAAGAGATTTCTCACTGACCAGCCTTAATTAACTGAGGTTGTCACACGAAAAGAAGCTGCACACGGGGGTAGGTCATTGTAAGGGTAGGCTCCTTAAGGTCGCCTGGTGACAGACACAATGATAAATGAATGTGCTCTGTTAAACTATGACCCCTTAGAGAAGCCAGTGTCAAGTAAAATGTAGCATAGAGAGGCCCACTGAAGATGTAGTCCCCTTATAAATATTGACAGTAGGAATTTCTCTGTTGTCTTATTTTTCCTGGTAACAATTCAAACTATACAGAAATTTCCTTTAAATTACTTTTGTAAAGTTAAAGAAAAATGAATTAAAGTATTGACCCAGTATATGCCTGTCATTTAAAAGTTTTAGCTTTTTCCATGCAAAGTTCCTTTTGGTGTTGAGACAGTCAGAGCACTATTCTTTGTACTATGTGCTTCGAATGCTATCGTAGGTTCCGTGTTTGGCTTTTGTTGATCATAATCTAAAATATGTGGTTTATTTCAAGCCATTTAAAAATAATAAGGCTACAATGGAATTATTGAAATATTTTTGTAGCTCAGTGTTCATGGTTAATTGCTGGTTTGAAATACTTAAAGAAGTTGATGACTTCTAAATTCTCAAGTCTGAATTCTAGACAATGGTTGCTGAAATCCCTCTAATACGTTTAGGACTGCTAGTATATTCTGGATATAATGACATTGGGCCTTTTTATGATAAACTTGTTAAAACAAATAAACAATTCTCATTTTGTAAGTTCAGGTAAGGGAATAAATGTCTTACAAGTCCAACTCTCGGATTGATTTTTTGTTTTAAAATAGTGACTCCAGCACAGTAAGCAGATGTATAATAAAATGAAAATCCTTTGGAATTAGGGATGATTTACACATTAAATGTACCAATACATGTTTCAAGTCTGAATTCCTGTGCTGGACAGCTACTTGAATATTTCTGCTCTGCTGGCTGAATAGCAATGAAGATCAATTACCTAGTGTAATCTCAGATGGTCTACAATCTAAGTTTGCTGTCTGAAAGTTGCAAATAACCTTATCTGCACAAGAGATTAGTTAGCACTGAGTCAGAGCTTCATGCTATCTTAATGCATGGGGTGATTTCTCAATCTTGGCATAGCAAGAACTTCTTTCACACTCTGCTCCAGCAGAAAGAAAAAATGTGATGAAAAATCTGATTCTATTGTTAAAGAAATAGTTTTCAGAGAAACAAAACTGTGCATACAAATACACACACACATAAACTTTATCACTTCTATGACCTCTTGCTATGAAGGCAAAAATTTTGGAAACAGAAAAATTAATATTTTTTCAGTTAATGTCGTGATTGGTTTCATGAACCATTTTAAGTGCTTTAAGACTCAAGTTGTGCTAATACTATTCTACCTTCTGTGGCTTTCACATCGGCTATTTAGTCTTTAAGAAAAACAGAAAATGAACCTTTCGACCTGCTTTGAGCCCTCGAAAAAGGAATATAGAATATTGTCCCAATGACATGCCTTAGGAGTATGCTTTTTAAGTTTAACAGTAAAATTTAAAAATGAAGAAGAAATGGCTTCCTTAGCTTCAACTTAAAAAAACCCCAACAACTTAAATCTGGATAACCAAACACAGGCGGATCGATATATACTTGAACCTTTGAAATAAGCCATGTAATCCAACAACCTTTATGGCTCAGCTTTACTCATAAATGTTTTTGAAACTTAATTCCTAATTTTAAAATATTTTCTCATTAAATTAACCATAGGATAATGAAATGTAAGAGCTGTGAAAGGGATTTGGCTATTATCTATATAAATGGTTCCCATTTAGTAATGTGTGAACTCTTGGGGGTTTGAGTCCAAGGGTTTCAAACTAAAAACTCTCTAATGTACATTAAATAGTAAATAATTGCCCAATTATGTTACATATATATATTCTTCTTCTGTGGCAACAAACTATGTGCATATTAGAAATAGTATAAGTTTGTTTCCATAGTAATTCGAAACTATTGCAATCAAGTATGCAACAATTTTGATATTTGTGCAGAGAATACATTGTCTGCTTCTAAGTACATTGTCTTCATATAATTTCTCAACATGTCATCAAATTGTTTGCAAAATGCCACAAGGTTTGACATTAGATTCCCAACATAAGATATATGCATGTACCCACATTTGTGTTCTGTATACAACAGTTCCCTCATCTTCTCTGTTACCTTGTAATCATGCCCCATCAGCTTTACGTACATGACTAAGATATTACAAATGTCTGCATGATTACTAGGCATGCACATTATAAGTCATTTTGAAACTATCACAGACCATCATAAATGTTCTACAAAAACAAACCTTATACTGCCTCTCATTTCAGCTATTTTCCTATTTAACTTATTTTCCATTTGCATTACTTTTCTATTGGCTGATTTTCAAGTGAACTGGTTGGCAATAGTGATTAGTTGTTTGGTAGAGTTTCTGTGAGAATGTTGCTAGTGCAGCACTGGTAGAAGAAAAGAATGTCACATCTGAAGATGTCATTACAAAGATTAATTTATATGTAGAAGCAATGTATCCAATTAAACTTTAAGAACATTTACCATTTAATACAATGTTATTAGCCAGTAGGAAAATAAATATTTTATAGCATTCCTAGCTATTCACTTTTTTGCCAATTAGGTAGCTAAAATTTTTTTAAAATGAATTTCCATCTCCCAAAAAATCAGCTTATAACATTCTCTTATCACTTCTCACCATATATTTATGTTAGTATTTTCACTTTTTTTCTTGTTTTATATCAAAATACAGAAATAAACTTGATTTGGAACCAGATTTAAGACTGTCAAATATTAAAAACTCTTGTTTAGATAAAAAGCCCAACATTGAAATTAAGTTTGTACATGATTATTATATTATGTTAAACATTTTTCAAGTTGTAATCTATTTCATTTAAAATGTTATTTGATGTTTTATGTTATTCTGCATGTATAACCTTTATCAGAGTGCTTGCCTTCTAGGGGAGGAGAGAAAGGAAGGAGGTAGAAAGAAAAATTTGGAACTCAAAATCTTTCAAAAAATGACATTGAAAATTGTCTTTATATATGATTGGAAAAAATAAAATACTATTAAAAATAAAATGTTATTTGTATTCAACAAAAATAATTGTAAAATAAGGAAATTTAATATGAAGTCTTGCAAATAAGAGGAAGCATGTGAGGTCTTGCTGGATTACTTTTAATTCTTACAGAATGCCCCACAAAAAAAATTCATAATAATTTCTTAATTAAAGTTTTATAATTTTATATTTAGAGTTTTAACAATTTCAGGTAAGATAAAATTTTATATTTTATAATATGTAATACAAAGTTTTATTTGGAGCTTTGGAGGGCAAAAGTTATCACTGTAGTTACTGTAAGCATTTAGTGAATAAATCTAAAAGAATGTTATGAATAGTATATTAAAAAAACTCTAGGGACTCACAATAGGTTTTATTGTTGTTATTGTTGTTGAAATGGATCATAAAACAAAAAACATTGGGAAACATTGATATGAAGAAGAAAATGAAGTCTAGAAATGTTAAGTGACATGTCCACTTGGTCATCTAGGTGTTGTAGTAGACAGAGGTGGAGTCAAGCAGGCCTGACTTAGGACATTCACTTAGTAGTGTGACTTCACAAGTGACTTAACCTCTCTCAGCCTCAGTTTCCTCATTGGTAAAATGAGGGTAATAGTAGCACAGGATTATTGTGAGAACCAAATGAGATAGTATGTTTAAAGAGGTTTCCAAATCGTAAAGAACCCCCTAAATGCTAGCTATCATTAAACCTGTCCAGGAGCTACATTTTTTTCATAGCTATGATAATTAGCCAAATAAAATGACCTAGAGGAGGGTCAGCAGCACACTGGGCAGATTCTCTATGGAGCATGTATGGTAGAGCATGGATAAGAATCTCACAGGAGCAGAAAGCATGGTCGGCTTATGATTTGCATTGATGGAGAAAATAATAACTCATATTTGTAGAGCACTTTAAAGCTTTCGAAGTACTTTTCTCATAACAATCTTGTAAGGGTGGTAGTGCAAGTATTATTACACCCATTTTATGATTGAGGAAACTGGGGCTGCAAGAGTTTAATTGATTTGCCCATGGTCATAGAACTAATAAGTATTTGCGATAGGATTCAAATCCAACACTTTGTCCACTGTGAGGAGTACAGATTCATGGAGAGATTTAAGTATCCTGTTAGCCTGGAAGGACCTTAGAATGGACATTAATTCTTTTGGTTATGTTTTGTTTAATTGTGAACATAAGTTCAGGTCCTTCTCTTGGACTAATGCATAGCTTGGGAAAGAAAAGTTAAAGAAATGAGAGGTGGAAGCTCAAAGTAATTTCTGGGTAAAGTTTTTTAATCTGTGATTTAGCAAGTGAAGTATAAAAGATTGTCATAAATTTACCAAGGAATGCCCTGGGTAGTTCTTTCTCTCTGTCAGCCATGGACAAATAGTGAAACAATTTGGTATTGGATAAGAAATAGAATGGCTAATCAATGGAATAGATTAGGTACACAATATAGAAAAGTAAAATGACCACAATAAGCTAGTGTGTTTGATAAACCCAAATGGTTCCAGCTGTTGGGGTGAGAAATCACTGTTTGACAAAAACTGTTGGGAAAATTGGAAAATAGTCTTGCAGAAACTAGGCATAGACCAATATCTCACCCATATACCAAGATAAGCTCAAAGTGGTTTAGACATAAAGGGCATATAGGCAAATTAGAAGAGCATGGGAAAAAATGACCTGTCAGATCTCTGGAGAAGGGAAGAGTTCATAACAAAACAAGAGGGGGCGGGGCTCACTGGAGGTAAAATAGATAATTTTGATTACATAAAATTAAAAAGTTTTGGACAAACAACAAATGCAGCCAAAATTAAAAGGAAGGCAGGAAACTGGGAAACAGTTTTATAGCAAGTTTCTTTGAGTCCTGTTTCTCAAATATATAGGGAACTGATCCAAATTTATAAAAATAAAGGGCATTCCCAAATTGATAAAAGGTCAAAGGATCTAAACAGGAAGTTTTCATGAGAAGAACTCAAAGCTATCAATAATCATATGAGAAAATGCTCTAAATCACTATTAGAAAAAAGCAAATTAAAACAACTCTGAGGTACCACCTCCCACCTATCAGATTGACTAAGACGACAAAAAAGGAAACAAATGCACTCTTGGTGGAGCTATGAACTAATCCAATCATCCTGGAGAACAATTTGGAACTATGCCCAAAGGGTTATAAAACTGTGTATACCCTTTGACCTAGCATTACTGCTATTATATCTATACTCAAGGAGAACTAAGGAAAAGAATCCATATGTACAAAAATATTTTATCAGCTTTTTTGTGGTGACAAAGAATTGGAAACTGAGGGGATGTCAATCAACTGGGGAATAGCTGAACAAGTTATGGTGATGGAATGAATGTGATGGAATACTACTGTGAATAATGATGGAGGGAGTGGTTTCAGAAAAACCTAGGAAGACTTAAATGAACTGGTACAAAGTGATGTGAGCAGAACCAGGAGAACAATGTACCCAGCAGCAGTAATATTGAAAAGATAATCAACTGTGAAAGACTTGGCATCTCTGATCATCCTTGCCCCCTTTTCCAAACATGGCTAATACATTTTGCAAGCCTTCATAAGTTTAGTAAATATAATTATTCTTGTCTTCTCGGTGGATAGGGGAAGATTGGAAGGAGAGAGAACTTGAAATTGCAAATAAATAAAAGGAGGGGAAAATGGTCAGGCAACCTTCAACTCCATAAACATTTACTGAAAAATATAGGCAAAGACACCTTTAAAGCAAACAAGTAAAAAACAATGGACCAAATAGAATACTTGGTCTCTCCACAGATGACTAAAGAGTAAAATTATTTTCTGTCTTTTGCCACTTGGAAAACTGAACTGCACAGAATGCAGTGTGTTATAAAGGAAACACAATTGAATTAGGAGTCAGAAGACCTGTGCTTTCAATGCTGAATTTACTGTTTACTACTATCCTGATCTGGGACAAGTCTCTGTGTCTCAGTTTCCTCATCTGTAAGGGGAAAAAGATTCATTTTATTTTAAGGGGCAGCTAGGTGGCACAATGAGTAGAGCTCCGTCCCTGGAATCAGGAGGACCTCAGTTCAAACGTGATCTCGTACACTTGACACATTTACTAGCTGTGTGACCTTGGGCAAGTCACTTAACCCCAATTGCCCTGTCTTCTCCCCTCCAAAATATTCACTTTATTTTTAAGATTCCCAGGGCTATTATTATGACCCAGTATGGTTTTGATGGCTTTCTTAATAGTAATGAAAACAATAGTTCCCAGACAATTTCATGGGAGGGAGGAAGTAATTCTTTTTATCCAGAGAACTCAGGCTGCTGAAGTAGAGGAGTGGAAAATTCCAATCTCCCTTAGAGCTCCACAGTGGTGTAATTACCTCTTAAACTTCACATGAGATTTATTCTTGGAAATCACCTCCTAATAATGTTACAATAAGGCAGTGGGATTCAGTGAATGAAGAAAAAATAGGTTGACTAGAATGTTGTGTGACTCCTAATGTAAGGTATATCCCTGTTTCAGTACTTCAGTTTAATTCAGCAAAGATTTATTAAGTGTGTACTATGTGTAAAGCCCTGTGTTAGGCACAGAAGATTCAAAGGCAGAATACTGCTGTTATTCCACATGAATCGATGAATGAATGAATGAACATTAAGAGCTTCCTGTGTGCAAAGTGCTAGAGATACAAATAGAAAAATAAGGCAGGCCCTGCTTTTAGGCAGCTCATGTCGCAATGGGGCAACAAAATATAAATACATGTGGTGCAAGGAAAACTGAGATGGAAAAAAACACCAACAACTGGGATGGGGGGAACCATGGAAGGTTTCACAGAGGAAAGGGGTGATTAAGCTGGACTTCAAAAGAAGACAATGTTTTCCTTGAGAGGAAGATTAGGAGGGAGGACATTCTAAACATGAGGGAAGTTCTATGTGACTATATGTAAGCAGAAGATGGAATATTGAGTTAGGGAAGCAGCTAGTGACACAGTTTGACTAAAAGTTAGGGCTGGTAGAGGAGAACAAATGAATAAAGGCTGATTGACTAACTTTTATGAGGTGCTGTGGCCAACATTCTGGCTATGAACATCTCCAAATTTAGCTGATCAGGTTCTCAGACAGTAGTCCATCCCTGGGCCCATATTTGCTGGGCTGTATTCAGTTTCTCCAGCTTAGTAGGACCTTCCAAAAGCTACACTCTGCAAAGAGAAAACCTAAGGTTATCTCCGTATCATGAGGTATTGATGTAGGACTTTAGTGGAAAGTAGCAACTTAATACCTTAAAAATAAACTTATTAAAATATCCGCTTGACACATGGAAATACCCTCATCGTTTCAATCTGTAGATAAGGATATTGTGGCATTTAGAGAATTAGTAACTTTGTTTTGCATATAGATAAAATAAAGAGTAGAAAATAAGGAAGTAACCATAGGATCTCACATTTTTGTCTCCCAGACCTATAATCCAGCATTTAAACTTGCTAAACTACTCTTCTACCATCTATCATGGTGTATAAGTTGATGTTTTAAGGTAAAAAATTCTTTTCTCAAATTAGGGTCAACATATATCGAAGATTTGCTTTCTCACACTGCCTTTATTTTTAGGATTCATAGCTATCGAGTAACAGAAATAATTTCAGTTTTCTCATTTGCGAAAATGGGTTAATATTTAAAGTTCTGTGAATCAAATTATATCTGTCAATAAGTCAGTCAATAAGCATTTATTAAGTACCTACAACGTGGCAGGTAGTATGCTAGAAGCTAGGGATACAAGGAAAAAAGTGAAATAATTTCTGCTCTCAAGGAGCACATGTTTGAATGGGGAAGCCAACATGTAAATAACTAGGTACATACAGGAAATATTCAGAGTAGATGGAAGGTAATCTCAGAGAAAACATCAACGACTGGGTAGACAAGAAGACGAAATTGGATCTGAGTGTTGAAGGAAGCCACTGAAGCTAAGAGGTAAAGGTGAAGAGAGAGCATCTAAGGACCGGGGGACAGTCAGTGCAAAGGTTGTTTTAGGTGAGAACCTGCGCCAGAGGAACTGGACCAGACAAGGTGTGAAGGGAAGTGAAGCATAAGAACATTTCGAAGGTAGGAAGAGACCAGGTTATGAAGAACTTTAGAGAGCAAACATAGGACTTTAGTAGGGAACCACTAGAGTTAATTGAGTTGAGGGTGGAGGGATGTGACAGCTGAGTGAAGAACAAATTGTGGTGAGGAAATACTTGAAACAGGGAGATCAAATGAAAAGCTATGGCAAGAAGTCTAGACACAAGGCAATGAGGGCCTGAACCACAGTGAGGGTTGTATGACTAGAGACAAGAGACACTATATTGTGAAGGAAGAATAACAAGGTGTGGCAATAGATTGGATAAATAAAATGAGTAAGATTGAAGGGTTTAGGATACTCCTGAGGTTGTGAGCCTTGATAACCGGCAGAGATGATGGTGCCCTTGAATACAGGGAATTCTTAAGAGAGGAGAAAGATAATGAGTTATGTTTTGGACATGATGAGTTTCAGATGCTTATGGAACGTTGGATTTGAGATGTCTGAGAGGCAGTTCGTGATGTGAGACTGGAATTCAAGAGAAAGAAATAGATTTTCAAAGAGCTGATAATTGAACCTATGGGAACTGATGAGATCACCAAGTGATAGTATGCAGCGAAAGGAGAAAATATACCCTGGGCGTGATGCGGAGAAAGAACCAGAAAAGGATGCTGAGAAAGAGACAAATAGGAAGAGTTTCAGAAGAGTTCAGTGTTACAAGAACCCAGAGAGGAGAGAGAATCCAGGAGGAGGAGGGGATCGACAGTATCAAAGGCTGTAGAGAAGTTAAGAAAGATGAGGATTGAGAAAAGGCCATTTGATTTGGCAATTAAAGGATCACTGGTAACTTTTGAGAGAACGGTTTCAGTTAAATGATGAATTCAGAAGACAGATTTCAGAGTCCAGAAGTGAGGACAAGAAAAGGAAGTGTGGAGGCTGAGAGTATTGATAGCTGTCTGAAGGAAAGTGTTTTGTAACTGTATATGAAGCATTATTCAAATGTATTATTATAATTATACATATACTTGAATATTTAGGTTTTATTTTAAATATTAGGCTTGTAATACCATTGGTATAGAGAGTTTCTGCTGGAGGAAGTTCCATGATTTTATAATCTTAGATAATTTCTTGGTACAACAAGAAGTTTAGCAGCTTCACTATGGTCATATAGCTAGTATATGTCAGAGGCAAAATTTGAATCCTGGTCTTCCTGACCCTAAGCATCCCCTAGCCAGGATGCCACGCTGTTGTTTCTCATTTGAACATAAATGGCAGAGACAATTCAAGGCAAGCTTCTGAGAGGGCTGCTCTCTACTCTGCCCTCAGCATAGCATTCTGACTCTATCGGATCTCTTTTGTGAAGAGCAGAACAATTAAGCCTTTTTGCTTCTAGCGTATATGGTGTCAGGTGATAGACAAAGAACTTTTCTGTTGTGGAAATAAATCATACCAAAAGAGTAAAATTCAAGAAAGATTTCAGCCTTATCAATTATTGCTACTACTGGCTATTTGATCAACATAACTATGAACCCTTATCTTAGAGAAAGATGAGAGAAATTCAAGATGAAAATTTGTTCTTTGGAAGGAAGGTAGAACTAAAAGAAGAAAAAGGTGGGGGCAACTTATAAATAATAATTCTAAATTTTTTTTCCAGGATCCAGTTCAGGGTCAAAATTGAAAGGACCTGAACTAAGTTTAAAAGGCACACAATATGTCATTCAAGCAGACCAGACATTATACCTTAAATGCAGGTGAGTGATGGGGTTGGTTTGGGACACTGAATTAAGTACATGTTGGTTCCAGTCTTTCCTCTCCATGTCTAGTCATTCCCTGGTACCATTTTGAATTAGTCTCTTAGGGAGGCATAGTGTGTTAAGTGATCCCCCAGTGTCCAAGGAAGGTAAATGTGGCTTCAAGAACACCAATTCAGTTTAATTCAGTTCAATCCAACTTAATAAATATGCATTAAATGCCTACTATGTGCAAGGAAGGCACTGTGCTGGAGATACAAAGATGAAAATGAAAAGTCTCTGACCTCAAAGGGTTTATATTCCCTAGGAAGAAATAACATATAAAATAGTGAGTAAATACTACATTGTATAGACATATACACACATGTGTATACATACATATATATTTGATAAGTATATATATAATTATATATACATATATAGAGGTATATGTATATATACACACATGCAAATTAAATTTCAAAGGGCCAAGAAAGGCCTCATGGAGGAGGTAACACCTGAGGTAAGTCTTAAAAGGACCTAGGGATCCCCAGAAGCAGAGGTAAGGAGGAAAAACATTTCAATTGTAAGGTTCAGCCTGTAAAAGGCATGGAACAAAGGTATAGATGTTTGTGTATGAAGAACAGCAATAAGAGAAGTCTGGCTAGGATGAGCCATGCATGAAGAAGAATAATGTGAAATCAGGCTAAAAAGTGTGAACTACATTGTAATGAACTATAAATGTCAAATGAGGGGTCTTTATTTTCACCTGAAAGCAATAGGAGTCGCTGACCATTTTTGAGTAGGGGAATGACATTGTCAGATTTGTGTTGTAAGAATATTGGTTTGGTAACTGGGTGTAGAAAAGTTGAATTGGTGAGGAGGGAGGCCGGAGGCAAGAATCAGGAGCCTGTTGCAGCAGTCCAGGCAGGAAGTCACGATAGCTTCATCGGTTACGGTAGCTGTGTAAAAGACAAATGGACAGCTTTAAGAGATATGGAAATGGAATTGACATCTAGGCAACTGATTAGATATGAAGGATAAAGTACAGTAAAGAATCAAAAATAACTCCAAGGTTGTGAATCTGGTTGACTGAAAGTATGGTGGTATCCTTGAAAAGTGAGGAAGCTAGAAGGAGGGATTGGTTTGGGGAAAATGATAATGACCTCTGTTTGGGACTTGTTGAACTTGAGCTATACATAGGACATCCAGTGGAGGGAGATAGTCAACAGACAGTTTGTAATGTAGGATTGGAGCTAACAGAGTCAGACTTGATATGTTGAAAACAGCACTTTTGGGAGGTGATAAGAGAGTCAAAAGAGAGTCCAGGACATACCTACACATAGACGGTCAGACATGGATGATGACCCAGCAAAGAAATCAAGAAGCATTTAGACACCTAAGAGAAGAACCAGGAGAGAGCTATCTCATGAAAATCCATGGAGGGAACAATGCCAAGGAAGAGGGCACGATCAAGAACGAGGTCTAAGAAAAGGATGCAGCAATTAGGAAATAGTTGGTAACCTTGGATAGAGACATTTCAATAAAGTAGGAATAGGGAAAACAGACTTCAAAGTGTTAAGGACTGGAAGATGAGGAAATGGAATGCAGAAGAATACAGATGGCTTTTTTAGGAGTTTGGCTATGAAAGAGAGAGGTTTGAGATAATAGTTTGAGGAGATAGCAGAGTTAAAGGAAGATTATTTGATCATGGAGAAGATCTGGGCATGTTCTTAGGCAGCAGGGAAGGAACCAGTAAAGAGAGATCTAAGGTGGAAGTGAATAACTGAAGGGGCAAATTCGTAGGGGATATAGGCGGGGGAAGAATCAAGGATCCAAGTAAAATGGTTGGCTTTGGCAAGAAGAGTTCAACTCTTTCTCTGTGATGGGAGAAATGGTCGATAGATAGATGATAGTTTGGGGGGGTAGGATTTCAGCTGGAGAATTGGAAACATGAAGGAGTAATCAGATGGCATTTATTACTTTGATACAAAGTATAACTCAGGATCCTCTGCTGAAAGGGAGAGAAAAGGGGAGGTGCAGGGGCTATGGAATGACAAGGTTTTGGTGCGCCGGTTTTTGGTTGTTTTCTTAATAGACTAAGGAGAAATCAACCCCCAAATCTCTTTGACTCCTTATTTTAAACATTGTTTTAAAACTTTTTTAAAAAAATGTATTGCTTTTGTGTGAAGAGGAAGATTGCTACAATTAGAGAGGACCCCAAAATAGCGATCGAATGAATGGTTGTGAACTGAGGCTGTGCCACAATACCCAGATGTAATTGTTTTTTGTTTCCTTATCTTTGATTGCAGGGGGGAAGTGGCCCATTCATGGTCTTTGCCTAAGACTGTGAGTAAAGAAAGCAAAAGACTGAGCATCACCACATCTGTCTGTGGGAGGAATGGTAAACAGTTCTGCAGCACCCTGACCTTGGGCAGGGCACAGGCCAATCACACGGGCTACTATAGCTGCAGATACTTATCAACACCTGTTTCAAAGAAAAAGAGAACAGAATCTACAATCTATATATTTATAAATGGTAAGAATGACTCTTTCTAAGTGTTGTTTGGCATTGCATCTCAACTGGTCACAAATTAAGCATATTTCTACTTGATGTGAATAAGATTAATTGAAATATCAAATATCATTGAAAGGAGAACCCATAAAAGCATTAGGGAATGATGGGATTGATTTTTTATTGATTTCCATAGATATTTTAGAGGGCTAAATGATCATCTTAGCTACAATAGACTCCTACACACGTTCATTCCTGTCTTTGGCCCCAAAACAATTATTTAAATGTTTTAACGCAAGCCTGCTATCTGTACATATGTTTCCCTAACAACTTTGTCATTGTTTTTATTTTGGAAAATCTAATATATAGTGTTGTTTGCTCTTAATTTAACAATGACCTTGAATTTTCTGGCATGTAACAAAATGTATTCTGATGACGTCACTGAGTTTCATGTTCAGTGGCTAAGTACTAACTACTGAATAATCACAAGAAATACCTTTTCTAGATAATACACGAAAAGACAAAGAGGACCACTTTTGGTTGTTCCCATTTTTCATTGGTTTTATTGCTATTGACAGTGGGCAAATTTAATTTCATGATAGAGAGAATAATCAAAGAAATTAGTACATCAACTTTGTAGAGCCTGAAGAAGTTCAAATTGACAAGTTTTGGGGGAAGGACTTGTACTTGTGTTGCAGAAAGTGTAAGGACACTGAGCTACTGTAATTTCATGATTACTTACTTTGGGACAGGTGGGTGGGAATCACTGATATTCTCAAAGCTTTAAGTCATATTGAAAAAAATCCTAAGCCCTTAGTGACCTCGTAGTGGAGATCTCAGGCATAGACAGTAGCCAAAACCAACCCTCTGCATTGGTGGCACAGCTACCCCATGTGAATCTGCGCCTTGTAAGCTAGCTTTGGAGATGCACTGAGGAGTCAGTGGGGCCTGACTAAATACAAAAGGGATTTGTACCTTTGATGGGATTCCCACTCACTCACTAAAAAGTGATTCCCCTACAAGGGAATGCCCTGCCTTTGACCATTTGTACACCTTTTTCCAGATTCTGTCAGAATCTTCCAGAGCTCCTTTCTTTCTGTGGCCCTTTTAGCCTTCCTATGTGAGGCAGGAGGGGGTTCCTACTTCAATTCTTTGACAATTTTATTTATAATGAGCATATTTGTTGTCCTGGATTTGTACTTCTTTTCTCTCCACTTTTTAAAAAGAAAATTAAGAATTAAGGGCTACCCTGGAGTGGAAAACTTCAGTGAAAAGCTGATTTTTCTCGAATTTGAAAGACATGGGAAGTCTGTAAGGAATAAAGTGGAAGCTATTCAGAAGCAAAGGGTCTGGCTGAAGGAAACTTTAGAAATTCTGAAGAGAGATAAATGGATTAGTGAAATAAATGGATGCAAACAAGATTGCTATGATTGATGCTATGTAGGAAGCTCTTTTGTGGAAGGGTTTAAAAAAAAGAAGTTTGGCAGGGCAATAATTTTATAATAAGGGTGGCTAGGTGGTATAGTGGATAGAGTACCAGGTCTGGAGTCTGGAAGGCTCATCTTCCTGAGTTCAAATGTAGCCTCAGACACCTACTATCAGTGTGACCCTGAGCAAATCACTTAACCTTATTTGCCTCAGTTTCCTCATTTGTAAAATGCCCTGGAGAAGGAAATGGCAGTCCACTTCAGTATCCTTGCCAAGGAAATCCCAAATGGTGTTGTGAAGAGTCAGACATGATTGAAAAATGACTGACAATTTTATGATAACAATAATAAAACTCACATTTTATAGCAGTTTATGGTTCACAAAATATTTTCCCCATTCTAACCCTGTGAGGTAGGCGGTTTAAGTTTTACTATCAATAGAGATAGCCTCTTAGAGGCTAGAATTACTGGTCAGAAAAGATATGTATCACTCATGATCACATACTGGTAAGTTTCAAAGCCAGGATCCCAAGCTAAGCCTCTAGACACTGAGTTCACAGATCTTTCCACTCAAAAATGGCTACTGTTATTTATCTTCTGCTGCTCTTAATTTCCACCACAGCTATTCATACTCTCCCTCAGTTATTTTTCTCTCTGCTTCCTCCATGGACATGTTTCAGCTGTCTTAATGGCCAATTAGGCATTTGCTAGGCATTGTGCATTTTTCCAATGGGCTAGACTTTGACTGGAAGCTCTATCTCATGGTGCAGCATCACGAGGAAATACTCAACCTCTTTTATGGTGATTGCCAAATCCTGCATGATGAAGCTAAAATCCAAGAGGAGGGAAATGGAGGGAAAAGGTCTATAGATGATAGCAGGCACTCTGTCTCTGTCAGAGGAAAAGAGGTGTGGAAGAAAAAGTATTTGACAGGATGGAGAAAACAGATCAGGATAAAGAGAAAAGACATTATCAAAAGGAGATGACTGATTCAGAAAAACAGAGGATGAGAACCTGTAGTGGACTAGGGAAAGACATACAATATTTTATATTCAGCTCCGTTATCCTTGTCTAGTTACAAAACCTACTTTGCAGGGTTGCTGAAGCAGGAAGCCCTTCATCCATTTCCCTCATATGGGAAGAGCTGAAAAATTTTCTCTAAGACAAACTCCAGAGAACTTCCTTCTAAATATAGAAAGGATGGACAAGGGTATTGCCTCATTTGGACACACCCAGACTACAGCTGGAAGTTCTTTCCTCCATCACTCCAGTCACTCACGTTTTTATGTTACGTACCTGATCATTCCTGCCTAAAACTCTGCCACAATCTAACTCATGGACTGGAGATCTGAAATGAGTATAAATGACTTTTCTTTCATTCACCTTGCTTGGAAATGACATGTAAAACTCTATAGACCTTAAAGTGTTGTATAAATGCCAGTTCCTTAAAATTTTTTTCCAATACTTAACACTCTTAACTTTTATTTGCATCACAGCATTTTGAATTGCATGTACCCCATGACTACTATTAGAGAGGATCCCAAAATAACAGTTCCAATCAAATGAATGGTTGGCCTCTTGTATGACCCCTCCCCCACCCGAGTAATAATTTCTTCACCAACCATAACCTGATACAATACATCTTTGAAACTCAAAGTGAATTTTCAAAAGTGTAAGATTTTGTCATATCATACAAGATAATCCACCATTCACATTAATGGGACATTAGGATTAGAAGATAGCAAATCTGCAGCATAGAATGTTGGACTGGGAATCAGGAAGATCAGGATTCTTATACTGCCTCCAACACTTACTATGTGACCTGGGGTAAGTCATTTAACCACTCTGAGTTTTGACATTGACAAAATGGGGTTAATAATATATATAATGCTGACCTTTTAAATGTTGTAAAGTTCAAATGAGCTAATGTATGTAAAATACTTTGCAAATTTAAAGTAGTATGTCAATCGATAGACAGTATTGACTGGATTCATAGTGGTCGATTTGTTGTTGAGTTGTTTCAGTTGTGTACAACTCTTCATGACCTGTCCAGGGTCACACAGCGGGTAAATATCTGAGGCCAGATTTGAACTCAGGTCTTCCTGACCCCATGCCCAGTGCTCTGTCTGCTTTGCCACCTAGCTGCTTGGCACACAATAGGCACTTGTTAAATGGTTCTACGGGTGTAGTGGAGACTAGGAAACTAACATGAGTTCCCAACACTGTTGTGGTTTGATCATTTCAATCGAGTCCAACTCCTCATGACCCCATTTGGGGTTTTCTTGGCAGAGATACCATAGTGATTTGCCATTTCCTTCTTCAAATTATTTTATGGATTAGGAAAATGAGACAAATAGGGTCAAGTGACTTGCCCAGGGCCACACAGCTCATATCAGAAGCCAGATGAATTTTCCTGACTCCAGACCTGGTGTTCTGTCCACTATACCATCTAGCTGCTGATGCTCAATACTATGTACACTACTATACTATAGTATAGCATATATATGAAATATGTCATGATTATGGGGTACGAGAGAAGCAACCTGGAGAAAAATATTAAATAAGGAACATTATAACATAATAAGATAAATTTTAAAAATATAACTTTATATGTGAGTTACTAACTGTTGTTTTCAATGATGGTAGCATTATTGGGATGACTTTTCTGCAGAACACTTTTTCAAATGGATAAGTTTTGGGCAATTAGGTGGCACAATTGGATAGAGCACCACGCCTGGAGCCAGGAAGACCAGAGTTCAAATGTGGCCTCAGACACTTATCTGCTGTGTAGTAACTTAACCTTTATTTGTTTCAATCCACTGGAGAAGGAAATGGCAAAACACTCCAGTATCTCTGCCAAGAAAATCCAAAATGGGGTCACAAAAAGTCTGACACGACTGAACAACAACAATACAGTGTGATGTAGTAAAAAGAGCATCGGGCCTAGGATAATGAAGATCTGGGTTTGAATCCTCACTCACATACTAATTTTGTGATCCTGGGTAAGTCACTTGGCTTCTGTCTGCCTCAGTTTCCCCATCTGTTAAATGAAGAGGTTGCACTAGATGAACTCTGAGGACCTTTCCAGTTCTAGGTTTATGATCCCGAATTAAGGACTATATACAGCAGTGAGTATATCCTACGCATTTCAGGGTTTCACTGAAATGAGCCTAGTAACAAGGGGTTTGACTATAACATATTAGGATTTCAGAGCTTGAAGTGACTTTACTTATAATCTTGTCCCATTGTTTGACAGAAAAGGAAATGAGGCCCAGAGGCATTGCAGGTTGTTTTCCATCACATAGTGCATCTGTGTTAGTGCTGTTCCTGGCATCCAGCTGGGTCTGGTGGATAGAGTATTGATACTCTATTGATATTGATAGAGTAAGGAAAGCCTGTTTTCAAATCCTGCTTCAGGCACTTTACTGGCAGCATGATCCAGGCCAGGTCACCTCACTTCTCTATTCCTGTTTTCTCATCTATAAAACAAGGGGTTTGAACAAAGGGGTTAAAGGCCCTTCAGCTCTAAATCTATGATACTCTGATCCCCAAGCTGGCTTGCTATTTGTTCAAATAAGCCATTCTAAGGGATCAATATGCCACATGAAAATTATGATTATTTTATACTTGGACCATATGAATCCAGTGTTTCATGGTGCTTTAAAGTCCTAATTTCTAATTTCAGTATGCCTTACAGAATTAAAAAGCCCCTTCAGGTAGGAAGCAGGGAGTTATTTTTCAATGTAGTTCCTACATTACGATTTCCAGCTTGGTTTCCTAAGCTTTATAGGCTCTACTTGAGCAATAACAAGCAATGCCAGTCAAATTACAGGTTTGGATCCTACTGCCAGCAATTTTCTTTTCTTCTATGGTACAATGCACATTGTCTTCTCAATAAATATTTGATTGATTTTTCATTGCATTTAGAATATTTGCTCTCCTGGAAACTATTTTTGAAAAGGAAAATTAATCTTATGAATTGTGATTGAGTATGTATTTAAAAAAACTACATAGGAAGCTAATCTGTTTTCTTTCTCTTAAGTAATCATTCTTTGCTGCTCTTCCCTTAAATTGTTTTGTCTATGAGTTTATGAATGTGAATATATCAAAGCATTTTCACAGCAGGCTAGATTTCTCTGCATTGTGTCTCCCACATGTATAAACCTGATGAAATTTATATAACAGCTTAATTTAAGGTTGAAAGGTACTGGATGCACACGATAGCCAGACACTACAGAAAAATAGGGGAAAATTTTGCAGTCAGCAAATACTGAAGGCAATCCTGATTATTAAGAATATCTGGTTTTAACTATAGATGAATACATATTTTTCTCTTTGGGACTATGGATTATACTGGTGTTGAGTTTTAAAACATCTCAAACTTTTTTTTATTTTCATAAATAAGATGAAATTATTCTTTTATTTTGTAAAAAGTCTGTTTGCCAATTTTTTTTACTTTCTAGTTTTGGTGGGGGGAACAAAGTCAAGAAGTGGAAAACTTTGTGTTATCTTTTGTTTTAGTCAACTTTCCATTAGCTCCACATAGATAAGCTGTGCGCTTCTTTCCTCTGTTGGAGATTGTCACAAATGAAGGAATAGTTGGTACTCTATTTATATAGTGAGTAGATAGTTGTTGGTCTTTATATAGGAAAATACCACCAACTGAGGGTATTTAACTGAGAAACCCCCTGCGGAAGGATGTTCAGCGTTCATTTGCATGCCTTTGTTTGGGATTAGGTGGGAATGGAAAGTATCCCTTCCCTACCAGGATGCATATGTAGCTTTAGCTGTTTTGTGGCTTTCTGAAACACACCCACGTGTTTCCCAAAGATGTGCTTGACTCAAAGTAGGTTTAGCCTAAGGAAAAATACAAGTGAAGTCTGATTTGTTGTATTCTCTTCAGTCTGTGACATCACAAAATCAGTCAATTTATCAATCAGCAAATGTTTGCTTTGTCTCTACTTTCTGCTAGGCAACGTGCTAGCTAGTGTAGAGGATGACAAGGAGCATTATTATAAAGCCTAATTGTAAAACTTAAAAGGGTTCTGATAGTCATAGAATCCTAGCTATAAGGAAAGATTGTATTTAATGAGTTTTATGAGTATGTGGAAATTCACAGATTTAATGGATGGCATACACCCACATCTACATAAATGCATATATCCACACACATATATGTTGTGTATATATACATATATACATTTATTCACACATACATACTCTTATGTGCATATATGTGTATATTTATATATCTATATCTACCTATCTATAACTGCTGCCTGAAGTACCCAGTAAATGCACGCCTACTACAAATTAAGAGAGTTTAGCCTAAGTGAGTTTTGTGACATGAATGCAGCATTGCAAAGTAATGATCATAGAAATGCAGCATTTTTATAGGACCATATGATGGAATTAACATATTTTTCTCCTGTGGAACTTGAAATTTGAATTGACACTTAATTAACAGTGCCCTATATTTCTCATGAAAGTCAGCTTAGCTTGGTAGATAAAGGGCTGTTCTCAAGATCTGGGTTCAAGTCCTGTCTTGAACACATACTAGCAGAGTGACCAAGGGCAAATCACTTAAGCTCTCAGTGTCTCGGGCAACTCAGTAGGATGAAAAATTACATTGTTGCCAATCTGCAACCTTGACTGTAGGTCCATAAGATACACCTCAAAATCATCTGTCCAGCTCACAAAAAACTGAATTTCACCTGTAATACAGTAGAAATTGTCTACTCCGTCCATAAGTACTTGATTGATTGATTGATTTGTCAAAGCATTAAGATTATAGTTAAGGATGGAAATGAAAAGAATAAGCAAATCTGCACATTTACTGTGAGAAGCCTTGTGGTTTTAATATTCTTTTCCCCTTTATTGAGTTGAAAAGCACTTACCATATGTAAATATGCACAGGATCAGAACTATTCATTCAGAGCTGAAAAGAAGGTGTTAATGTTTGGCTTGTTTGGCTGACCTGTCAGACACACTGCATTATGCAATGTTATTAATGCAGATGGGCAAGGAGAACTTTGCATGACTGAAAGGACTTCCAAAGCCTCTAGAAATTTTCAACAGTGTCATTGTTTTGTGAAGAGAAACTTTGAAGTGAAAGCATTGGTTTTATTCATGGGAAATTCCTTAGAAGGAAAAAAGCCTGAAAAAGTTTACATTTTGTGGGAAGAAAAATTAAGACACACACACACACACACACACACACACACACACACACACACACACACATGCCCTCCAAACTTGCAGCCACAGTGATTAGGTGATTTTCTTGTAATTGGGTTACCTTATTATTCTCTATGAGGTTATGAGGCTTTAATGGCCTCATTGTTTCTTCTTTGCAGTCAATTTCCAAAGTTTACCCATTAAAAAACAAAACATAGTGTTTTCTTACACTCATTTTCTTTCTCCTGGTCGGTCTCCTTCTCCTAGTAGTCCCTAATTATTCATTTGAGCTACTTCCCTGCCTTCTTTCCTGCCTTCTAGAATGTTTTTCTCCCAACTCTTCGTCTTCCAGTGAGAACATATTCCCAAAGTTGTTAGCTATGGAATTGTCCAAGATCACCCATTCACTAGATTGAATAAGAAAATAAATTAATGAATTTGCCTGTGGACGAGAAAGAAGGTGAAGCCGTTTGGGAAAATATTTGCTAAGTTTCTCTTCTCTAAATGTAAAGTCATGAAGGCTGGCCTCTGCCTCAGGCTTAGAGGCACAGGGCATGTGATAGACCATATCTTAAATGGCAGCAGCAGATAGAACGAATTAGAATTTGCAAAATTCTGCCTCCTGCAGCCTGAGAGCTGGGAATTTTCTGGTCTTGCATTGTACACAGCTTTATCTAGACATAAAAACTCAAGTTTTACTGTTTTCTGGAAGCAGTCTGGTCAGTCTCCTTCATCCAGCAGGACAATACCAAGAAACTGGGAAGTTCAATCAAGTGCCAAGAGGTAGGGAGGTCCAGTTGGACCCAAGAGAATAGGAGAAGCAGTGCTGTCCAGGACAAAGAGCTCTAAATTGGGGGTCAGAAGACTGGGTTTAAATTATGGTTCTGACAGTGGCTATCTTTGTGACCTTTGACAACATAAGTCATGTCACCACTTTTCTGCTATTAGATGGCTACAAGTTTCCTACCTTCTCTAAATCTATGATGCTAAGTGATGAATGTGGTCCAATCAAATGCCTAGAAATGCCAAGGGAAGTCCAATCAGGTGCCAAGAGGATAGTGAGTTTCAATCAAGTTGTGAGAAATAGGCAGGTCCAATCAGGAGCATTGCTGCATGTAGTATACAGTCTAACCAGAGGTGGTTGAACTAAATAATTTCATACCTCAGTTATTTTTGGTAGAGGTGGGCTAAGGCTTTTCCCTATTCCTTGTCAAGGATATTATTAGAAAGACATGTTTAATTTCTATCCATTTTTGTTCTGTTCTTCAGAAAACAGATAAAACAAAATATTTCTTTCTAGGGTTCAGAATATATGGTCACCAAATTGTTGCTGGGAACTCCAAAATTTCATTTTGGAGAGATGCTTTTTGAACAACCCAGCCCTTTCCTTCTCTGCTCTGAGTATTCCTCCCACCCTCCCCTCCCCCATTTGTTCTGACTGACTCCGTCGCCCTCATTGTCACTCTGTCTCTGTTTCTATCTCTGTCCTCTCTCTCTCTGTCTCTCTCTTTGTCTCTCTGTCTCTCTGTCTCTCTCTCTCTCTCTGTCTCTCTCGATCTCTCTCTCTCTCCCCCCTCCTTTTTTCTCCCCTTTCTCTCTGTCTGTCATGTGCTGTCACTTGTAGTCTTGGTGCTGGCAAATTTGCTTTGCTGAGAAAGAGATTCCAGTGCTGGATGGGCCCCCAACAGTCCAGACAGAATGGCCAGAACATGAAGAAGAGAAGTTTGGCTGCCTAACTTTCTTTGACATGAAATACAGCTTGGATTTTTTCAAGCCCTCTTAAAATTCAGTTGCATTTTATGACAGACCTCTTTGAACCTTGTCTGCCAGAGAAACCTTGACTGTAGGTCCATAGGATAATTAATTTATAGTTCATAAAGACCTTAGAGGTTGACAGCATGGGACAGTGGAATGAGTCTTGAATTTCACAGCAGAGGACTTGGGTTTAGATCCTGGTTGTCACTGCCTGTGTGACTTTGAATAAGTCATTTAGTATCTCTAAGCTTCAGTTTTTTTCAACTGTAAAATGAAAAGGATGGATGAGGTAGCTTTGAAGGTCCCTTCCATTTCCTATTTCTGATCCAATGGTCAAGTCCAAGCTTCTGTTATACAGCTGAGGAAACTGAGTCCCAGAGAGGTGAAGTGAGTAGTCTGAGGTCACACAGAATAGCAGAACTGGGGAAAAGGCTTAAAAGTGAGACCAAGTCAGAAACCAGTTTTTTGGGGGTGGGTTGGCTGGAAGTCAGGAACCTTGGCAAGTCCTTCTCTTCAGTCCCTGCTTCAGACTTTTGTGATCATACAGTTCATTCCTAGAATTCATTTTAAGTATTTTTTTGGTCCTTGCCAGGTCTTCTGGCCATTCTCTAATAGAGGGAAAACACTTAATGGCACTCCCAGGGCTCCATTCTGCCAATTTTGAGTGTGTCAACCTAATAAGGCAACATTGATAATCCATGCCACTGACAGCACAGTTAAATACCATGTGCCACTTAATGGACCTCATATAAATGCTAATACTAAATGAAAGAAATATAGTGCTGAAATAGCCACACAAACTGAAACTTAGAAAGATTATATATAGGAGACTGAAGTTTAATCTTTGAGTTCTGAGCACATAGGTGAAGTCTAAATGAAAGAAAAGCGTATTTTTTCTCCTCCCCCCACCTGATGTAAGATGATGTCAGATGGGAAGTTTGAAAGGTATTGATACAAAATACTTTTAAAAGTCTGAAGCACAAAAATGTCTTGAAGTGTTTATGAATAAAATAAATGGGGAAATTTTTCAAAAAAGAAGGAAAGAGACATGCTTTTAAATTTAGAAAAATGCTATAGGTTTCTGATGCTTCATAACTTTCTTTGGGGAAAAAGTAATCTGGCAAGGAAAGAAAATATCCTTCAGGCTTAAAGATGAAAAGGCATTGGCTATTTGGTAATTTTTTTTAGCTAACCAATGGTGCTACTCACAACCAACAGCATTGGAGAGCAGAAGTCATTCATTAACACACATTTATTGATAACCTGAAGACTACAAAGCTTCAGGGAATACAGAAATGATCTAGTAGAGAGGTATCTGCCCTCCAGGAGGAGTGTACAATCTAGTAGGGGAAATAAGATGTGCACACATGTAGTCACAATGACAGGTGTTGCCATATATGACATGCTATGAGTGGCACAAAGTGCTGAGGTCTTCAAAAAAGGAAATGATTATTTTAATGATTGCTCCTATGATCTTATGATCTAGTCCAAGCTTCTCATTTTACAGCTAAGGAAACTGAATTCCAGAGAAGTGAAGTGATTTACCCAACATCAGAGGTAGCAAATGGCAATACTGAGATTTAAATAATAAAAGCGATTTAAGTTGAGACCAGGACTGATCAGTAAAGATTTCACAGAAGAGGCTGCATTTGAATTTGGCCTTGAAGGATTTTTACAGGTTAATATGGAGGAATGGCAATCTAAGCAGAGGGAGAGACATGAAAGAGGGATGAAGGCAGTTAAACAGCATACGTTTAGGAGACAGTAAGTATTCCAGTTTGCCTGTAACATAGGGTCCATGTAGAGGAGGAGTGAGAGGTAAGATTGGGAAAGTAAGTGGGGGCCAAATTCTAGAAAAACTCTAAATCTAAACAGAGAGGTAGAAAAACTGATATAGCAGAAAATGGAGTGGGGTGCGATTGTAGCAGCAAATAGGGATCCATTGTGGCTTCTTGAGCAAGGGAGTGATATAGCGAAAGCATATGGGATATTAATATAGCATTGTGAGTAATACATTATAGCATGCAATGATGAGCACCTGAAGTAGGATGTTGATATTGGGATTAGAAAGGAAGAGACAAATTTAAGAAATTGTATAAAAGAAGATATATATATATATGTATATATTTGTTTATTTACACATACACGTGTGTATATTGTGTTTTATTTTCTTTTATATATGAAAATAAAGATACTATACCATTGCTTTAAAAATGTAGGTGTAATTGGCATAATTACATACATGTAAAGACTATGTTCTGTTTACTGGCAACTGTGTTTTTCTAACTTGTTCTCTGTTTGCTCTAAACTGAAGCTAGAGGATCTGGGTTCAAATCTCAACTCCACTGCTACTTTTATGACCTTAGGCAAGTCTCAGTTTCCATCCGTAAAATGATGGGATTGGGTCAGTGAGCCTCTCCAGTTCTAAATGCTGTGACCTTCTAAATCCTAGGTACATTTGTTCAACATGAACCTAATGCTTTCTGGTAGACACTATTCATATCGACTTGTACAGGACTTGGCCACATGGCACGTCTCTCTGCCATTGTTTTTACTGCCAGTCTCTGTATTATGACTTTGTATGAAACTTAAAATGGTGCCTTACTATGTCCTTTTAGAGTGTTTCTTTGGTCCAGTCCTAGATGTACCCACCATCATGCAGTTTCTGGGTTATGCTCCTGTCATTTATGCTAAGTATGTGTTCAAATCCCTGGAATTGTGCTGTGGAAAACATTGCTTCAGTATGGGTAACCCGGCTGCATTCATTCTTCATTACCATCTCCCTAGGTCATATGAAGCATATGGCTCATAAGTGATGCTAATGAAAGTAATCACACAGTCCAAAGAGATGTCTGTGGTGGACACAAACATCCGTGCTATTATTTGGAGCTTGCTCTTCTGTGTTGGCACCACTATAAATATTAACTCTAGAGTTCAGAGTTTTAAGTGGCAGAAATAATTATTCATAACTAATTACTAATGAGAGAAGGGAGAAATCCAGGTTTTTTCTCCTTTCTATTTCTATAAATATTAACTCTAGAGTTAGGAGATTAAGTGAGAGAAATAATTATTAATAACCAATTACTAATGAGAGAAGGGGGAAATCCAGGTTTTTTCCTCTTTCTATTTCTTCATTTAGTTACTAAGTCAAGGCAGCCTCTAAAAGACAGAGCTGACAACGAGATTGGGTTCAACTGGAAAAGCTTAGTTCTGATTAGAGTAGAGACCATCTTATCTAGGTGGAATTCTTACCCTACCAGTTCAGTAGGACTTGCTAGAGCTTTTGCTCCATGGGACTAGCTTTAATGTCAACTATGCCTCCAATGACACAATAAACAGCTTGTATTTATACAAGGTATCCCAAAAGTCTTCATGCAGTTTTAAGCTACTAAAGGCCAAGTAATTAATTGAAGCTAATATTTGCATACTTAATATTTGCTATTAAAGCTTAATACTACACGGAGACTTTTGGGACATCATGTTTAAATATCTCTGGTGTTTGCAAAAAACTTTTGCAGAAATTCTAACTTGATCTTTATAACAACCCTGTGAAGTAGATATGCAGATATCATTATTCTTACTTTACTAGTATAGAAACTGAAACAGAGAGAAGAAAAATGTCTTATCCAAGATTACATAGCTGGACTAGTTAGAATCAGGAATCAGCTGCTGGTCCTCTGACTCAAAAGCCAATAACACTCTTTCCATTACATCCTACTGCCTGGGGTGTTCTAGATTCCTCCCCATCCTAGTCACCCTCTACTTGATGTGTTCAAACTTGTTAATATAATTTTAAAAACTGTGGTGCCCAGAATGGAGCACAATGCTTCAGATGTGGTCTGACCAGTCCCAAATGCAATAGAAATATTAGCTCCTTTGTTCCGAATGCATACTTTTATAAATACAACACAAGATTGTATTAGTCTTTTTGGCAGCTCCCTCATACTATCAATGAGCCTGCAAGTCAATGGAAACTTGAGTCTTTTTCATAAAGATTGCTATCTAGTCATTTATCTCCTGCACTATACTTATGTAGATCATTTGTTTCAACTTAAACGTGAGATTTTATATTTGCCTTTATTGCATTTCACTTTCTTAGTTAAAGGATGCAGTCTACTGAGAACTTTTTGGATCCTGCTTCTCTTGTCAAAGGAATCTGCAGTTTTCATCAGCATACTGCCTCTATTTTCATCCAAGTTGCTGATTACACACATTGAACACAACAGAGTCAAGAGCATGCCATATCATGAGAGGCAGCTCTTCCCTTCTATGTTGAAACTAATCCATTAGACCCTTTGGGTCCAGTCATTCAACCAGCTACATCAAACTGTAAAAGGATCTGGCCCAAATGTCTCCATGTTTTCTGCAAGGAAATCATGAGTCACTTCTACTTCAGCAACTAGTTGGTATTAGCACAGCAGTGACATGGATATGCCATGTACTTCATCAGGATTGGAGTAAAGGTGGAGAAAGAGATGCAAGGGGGAAAATGGAGGGCTTTGTTTTTATTTTTGTGTTGGTCCTACCTTCCCCACTCTTCCTTCTTTCTTTTCTTTCTCCCTCCTTTCTTCCCTCCCTTTCTCCCTCTTTCCCTCCCTCTTTCTTTCTTCCTTCCTACCTTCTTTCCTTCCTTTGTTTCTCTTTTCCTTCCTTCCTTCCATAAGCTAAAATGGTTCCTCATTTCTCATTTCCTATCACATCAACCTCTGTGTCTGGTGTCGTCTGGCTAGTCTTACACAGCTAACAAGTAGTGAAACCAGAAAAAAAGTCATTTTTAAAGGGTAGAAAAGAGCATGTTTGTAGGCAATAGGAAAGGAGCCAGTGAATTAGCATAGCCTGAAGACTGGAGGAGCAGGAAAGAGGATGGCCTCAAGGGCAAAAATAGGAAGGTTGGCTTTGGCAAGAAGGACATCTCTTCAAAGGTTCTTGAGAGAAAGCTCTGAACCCTGCAGAGTGGAGACTTTCCTGTTTTCTAATCCCACCCTAACTTGCCAAATACCCGCTATCTTTTCATATGCACCTTCTGTTCCATCAAAGCTAGTCTCCTCTCTCTGATGTTTTCACCAGCCATGTTCTATAGGCCCTTGTTCATGTTGGCCCCTCTACTTGGAATACCCTACCTTCTCCTCCAATACTACCCAGTCCCATCTTCTTCTTAAAGCCTTCAACCACTTGTGAACACACTATTCTCTCCTTTCTCTGAGCCCTATTGGTATTGGAGTCTTACTACCCAGTTCAGCACTACACTGCTCTCTAATTGACTGACACACATTAGTCTGTTGCCCCATCTAAATTGACCCTTCAGGTCACGGACCTCTTATCCTTCTTCATGTTCTCCAAAACAGCTAGTGTAGTTCTGGCACATTGTAGGTATTCAACCAATATCTGTTCATCAATTGATGATTCCAAATCACTCCATAAGTAGAGGCAGTGTCATATAATGGATAAAACACTAAACCTGAGTCGGGGGAACTGATTTTTTTCTGGCTTCACTCCTTATCAGCTGTGTGACAATGGGCGAGTCAGTCAACCCCTCTGAGTTTCCACTTCTTCATCCATAAAATGGGCCTAATACCACCTCCCTCTTAGGGGTTTTGCGAGCAAGGCACTTGGTAAATCTTCAGTTGCTACACAAATGGGGATTGTTGTTGTTATTGTTGCTATTATTATTAAGTCAATTTAGCAAAATGAAGACAAATGCATTTTAAGGGTAAACAAAGGCAGCGCTAGAAAGCCACGAATGAAAATAAGATTAAGAGGAAGACAATGATTTTCTCTCTTGTTCTTTTTTCCTGCCTTTTTTCTTTTCCTCTTTCTCTTAATCTATGTAGCTATTGTTGATTGTTCAGTCATTCAGTCACGTCTGACTTTGCGTGTCCCCACAGACCATACTGTCAATGGGGATTTCTTGGCAAAGATACTGAAGTGGCTCACCATTTCCTTCTCCAGTGGATTACAGCAACTTGCCCAGAGTCACATAGCTAGTAAGTGTCTGAGGTCATATTTGAATTCAGATCTTCCTGACATGGGGTCAGGAAGACTCATCTTTCTGAGTTCAAATCCAACCTCAGACACTTACTATTTGTGTGACTCTGGGCATGTCACTTAACCCTGTTTGCCTCAGTTTCCTCAGCTGTAAAATGAGCTGGAGAAGGAAATGGCAAACTACTCCAGTATCTTGGCCAAGAAAACCCCAAATTGGGTCATGAAGAGTCAGACATGACTGAAACATCTGAACAATAACAATATCTTGTATATACATAGTTGTTTATATGTTGTCTCCGCTATACAGGGTTTAGAGCCTTTTCTCAATAATCTTTGAAGAGATAGCCTTCTTGCCAAAGCCAGCCTTCCTGATTTTGCCCTTGATGCCATCCTCTTTCCTGCTCCTCCAGTCTTTAGGCTATGTTAATTCACTGGCTCCTTTCCTATTGCCTACAAACATGCCCTGTTCTTCCCTACCTTTAAAGTAAATAAAATAAAACTTCATTTGACACTATCTTCCCCATAAGCCATTGTCCTATAGCTATCCTCCCTTGAAAGCCAAATATTTAGAAATATTATCCTATACTCATTGCTTCCATTTCCACTTTTCACTCTCAGTTTTCAATGCCTTAGCAAGCTAGCTTCCAGTTCCATCAACGGAAACTGCCCTCTGCCAGGATAGCAATGGTTCTTAATGGCTAATTCCAATGACTTTTCCTCAGTCCTCATCCTTCTTGACCTCCCTACAACCTTAGATTCTGTTGACTACCTTCTCTGAGTCATGGGTTTTCATGGCACTACTCCTCTTGGTTTTCCTCCTACCCATTTTACCCTTCCTCAGTCTCCTTTCGTGTGTCATCATCCATGTACATCCCTCTGTGTTTGGTTATTGACCGTGGCTTTCTACCGGCCTTCTTTCCTTTCTCTCCACATTCTCTTTGTTAGCAGTTCAATCAGCAACTTTGGATTAAATTATCATCAATGCGACTCCCATCTCCCTCCTGAGGTTTAGACCTTCATCTCTAATTGTCCGCTGGACAATTCCATCTGGGTGTCCTCTAGGTATCTGAAGTTCATTATGTCTAAATAGAACTCACCGTCCCCTGCCTAAATCCAGCCTTCTTAATAGCTCTGTTTCTGTCAAGGGCACCAGCATTTTCCCAAGCACTCAAGTTCACAACCTCAGAATCATACTTGACTTAAATGTTTCTGAATAGTTGTAGAATTGAGTCTTATAATCTATATAAGTCAAGTTGGAATCAACGGACTTTAAAAAATAAATAGTAATGATTCTGTTGCAAGTAGCATATTTTGGAGGTTTTTAAAGCTCATATTTCAAAGAATAATCTTGCCTCAATCAATTTAAAATCCTTTATTTAGCATCTATATACAGATAGTGTTAGATATTAGGTAGGCAGTAATCAACAGGTCAGTCTTTGAGAATTTATATCTGAGAATTCCTCCACCTGGGTACTTCTGTCTTCTAAGAGGGTGTTGGTTTATTTCTATCCCTTACCCTCAAAGATGAAACCAACTCCCATCCTCAAAATAATCATTAGGTGCCTGCTAAGAAGAGGAAAGGAAAATGAAATCAAAGGGAATCAGGAAAAAGGCTTACAAAAATTATAAGACCATAAATGTGCTAGGAAATAAGATGTTTATTGTTGGATCACCTTTAATCAAAACCAGGAAAATGTCTTAAATGCTTTGTGCCACCCCCCGCCCTAAGCAGAGTAACGGAACTCCCAGCTGATGTCAGTGGGAATTCTATGTGGAATGAAGGTAGTATCTGGGCCCTTTATGTCTGAATACTTTTAACCTAGTGGCACCATGTTTGCAGATTCAGAAGGAAAAAAAAGTCTTTAAAAAATAGATCCTAAGTCCATTCATAGGAGCAGGAATCTGTGTTTGATCTTTGCCTGTTTCAGAGCCTGCCTGTGGGTTGAAGGGTGAGTGGCAGCATTGATACTTCTGGGCAAGAAATTTTAACATTTGGTGCCAGTTTCCTGTCCCTACTTTTAGCTTGGAGAGTTCAGAGAGGTTATGGTAGTATGGTCCCCATCTAGATCTCTGTTGGCATGGGCCTCTGGTGACAGTGTGTCTGAGCCAACAGGACACCGGTAGTCTTTGGAGCAGCTCTTCCTCACTCTTGAAATGGTCAGGAGATGTGGATTCAGGAAATCACTGTATTGCTGGCTGGTTTTAGAAGTCGTTTTTAATTTCATGACAAAGATAAATGAGTCCTAAGGGAGCTGTAAGTGGGTTTCACTGGTGATATTAAAGGAGCAGTGACCTTTTCCGTATCTAAGGTCCTTGCAAAACAAACAAAAAAAAAGTTTTATGTTATATCATGGCAAGCAGGTTCATTCTTAGTCTTTCCTTGAATCGAACAGCAAAGGAAATGTACCATTAACAAGCCCACAGAGTGTTTTTGTTGCATATGCAGTCATAAGCTCATGTAACAACACAATAGATTATACTATTTACTATGACATTAACCTATGTGTTTAAATGATGTGTTTTTGACTTTTGTTGGGGTGTATATAAATCGCAGAAGTTCTGGCATTGTAATTACAAGGCTCCTGGTACTAGGACTATGTATTTTTTTTAAGTACAGCTAAGTGAGATGTAATGAAGTTTACATTTTTAAAAGAACCTCATTAAGTGATAAAGAAAAGGAAACAAATTTAAAGAGGCATCGAATCAATCTTCCCTTATTTTCATTGGGCATTGGCACTCAGTTTGGTAAGAACCACAAAAATGTTTACTGTTTCCTGTAGGAACTCCTTATGCCAGTGGCCTTTGTTGAGGATGATTACTTAAGGAGACAGTCAATTATAAGTGAAGGATTTACAGTTTAGTTTAATGAATTAAACCATTTCCTGGCATTTCCATTTACCTTGGGACTTACAAAGGAGACAAAAATATAGACTCACAGTAGGAAGGAAAGGAATGATCAAATCCCAATAGTCACTGCCTGAATGTCTGGCTCAGCAAATCTATTTAGAGAAGGAATTTAATGCTGATAAGTGATTGGTACTTCAGTATTTAAAAAAAAAATCTCCTCTGCATATATGAGCAAGCACACAAAACTTTCTTAATAAGCAAATAATGTCATTAACTATGGCATTTTATGGGTCTTTCTGGCATGCCACCCTAAACTAAACTTTACTAAAAATATATAGCTTATGTGAAATCATCAGCATGTTTAATAGTATTATTAGATGTTCACATTTATTACATCACTTTAAAGTTGATAAATGCTTTCCTTGAAACATATGATTATACCCATTTTACAGGTGAAGAAAGGCTTTGTGTAGAAGGTAAAACTTGATCTGGTTTTTAGAGGTGAGTGTGAGGAGGGAGATCATTCCAGGCCTGGGAAACAACAAATACAAGGCCAGTCTGGAAGGATGAGTAGTAAGGTATAACAATGCTAGAAAGGTAGGTTGGGTACAAGAGAAGGACTTTCAAAGCTAAACAAAAGAGCTTCTATGTTTGATCCTAGAAGTAACAGGGAGCCATCAGAGTTTATTGAATGAATGAGGAGAGGGACATAGGAGCTTTAGGAAAATCACTTGAGTAGCTGTGTGAAGGATGAATTGAAGTGTGATAAGACATGAGGTAGAGAGTCTAAATAGAAGGCTTTTAGATGAGTTTATTTTCTACTCAGAGGGAGAGGGCATAATATAACTTATATATGATTAAATAAATAAATAATACATGGAAAGTAAAACAAAGAAATTTAAAGGGGAGAGAATGATGGGTGGGAAGAGAGGGATCAAGAAAGGCCTTGTAGAGCCATACCTTGAAGGAAGATAGAGATTCCATGAAACAGAGAGAGGTATATTCCAGGGGGACCACTTATATCAAGTCACAGAGATGGGGCATGGAATAGTGTATATGATGACTAGCTAGTATACTTATTTGACTAGAATAAAGACTGTGAGAAGTAATTACATGAAGTAATGTAGATAGAAGAATAATTGCCAGGATAAGAAGTTTATTTTAACCAAAGGCAATATGTAGTCATTGAAGATTTTTTAAATAGGTGGTCAGATGTGAGTTTTAGAAATATCAATTTATTGGCTTACGGGTAGATGAATTAGAGAGAGGAGATACTGGAAGCAGGAAGGTGGATTAGGAAGCATTTGCTTCCTAGGGAAAGGGTCACAAGAGTCTGAAGTTAGTGCTATATGAAGCTCACTTGAAGGATCCGGGAAGGCTTAGCCTTGAGAAGATTGAAGTGGGTGGTGGGAGGAAGGAGGGGAAAGTAGCTGCTTTCAAGTACTTCATGGTCTATCTTATAGGAAAGGGAACAAACTTCTCCTTGACCCCACAGTGGAGAACTGGGAGTAGTGGGTCAGAGTGAGAAATACTCAACTTTAGGCTTGAGCTAAGGGAAACCTCGCTGACCATTAGAGCTATCCAATGGAATGGGCTGCCTCAGGAGTTCATGCATTCCTTGTCGCTAGATGACTGTTAGGGATATTGTAGAGGGGTTCTGGTGCCGAATTGGGTTGGATTTGAGGACCCCTACATTCTCTTCCAACTCTGAAATTCTGGCATTCTATGACTTTCTCTTGACTTGCTTCCTTCAGTAGTCCATGCAGCATAATCTGGCATTTGAATTCCACACTAAACACATGAAAATTTTAATTTTGATTTGTCAGAGAGTGGTCTGAAGACCCAGAGAAAGTGGGTGGGTAGAAACCAATGGTTACTTCCAAGCCAGGAAGAAATATCAGAGCAGCACACGAATGGAGAGTTCTATGGCTATCACATAAAAACGTAAAAGCTATTTTATATGTAAATTTAGACTTCCAGCTTTTGCATATTTCCTTTTGGTGGGGAGGCTCTGCCTCTTAGGTTTGTAATACTTTTTCTCAAAAACAGATACCCCAAAATTCATGTTGTAGTGGGGGGGACACTCGACTTGGAGTCAGAAGATATGAGTTTCAAAACTAACTTTCCCGCCTTATGAACCTAGGCAAGTCAATGTCTCCTAGACTCAGTTTTGTCATATGCAAATCAAGGGGATTGTGCTAGCTTGTCTACTAGGTTCCTTCTAGCCCTGATATTCTCTAATTTTTCTCCTCATTGCTCTATAATAGGCTGGTTGATCTTTTGCTGTTGTTTCCTAGCAGGCACCAGCTTTGCCATATTATTTGAATTCTGTTTCATTGAATAGCACCTCTCCTCTCCCTGCCTCAGTTTGCCATGCATAGATAGGTAAAGCATCCTAAATAAAAAGTTGATATGTCATTGGTTTCTGTCCAGTCAATTTTTCTAGTCCCTCAGATCACCAGTACCTTCTTACTCAGTATGAACCAAGCAATAGAATTTAACCCACGAAACTTCTCTTTTAAATGTTCTCTACTGTCATTTAATTCATAATCTTCACTCTGAATGGTAAATCCCTCAGGATCACCACCCAGCCTCTTGTCATCTTTACTTCAGACAAAGATGGCTTTCCTGTTCTACCTGACCCCCTATGACTTCTTACAATCGTTCTGGATGGCATTTCCTGACTCATTTAGCATTGTTATACCAAGGAACTTATGCAGAGAGTTCCCTGCCCCCACTCACAGCCTTCTTTACTCTGAGACTTATTTCTACATTGCCTTAACCCCTCCACATTGAGCTATCCCCAAGGAAACAAACATGGAATAAGAGGGCAGATTTGGTAAAGGAAATATTTTTGCAGCAGAATACGAAGTGTGTGTGTGTGTGTGTGTGTGTGTGTGTGTGTGTGTGCGTGTGTGTGTATGTATTGCATACCCATGAGGAAAGAAGTATGGAATGAGGAGTGGCATTGCATTGATAATTCTCATTTCTTAAGTCTAAAGATTCATCTGCTATAACTTGTATGTATATTTATTTTAAGAATTCTCATTTTGTTTTTGCTTTCCACATTTCAGACACAGGCAGTCCATTTGTAGAGCCTCACAGCACCATGCCTGAAACTGTACATATGACCGAAGGACGGGAAATGATCATTCCCTGTCGAGTTTCAGCACCAGACGTCACCGTTACATTGAAAAAGGTACTATTTAGCAATGCTAGGCTCCTCACGTGCCCTATAAATGTGTGAATTGAATTCTAGTTATTTTAGTTTTATTACAAGGGGAGCCTCAAGGTGGTGGTGGTTGTGCTGGTGGTGGTGGTGCTGGTGGTGGTGATGCTGGTGGTGGTGGTTTCCAGATACATTGTATTTGTCAGTTGACCAATCCAGCAACAAACACAGAATCTGCAAATGAGAAAATGGAAGCATGTAATGATAAAACCAAAAGTTTAAATTAACATATAAAGTAGCTTTTGTGTTTTATGTGATCACCATATAACTCACCATTCAAGCCCTGCTCTGATATTTCTTCTTAGTATGGAAGTGACCATTGGTTTCTATGTGCCCATTTTCTCTTATTCTTCAGAGCACCAATATCTTTCTATTTAATATCAACCAAGCAGTGAAATTTATCTTACAAAGCTTCTCTTTTATATCTCCTCTATTCTAATTTAAATCACAATCCTCCCTCTGGTTTTTAAATCTCTTGGAACCACCCTCAGCCTGAGTTCTCAAAGCATATGCCACAGGGCACAAGCTTTGGCAGGTTTGCTAAACTAAAATATTTTCAAAGGCAGATTAGTGATAGACTATCACCTGAGAACCAGCCTAGCTGTCTGCACAGTGATGACTTTTTCAACAATATAAACTCTCAGAAACCTTTAGTAAGTTGTAGAAGGATTGCAATCTGCATTGTGTGAATTCCCACATCAATGAAATCACAAATTTTCAAAGCATTTTACAAAAAATACCACATCCATACAACAAGTCTGCACTGTGAGTGACTATCTCTCTCTATAAGCTCCAAAGAGCAGGAACACTGTGTTAATACACTATGTCCTTCCCCCAGTTAACATTCCTTATCAATTGTGTTTTATCCTATAGTGAGGCTAGCAAAGGAATTAAATACTACAAGTTCTTTGGGTGAAAATATGACATGCATATGTATGTATGATGGAAAATTGCAGAACTTGTCATTAAAGGTAATCCTATATGAATGTGGAACTGGAATGACTGAATTTATCTTTTCATCGACTCATAAAATTACTTAACTCCACAACTGATAAAAGCTTATATAACTTGTAACATATCAGAAAGGGGGACTTCCAGGGTCCCACAAATTGTAGAACTTTTTAGCTTCTCAAGGGTAGATAAGAATGATTGACTGAATTGAATCTCCTATACGTGGTCAGGTCTCTCTTGTACCAGGAGTATTTAAATATATAATACTTTATTTGTGTGTGAGTGTGTATGTATACAATTACATATATGAACTATGTAAATTATAACTATATACATACAAAACACTATGTGCATATTGTCACATATACACACATACATATATACACACATATATAGACATAGACATAGACATAAGGAAATAGCAACTCTTGTGGATGAGAATTTCCTTCAATTGGCACCCAGATTGGTGAACATTCAAAGAAAAAAAAAAGAAGAGAACATTCAGGAAAAGAAATGAATTGAAGCTTATTCTTTGTAATGTGTTAGAGGCTGTGTGTAGGCAGTGAGAAATAATATCAAATAAGAAAATACTATGGTGAAACTTAGTGCTTAATAAAGGTTTGTTGGTGATGATAGCAGAAGGCTTTAGACAAGTTGCTCACTTGACTTTTAAGTACATGCAGAGTTGACCTGAATCCTGAAATCTTGAAATGCAGTGAGGATGTCTCCAGCCTCTTTTTTCAAATTAACTTTTTATAAAACTTCCAAATGTAAAAGAAGAAAAAGATACTAGAAAGGAGAATGTTTTGTTTTAAGTCTTGAATATGGTATGTTCTAGATTGGTTTTTTGCTCCATTTTCAAGGAGGAGAACTAGGGAGGGAGAGAGAAGAAAGGTCGGTTGGTGGGGGTGGAAGAGAGATAGAGACAAGGACAGAGAGAGATGAGAGAGAGATTATCAGGAAATAGAGAATTCTAGAAGTTTAGGGATTGAGGGGACCTGAGAGATCACCTAGTGCAAAGTCCTTATTTCATTGATGAGAAAGTGGGAGCCCAGAAAAAGTTACATATTTTGATCAAGACCATCTAGCTCCTTAGAGAAGTTATGACTGGAACCTGGTGTGCCTGGCCACGTGTTCTCTTTCCATTGAAATTATAATGATTTCTCCCTAAGGACAAGAGTAAAGGGGAGGGGAGACCTTATTTCCTTCCCTATACTTGGTTTTGAAGCCCATGGTTAGAGCACTGGGCCTAGAGCCAGGAAGACTTCAGCTCAAATCCTGCTTCATCTACTCACTATGTGATCCCAGGCAAGTAATAAGAGCATTTACCTCCCAAGTTTGTGGTGAGGATCAAATGAGAAAATATTGCAAAGTGCTTAGCACAATGTCTGGCATATAGTAGGTGTTTAAGAAATATTTCTCTCTCTCCCTCTCTTCCTTCCTCTCTTCTTTCCCTCCCTTCTTTCCTTACTTCCCTCTTTCCTTCCCTCCCTCTCTTCCCTCCTTCCTTCCTTTCTTCTTTTCCTTCCTTTCTTCCTTCCTTCTCACTTGTCCTCCCTTATTTCTTTCCTCCTTCCCTTCTTCTTTCCCTCCCTTCTTTCCTTCTTCATTTCTCTCTTTCTTTCTCTCCCTCTCTCCCTTCCTTGTATCCCTCTCTTCTTCCCTTCCATTCCTCCCTTCCTTCTTTCTCTCCCTTTTTCCTTCCTTCCTTTCCCCTCCATCCAACCCTCCTTTCTTTCCTTCTTTCCTTCCTTTCAAATCTCTCTACGTCTCCCATAACTTCTCATTGCCCATATACATGATGCATCATCATGCTTCTACATAATAAAATGCCAATTCCATTGTAATAAGGTAAATAAAAACTTTACTTATTGCCATTCTCTTTCCTACGAGTCCAGTTTTGTTGTTAAGGGAGCCAAAAACCAGTCCCTCATTCTAGAGCTTATTCTCTAGTTTCTTTGGACCCAGAATCCAGCTAGAACAATGCATTGTAGAGAATGCAGACTTGTATAAGTACACAGAGATAGAAAAGAAGGCATTAGAGAGAAGAGGAGGCTTTACAGCACAATCCCAAGTGTGAAAGGGAAAATGATGGGCATATAAAATGAATCTCCAGAACACATTCTACAGGACAAAGATCCTGCCCTTCTAGCCTGGCATTTAAGGACCTTCATGATGTTCTCTTCAATTCATCATTTATTATGTGCTTCCTCTATGGAAGGTGACAAAGATGAAAAGTGACAATGGTTTCTAATCTTCAGCAGCTTACAGGCAAACTGAGGGAGACCCTACTATCCAGAGACAAAGCAAGTATGATAAAAGATATGTATACAAATGCCTAAAATCCAGAGAGGAAACTGGACAAAGTGCTAGCACAAAATCTGAGGATGGAGAGATCAGCTCCACCTGAGGCGATCAGGGAAGAAAACCCCAATATGTCTTTCTAGACTTACTTTTCCCTATTCTGGTTCATGCATTCCCTTAAAGCAGCTAGGCGGTACAGTGGAAGACTTGGGTTCAAATTTGGCCCTTCCTAGCTATGTGACTCTGGGCAAGTCACTTAGCAGCTATCTGCCTCAATTTTTTCATCTGTAAAATGGGAATAATAATAGCACCTACCTTCTAGGATTGTTGTGAGGATAAAAACGAGGCAAAAGCCTTTTACAAACCCTAAAGCTCTACATACATGTTAATCAACAAGTTTCTGCCCAGTTAATTTCCTTCAGGAAGGCTCCCCTGACCTTCACAGTTAAATATGAACCCTTGTATCTCTGAACATATGTTACAACATTTTGTATATTTCTTGTAGCACTTAACACATTCTGTCTTGTTCTCTAGTGCGAGGGTGGGGAACCTGCGGCCTCAATACCCCATGTGGCCCTCTAGGTCCTCAAGTGCAGCCCTTTGACTGAGTTCAAACTTCACAGAACAAATCCCCTTATCATAGGTTCCCCACCTCTGCCTAGTGACTTGTATAACACATTTGTCTTCTCTTCCTTGCTATAAGTTTGTTGTGTTTTCCATAATATTTTGTATAGAATAAGTTCTCAACAAATATTTACCAAGTGGAATTTCAAGCATAGTTTTATAATGTATATAAACATGGCAGAGAAAGAAAATCCAGGACATTAGCTTGGGGTGGGGGGTGGGGGGAGAAGCCCATCATACAGAGCCCCAAATCCATATTTGTTTATGTTTAAACTTTATGTCTTGTTATAATATGTCATAGGACATTTTAAGAGATCTGTTTTAAAAAGAAGTAAAACACATAGAGACTATCTTATGGCCATCAGGCAACAACTTTGTGTCCTATGTAGTCATGTGATTTTTTAAAAAAAGAACCTTCCCCCACTGGGAAAAAGTTTTAGCTTTTCTCTGTGGCTACTGAAAACTGTTTTGTAGCCTGGCATTATAAAGAACTTTGGGAGCCTGCTTCATAAAGGTACAATTCTGATTCGGCCTTAATGTAAAATTTTTATTTTAATCTTATGCTCTTAAAAATTTACGCCCTTTATTGTATGTATACTCTCTTTTAAAGCAGGGAATAGTATGACTAGATAGTATGACCCCATGTCTTCTTTTCGGTGGGGGGAAGTCAGGGCTTTTCTATGTTTTTGATTCATTCTTTCCAGCTTTATGACAATGCCAAGGACAGAAGAATGCCTGTGAAATAGCATTTGAAGATGCCAAAGTTGTGGGAATGATTTCATGGTTTACCAGCTTTTTCAAGTCCACTGGCTTAGGAGTAAAGTAAAACAATTCCAGTAACTAAATCAGTTTTTAAAAATTAAGAAAAAAGTGTGAAATGAATAATAAACTACTTAAAGTTTGAATATGTGGGGTTGGAAGGGTCAGCGGTTTTTTTTTTCATTGCTACTTTTGGGCTAGGCTGATCAAAAACAGATATGTATGCTTATTATAAATCGACTATTGAAAAAGAAATTTGGAGAAAATTTTGTTCATAATGAATTTCATTCATTTTTTTAATCTCCTTTTGGCTTTATGGTCACTGGTTTCCCCTTTAAGTGGTACAATGGATACCTTTTACTATTTTTCTTTATAAGCTAAAACTGACTCATAGAGTGTATGACCCATTGATTGCAAATGGAATGTTATGAGTCTTTTAAGTCTTGGACTTAGCTAAGTCTGCAAAATGGAAGAACTTCATGGCAAAGATAAATCATGATTTCTTAAAAAGTCCCAGATGGTGAAGATGACAGTGGATAATTTGGCAGCCCCAATTTTTAAAAAATGCAAATTGGTTTCGCAGTTGTTCTGCAAGGACAGTTTATTGCAAATATCCCCATCAGCAAAAGGATTTTGGACCATTGACTGAAATTTTGACATAACTGCTTTGCTCACATACACCACGTTCAATGGATTCTGAAGAATTAATAAAACATTTGATATGCCTTAATTTTATATGAAAATTATTTTGATACAATAATACTGTCACTAGATCTAAATTTGTGGGTTTATCTCTTCAGTTTCAGATTCCCGATGGGAAGACCTTGATACCTGATGGGAAGACAATAATCTGGGACAATAAGAGGGGTTTTATTATACCAAAGCCAACATACAGATTCATAGGACTTCTGAGCTGTGAAACAACAGTCAATGGCCATTTGTACAGCACGAATTATCTAACATATCGACAAGGTGAGTGATGTTGTATGGTCATTATAATAAAGCACCACATGTGGTTTTCCGACGTAATTTATCCTGTTTTCTTGTGACACATTTTCAGACAATACAATCATTGATGTCCAGTTAAGTACACTAAATCCAATTAAATTACTGAAAGGTCAGACTCTTGCCCTCAATTGTACCGTTACTGCTGCCTGGAACACAAGAGTTCAGATGACTTGGAATTATCCTGGTGAAGTAAGTAAACTTCATAATTTGTCTCTTTCTTCTCTACAATATTTTCAAAATCTGTAAACAAAAACCATTTTTTTTTAGAAAATAAGCAAGATACTGTGTTTTGCATGACTTCACATGTATAATCTATATCAAATTGCTTGCTTTCCAAAGGAGTGGGGTCTAGGAAAGGGAGGGAGGAAAAAGAATTTGGGACTCAATTTTTTAAAAATGAATATTAAAAATTTTTTGCATATAATTGAGAAAAGATAAAATAAAAAAGAAATAAGCAAAATCTCTATAACTTGTTAAAATATATTGATTTCTATAACAGTCATAAACATTCAAGAAACTTATTTTGAATGCTTACCTTGCTTGGCATTCCTTGATTGTAATACTCTTACATATGTTCTTTTGCTGTGTGATGAGGTTTGTGGTTTTGTTTTGTTTTTTCAGCTAATCAGACTGGTGTTCTTATTGCATGACACTGGGTAGATTCGAGGATTCTTTTCTCCTTGGAAACTGTCCTCTAGGATTTAGAGATGAGAGGGAACTTTATCACTAAGAGCCAAGCAGGGACTGTCTTTAATAACAAAAAAGACAAGTTTTCAGCAAATTCATATAAGAGACTGGCACATGTAGGGCACCTGACTGAAGCATGTTTAGAAAAGACATTACAATTCAGCAATCCAAGATCTCATTTGTTAAGTGTTAAGAAAAAATTCTTTCCTTTAGAAAATGGTGAGAATGATCTTGAATTGTGTCCTCTATTAGCCTCTGATTTGGTGAATCCTTGCAAGCAATCATAATTTTAACAATAACTAATAGGAAATACATGTTAAATAGATTTTTTTAAGTTGACAATTTAACTGACAGTCAAAGAGGAGTGGGGTAGCCAGGTGGCCCAATGGATAAAGCACTTATCTTCATGAGTTCAAGTATGGCCTCAGATACTTCCCAGCCATGTGATTCTGGGCAAGTTACCTAACCTTGTTTGCCTCAGTTTCCTCATCTGTAAAATCAGCTGGAGAAGGAAATGGCAAACTACTCTGGTATCTTTGCCAAGAAAACCCTAAATGGGGTCATAAAGAGTCAGAAATGACTGCAAAATGACTGGACAACAACAGAGAACCAAGGAGAGAAACTCAGGGATTTTAGCCACTAGTTTTCACGTCAGGAAGATTTAGGTGTTATAATCCAAGGCATGACCAGTTTTTATATCATTCAGATGTTTATTTGCAAAGTTAACTTATGATTACATTCTTTATGAAATGCTAATGGATGAGTCTCTGGTTACTGCTAATTGTTCATCAGTATTTCTGTCCATATAATAATAATAACAACATTATTAAATAAATATAAAAATAAATTAATTAAAATATAAATAAAAGTAAATTAAAATATAAAAAATAAAATTATCAAATAAGCATAATAACTTAGCAACAAAAAAAAGTGTGACAAATGTCCTGCAGTTTCAAGCTAGGAATTTATCCACCCTTTAAAGTAGAAAACAGAGAGGACACAATCCTGGATATTTTCTTTAAAATGTCATCATTCCAATTAAATAAAAAGATTGTAATTCTCATCAGTGTTCTGCTAGTGTTGGCTGAAATGGAGTCATAGAAGGAAGCTCAGAGGTGATCCTTTCAATCTATATCAGAACAGGAATCCCTTTTGTAAGGAGTCTCGTAGGCTCTTTTTGAAGATCTCCAGTGATAAGGAACTCACTCCTCAAGAAACCCCTTTCAATTTTTGGAGTGGTCTGATTGTTAAGTTTTTCCTTACATGGATCAGAAACTTGCCTCTGCCATATCTCCTAGCTCCATCATCTGGGGCCCTGCAGAACAAACCTTCATCATTCTTCCTCATGACAGCACTTTGAATACCTGAAGCACATTGTCATGTCTCCATGAAGTCTTCTTTTCTCCTGGCTCAGCATTCAAGCATTCCAGTCTCTTTGCTCTCTTGATCACCTTCCTCTGGATGTACTCCCAGCATGTCAATGTTCTTTGTAACATGCTACTGAACACTAAACATGATACTCTAGACATAGCATGAGTTCCCTTAGTATAAACACTTTGACTCTACTAATTCAGCTGAAGATCAACTTCATGTTTCTGTTGGAAACACCCCGTTGTTGACTTAAATTGTTGACTTGTATTGAGCTTTTAGTCTACCAAAGTCCTATTTTATGTGAACTGCTGTCTAAAACATTTCCCCAGTCCATGCTTCTGTAGTTAAATCTTTGAATCCTAGTGCAGGACTTTCCATTTTTCTCTGTTAAATTCCATCTTTATTAGATTTGCCCCATTGTTCTAGCCCACTAAGATCTTTTGGGATCCCATTTCTTTGTTCAGAGTTATTCTTCTCAGCTTCTTGGCCTCCACAAATTTTGCTGAGCATACCACTTATACCTTCATCTGACTCATGAATTTTTTTAAAATCGAATGGAATATTTCCAAGAATATATCTATCCCAAGGGCCTGGGGTACTGTTCCTAATACTTCCACTGACTTTTTTTATGACCTTGAGTGAGTCACCTGAAGGCCTCAGTTTCCTTTAAGGTAAGGTGAGGAGTTTAGGCCAGAGTGATTGACAACATTCTTCTGAATGCTCTCTGTACACCTCCCTGGGAGGAGGAAGAGAAAAAAAATCTTATTTGTGTTTTCTGTTGTCAGTAATAAAAATAATAGTTATCGAGACCAGCAATTTTCCAAAATATGGAATTAGTACAGTCCTCTACCAGTAAGCTCAAGAACTAAACTACATAAATATAAAACAAATTTAGAGGAAGGAGAATAAGTTTGAGAGAACCCATTATAAAAATAATTATAAGGGTAATAGCTAACATATATATATACATATACATAGACATACATATAGATATATGTACATACATACATATACATATTTTTTCCAAACTTTGCAGAGTGCTTTACAGATATCATTTGATCCTCAGAACACTCTAGGAGATAGGCACTATTATTACCCCCATTTTTCAGATGGATAAATTGAGACAGAGAGCGTTAAGTGACTTGGGAAGGTCATAGAGCTAATAAGTGTCTGAGGCTGGATTTGAATTCAGGTCTTCCTGACTCCAAGTCAAGAGTACTGTGCCACCTAGATGCTTCTTTTGCATCATAAAATAGAACTTTAGAATTTTCCTTCATCTTCAATCCCACCATTTTGGAGCCTCAAAGGAGCTGTCCTTACTTTTAGTGGCTGGAGTTAAGATTTTTTTTCTCACACTAGTCCTAAGAAAACATCCTGAAAAATGAATGAAAGAGGCTGAAGATAACCCTTTCTCTGTTCCAGTGGAGAGTGAAAAGGACAGCTAGCTTGAAGGGTGTGAAAGGGGGCAAGATGGTGAGCTAGCTCTAAGCCCAAAAAATCAACACCTAAAAGTGTTCCTAAAAAAGAGCTAATAAAATATATTGAAATTAATCCTATACTTGAATAGCATATGCTTATTAACTTATACATTATTAGGTATTATTGTTGCATCTAAATCATTCTTTTCTCTCTAGGCAAATAACAGAGCTTCTATCACTCCAAGGTTTGATCAAAGTAATTCCCAAGCCAATGTATTCTACAGCACTCTCATAATTGACAAAGTGCAAAGCAAAGACAAAGGACTTTATACATGTCAGGTGAAAAGTGGACCATCCTTCAGATCTGCTAACACAACAGTGCATATATATGGTAAGAGATGTTTCAGAAAGACCAACACACATCCTGCTTGTAATCACTGTGGAATCTTTGCTTATCTGTAGAACTAGTATCTATTTCCTTTGGCTGTGAATCATGCTGATGTGAATAAATACAAGCTTGCTAGTTTAAAAGCATGTGAAAATAGCATTCAACATTCTTGAAAATGTGATGCCTTTGAACTGAGCAGAAAGACTTTTTTTCTTTTGTGAATTCCACATAATGAAAAATTCAGCTAGATCATAACAAAATTTGCATAAGAAATACTTTAATCATTTGTGAAATCATCAAATGAAACAAAAGAAAACATCAGTTTTGTCATATGTTGTTTATGTAAAGATTTCCTTGGCCTTAGTATAGTAATCACAAAGCTGAGAAGATATAGTAATGACTTTTTACTTAGAATTGACACTAAATCATTTCAACTTAAATTTTTTTTTGTAGAATTCTTTTATTCTTCAAGTTCTCAAATAGAAGAGCTTCACGTTAAATACAATTAGGACCCCCACAGGAGAGGTTTCATTCCCTTTTCTCATTCTACTTCTGCTAATGGATAGAAAAACTCAGAAGAGCAGAAAGGCCATCTATTCATTCTCGGTTTAGCTTTCTCCTCCATCCTGTCACTTGATTTCCTATCAGTTGTCCAGAGATTTCCAGAACACTCATTCCCTTCTTCCTTGCCTCCTTCAAATTGTTGCCCAGAAATGTCTACTAGCTTTTCTGCTGTAAAGGGATCAGTATTTCAAGATTTTCACTTATTTTTGTCTATGGCTGCTTTCTGCCCTTAGTTTATCTAAATTCTGTACAGCCAACCACCTGTTCTATTAAGAACAAATAGAACAAATGGTAGATGTGCAGCTTCATCCACAGATCATCTTTTTTGTTGTACTATGTTATGAAAATGCCTGTTTTGTTCCATAAACTGAAAATATTTTTTTTTTAAAAAGAACAAATCAGATGCATTTTACTAGGCAGAAGGAAAAGAAGCTCAAATGTTTCCCCAATAAGCAATCTCTACTGCTTTGTTATGAGGATTAAATGAGGTAATGTATGTGAGACTGCAGCGAAGGATTGTACCCATACAACTTATCACTACTGTTATGAATATTGACCATAAGAATTTGTGCTGATTCATCGGCTCAGTCATAATCTCAGCTCTGTTCGCTGATTCCTTTTTTGTACCCTCCCCGAAGAAAACACTAAGCATATTTGAAATAAATATAACTTTTACTAATATACCAATCACTTCTTCTTTAAAGAAAAACCGTTTATCACCGTGAAACATCGAAAACAGCAGGTGCTTGAAACGATAGCGGGCAAACGGTCCTATCGGCTTTCTATGAAAGTGAAGGCATTTCCCTCGCCAGAGGTTGTATGGTAGGAACACAATTATTCTTCATATCAGTTTAAAAGCTATTTTGTAGGTAGGGGAATGCACAAAGCTCAGTGATTTAACTTCCTGGGGAAAAAAACCAAGATAATTCACTCAGAGGCAACTTTAGTAAGCTGGGAATTGTACTCTATGTAGAGGGAGAAGAAGGGGAAGGATAAAGAGGAAAGTGGGGTAAGGACTGGGGCAAAGGATTAATTATATTTCTTCAGTCATCATTTGTTTTGTTATCGACTCACTGAGCCTGTTAGCTTCATTCTGATTATGTTTCTTTATCTGTAAATCTTGTCAGCCTCCTTTGTGCTGTGTGTATTAGTCAATAATTTTAACATAGCCTGTATTCTGAAGAAAGTAGACTTTTCTCTACTAAGGATACTGAAAATAAATTTTTTTATATTTTGCATAGTCAAAAATTTAAACCTGAGTAGTAATGTCCTATAGTAGATAGAGACCCGAACTTGGAAGACCAGAAGACCTGGGTTCAAACTCAGACTCAAATACTTATCAGTGATAGAACACTAAGCAAGTAAGTTAATCTTTCTGAGCCTCTGTTTCCTTATCTGTAAAATGGGCATAATGATAGTACCTACCTCGCAGATTCCCTGTGAGGATCAAATGAGATTATATAGGTAAGGTACTTTGCAAACCTTCAAGTGTTGTATAAATGTGAGCTAACCTAATTTTCAAGTAAAACAAAATTGGTAGAATTGCTGGAGCAATTCATTTTCAAGGGAGGACTGAATTACCTACTTTAATTAAGTTATCTTTTGGCTCAAAGACAGAATATTCAGAAACCCTTAAGCAGTGTTAAGGTTTGTTTTTTTAAAAACTTTAGTTCAACACCTTTACATAAAACAATGTAATCTATTTATGATCTCAAGTTATTTTGTTAAATCATGTTTGACACCAATATCTTTGGCTCAAATCATTGCATTTTAATAAAGGAATTGTTACCAGACTGATTAGGGAAGTATGAATACATGAATAGGAGCTAGTTCCCTTCAGTCCATATTTTGCTTCAAAAATCACATTAATGTAGAATTTTAAGTTATAAAAAATCCTTTCCTGCTACATTTACAGCAGTTTATATAGTAAGTTAAAGAGAAATAGTAAACTGAAAATATCATGTTTTCTTAATTCTATTTCAGTGAAGCCAAGTTTAATTTTATTCCCTAACATCTTTTTTAAACCAAAGTCAATTTTTCTACTCTGTTTAAATAACAAATTCCCCTTAATTTTAATTTTTCCTAGATAATAACCTCAATCGTATCTCAATCAAATGAGAACATGTTTGTAAAAAGCACTTAGCACAGTGCCAGGCACATAGTAGATGCAGTGTAAATGTTTATACCCTTCCCTACCTAATAATGTGGGAGGTGCCTTAAGCCTTTTTGGTTCCAAGTGATACATTTCTACAGTAACTAAATTGTGTCCTAGTGATTTGAAAAAATTAATTCCTCTTCCAATATACTTAAGTTAGCAACAGGGGGTAATTAATAGGCCAACTAAGTGGATTTGGCTACCTACAAAGTAGAGCTTAATAAATTTTATTGACTTCAGTACTGACATTTAGTTGTAAGAATTTATTTACATTTATGTAATATACATAAGGTAATGAAGAACTGATAAATATTCCAGGATTCTAAGTTATTCAGAGTAGCAAATTCTTAACATACTGGGTTACAACAAATTTCATATGACAACAAAATGATAGACTATTCTAAGACATATATACAATGTATTTTAGAACTGAACGTTTTGATAGAATCATAGCATTATAGACCTGAAAGATACTTAGAGACTATCTCAGGCCAATCTTCTCATTTTACAGATAAGGAAGCAGAGACCCACAGACTTATTTGCCCCAAATCACATGAGGAACAGAGCCAAACCTAGACCAGCACTCTGATCTCCTAACTTTTAGGACAGTGCTCTTTCCGTTACAATGTGTGATAATGATATTGGGGTGTTGCCTCCTTATTTGAAATCAGGAATTAAAAAAATATAATCTATCCTTACTATTGGCCAGTGCTGTTCCCCAACCATCTTCGGAATATGTGAGCCAACCAAATTATCTCTGTGTGGGTGAAAACTAAATAATAGTGTACTATAGAAATATATAAATAATATGTATTGCTAAAATGATAATTGACATTACTAATAAAAATACTCTTCTTAAACTGATTTATACTGAATAAGAAAACAAAGTTCCACCACCTGAATTCATATGGTCTACTGTTATATAATAGGTTCTTAACTATGTTGTCTCTCTTTCCACCAATTCCTCTCACATTCCACCACTCAATTCTATTTTTTTTAAACTTGACCTGAGTGTTCATGGATGTAGAATAAGCCTGGTGAGTAAATTCCTTCTACTAATGCACAGATCAGAAGGAAGAAATAAAAATTAATTAAGTGCCTACTATATGCAGGTCACTGTGCTAAGTACAATACACATATTAGTTCAGTTGATCCTCACAACAGCTCTGAGGCCAAATTTGAGCTCAGGTCTTCCACACACCTCTACAAATTTGTAGCTCCCCCTACAAATCCACAGCTACTTTGCAGCTGGTAAATTTAGTTGTGAATAATTAAAATATATGGTTAGATAAATAATCATTTACAGAAAAAGAGGGAGAGGAAAAAAGAAAGAGGGATGGATTGAGGAGAGAGACAGGATGATGATGAGGAGAGAGAAACGGAGAAAGAAAGGAAGATGAGGAGGAAGAAAGGCCAATAGAGAGAAAGAGACAGAGACTTGCTCAGGATCATGGGACTTTGAGTCTTCCTGACTCAGAGCCAGCCCCCGATATATTATACTACAGATCAGTCTTTTTTAATCTCCTAAAACATAGCTACTATTATGTCTTTTCCCCAATTAAAACCCTTCAATGCCTTCCAGTTTCCAGCAAATAAAGTATGAAATCCTCAAACCAGCATTCACGACTGTCCCTAATCTGTCCTAATCACCTTTCCTATCCTCACATACTGTTACTTCCCTGCACATACCCCATTATACATTCAAACTGGATTATTCTCCATTCCCAGAAAATTGTCCTTTTCTGTCTCACTTCCCTCAGCCTGCAATGCCTCTTCCTCCCATTTCCATCTCTTAGAATCTTCTCTATATTTTAGAACTAAACTCAAACCCACATTCTTTCAGAACCTTCCCCTAGCACCTTGGCCACAATGATCTGCCTCCACCTCCTCTATGCTTTAAAACCTCCCTCTTCTCTTGGGCATTCGTTTTGACCAGCACTGTGTATCATGGTTATTCAGGTATGTTGTTTCTCCTACTAACTTGAGGGCAGAGATCTCCCCTTATTCGCTTCTGAATCCCACAAATGCCTCCCTCAATGCCTTATCCATAGTAGGCTTTTACATATTTGTGGAATTTATTGCTGAATGTAGAGAAAAGAAGGATCCCTTCCTTCATTTTCTCAACCATTAAATGCTTTTCGTGATGTAACAGCAACAGGTTAATTACCACAAAATATGCCACAAATGTTCACTCGGAGAAGGGCTCAAGAAGAAAAGGCTGGATAGTTAAGTATAATTGCCTTCAAGCTGATCTCTGATGGTCAGTGTGCTGCCTTTTGAGCAACAGGCAGGTTTGTCAGAGAGGAGTGATGAAGGCCAGCAAGAGACTATTGTGCAGAAGCAGCTGACTGAATTTCCCTGAGGCTCCTGACAAGCTTTGAGTTGACCGACTCTCTTGAGCAGTGTGGTCACTGTCTGGGGCCCAGAACTTATAAGCATGGAGACACTCTTGATCGTGAAGTTCATGGACAAATTTAGTCATTGATAAAGCCAAAGTCATAGTCAGCTAGGACTTTATTAATGATAGCTCTCTGAATCACAGGTTAAAGAATGGGTTACCTGCTGTTGAGAAATGTCCTCGATATGTGATGCATGGCTATTCTCTAATTATCAAGGATGTGGCAGAAGAGGATACAGGAGATTATACAATTTTGCTGACCCTAAAACAAGCAAAAATATCCAAAAATCTAACAACCACTCTCATTGTAAATGGTAAGTTTCCTAATGGTTTTTTAATTAGCTGGTTGAAAAAGTCAAATGAAAAATTTAAATGTGTTACTACTTCATAAAAATCTTACTTGAACCTACCCAGATTTCCTTTTACAATACATTATCTGGAAAATATAAGAGTTTTATTGTTAGGTTGTTGTTTTTGTTGTTTTCCCTGTCATTGCAACCAGTGGGAATGTTACAGGTAATCCTAATAATTACACCTACTTCACAGATGTTATGGTTGTGAGGGATCAAGTGAGATCATATGTCAGTGTGTATGAAGTGATATAATATATGTAAAGCACTTTGCAATCTTATAGCACCACATACATGTTAGATATTATCATTAACTCTTATTATCCTGTGGCCCAGGAGAAAGTGATCATAGGAATTGTTGACATCTCTTGTTTTTCATCCTTTACAGTGAAACCCCAAATTTATGAAAAAGCTGTGTCATCATTCCCAGATCCTAATCTCTACCCACTGGGTAGCCAACAGAGCCTGACTTGTACTATTTATGGTGTTCCCCAGCCTACAATTAAGTGGATTTGGCATCCTTGTGGCCAAAACTATTCCAAAGCAAGGTAAGGACATTTATTTACATCCCTATTTTTAAATGACTCACCAACACCTGGGACTGGAATTCCTCACAGGTACTACACATTTCTTATATATTTTATGCGTTTCAGCATATTTTAAATAAGTGTCTCCATTTGTTTATTGTGCTAGATGAGAAATGAGATGTAGCAGAAAATGATGTGGCTGCCACAGCTATTTCTCAGTTATTCAGGAATAGATGATGCAATTTATAAATCTTCCTCCTTTTGCCTTCTGCTTTCCATCATTTGGCTTTTTCTCATGAGCACTGTCTTTGGTTGTGTCCTGAGGGTGGAGAGATATGTTTATAATCAAATTCAAGATAAAACCACATCTTTGTACATCTAGGCTGAGTAGAGTTAACAACTATATGTTGGTCTTTACTATGAGGTATGGTTTTGATTGTTCTTTTTGTTGCCAAGTATTATAAAGATAAAAATGCCCAAATATATGATTAGAAAATGAGGCATTGTTGATATGAAGCTTAAAGAATGAAAAATATCATTTTTTCAAAATCTTTTTTTTAAAAAAAATAATTATTTAGTATTTTATTTTCCCCCAGGTACATGTAAAAACAATTTTTAACATTCATTTTTAAAACTTTGGGTTCCAAATTCTCTCCCTCATCCCCCTCCTCCGCTATTGAGAAGGCAAGCAACTTGATATTGGTTACACATGTGTAGTCATTCAAAACATTTTCATAATAGTCATGTTGTGAAAGAAAACATAGACCAAAAAAAACCACCCTAACATTAAAAAAATAAAGAAAGTTTTAAAAAGTATGCTTCAATTTGTATTCAGACACCATCAGTTCTTTCTCAGGGGATGAATAGCATTTTTCATCATAAGTCTTTCAGAGTTGTCTTGGTTCATTGTTTGTATATATCTTTTCTCTGCTAACAGAGTACAAGTTCCTTGAGGGCAGGACCTGTAGCTCATTCATTCCTTTATACCACATAGTGCTTTGTACCTACTAGGTACCTGATAAATACTATTTGAGTATGTGAATGACTATTGTAAAGCCATCATACAGTTGCCTATAGCACAGTTTTCCTGTTGACTTTAACATTTAAAAATTTCATTGTTTCTAATTATCTTAAAATATAGTCAACAAAAAGCAGTGTGTAAGTGTATGCAGTCCCTTCTAGATTGGAATTCAATGGATTTGTTCCAGTTGTCTCTCACTAAGCTTTACTGGCAGTCAGTTGTTTTCTGTGTTAGGAAGTGAACCTGGGAATGCCTCATTTGTGTAGCATCATCAGGGGATGGAGCGTTTTCCCGCAAGAATGAATTTTCCAAATAACCAAAACCTCCACTTTTAATATAACAAAACTTTGCCATCATGTTCACAGTTTTTGATGGGAATCTTCCCATGCTTCCCTGGTGTCCAAGATGATATGTGCTAAATACTACTTAACCTTTTTTTGATGACTCGGGGTCTTCACTATGGGCATCAATTACAGCATTGCTTTGTAACACAGTGTTGCCCTCTAGGGATCTTGAGGCATATAGAATTATTTATTTCCATTCCATACTGTCCTAAACTGTTATATTTTTATGCTGACCATTGTTTCATTTCCTTTTGCCCACTGTTCTTTGTCCCTTCTGGCTGTTGTAAAAATGTTTCTGCTTCTAATCTGCTGCCTATGTAGAGTTGTCTACCCTAAGGGTAGTTGTGTCTCCAGTCTCTCCAACAAGTCAAATGTCTAGGCTTTGTGGCAGTTAAATGATATCCAGAGGCCTTTTTGGTTTGGTGTTAACTTCTGCGTCAGTGGATATGTTGTAGATGGTTGAAGGGAATCAGAAGAATATCATACAGGAAAGTGAGCAATTTCTTTTTCAAGAACCTAAAATATGAGGCTCCAACCTTAATTCATGAAGAATTGGGTATGTGGCAGGAGTCAGGGTGGGTGATATAAAAGGTAATGGCAAATACTGTCTCAAATGTAATGCATTATGTACACATGCCTTGTTCTTTTGTGTGAAAGCTCCCCTTGGTTCGTCTTTCTGTTATAATAATAAAGACAGTGCTAATTGGGGGACAGAAAAGGTAATGATGGCGAGGAAAAGCTGCAAAGAGTGGTTAAGAAATCCTTGGTAATCTTGAAGAGACCCATTTCAATAGAACAGTGAGTCATAAGGAATTGAAGGGAACTAAGTGTAGACAGCTCTCTCTAAAAGGTTGGCAGATACTAAAAGGGAGGAGAAATATAGGATCGAAGCCCGGGCAGGGCCAAATTTAAGATTTCTTGTCTGTGGTTTTGTTTTGTTTTCAAAGATAGGAAGATCTAGGCATATTTATAGCAGTGCCAGACTGATGATGAGACAAGAGGAAATGATTGATGAGACAGGCTTCCAGAAGATATGGGAGCAGGTGAGCCTGAAGGCACAAGTAAAAGGGTTAGTCTTAACAAGGAAAATAGCCTCTTCTTCACACAGGAGAGGATGGGTGAAACTATGGGGTGGTTTTGAGATGTAGAGCAAGGGTAAAGAGGGAGAAGAGAGTAACCTTACTGAACTAATACCCAGTTTTATATATAAAGGCAAATGTGTGAGAGGTTGTCAAGGGGACAGTACAGGGACATCTAATATTTATTTCATGACTTGTAATAAATGCAGGCTATTATTTGCAGTTTTCCTCTAGAGGCGTGTTTGTATCTGTTTTGATTTTCTATAAACTATAGCTGTCTCTATTAGAAAAGGAAAAGATCCCTAAGAAGGGAGGTGTGTGTTAATACTTGGCATCAAGAAGCCAGGATTTCCTGGTGGGGAATTGTACTTAAGTCTTTTTATCTTGTCCTTGGATGGTTTGGCTGGTATGGTATTTTATGAATTTCGAGTCCATTTTTATCTACTATTTGTGGGTGATTCTAGTTCAAGGATCATACATTTTTCCAGAACAAGCAATCTGAAGAATAGGATGTGAAGTTCTGGGCAAGAGACACTGGCTGCTCCGTGTTGTTGGCCAAATCTACCAAAGGAGAAAAATGACATTAACAGTTTTCCTGTGTCTCACTTGGTTTCGGTGAGCTTCTGGAATTGGTACTGAAATTGCTATCAAAATATTCTCATTGGTTTAAGGCCTAAGAGGCAAGAAAATTGCCATTTGCCATGAAGAAAACATTACTCCCGTATCATTTTAGATTGTTCTTTTTATAAACATGACAAAGTGTGGTACTACTTTGGTGAGAAAACTGCCCAATAAATTTGAAAAAAAAATCAAAGTAAGAATCTTTGAAATACTCCAAAAGGGGGAATTTGTTCATTTTCAAGAGTTTGGGAGGGCCATTTTTTCTCTGCAAATTTTCTTTTATGACCTACTCTGAAGTTTGGGGAACCAACTTCACCAGATGCCCCTCCATGCTGACTGTAAGTACTGAGAGGACATCCAATATAGAGCTCATAAAAAAATAACACTTAAATTCAGTTGTATACAGAAATTTTGGTTTAACATTTCAATATGAAGCATTATTTCTGAAAATAGATTTTTTTTCATCTTCTTGCCATGCCTTCTGAGCTCTTCTTGATACCTTTCCACCCATTTGCCTTTAGGTATAACACTGGGTATAATTTTTGAAATGTTTATTAAAATAACATGAAGAAAAATAGTGGATATAAACTTTTTATATTCCCTTTGCTCACTTTGTAGTTCTTAGTTGTTTCTTACATTTTAGTTCCATTTTTATAGGCAAATATTTCAACATTCTGAATATATTAATTTGTACCAGAACCTCAAATGCCTTCTTCAGAAATGCAAAAGTTTTGATTAATTGAATGTGGTCAACCTTTTTTTGAGATTATAGTCAGAAAGATGAATAGATTTAACCTAATTTGGAAAGTTTCATAAAGCCATGTAAATATTGGAATAATTTTTTCAGATTATCTTAATATTGCTCATCTAGCTTTTCTTTGTGAAATATTGTGGCATTAGCAAATTAGCAAAAAAAAGTTCCTGCATTATTTTATATAGTAAAGTATCTTATTCAATTAATTCTGTTTTGGCTGAATTAATATTATTGTGGTTTTCCTTTCTTCAGACATTACATTCTCGTAAGGCATTAGAAGAACTGGACGTTTTAAAAGGGGAAGAAAAAACTTATTTTTTTTAAACTCACTAAGCAAATAAGCAAAGAGAGACAGTATACAACAAAATTTATTTTCTATTGGTCTGAATGTTGGGTTAGAAGTAAAGGAGCAAATGTTGTTAAGTATCACAGTGGAAGTTAATTAAATAATTGTGGGTACTTTATGTATCACTGAGTAGGGTAGTCTTTTCCTCATCCTAAACCGTTAGTAGAATCTTCTAAAAAGGCATAATGAAGTATCTTCATCATTGTTAGCTTGAGAATAATTATACATTACAATTATTTGTTAATGGCCTACTGTGTGCAAGGCGCTATGTTCAGTCTAGGTGACATACAAGATTTAGATACAACCCAGCCTCTGACCTCAAGAAACTTATAGTCCAGCAGGGAGACCATAATAGCTGACATTTATATACCACTTTTAATTTTTCAAAGCACTTTACACACATCGTTTCATTGGATATATACAACAACCCTGCGAGATAAGTTCCATTACTATCTCCATTTGCAGATGAGGAAACTGAGCCTTCAGGTAAAGAAGTTGCCCATGTTCACCCTGCTAGTGAATGTCAGAGGCAGGATTATAATCTAGACCTATACTGACTTCAAATGCAATGTTCTTTTCTCTACAACGTACTGCAACAAAGTGCAATGAAAAGCGTGAAATCAAGGAAGGGTTCCTATAGAATGTGGCTTTGGAATTGGGTTTTAAAGGGTGAGGAATTCAGGAGAAGGAAAAGGACATGAGAAAAGGTGTGACATGATCAGATCTATGGATAAGGAAAATAACTCTGGAAGGAACAATTGGAGGAGGTAGACGAAGGGGGATTGCTTAAAGATTTTAGGGACTTGCCTAAGACCTTACATCAGTGCAATGCTATGTAAAGTAGAGATAATATGTGGACCAACTTCCCCATGGGCTTCTTGTCAATATCAAGTGAGAAAAATGAAATCCATTTATGAGTACAGGACCTTTGTAAATCAATACAAGGAGGAGATTGTTTTGACGATGAAAGGGGAAGAAGAAGAGGTCAACATCTTTTTTAAAGGTGGCAAGCTTTTTAGTGTCTCATCAAAGAAACTCTGTCTTCTCTTGGGGGCTGGTTTTACAGAAAATTTTGAGAATATAAATTGTGGGAAATGCAGGGCAAGCTGCCGTACATATCATGTCAGCATATTAGCAACATTAGGAATATAATGAGTTGGGAAAATTGTACATGGAAGGAAAATGCAATTTTTAAAATAAATATGTAGATTTTTAGGAGATGAAAATTATGGAAATAACAAATAGAAAGAAGATAAACAATTGGTTGGGACAGAGATTAGAGTCACTTTCCAATTTATTCTGACTTCCATTTATTTATTTCTATTTCCCACATGAAAAACTATAAAGAAAGGGTGCTGAGAAGGAAGTGGCCATGGCCAGGAGGTTGTGGCCTGGAGATGGGCCTGTGGGTGAGTCCTGCCCACTTGGTAGGACTAAGTCTTAGCCCACATCAATTCCTTTGACTTTGTCCAGCTCCTAATGAGAAGCTTATTAATCTTCGTACTGTTAGGCAGAAGAACAAGGACCCCTAAGTCATCCTCGCAAATAGTCATTCACTTACTCTTCCACTGACTCTGCCTAAGAGTCCCTTATGAAGGTGCTACATATTAGCCATTGTCCTTGCTTTTAGGGAGTTTATCATCTCTTGTAACAAGTATGGTATAATGGAAGAATAAAGGGGCTCTTCCTCTCTTGCTTCATGGAGAGGACATTTCTCGGGGGCTGGGTAACCTGGTGGTTGGAGGTAGGGGGCAGATTGGTGAAGAAGAAATTTGTGCCCAAAATAAACTTATTTTTCAAAATAGTCACATTTTCAGAGAGAGAATCTGAAGAGATGAAAAAAAATGGATCAAATAAGCTAGTCCATTTTTTTTAGACTGCTTGGTCCTCCAAAGAGGATCTCAAGTCAATTACTGGAAAATTATATGCCCCAATAGGTCTACAAGCTAATTCTCAGCTAATATCCTAGTGTCTTTCTCTATTGCTCCTGTCTCCTGAGCCTGCTTTTCTACCAAGATATTGTAGTAGATCTTAACCTAATAATCGCAGGGATGCTAGGAGTTTCTTATCTGTCCATCAGTTCAGTCCATATCCTCCTTTAGTGATCAGTTTCTGTACCCTCTACTGCTTTGCCCACGGTTGCCAGTGGATTGAACATAGTAGGAATCCCCCGCAAGTCATTTCTATTGGCAGGCTCAAGACCGTCAACTTTTTATTATTGTACTTCCTTTTCCAGAAGGACTTTGTACTTTGTACTTTGCTTTCTTCAGTTCATATACCCCTTAAATTCTCTCTCCCCAAGGAACAGTCCCTTTAATGGTGGGTTTCAGTCTGTTTCTTCTTATAGAAGCCTGAACTTTCTTCAAGGTTGAGCTCAGATGTTACTCCCTACAAGAGCTTTTCCTGATGCCTCCAGTGGCTATTATTCTTACCATTGGAAATTACCTTGTATATATTTTGTATTTGCTTATCTGTGGTCATGATGTTGCCCCCACCCTCACCCCCAGGGCAAAGGAAGTGCTTTGAAGGCAGGAAAGTTGGTGGATCTTCTTTGGTTCCCTGATGCTTATGTCATAGAGGGCATTTAATAAACACTTGATAAATTAATGAATTTAATAAAATGAAAATTAATAAGTATAAATGTAAAGCTTTACCCTTGAATTTTAAAAAATAACTTCACAGGTACAAGATGACAGAGGCACATTTAGATAGTAAGTTATCTATAAAAGATCTGTGGGTTTTTATTAGACTGCAAACTGAATGCAAGTCAGCAGTGTGATGTGATATTCCAAAGAAACTTGAAGCTTCCAGGAATAAGAGAAGCGAAAGTCCCATCTGCTGTGGTTAGGCCACCTCTGGAGTATTGTGCTTAGCTCTAGGCACCACAGTGTAGGAAGGACATTGATAAACTGGAGAATGTCCAGAGAAGGGCCACTTTACTAAAGTAAAGAGTAAAGAAGACTTAAGAAGGACATGATGGCTATGTTGAAGTATTCAAAGGGTGAAGAGGAGTAATAACTGCTCTGTGTAATGCTAAGAGGAGAGTGGGGAAGAAAGGAATGATAAGTAGAAGTTGCAAAGAGGCAAATTTAAACTTGATTTTAGTGAAAACTTCCTAAGAATTAAAATTATCCAAAAAAGAATGGACCTCCTTTGAAAGTAGCCTTCCCTTTCTGGAAGTCTTCAACCAGACACTAGGTGACTCCTTGTCCAGGATGATGTAGAGAGGATTCATGGCAGGGTATGAGTTGAACTAGATGACCAATGAGATCCTTTATACTCTGAAATTCCATTATTAAAAATTCCAGTGTTTTTTTCCCCACTTTACCAGACTATATCACCAGTTAGATGTACTAAGCAATATTTTCTATCCCATGATAGCATACTATATTTTGGTTAAATAATTCCTTAGAGATATTGGCACAGTATACATAATGTATTACAGGCCTTTAGTGAGAATAAAAAGAATTGAGCCGTAAGAATTTATTTTTAGTAGGTTTCTCATTAAGTATATTTTTAAAAATATGTTAGGAGAGTTTATTACCCTCTGTTTTCTTATTTTGTTATTGTTCAGTTGTTTCAGTCATATCCAGCTTTTCATGATCCCATTTGGGGTTTTATTGGCAAAGATACTGTAGTGGTTTGCCATTCTTTCTCTAGCTCAATTTACAGAGATAAGCAATGGAGGCAAACATGGTTAAGTGACTTGCCAAGGGTCACACAGCTAGTAAGTGTCTGAGGCTAGATTTGAACTCAGGAAGATGAGTCTTCCTAACTTCAGGCCTAGCACTCTATCCACTGTGCCACAAACCCTATGACTATCATCACCATTCAATCATTCTAAATTCATTATCTTTAGTGATCAATGAGTACTAGATAATTATGTAAAAATATGTCCAATTGAAAACCACTTCCTCAATTATGCATATTTGCCTGTGATTAATAGCTATCAGATATTATTACATGTTTTGTTGGGTGGATAGAGAACAGGGAATCGAAGACAAAATTCTATTCTTGTTACAGTGAACAATTTTTCTGTGACCTTGGTAGGTCACCTACCTCTCTATGCTTCAGATTTCCCTTCTGTAAAATGGTCATTGTGATACTGGTTCTTGGCTATGACCCATGCAACTATTCATGAAATGTGTGTGTGTGTGTGTGTGTGTATGTGTGTGTATGTGTGTGTGTGTGTGTAAAGCTCTCAGAATGGAATTCTATTCTGCTAGAAAAACCTGAAATAATCTGTTGTCTAAAGGCTTCTTTCCTACATGGCAAATACTAACCTTTATCTTATGATTTTTTTTAAATTATAAGCTAATTTTAAAAAATCAGAAAACTTTAATTTCCTGAAATTTCCCTGAACTAACAAAGGCTGGAAGAAGGAGAGAGCTAAAATGAACATTAATAAAATGATGTGCATAGAGAATTATAAGCTAATGTAACCACCAACTATCATTACCAATTTCCATATTTACTGAAACTTAGACACATCATGATATGACGGAAATGGCACTAGAATGCGAACCAGAGCAACTTGGTTCAAGTAATAGCTCCACGAATCATGATTTAATAGCTAGCATCTATAGACATTGGATACTCACAACAACCCTGTGAGGTGCTATTATTACTCCCAGTTTACAAATGAGGAAACTAAGGCTGAGAGAGCTTGAGGGACCTGTCCAGGGTCACTGGGCTAGTAAGATCCCAGGCAGGGATTTGAACTTAGGTCTACCTTCCTCCAGACTCAACACTCTGCCCACTGTGCCATATTAGTCTAGTTGCTAAATCTTTTCAGCCGGTTTTCTTCTCGTGGAAGATGGCTTTGTCTATCTCATAGGGTTGTTGTGAGGGTGAATAAGTTTATCTAAATAAAAACACTTTATAAAAATAAACCTCTATGCAGATGTCAAGTGTTATAATTATGGTTATGGATAATTTAACTTAGTCAGGTAGTTCAGTGCCAGAATAAGTTGTAGGTTATCTTTATATCTATGTTCTTACTCTCAGTGTCTACACACACTAACACAGTTTAGAGACAAAAAGAACTTCATAATTTAGTGCTGAAGGCAAAATACCACCAGTTTTCTGTGGCTCCTGTATCAGCCCAGGTTTCCTCCTGTGCCTATCCCTTTGGCCTTTGGCCACTGGATCACATCCTCTGCCTTATCTGAGTGAACAAAAGCATCCTTGATCCTGTCAGATTGTCTGTTGAACTTTCCTTGGTTGCCTCTTATAATCTTTTGTTCATGAGTCCAGGCATCCAGATAGTAAGAATTCAGTTGAATCTTTAGCTAACAACTTTTTATTAGTTTTTTTTTTTCAGCTAAAGTGGTGGATTTTCTAAGAAAACAAAATTGACATACTTGGAATCTCAAGGATGCTTTCTTCTAGATCTCTAGAAGGTCAGACTTGGAGTTTGAAATAACTGCATGCTTTAGGAGCTTAAAGGAAGTTAGAGGATAGTAGAAAATACTAATAGTCCATTCTTGGAATAATCTTTGGCCACTCTAACAAAGTGACACAGGGTTCTATGTAGAATCTAATAAAACATTTTCTTTAACAAACTGTAGTTTGCTTCTTCTTGTCCTTTTTTTGGCCATTGTCACTGACTAAGTAGAAGAAAGGCAAATACATCCAGAAATTCTGTACAGAGCTGGACTAATTGCATTTCTACACTGTCTACGCCAACAAATTCATAAAGAATGGTAAGCCAGAGTCATTAGCGATGTGTTGGGATGGATCGCCTGGGGTTGACATAATGGTAAGCATCAAGGCGGGTAGAAAAAATTAACAAGAGAAAAACAAACCAAATGTTAACTGTAGTTAATTTGAAATGTGCTGAAAAATCAAAATATGATTTTCTGTAAACATAGATGTCCTATTTTCGGGTTGTGACAGTTTTGATTTCTATTCTATTTTCCATCTACAAGGTGAAAAGTTCTGGCTGCTTAAAAACATCCCCCCAAAAGTGACCATTTCTTGGGTGTAAAAGTAGGTCAAATGCCAGAGGGAAACAGGTAATTGAAGAAAACTTTTTAGGAAGATGAAAAATATGGCCTCCATCTTAGCATTCCTAATACATCTCTTGGGCCACATGCATACAAACACACACAAAGCTGTTGATATATAGTATGTAGCATGTGTTTGAGTATGAGAATGTGGACCCAGACTAGGCATACTACAAAGAACTTTAATTTGTGACAAAACAAAACCTTGAGTCAATGAAAACTTTAAAGACCACTTCACCAAAGAACACTTTACCAGGACTTTGTGTTGAGCAAACAACCAAATAAAACTGACTATCTTATACAGTAGGCTTTCATCCCAAGCCAAAAGTGAATGTTCACTTACTAATGAGGAACTTCTTGCAGCCTATTAAATAATTACTGGGTGAGGAAGTGCATGCAGTGCAATGTGAATGTCCCATAGAGGGACCCTTATTAATATTTCATAAAAGCCCTGAGAACAGAACCCCAGCCTGTTTGCCAATGCCTCTTTACCAATTTTCTGTGCCCAAGTGTGATTTGCCACTTTCCTGCTTTTCAGCTCTCCTCACATTGATAGTGTGAGTCTGGTGAACAATTATTCCTGATGAATTAACTGTCTCCTGTAATTGCTATAAAAGATTTCATTGTGTCCTTTAAATAAAACAACAAAAAAGTCTGAGTCATGCAAATTCTATGTTGTATGAGTTGAATGGTGAACTTGCTGCCATGAATGATGTAGCTTCCCAGGACTGGGAACACTGGAACATAATGACATGAAATGTGGGAAGATGCATTAGAGATGGGGGATAAGATACTAGAATTCTGTGTATCACCAACTCTAACTTTAGGCAGAGGGGGAGGAGTAGAGTGAATACCTTAGTATTGAATCAGTGAGCTAATTGCTAGGGAGAAGATATTTAGGCAATGTTTGCATTTACCACATGAGGAAAATTATTTATAAAACTAAACAGAAAACATTGTGACTATTGAAGTGTATTATCTCCAGAAATATGGTGTTTAGGATGCAGTTTTGACACAACTTCACTACCCTGTTTGGGAAGGAAGTAGGATTTTATACATTTGAAAGATGAAAAAGGAGCAAGAAATTGTGTAAGCCTAATCATTATCTTGTCGGGCAGCCTCCATTATGACAGTTGACCTTGTGACATTATTTCTATCTAAACCAAGTGGGGAAAATGTGTCATCTCAGACAAAAAACATATCAAATGCAAAACTAATAAGGAAACGTATAAGAACTCAATTATCTAGAATGTATAAAAAGCACAATGTCAGGTGCAATATAACAAGCAATACATACTCAAAAAACATCAACCAGTGACACCCCACAAATTAAACTTGATCTTGGCCAGAATATTGAAAACTATCTACCTAAATCCTATTCTGTTTTATCTGTATACCATACAAGTAATCCTGGGTTCTCAAAGGCTATGCTAACAGAGAAATTAGAAAGACCCTAAGCATTTCTAGAATCCATATATTTGCTGCCCAAGGGCCCAACCTAATTGAGATCAGAGACCTTTCACTTGGTTGGTTAAATGGTGGTGAATTGTTTTGAAAACATAATACAAACTAATAATTATAGCTAACATTTAAATAGTGGTTTAAAGTTTGTAAAGATCTTTAGGAATACTGTCTTATTTGATGCTTACAACAACTTTGGGAAATAGAGACTAGTATTATCTCCATTTTACAGAAGAGGAAACTGAGGTAGACAGCAGTTAAGTGACTTGCCCAGTGTCATATAGTTAGTAAGTGTCCAAGGAAGGATTTGAACATTAATTCTCATAGGCCATTTACCATGTCCTGGGGGTGTGAAGGAGGTGTCCACACCAATGAAATCATAGCTCTTTAGAAATAAGCATAGTTCAGGAGATTCATGAGCCTTAACAACTCAAAAGCTACGACCTGCTTTCACCTTGTTGGATAAAAGGTGATAAATAAGCAAAATATTTCATTGAGTGGCTATTTTGGTTGTTGGGGGTTTTTTTTTGATACTTCAGGCAGAGTTGGTCTTTGCAGGTCTCCATGTTCATAGGGCTAAACGTCACTAAGGGCATAGCTTCACGTTTCAGAGGGTCTGGTCTGACCTTGTCAGATCAGGTACCAGGTTCATTTTGGTCATAGAAGGACTTTCAGATTAAAAAGTTTCCCCACTCCATCCCTACATGTTAAAATCCTGCCCATCTTGCAAATCCAAATGCAGGGGTTACTTCCTCTGTGGTACTGTCCCCTGATAGCCCAAAGCACTTTGTTTATACCTCTCTTAATGCACTTATATTCTCATTTTTGTTATGGTTATTTTGCGCCTGTCATCCTCCTAACTAGACTTAAGCTCTTTAAAGGTGAGGACTATGTTTTATCCATCTTTGTATCCCTCAATAGATGCTTAATAAATGTTTGTCAGATCGAACTGAAGTGAAAAATTTCAGGAAAAGTACATCTACTCTAGAGTCCTAACCAGTGATTTGGGTCGTTTTGGTCCAGGATGCCCAGGGCAATGAAGTAACCAAAAGACATTAAAATTGACCCAGACTCTTTAGTTTCTTCAGGACTAAGGACGGTTTCGGGTAGCCCCCCAAAATCACTATTGAGATAGACCCTCTGGGGAAAATACAGGCTGGATAAAACCCAATCCAAACCCAAGGAGTTTGGCCGAAACCAGACCAGTTTCCGCAGTGCAGTAAGTCAAAAGTAGTTGAACACACTGAATTTGACTTGTTTTGACACTTTCAACTAACAACACAGTCCTCTCCTTGTAATTTTTTTCAGCATGTGGGTGTGTTTGATGTCCTGTAGTAAAGCCTCATCCTCTCAATTTATTGCCAGGAATTACTGTCCTAGACCAGAGGTCAGAAAACCGTCAGTTCTATAAAACATCAGCAAAGGTACTGAGTGCATGGAGTGCTTTGAGGGACCCAGAGATGCTCCTACTCTTAGTTAAATTAGAAGGTACATTGGGATCACCTGAGGAGGGTTTTAACAGACAAGAGAAAGGAAGAAGGTGGTTGGCATATCACATTTGCTAGAAGTAAACCTATCCATTTGTTTTTTGTATGATCGTGGAGTGGAGCGAACATTTAGCCGGAGGCATGAAAAAAATGGAGTAAGTGCAAGGAAGCAAAGGGAGATATAGCAACGTGCAGCATTGAGACGTCTTGACTCTGGATCTCCTCCTCCCTTTGTTTAGCGATTGTGATATGTGAGATGTTCTCATGCTGGTGCCAGTCCAGACACATACAATGTAATGGTGTGAAGGGAGTGAGTAATCATGACATTGTCATATCAGACCCAGACTAGTATTGTTTCCCTGAATTTTATCACTATTACTTCCCCTATTAAATTTCATCTTGTTACTTTCCCACCACTACTCGATTTGCCTTCCTTATACAAAACAATCCAATTATGGCTTCCTGTTATCTACCAAATATAGGTCAGACTCCTTAACTTAGCATTCCATACCCACCCCTATTCCCCATCTGGTACCACTCTGTCTTTCCAGCCTTGTCTCATTTTTCATTTCTTTTTGACTTTCTTAAAAGCTAAACCATGCCTGACACATAGTAAGCTCTTATGTAAATGCTCATTCATTCATTCCCTATGCTTCATAGGCCATGTTGCTGACTTTTAGGCATACAATAGATGAGTATTTGCTGTCATCTCATTGGAATTCCCTTCCTGTCCAGAACGAGGATGGAATTAATTTCATTCTTCAGTGATGTGGTGATGGTACATATTAGATTTGTACCAGAGCCAAACTTAGGCATTTTGTAATAATGGAGAGGAAGAAATAGTTATGGAACCTAGAAAAACTATCTCTAAATATATGAATGAAAGGAGAACTTCCAAATAGAGTCCAGGAATCCTCAAATGTAGCAATACCACCAATTGCCCATGGTTACAGCCCTACGTATTGCTTTAAAAATCTTTGCTTTAAAGTTCTCTAATAATCTCTTTGTATTCTAGTATCAGGTCTGTGTCTTTGACATTTCGATTCAACAGGCATTTGTTAAATGCCTACTGCGTGCACGGCACAATACAACATAGGCTTATATGGCCATACCTTTTCTTTAGATCCTTGACTACAAGAGGTTTGTTGACAACACGTCACTGGCCTTTGCTGCAGTTAGCTCACTGATGTCTAACTGATTATTTTTGCTGAATCCACCCTGTTGATGTTGGCACCAGTTTGTCCTGTTGTAATGCTGGATAGACGGTGTGCTTTAGGCTCATACATTCCCTTGTTAACTTGCCACTTGGAGCTGGGGCTTCATGATAGGCCAGGGTTGCTGAGATATTGATGAGAAGCTTCCTGAGGCATTTTTATTCTCTAGGACCTTCATGCTAAGCTCCCTGGGCATTTTAAATGCCACTCTATCATCCATGGCTTGTATAACTAGTGGGTGTTTGGTGTAGTCATTCAGTGGCCGGACCTGCTCTTATTTAGACATTCTTTAACCTGGCGTCCACAGATGTCCAGAGTGGATAGATTTCAGGGAGTCCATGAATGTGGATGGGGAAAAGATTGCATTTTAATTTTTGCTAACTTTGTATTTTACCATAGGTATTTAAAGCCATTCTTCTGAGAAGGGGTCCCTAGGCTTCCCCTGACTGCCAAAGGAGTCCATAATAAAAAACAATGAGTTAGCCACTCCTGTCTTAGAGATACTCTTTTATACTTGCAATAATCCAAAAATCTAAATTGACCATAAGTAAAATTGTGACATGGAGAAATTTATTTTTGCTGTTCCACAGCCTCTTTTCTCATGTACCCCACTCCACCCCCACCCCCAGCTATCCATTTAATTCTGTTCCCAAATATCTGGTGCTCCTGCTTCAATACTCTCTCAGGCTTGCCCTCCTAGTGAAACACCCCATGCTTTCTTCAAAGTCCCACTGAAACTAATGTGATCTATATCTATCTCCTCAGGCCCTGTGGCTCCTTTCCAAGCTACCTAAACTAATCAACTAAAACTATCCTAGCAGGTTAACCCTCTCACATAGCATACGTATATTCTGACAGACTGTATTTTCACCCAGAGTAATTAAACTGGAGTTTTCAGGCACTGGAGTAGGTTGGTGTCTAAGAGAACATATTCAAATCTCACTCCTTCCAAGAAGTCCTTCCTTACTAACTAGCTACTTGGGGCCACAATGATTTCTCTTTTCAAAATTTGACCTCCTGTGGCATTTGTTTATATTAGACAGCTAAACATTTACTTTCTCATGTTGTTCTCTGGTTTTTTTTTCTATGAATCTATGACTTATCCCTCCAAAGAAATTGTAAGCCGGAATTATGTCTCGTACTTTTATTCTTATGTAATATGTGGGCTGTGAACACTTGTTGAAATGAATTGAAACACTTGCAGTGATCATGAGTTTAATGTTTGACACTCTCATTGAGCAATTAGAAAGCTGTTGCTATCAAGACAGAAGACTGTTTCCCTTACATCAGCCAGAATCAAACTCAAGTCTTCTGATCCTGTGTACAGGAATCCCCTGCCCCCCAAAGCACTAGGAAAAAAAATGTGTTGGTCCTTATGTTTTGAGATTCAGGCCTACATTCTTCCAGTCTAAACATCACCCATACTTGATGAAAGACACACTGGCAATGACTCAGATTTTGAGAGGATAAAAGTAAATCCTTGCGACTGTTGAAGACCATGATAGAATCAAACAGAACAGAAAAAAAGGAGGAAGGAAGGAAGGGTTGGGGAAGACAGGATCTTATTCTGAGTCTGAATGGGCTGGAAGGTTAACTGGAGCAGGAAGTAGTGCATGCCAAGAAGAACACGAAAGCTCTTATCTAAACAGAGGTGGGTCAAGACCCACGGTCACCTCCACCATTGTCCAAAGAATGGAACCAAAAATGTCGATCCTTCAAAGCACCCTTAACTCCCCTGCCTTGTCCAGAGGAGGCTTACTGTAGCTCTATAAGACACCCAAGAATCACAAGACCTCCCTTACTACACTGAAGTAGAAGTCACAGCTCCAGATTCTACAGTACAAGCCCAATTCTTATACTGACCACCCTGAAGTGTCAGAACTTTAGCTTAGAGCAAAAGAAATAAGATCTATTCTGGTCCAGCACTCCTCCCTAAATTTTCTCTCTACCTCCACAGCCTCCTCAGCTTTTCCCCACCACTACATCCTAGCACACAGAGTATATGTTGTTTTATTTCTTTTTGAAGAATGTGAGGGGGGAGATAGTTTCTTATAAGTTCTATTAATCTGATGGTTCACATTCATTGTCTTGGGCTTTCTGACACAATATTCACAGTAGCAAAGAAATGTTTATATCATGACCCTTCAATAGGCTAGCATGCTTTAGCTCTATGAGCCACTCACAATCTGTCCTTCTGGCAAGGTTCCAGTGGGTAGTTTGTTCTTTCTCCCTTTTTAAAGGGACATTTTACAACCTTGACTTGATCTTTACTACTGTTGTAACCTTTTGTTTCCTGACTTGAAATGATTCAATATTCTTACAAACAGATTCTAATCACTTTAGCGCGTGCTGTAAAATCCCATTCAGGAGATAAGCATAGTTCTCAAAACAGTCTCTCGGATTTCAGCATCCAAAGGAGAAAAAAAAAGAGGGAGATTGTTCCCTATCTTGGGGCTTTCTAGATGTTCTCTGGATCTTCTTTAAAGAGGTTCCTTGTAGAAATGCATTTGAGATGAGAATAAAACAGATTAGCTTCATTCTAGAGTATTTTTACCCAAACTATATTAGAAATAATGCAGACAAGAAACAAAAGACCCCAAAGAAAGAAAAGATGGGAGCAAATGGAGGATTGTTCTGTTCTGTTGCTGTCCCCCTCCCCAATGATGAAGTCCACTGGGAGGTAGTAAGAAACTCCTACAGTTTTAGCATCTAAAGTTTTTCTTTAGGAATATTCTTTGGCATTGGGATCTACAGGTTTGTGGTTATTAAAGAATTCTCTTATCTAAAGTGCATCTTTTCCTTGAAGTATAGCAATGGACTGTTTAGGGCTATTTTTTCCCACTGAATCACAGAACTTTAAAGTTGGAAGAGACAAACTGCAGTTATCTAATTCAACCCATACTTGAAAGGAATTCTCACTTTAACATGCCCAACAAGCGGTCATTAGTCCCTTGTTGGATGCTAGTGTCTTTAGGGTCAGATTTATGACTAGACTGAATACAAAATATGTCAAGGTTTTCCTCCTGGGCTGAAATTATATTTGCAGTATGGGTACCTCCCATGTCACATGGGATCATAGACCACGAGATCACAAAATTAGAGCCAAAAGGGACCTGAGAAGTCATCTGGTCCAACCTCCTGATTTTACATGTAAGGAAAGTGACTTTTAGTTATATTAAGGGATGACATTTTGATCCTTTGGGAATGAAAAATACTGCTTGGGATAGAATGAGATAGGGTCCATAATTGCTTTGATAAATCTATAATCTCATCAGCATGGGTACTCCCCTCCAAAAAAGTAATACAGATTGCAATACTTCTGTACCTCCTCATTCAATGTGATTCTTTTCCCTATTCTCCCATAAATCCTCCACAGATGGTTGAGCCTCCAGATCTAGTCCTTGGCACCTTTCCACATACAATTATTTAGAATGAAATCGAAGGTGCTATCATCATATTCTGTTCAAGTCTTAGGCTCTTCAATACCCAAAGAACACATCTTTGTTTTGTTGTTGGTTTTCTGATGGGAGATACAGAACACATTCAGAGTTGTACCAACAAAGATAGGTCATCACAAGATAGACATAATAATTTGCTTTTCATTGTAACCATACTCTTTCCGTATAAAAAGCCATGGCATTTTAAATAGATATCACAGAATCACAATATTTTAGATTTGAAAGGACCTTCCAGTCTAATCTGTATCTAGACAAAAATTGCTTATAAAATATCCCTGGTAAGTGTGCATCCAGGCTGTGGTTGGATTCCTGTACCAGAGAACAAATTACATCTTAAGACAGCTAGTTTTTGGACAACTCTAATTGTTGGGAAATGTCTCCTTAAATCAAGCCTCAATCTTGTGCTCTGACGATTTTATTCCTATATTGGCATAGCCTGTTCTACATATAATTACTCTGTAAGTATACCTGTGTGTGTGTGTGTGTGTGTAATAGATTTCTTTAAATTCTGAGATAATAATGTGACTAATTCTTTGATAGTTAAATTCAACACATTATTTTAATTCATTTAATATAAGCCTATAAATGGTATGGATTAAGGAAAAATGCAGAATATTTTATCCTTCTTGAGTACTTAAAAAAAAAAAAAGAATGCACTGGCTTCAGATTATACTTGGTGTCCACGAAATTGTTTGTATGGTTACTTTTCTTTCATAGTTGCCACTGAGGCAACATTCTCCCTTTTAACACTTTATTCATCATTCTTAAGTACAAAGCTTTCCACGTTTTTCCCTACCTGAACATATAGTTAATTATAAGAAAGCCATTGGTCTTGTCTACTACACTGGAACAAGTAATCATTTGTTTTAAGTATAAGAATATTAATTTCATTCTTTGATCTATCAATGTGCTAATCCAGAATAGCAGGTTGATTTTTAAGCATGTAAATGCTGATGAATTTGGCACTTAGTTATGAGGTAGAATTATTTGGTCTTATTTATGCAGGAGGCAAAGTAGCATAGTGGGCTCCACTTGACATGGAGTCGGAAGAACTAGATTGGAATCTTAGCTCAGGTATTTGTTAGCTATGTCATTAGTATGGATGAGTCTCTTAGCAGCTTAAATTTTCAGTTTTCTCATCTGTAAAATGGCAGTAATACTTGCACTATATACCTCATAGGGTTGTTGTAAAGAGTATTAAAGCACCATGTAAATGTGAGTTATCACTTACAGTAAACACATACTTACATTTAGACATGAGATAGAGCTCTCAGAAAACTGCTTTCTTTGGTAGAGTTTATTATTCCTACTTTTACCCTAACCCAAATAAACCCGTAGTAAAATTTAGTGGGAAAATGCTTAAGTAGAAAAGTTATGAATATTCTTTGGTTCTCGACAGCCAGATTTTGGCAGCTCTTATTTGTTGACCTGGAAGCAGCTGAGCTGAGGGAAGCTAGAAAGGGCTCATTACCAGGTTGGCCCAAGGCACTTACATGATGAGACAACTACAGAAATTATTATGGTAAAATTATGACAGAATTAAGTGAATGGGAGAAGTCAGGCAGGGTGGCCTGGGAGATTGAAATGGTTCCTTTGTAGTGAGAGGAATCAGGAAAGGTGTCATGGGATAGTTGCTACTTGAGATCAATCTTAAAAGAAGAGGATGTCCATAAGCAGATGTGATGGAGTCCCCCATGGGTCACAGACGGCTTATCTCCCTAACAGCATGTCTTGTTAGTGATAAAGATAATAACGGGGAATAGGGTCTAGACAGGTGTTTTCATTGGTATGAGGAATTCTCAGATAAAGAAACTCTTTACCAGTATAAGTTGGCACCTTCTTAACAATTGATAGTCATAGAGTTGCCTACACCAGTACTATCAAACTCAAATAGAAATGGGGGCCACTAATCTGTACATAAGGATCTATACAGGCTGCATATTGACTTCATTTGAAAATGTAATGTTATTTACATTTTGTTGTGTTTTTATTTATTTTGTTAAATGTTTCCCAATTACATTTTAATCTGGTTCTGGTCCTACTCAGGAGTGTTTTGTATGAGCACAGTGTTTGATTCCTCTAACCTAGAGTACTGAGAGATTAAGGAATCTGCTCAGGGTAGTATGTGTTAGAGGCTCTTTATCCATTATTCCAGGTTGCCTCTCAGCTTAAAACAAAGATAACAATACCTCCCATTTCTGTAGTGCTTTAAGTATTACACAGACTTATCCTCACAACAAAACCATGATGTAGATAGTATATTATTCTCCCTGTTTTTACAGACGAGGAACTCAGGCTTAGAGAATGTACGTAGCTTTCCCAGGCTTACAGATGTAGTGAGCATCAGAGCAAGAAATCAAAATCAAGCATTCAGATCCTAAGTCTAGCACTATTTCTACCACATCATATCATAAGACAAAAGGGGCACTGAGCAAGATTATTTGTTTGTTATTTTATTATTATTTGGCTTTTTTAATTATTTGGCTCATCAGATTTCCCACCACTAATGAAAAGAAAAATCAATTCAAAGTATCTCCCCTCCTGAGAATAGGTTAGTAGTGTCCTGTTTATGAAAGATAACATTTTCCCCATTATGTATAGAAAGCAAAGTTTAGTGTTAAGCAAGACCAAATGACATAGTCCACCAGAGGTCTCCAAATTGGAGTTCCATGTCTGATATGTCATTTACATGGTCCTATCTTCATGGGTTATGTACATCTTTGGTTCCTTAATTTTCATTTATTTATATCAGACTTTAGCCTGAAACTTATTCATGTTTCAACTCTAGGCCATTCTCCAGAGATGACATGTAGTACACTCTTACCCCGGAAATTTTTTTCCTTTCAATAGTTATAAATACCCCCACACTATTGTACTTGGCATGCTGTATGCAAATGGAGGTAGGAGGTCTAAAACTCATTAGGAGAGGGAGAGAGCTGAGGAGTACATAGAGGACAGTGTAAAGCTAAAGTTGATAACAGTGGCCTTGTCCAGAATAGGCCATGGGATTTTCCTTATCTCACTTTGGCAGGAGGTGCGGTGAGCTTCCTGTGCGAAATCAGGAGCGTATGCTGCTTTCCTCTTGTTGTTTAGCTTCCTCCTCTCTACAAGACGGTTCCCAGCACCGTGATTATCTCTGCATCTTCAAACATGGCACAATCTACTTCCTTAAGAGCTTGATGTATTCTTAAGGTTCAGGCAAATTCCCTTCCCCCCTAAGTCTCTTTTCAAGTGCTATTACTCAGCCAGTGCCCAAAATGAGATTCTATTTTTAAGGTTGAGCTTCCAACTTACCAAAAAGAAAAAAACAGTTCCTCAAATGGAAATATATAAAAACTGGAAAGTAAATAGCAACATAGGTCTTTATGGCTTGCTGATATAATCTTGGGCTTTTGAGTGAAACCCATCTACAATCTTCCATTGCCAAAGTCTATAGAAATAATGAGTGACTGTGTCAGAATGACTGGCTGAAAGAATGCAAGGAAGGAATGCATCTGAGGTCAAAGAGGCCTGAGATGAGCCATATGAATCTGGACAGCAGGCCTCCTGTCATCCTTTGTGCTAGGGAACCTCCCAGTCTTATTTCACCCTAGTGTGTAGATTTGCATTTCCTGAAGACAAGGGATATGAGATTAATATCCTGGACCGCAATCACACCATTCACATTGTTCTGGGCATTAGAATAAAAATTAAAGGTCTCTTATTCCAAGCATAAGAATTTTTCAGCTATTGTAGATTTTAGCATCAAATGTTTAAAAGTTTTTTTGAAGTTAAAGAAAAGTACAAGTTAATGTTGTTAACTACAAGAAGAGAGAAAAACACTACTATTGAGAGAAAAGGAACAACATGATTTTTATACGTGTGGTTTTTTTAAATTACTATTAAAAATGCTTCAAAGAGAGGGGAAAGAATGGTGTTTAGTAAATAGCACTATTGCTTAGGAGGAAGTAAATTAAAAGCCTACCGAGATATTACAGTTTTTGGCAAGTATTAGTAATGTAAGAAGAATTGGGAATTGTATCCAGAGTCTGAGAATTATTTTTGGACAATTACATGTAATATATATAAAATGCTTTCACTAAAACGTTTTGTTAAAACTTTGGCTTTGTTCTTTGGCTGTGTTACTCATTCACTAATATACAAGATAACTTTTTTCTGTTTAGCTGAGTCATAGCTTCATTAATCGATCAATGGTTGAGAATATTTATATCATTTGTTTTTCCTTCCGGCTATACTTAGAATATTTTTCATTACTTTTATACATTTCAATAGCATTTTATCATTGCTTATGTAATTTTTCGCATGATGTCAGATTTGTGAATGTTTTCTCCTGTTTCAGCCCAGTCTTCTTTTTTTGATTCTTTCTAAGAGCCTACTGGTATACCACATAACTACTTTCTAAAACACATTCTCAGGCTATGGACACAATTCCTCCAAGCGCCACAAACAGTAGCACTGAAGGAAGCTCGTTGTCTTTAGGGAATCATTTCCTTTTGGACTTTGTGCAGGACCCTCTGAGTAGTATTGGAGAAAATTTTTATTGAGCCTATGGCTCTGGTGTTTTCTACAATATCAGTCAATGGAGCATCTCAAAGATGCTTGCACAATCTTAACGTATGCCTAAGAGATGCCTCATTGGAGGAGCACATTCAAAGTTATGTCTTATTTAACTTAGTCAAATGTTTTCTTGCATCGACAGTAATAAACACAATGGGATCTTCTGTTTCCTATGCTTCTTCATCAATTGGTTGTCTATGAAGATGTGGTCTATAGTAGAAAGTCATATACGAAAGCCTGCCTACTCTTTCCCTGTATTTTCATTAATCGTACATGCTAGTTTTTAAAAAGCAAATAAGATTCCATGGAACATTGGGGCTGAGTGGTATCACTGAGGTCATCTGGTCCAACCCTTCATCCAAGAACACTAAGGCTCAGCTGAAGTGATTTGCTAAGATACTGTAAAAGTTCAGAAGGATTTAACTGAAATTCACAAAAGTTCTATAGACTCCATATTTACCTAATTACCCCCCCCAAAAAAAGAATTCTGTCTTCTGTTATAAAGCCAATTCCTTTTAGATGTAAAGTGATCTTTTCTTTATTAACATAACTTCAAAGTTGTTGAGTTGTCTTGTTTATTTGTTCTTTTGTTTAAAAAGCATTTTCATATTAGCATCTTGGGGTCTAATTAGATACAAGATTTTTAGCTTTCTAGTTATCTATTTAACTTATCCTTGGTTGCAATTCTTAGTGTGGAGTTGGTGCATAGCAAAGCAATCTTGCGGGTCAGTAAGATTTGGATTAAATTTTTGCCTCTGATATATATTAACTGCAAATCATTGAACCTTTCAGTGACATAGGCAAATCTCTAAGACTGTCCATTGAAAATTAGTTGCTGATCTGTGTTGGTGGAATATAGGACTCCACATCAAGAGTCCTTCTTACTGTGATGAAATCAGAGATTCAGCCAAAGCATCTTTGGTTGAATATTCAGTTTACATGAAAGATCTACACAGCTGTCCAAATGTAGCTGTTTTTCTATACAGAGAATGGGGGAAAAGTTCTGCACAAAATTTGCATCTTAGTTATTTAAACTCACTGATTCCCTCTGAGAAATGATACTGAAGATATCATGTATTACCCAGTGCTGACACTACTATAAAAAACAGCATTTTTAATGACAGCCCTTTTGTGGTTCCAGGTATGACTTTTGCTCTAACAATGACAGATCTTTCAACTTGGATGCTGACAGCAACATTGGAAATAGAATCCAGACCATCACTCAACGTATGGCCATAATAGAGGGCAAGAATAAGGTATTGTTTGTAAAATGCAAAAACTATGTCCTGTTTTATTACTGGTGAGGCAATAACTTGAGGTATCTGATTTATGAGAGACAGGCATAATCCAAATATATAAAAATCTTGATGTAGTCTAGGGATATATTTTAGACAAAGCATTGGTGATGTCTGAGTCGGTGAGGAGACCTTCTGGAACCTCTCTAGCTGACACACTCTCAAAAATGTTTATAATTCAAAGTAGTAAACTTACTACTCAAATGAAGAAAAGTGGAGAGGTCCTCTCGTGTAGCAAAACAATACATATAAACAAGGCCTCCAAAGAGATGTAGTACAGATAATTGATATTCTACTGAATATATTTGGATAAAACCAAACAATTGGGTTGCATAAAATATTTTTCCCAAAATATTTTCATTCCATCTATGGTCAAGAACTTACTGGATTGAGAGCCATGAGCTGCTGATTTAAGTAGAGAATTTTATTCTACCTATCTCCGCCAGTTACTGCCTTCATGGCCTGATAATGGTTAAGGTTCCTTCAGCCAGGCAAAATTGCAGAGAATCTCAGCTCTAGCACCTTTTCCTGACAGAATATAAGACTAACCTAGATATCCAATTTTGACCAGCATAGAAATAGTGATAGTTTAAGAAAGGGGGCAAGTATGTGTGTGTGTGTATGTGTGTGTGTGTGTGTGTATTATATATAAACATACACACGTATACATATATGTAAATATAGATATATGTATAAATCCCTTTTAAAGTTTCTATTTATAAAAGCTTGATAGACAGTGGTCCACTGTGGATAAAACCAAAAAAGACCTGGGTTCAAGTGTTGCCTTTGATACATATGTGATTCTGAGCAAGTCACTTATCCTTCAATGTGGCAGCTGGATGGCAAAGTAGATGATGCCAATGATAATAATAATAAGGATAACAACAACAGGAGTTATAATTATAGAAGCTAGGATTTATAAGGTTTACAAAGTGCTTTGCATGTAATATCCTCATGAAAACCCTGTCAGATAGGGACTATCATTATCCCCATTTTACTGATGAGGAAACTGAGACTAAGAAAGATTAGGTGACTTGCCCAGAATCCAAGTCCAATACTCTGTCCATCTAGCTACCTTCTCTGTTGGACTTGGAAGTTGAACTTGAGATTGAATCTTGCCTCAGATACGTGCTAGTTGTGTGACCCTGGGCAAGTCACTTAACATTTGTTGCCTGCTTCAATTTATTCATCTGCAAAAATGGGGATAGTAATAATAGCACCTGCCTCACAGGGTTTTGTGAAGATCCAACGAGATAACACATGGAAGCATTTTATGAACCTTAAAGTGCTTTATAAAATCCTAGCTATTCTTATTGTAGCTGTCATTACTTAATCTCTAAGTGTTCTAGCCAGCTCTCTATAAATTGTTGAGAGAGTGTCAACCTGTGTTGGTGGGAATTTCTTCACTTAGTTTCCTATACTGGTCCCTATACTGGAAATCACAGGTCAAAACCCTATCCCTATCCACTTTATAAAACTATACTTTAATATAGGAGGGCAGCTAGGTGGCTTAGTGAATAAGAGCGCTGGCCCTGGAGTCAGGAGGACCTGAGTTCAAATCTGACCTTGGACACTTACTAGTTTTGCGACCCTGGGCAAGTCATTTAACCTTGTTTGCCTCAGTTTCTTCATCTGTAAAATGAACTGGAGAAGGAAATAACAAACCACTCCAGTATCTTTGCCACAGAAACTCCAAATAGGGTCACAGAGAATCTAAAACACCTCAACAGCAACTATAGATAAATATATGTTCCTATAATAAGAGAGTATTTGTATAGCCTTTTCAGCTATGTTCTTTGTATGTAAAGTTGATGAAGGAGCTACTAACACTTCTCATGCTAGACTTTCCATAGTCACCTTAGTTGACTCTTAAAGTGGTTAAAATGGTGATGTCCTGCTCTCCTCAACCACACTCATTCACCCTTGTTCCTACAGTCTATTTCATGAGATAGTTGTCAAGGCTTGAGGGAGCCATTTTTAAAACTTGAGTTGAGAGCAATGGATTTCTTTCGATGACTGTTCTTTCTATATGTATACCTAAGTCAAGAATCAGTGCTTTGATCAGGGTAGGAATTCCCTTTCCCAAAGAAAAAATCCACTGACACAAATAGTCATGGAGAGTTCCTAAGGATCAGAGAAGTTCAGTCACTTGCCCATGTTTTCCCAGCTGATAAGGTGTACTCAAACCCAGGAGTTCTAACTCCAATGCCATGCCATCTCTCAAGTATCTACATAGCATATACTGTGGATACAATAATGTGGACTCCTACTTCTATATCACTTTAAGGTTTACAATACCCTTTCCTTCTAACAGCCCTATGAAGCAGGTTGTATCATGCAACTCTCTTTTATCAATATGAGAAAGAAGAAAAGAAGCAAATAATCATTTATTAAGTATCTCATTCTAAGCACCATCCTAGCCACTTAACAAATATTATCTCATTTGATCTTCACAATAACCCAGGAAGGTAGGTGCTATTATGACCCCCATTTTACAGCTGAGGGAACTGAGGCAGACAGCAGTCAAGTGGCTTGCCCAGGGTCACACAGCTAGTAAATGTCTGAGGTCAAATTGGTACCCATTAGCACACAGCAACTGTACAGCAGCTGAATGATTACAACTACCCCAGTGAATTCCTGACAGATCTCAGGGACTTTCTTTCCTTTCCTTCTTTCTTTTTTTAAGTAAGCAAGGAAGGGTTTTCAGGGTAATAAAATCCAATTTCCTTCTTGAATGGATTTGGCCAAGACTTGTAAAAAGTGAGTCATCGGTTGGAGCCGCTAAAAGGCCAATGTGGAGTTTCAGACTCTATTGGTTGGAAGCTGCCAGATTATTGGGTTTGTAGAAGTAGAACAGAGTAGGAAAGAGAAGGAACCCTGACTTCAGATAGTTAAAAGAACACAGGAAATGTGTTCTATTTTATTAATTCTGCGAGACAGCAATACTGTGACAACTACAATGTTTAACAACATTTCCGTTGAAACTGTTTCGAAGGCACCTTTAAGAAACTAGAGTACTTCAAAGGAATAAATACATGACATAAGCAATAATACTTAATCACAAAGTTACTGCTTGGGTGACTCAGTTCCCACACCCAGCAGAACTTTAATTCTCACGTTCTACTTTCCCATCAATTGACAAAAAATGTGCCTCCCTATGTTAATTTTAGATTCTTCCTTGACCTTTGAATGTCTACTTTTATTCCTCTCAAGCACTTAAAAAGGAAAATGTATTAGTAGCAGTCTAAGATTAAAATCACTGTTTTATTTATAGATATTTTTAAGCCAGTACTGGAAATGAGGCTGAATTAGAGTGTTGGCCCATCTAGTCTGTCCCATCAGGACCATTCCATGTTGCATAATTCAGCAACATGGAGTGAAAAAAAAAGGAAGGACTGTGAGTTAATTCTCATTTTACACAACCTGGCTAAAATGTTCATGTGTGTTTCTGGAACCTAAAAAGTAACTCATAAGGATGCACTTGAAGGACTTGTCACTTTTCTGTACCCTTAAGGTACCAACATAATGTGATTTAGAAGAATTTATAGAGTCATCCCAAAAATTCTGATTATTCTGAATTCTGATATTTTGAAAAATGAATCTACTGGGACTTTAAATAGAATAGTGCCAAAAACCCCAACCAAAAACCTGTATATGACATATTCAGCAGCCAAATTAACCAAAAAATATAATCACTATAGATTCATATTGTTTCCATTTATTTGTATGTCTGTTGCCTGGACATCATGCTTTTTTAGCAGTGGAGAGTGAGGGTCTTTTCTACATAGTACTCAAAGCATTGGAAGCACCTAGTAGTTGAAGTGAAAGAATGGCAATGTAGGTTGGATTAGAAACACCACAAATTTAGGCTTCTAGCTTTATTTGAGTAATTCTCCTTTGTCCGTTCCTTTTTACCTTTTTCCAATAGGTACCTGATTTTTCATGCAGTTATAGAAGACAAACAGTGACAGAATTAGCACAAATAGTACATAAAACCAGACATCTTGGTATTTTCTTTTGAGACACATTGTAAAACATTAAGGAGTGGTGTGATTTCAAATTTATGTGGAATAAACCCTTTTATGCATTTTTCCTTTAGAATATTAATTTTGCCTATGATATTCCCACTGTGATATTACTTTTATTCATTTCTTACATCAGTAGGCCTTAGGTCTGAATATCAAAGGACTATTGGCCATTTAATTCCTAAGACTCTTGCTTTAGGCCATACATACAGTCCTAGAATGAAATTAAATTTATATAATAGTTATCGATTCACCTTCCAATTCAGGCAAGATAAAATTACATATTGACACTTGAGTTTCCCTTGTCTAACTGTATAAATTTTTGGTTTTAGCTGTCAACATATTGAAAATACTTTTAAGGAGGAAAGCTATACATTTGTGCTTTTGTGAAAAATTCTGGTTTTCTAGAAGTGAGAAATTTGTGGAGAAAGATTCTGTTATGTAATAAGTTACTTTGACTAAACAAAGTGCTTAAATTTTATTTTAAGCACATTCTACTATAATTTTTATTTATTAAATATTCATTAATGCATTTACTTTTTTGCCAGTGAAAATGGCCGCACAAATACAAAACAAGGAAGGAAACCATTGTCTTTGCATGCAACAATCTTTAGTCCTTGTAGGTTTTCATCATTAATTAAGGACTAATTCATCAGGGACGAATTGATATAAATAATAGAGATTACTATGAGAATCATGTTATGAGCCTCAGTCATTTTTCTATCTGGATGCTCCATGAGTTAACTCAATTGTAAATCAACTGTAGCCCCTACCAATCTTTTCCTAACACTGGGTATAAATTCATTCATTTAATGGGTCCCACTGTTTCATCGTTTCAAAGTGAAGGCTGATAGCCAATGGTATGATAAGGTAAGGAAGGTGGTATAGTGCCTTCAGTGGAGTAGAAGGAGCCCCCCAGGTGAAAAGGGAGCAAGGAGGAGAGGCTGGATGCTCATGCTGAGCTAAATTTAGAGTTTTTTGACTCCTTAGGTGACCATGGTTCCTTTCACTTTTATGAACCTCCATTGCCTTGGCTAAAAAAGTAGGAGCCTGACCTGTCTTTCGTAAAGTTACCCAAAAATGGTTTTCAAGTGCTTTGGTCAACTTTTGATTATATGTTTTCATTTTGTGGCATGGTAGGTAGGCAGTGAGATGGCACAGTGGATAGAGAGCTGGCCCTGGAGTCAAGAAAACCTGAGTTCAAATCTGGCCTCAGATATTTACTAGCAGTGTGACCCTGGGCAAGTCACTTAACCTTGTTTGCCTCAGTTTCTTTGTTTGTAAAATGAGCTGGAGAAAGACATGGCAAACCACTCCAGTATCTTTGCCAAGAAAACCCCAACTGAAGTTATGAAGTTGAACATGACTGAACAACAACAACAATTTTTACTCCCATGTTGACTTCAGCCCACTAATTAGGATCATGGCTTATTTTTTAAAATCATTTATTATTATTTATTTATTGTTAATTTTACAAGCATTTATTAGTTTTTCCCATTACCTCCCTCACATTGAACAATTTTTTAAGTTAAATAAAAACCTTCACAGCAAATACACATAATGTAGCCAATTATAGAATTATAGAATTTTAAAACTATAGCAAAAGGCGATATCTTTTATTAAATTTAGGGATAAATTGCATCAGGTTGGATTATTCTTATTTTTGAGGTGATGGGATTATGCTATTAATTACACTTTCTTGTTTTTCCTTTGAAACAGGTAAGGGATATCACTTAGTTGAAGTGTACTTCACCATATGGGAGAAAGCATCTAAAACTCAGAATTCAGTTAGGCTTACTCATGCTCACTGACTGAGAAGGAACCCAGAATAAGGGCAGGGAGTGAGAGGAGAATAGCAATGATTTTTCTTGATTCTTTTGTTCTCTGTCTCTTGAAAATACTCTGATAAAAATAAATAATCAGAAGAAGGAAGACATTTGAGCCCTCCTTCACGTTCTCCCCTTATTCTTAGCCTTTGCCCAGCTGCTTTATCCTGATTCTGTTTCTTGGTAAATTAGGATGCACTAAGAACAAAAAACATATGAATTCCCAACCCTACCTCTTCCTGAAAATTCCAGGAACAAATTGCTTTTGTCTTTAGTTTGTAGAACAAACTGTAAAATACTGTTTTTATCTTTAATATTAATGAATAATAATCAGAATATTGGGGGGCAGATATCATATTCTTTTTTCCACCCCAATGTTTGAATTACTTACTAATTATATAGGTTCAGCAGCTTGGGAAATGCTTTGAGACATTTGGCCTGCAAGGGCAGTAGGCTCTAAAATTCTATAATTATATTAAAAACAGATACATAGCTACATATACACATATATGTATATTTGTATATATATATGTATATATGTGTGTATCCTAATAGCCTGAGACTATCAGTGTAGCCTTATAAGCTTACTGGACTTACAATGACTTGGGGAAACTGGTTTTAACTCAAAAGTTTTTTGAAAAATTTCAATAAATATTCCTTTCAGTGATTCCAAAACCAAATAATCTTGCTTTGGACTTTTCATACTTGTGTATATGTGTTGGGCACCTATTCATTCTCAGTACTGAATTGCATTTAAGAAATACCAATAATTATCTTTTCTATCTTAATAATTTTTTCATGTTATGAAGGTTTTACTGAAAGAAGGCATTCATACCAATCTTCAAACGCTATGGACTTCTGTTAATACGTCTTTTTTTAAAATACAATTTTTAGAAAGTGTTCACAAATACATAAAAGTAAACTGTTAGTTTCATGACTTCTCTTATTTATTTCTTCAGTCCTATCACTGACCCAAGCAGCTGGAGTGAAAACATGAAATTTAATTGTCCATTTCATTTTTGTTGTCATTTTAACCACAACCCCTTAGAATCTCCATTTCTAGATTAGGAAGCTCAGGAAGTGAGAGGTTGTCATTTACTAAAGACCACATAGCAATCTTGGTGGTGAGTTTCATTTTTTTCATTCTGGGATACAGCCCTTTGAGATAGCTCATCATCCTCTTTGAGCATATTATAAATAACACAGTTCAGCAGATTGTTTACCCCACCTTTGGCTCACCTGGTATATCCACATCAAGACGGGTGAGCACAGCGAGCCTGAGCAAGCATGTAATCTAGGGGTCAGCCAACCAAACAAACATTCATGCCCCCCTTCCTCTCATTGATCGTTGCACCAGGGTGGGACGTGCATTCCTTCACCTCAGGCTTTATGGCATGTGATTATGACTCCAGCAGCATGAGACAAATAAGCATGAATTGCTCATTCGATCTGGATGGAGAGGCTGCTGGTCTCCTGAGAAACTGTTTTCCTGTTATTTTTCCATTATTTCTGGGGCTCTGCAAGGAGATGGCCTTCCGATAATCGCTACTGCACTACCTTTTTGCTGAATGAATGGAACAACAGAATCGTGTCAGTAGTCAGGGAGCCCTTTGGGAGTATTCACACAACTTCTTGTGCTAACGCCAACTAAAGTGACTGTGTCTATTACAGATTGCAAGCACTCTGGTCGTGGCTGACTCTAGAGCTTCTGGCATCTATAGCTGCGTGGCTTCAAATAAAGTCGGACACGTGGAAAGAAACATTAGCTTTTATGTCACAGGTAAGCTACAGTTACTCAACCATCAAAGGTGGCCTTCAAACCTCCACCTTCACTCTGCCTCCAGTTCTTTCTTCAATCATGGGTCTAAATTGGATTTAAGAAATCCAGTGCCATGTCATGTCATTTGTACATCGTCATACTTGGAAAGGGATGGTCATACTTTGAGTAGCTTCATCCTAGGGGTCAGCCTACGAACTGCCTAGGAAACTGTGATTGGGGAACACAATTTTACCTAAGAATCATTATGTCACTGAGTCGTTTAGCTAAAATCAAGTGAAGAATTATTTCTTAGAATTCCCTTCTCCAACATAAAACAGTAATAAGTCATTTAATGGTGTGGTCTTCTAATCAGGAAATTAATGGTTCCTTTGTCAGTAATAGAGAGGTGGTAGATTTGAGCACTGGACTTAGAGACAGGAGGCCTGGATTCAAATCCTATTTTAGACATTTTTTTATGTATGTGATTGTGAGAAAATCACTTAAGCTCTCGAATCCTTGATTTCCTTATCTATAAAATAGGGATAATAATGCTACCTACCTCACAGTATTCTTGTAAAGAAAGCACAAACCTTAAAGTGATATGCAAATGGTATTTATTTTTGGTAAATGACTTCTGCCTCCTGATACTATTTCTCCGCATTTTGTGGAATCAATATCACCTGTAGGTATCTGGATCTAGTATTTCTAAATCAGATTTGATCCACAGTTTAAAAGGGATGAAATGTGATTTTATTTCTTAGACACCAAGAGTGTTTTAGGGTATTCCTGGATATGAGATATCTTGCATTCATCAAAAAAAATGATGGTTTCTGCAAATTTTATATTGCCCAAGCTCTACAAATTGCCCTCTCTATGCAACTCTCCTGGCACAGGAAGGATGTAAGAAGCTCAGACAAACAATTGCCCTACTCCACCCCCTACCTCTCCCAAGAAAAATCTGAGGAAGTCTGGGCAGAGTGCCAGCTCTCTGGAAACTTCACACTATACATACTCTGCAGAGTAAGTTATGAACAGAGTGTCTTCAGTTTCTCCAGAATGATCCTATTCCCAGATATACATAGGTAGTAGGGTTATATGGGAGGCCACCTCATAAGCTAACTCAGTGTCAGAGAAGCTGCTTCATGGGAAACATCAAAGAATAGAAGAGCATTGAACTTTAGAGTTTAAAAGGTAATTTGTTATTTTTCAGTCATTTTTAGTTGTGTCTGACTCTTCATGACCCATTTGGGGTCTCCTTGGCAAAGATACTGGAATGGTTTGCCATTTCCTTCTCTAGTTCATTTTATATATAAGGAACTGAGGCAAACAGGGTTAAGTGACTTGCCCAGGATCACACAGCTAGTAAGTGTCTGAGGCTGGATTTGAACTCAAGAAGATGAGTCTTCCTGGCACTCTATACTATATACTCTATATGTGCTACCTAGCTGCTCTAAAAGGTACTTTAGAGAGCATCTGCCCAAGGGTTCTTAAACTGAGGTTTATAGACTTTTAAAAAATATTTTGATAACTATTTCAATTTAGCTGGTTCCCCTTGTAGTCTTATGTATTTTATTGCATATGTTTAAAAACATGATTCTGAGAAAGGGTCCATAGGCTTTGCCAAATTGCCAAGCGGGTCCAGGACCCAGAAGAGATTAGGAATCCCTGATCTAATCTACCCTCCTCATTCTACAGATTAGGAAAGTGAGGCCTAAAGATGAGGCCATGAGTCAAAGGCAAAGCTGGACTATAGCCCAGTTTATAGCCTCTCAGACTAATGAAGAGAAGTTTGAGACACATCTACTTTCTGGCCATTCTAGTCAGCAAAACACGAGCATGGTGTTCATTCCAAGTGAGTGGAGGAAGGAAGTTTCTTCCAAATACCTTTGTGGATAAACCTGACACGGCTTAGGCTGATGCAGCTTGAAGGTTCTGTTGAGTCCTTTGCCTGGACACAAAACATCATTTCCATAAGGGACAGCCTGGTATGTGCTGGGCACCACACAGCAGGGACGACAAGATAAATGAGTGACATAGTCCTTGTCTTCAAGAAGCTGTAGTTTGTGGGTGTGAATATTTTACTTTCTCCTCACTCTTCAAATGGGCTCCTGGGTTATCAGGTCTTTAAGCCCGTCCTGCCTAGTTTTTAGTTGTTATTTTGCTCAAAGAAGAGTCCAAGCTGAGAAAAACTGATGTTCACTTAAGCTCAGGAAGAATTCTTCCCACTTGCCTCCAGTCACCTCAGAATCGGTCACAGAGTTAGAAAAGAAATTAGGGGCCATTCATCTATTCCTGCCCAAACCTGAAAAAGAACCCTGCCCCCAATTTGCCTGATATGTGGTTATCAAACCTTTAAGATCCCCAGTGAGGGGAAGACTATTGAGGCAGCCCATTCTGTTCTATCAAACTTCTGTAAGGAAGTTTTTCCTCCCATAAAACCTCAATTTGTGCCTCTGAAATTTTTACCCTTTCTTCCATTTCTGTCCTCTGTGATAAAATGAAACTATTCCAATCTTTCTTCCATGTCATAGTTTTTAAATAAAGTCTTATAGACACATCTCACATTTGTCCCTTAGTCTTCCCTTTTCCAGGCTAAATATCGCTAGTTCCTATTCTAATCCTTACAGTATTGCCTAGTTAAGATCCATGGGAAGAATTGATAACTCTCCTACCTCCAGTGGCTTTCCTGTTGAAAGGAATTTTAAGAACGCTAGTGTAAAAGGACCTTTTGAAATCTATAGCCACCTTTCTTGCAACACTTTCCCTTACCAGTGAAATCTAGTTTGTGTTACTGCCTTCCTTAAAACCCCAGTATGACTCATCCAAATCAAAGAAAATTATTGATTATAGCTCACATGTATAGAGCATCTTCCTCACAACAAGGTAGTGATGTTTCTAGTAATAGTACCTTTATTTGACAGCTGAGGAGACTGAGGTTTATTAGAAAGGCTGAGTGACTTCCATCATCACACAGCTAGTAGATGTTAGTCAGTCCTTAAATATAGGTCATCTGGTCTTATGTTTAATATTCTTTGCATGCTCTTTGCCATAGGTTTTAGGGTCTTTTGCCTGTACAGTTCAAAAGAATCCTCTGTCAATTCAACCTCCCCCCCACCTCATCTAAATACCCTGAACTCTGGTAGATCAGCTTATAGGTACCAATGAAACCTGCTTAAAAAAAAAAAGCCTTACCTATGTCTTCTCTCTTTGAGCCCTTCTACTGGGTTCCTGAGTGCCCAAAACTCCTTTCTTCTTCCCATCTGACAAACTGCATCCCTTTGTCTCCTAAAACATAATTTAATCCTTCCCCTTGATGTCTTCATAGACTTAACAGAACTTAGGCTTCACAGTTTGTCCAAAACAACCAAGTCTTTACCACTAGTGAATTGAACTCAGGGATTCACTACTTTGAATTAGGGATTCTTACCTTCCCCCACTTTCCTTCGAACATATGATACATAGACATATAATATGTATACTACATAGATAGGATGGATGTGGGATGAATGCTAGGTTACAGTTATGGTATTCACTGCAGATCTTTCAGAATTTGTTTTTTCTTTGAGAGATAGAAGGCAGAGTCAGGAAGACAAGTTCAAATCCATCCTCAGACACTATACTAACTATGTGACCCTGGACAAGTCACTTAATCTCTCCATGTCTTGGTTTACTCATCTGTAAAATGGGGCTAATAATAGCCTCTACCTCATAGGGCTGTTTTGAGGATCAGATGAGTAAACATATAGAAAGTGCTTTGGACACCTTAAAGCTCTGTATAAATGCTAGTGATTATTATTAGATAATATTCTTTTTGCCTGAGTAACTTGCCTACTATTGTAACTCCTTATCTTCTGGTGGCATGTTAATGTGGAAGAGAGAAGCTTATAAAAAATCCCTATATATAAATAGATGTTAGCTATCATCATCATCTTTGTTGTTATTATTATTTAAAAACTTGAATCAAGGAAAAATGTCTCTCTGGGTTCATCAGATACTTTGGGATCTTTTTTAAACCTGTTTCTTATCCATGCATCAAAATATATGTGGAAAACTATGCAAAGTCGTAGGATGTTTATTTCTGAGAGGCAGATGGCTAACAGTTGAATTTCAGTAGTAGCAGAAGCAGCATTTACTACAAAATGAGCCAACCACAAAACATATTTGTCCTTCTCTTTTTTCCTGTGTGTGTGTGTGTGTGTGTGTGTGTGTGTGTGTGTGCGCGCGCGCGCGCTCCTTTGCTGGCACACAGCATGACTATGGGTGTGTTTGCAATTACTGAGGGTGAAACAGGAACAGCACTACCTTATCTCCCTGGTTTCCCAATGTCACTAAATGCATTTTATTTTGAGATTCCTGGTGGTGCTTGGCAAAGATAAACAAAATCTTCCATCAGGAAACCTGGGAGCGATTTCCACAGGAAGTTTCAAATCACTAAAGTAAATAGAAACTCTTTTACATGATCTCAGTGGTGTTATTTAGCTTTACTTGGGCTCTCACCACTGACATGAGGCATAAAAAATTTAGGGTTTGAGATATTTAAAAAAAAGAACTTGATTGGAAGGTCATGCCACGTCTGCCTTAATGCCTGTGTAGAAATTGCATACCACCATGCCTGAGATACATAGCAAATGTAAAATGACACTGTTTTCCAGCAGATTTAATTCTAATATCTTATTGTCTGCAAGACAAAAAAAACTGCCTGTCTCCTTTATCATCTCTTAGTCTGTTTTCCAATCCTCCTCTTAGAAGCATGAAAGCTTTCGTTGGTTTCCACTCTCCCTGAGCACTGACAGCCTCATAACCTCCAGCAACGCACATGTTCCCAGGTTTCAAATAAATACTTTGGCATTTCTTCAGACAGATAGCTTATAATAAAGCCCAAACCCAGAAAATCAGAAAAACAAGCAAACCGAGATTTAGGAAAAGTGTTGATATAATATCTAATTTTGGACTATTGTCCCCTTAAGGTTTAAAGGTTTCTTTATAGCTTTGTGTGCAAAAGATAATAATAATAATAGTACTAAATAGTGCTTTTCATCTTCAAAGCTCTTTGCAAAACGCTGGGCCAAATTCTCTCCTCACATACTGACAAGCCACCGGGTAACAAGCACTGGGTGGTGCCAGAGCCATTAACTAATTATTCTCCAGCACACCCTGATGAGGCATGCCAGACTGACGGTGTGGTGGAGTGGACAGAGCACTGGACTTGTAGCAAAGGCCTGAATTACAGCCCTGGCCCTATCACTTACTGATAGTGGGACCCTGGGCAATGCTTGTGAAAATTCATTTCCTCATTACTGGTGTTGTTTGTTGTTTAGTCATTTCAGTCATGTTCAACTCTGTGACCCCATCTGGGGTTTTCTTGGCAAAGACACTGGAGTGGTTTGCCATTTCCTTCTCCAGCTCATTTTACAGATGAGGAAACTGAGGCAAATAGGGTCATTAGTAGCATGAGGGTAAATTATATTTTCATCACCTACCTTACCTCCTGTTAAGTGTAAAAATATGTAAAGTCTAGGCATAAAATGGCCTGTAAATGTAGATTGTTATTGCAGAAGTCAAATGATTGGTTTAAGATGAAATCTGTAGGAAAATCAGAATTAAGAAGGAGAAGTCACCAGCTGGGGAAGCAGGAATTTATGAGAGCTGACAGCTGGGAATAGATATCTTAAAGGAATGGTGATATTGTCACCACAGACAGGCTAATTTATTAACTAGTAAATTTGTATTTTAAAAGTAGTTTTTTTCTCTAAAGATTTTTCCAGATTAGTTGTCACCGTTTCAGAAAAAATCTGTGGTATTTTCATAAAATCACAGAATGCTAAAGCTGGTAAAGGAATTTGGAGATACCCTCATTTTCACAGGTGAAGAAACTCAGAGAGATTAAACAACATATCTAAGATTTCATAGCAAATTAGAGTAGCAAAGTCAAGACTTAGATCAACAAAGGTCTCTTGATTTTCCAGACCAAAGTACAATTTCACATTCTGTGGCCTCCTCTCAATAACTGAGTGGATATCCAACATTTTCTTTGCAAAATAGCATCATAGATCTAGAGAAGGAAGAGACCTCACAAACTACTTAGTCATCTCCACCCCTCGCTTCACAAATTAGGAAACTGAGACTGAAAGTTTAATGACTTGCGCAAAATTACTCAAGTGATAAATTATGATTCAGACCCGACAATCTAATTTCAAATATATTGTCCTTTCCACAAGAATCACACTGTCTCTCATACCTTTCACTCTCACTGACTAAATAGAAGCTGTCCAACGTCTCCTTTATCAAAAAATAAACGTGGCGCTACACAATTCACCCAATGCTGCCCATCTATTTGTTGTGTGCAACAGATGATAAAGGAATATAGAAGTTCAGAATTCTGAAAAAGTAGAAATCTAGAAAGAACTTAAAATTTCTAGAACATTCTTATAGAATCTTACAGCCCTGCGATTTGAGATATTCTTTGTGATCTCCTCCCTAATGATTCAGATTCAATAACTGTATTTCTATAAGAAAGCAAAGTGCTGCATAATGTCAGTTATCAAATGGAAGAATGATGGAGCAGAAAGACCCACTGGACATGGTGTCTAGGAATGACCTGGGTTCAGATCCATCTTTGGACACTAGGCAGGTCAAATAATCACTCTAAGCCTCAGCTACTTCATCTGTAAAATAGTGATAATAACAATGTCTATAGTATCTATTTTTCAGTGTTACTATAAGGATAGAAAGAGATTTTGTACTCAAAGTATTATGTAAAAGTCAGATATTTTTGCATTTGCAATGTAAAGATTTGCCAAGTGTTTTATAACAACTTTATGAATTAAGCACTGCCAATCAGTCCACAAACAACAAGTATTAATTAAATGCCTATTGTGTGCCAGGCACTCTGACTATACAAGTACAAAGAATGAAACAATTCCTACTCACCAGGAACTTACATTCTAATGGGGAAGCCACGTACATATAAAATATATTTTGTTATTGTTGAGTTGTTTCAGTCACGTCTGACTTTTTGTGGCCCCATTTGGGGTTTTCTTGGCAAAGATACCGCATTGGTCTGCCATTTCCTTCTCTAGCTCATTTTATAGATGAGGAAACTGGGACAAATAGGGTGAAGTGACTTGTCCAGGGTCACTCAGCGAGTACGTGTCTGATGCTAGATCAGACTTATGAAGATGAGTCCTCCTGATTCCAAGCGCAGTGCTCTATCCATTGCGCCGCCTAGCTCCCCCATGAAAATGCATACAACACAAATTTAATATTAATAAATACATACATACACACAATGTATCTTCAATTTTAGAGATAGACTCAGGGGGTGAAGTGACTTTCTCAAGGTCACACAGGTAAGAAGCATCTGTAGGATTCAATCTCATTCAGGTCTCTCCTAATTCTATGTGATAAGCATATATGGAGACAGGCAAACAGGCTGAAACTGCTGAATGAGTAGCCCTCATAAAAATGATCTTAGTAAGAACTATTGCCTCCCTTTGGTTAAGCAAGTAGAAGCAACTGAGGCAGTATGGGTATCCTGACTGTCCAACAAATAAAATGTGGGAAACGGTGATTTTATTTGAAGTACAGAACACAGACACATGGGTGCTGATTTGCTTATAATCATCTAGTGATTAACTTGGATACTTTATAAAGCCTTTGCTAGTCCCTCCAACATCTGGTGCCCTCCCTCCCAATCTTGTATTTAGCACCTTTTTATATATTTGTATTTATTAACTTTATACTTATGCTATCACACACACACACACACACACACACACACACACACACACACACACACACACACACACATACAGATATAGATCGATCATATGTCCTTATCTCCTCCATTAGAAGGTAAGCATGTTGCCTTGTTTCATTCTTTGTACTTAAATCCAAGGTGCCTATTACAGGGCCTGGGCATGTAGGAGGCTCTTAATAAATACTTGTTGACTGATTGACTTCTAAAACCATAACCTCTTTTAGATCGTTTTAACTGTTTAGGTTTTTTTTCTTTGTATCCCCAGAGCCCAACACAGTGATTTACAGCTTAAAATAAATTCTTATTGATTGATTGAAAATATATTTGGCTTTCCATGTAAGCAGCTACATAGACAGCTTCCCAATTGCCAGTGGTGAATGCTATATTTGAGAAAGTTCTTAAGAATGGTCTCTACCCAAGTTTAAAAAAAAACAAATTAACTTTGAAGATACCCTTTGGCCTAAGGAGGAAATTGTCATCCTTATACTTATGAATGCAGATTGGAGAGCTTTTTGTTCTGGGCTCTATTTCCTGCTTCACCGATGACTATATGAGACCTTGGGTAACTCAGTTTCTCTGTGCCATGTTTTATTTATTGCCAAGGACTAGAAAAAAAAGGATACTTAATACTCTTTTCTCTGGGATACTGTAAATTCTCAGGCAAGAACAGACCAAGAGGAAATCCTTGTAACAACTGAGACATACATGGTAGTTGCTAGCATCTCGTAGTAAAACATAGATTCTCCAAGAATCTGACCTTTTTTGATTTTTGTTTGTAGATGTGCCTAATGGATTTCATGTTAACTTGGAAAAAATGCCCGCTGAAGGAGAAGATCTGAAATTGTCTTGCATGGTCAGCAAATTCTTATACAGAGACATTACTTGGATCTTGCTGCGAACAGTGAACAATCGAACAATGCACCACAGCATCAGCAAACAAAAAATGGCCGTCACCAAGGACTACTCCATCACCCTCAATCTCACCATCAAGAACGTTTCTCTGGAAGATTCCGGCACCTATGCCTGCAGAGCCAGAAACATTTATACCGGGGAAGAAATTCTTCAAAAGAAAGAAGTTACAATTAGAGGTGAGCACTGCAACAAAAAGGCTGTTTTCTCTCGGATCTCCAAATTTAAAAGCACAAGGAATGATTGTACCACACAAAATAATGTAAAACATTAAAGGACTCATTTTTTAAAAAAAGTAACAGTTGTCTCATATCAGCTTGATTTCTTGTCACTGTTGCTACCTTTCAGGCTCTGAGGAGGTGCTCCTCCCAAAAGGGGTTTGGAGATGATGCCAGTAATAATGAGACACCAAAATAACAACCCGTGGGCTTCCAATTCAGTTCTAATAGGTCTGCTTTCTTTGACCAACTTGGTGCACGTTTGGATTTGGAGGATCCCTGCCCTGCATTCTCTGTGTTGTTTTTGTTCTTTGCTGTCTTCTCCTGACTGATAAGCAACAACTTGGGACTGATCTTTTGCTTCCACTTTGATGCCAACTTCTTTTTTAAAAAAAGTGTTAAAGCTGCATAAACTAAATAATTTAAACAAATGATGGTTTCTGCCAAAGATGGACATGAATAAGTTAATTTTCCCGCTCAGAATGAGTACAGTTGAATTTGAGACTCTGGACCTCAACCTGGTTTGGTTTTGTATTTTTTTTTCATCCTATCTTGTCTTGTAAATATCACCTGCTTATTAGCACATTACCATGCTTATTTATTTGAAATGCTTTTTTACATTAAGCACGTTATTTCTGTACTGCATCTTCTAAATGAGGCCCCAAAGCTGCAAAATGTTGATATAGCTCAGAGATATTAAAACTATGAACCAATGTTAAATGCAGATGGATGGACCCCATTGTCTTCATCTGATGCACATCTAGGTAGTTGACAAATGGTTCCATTTTGTGCAGATTCCCTGTATTAATCTGGGTTCCTGGACCAAGGGTGGGTTATGCCTCCAATTTGATGCTTTTGTCTCCTGCATGTTCTTTTAAAGGACTTTTTCATGTTAAAATGATGTCATTCAAAGACTGACTACTTTCAGTCTGTCAAAGGGGTAAAGGCTATTATATATCTGGAGGTTTATTGGTTACTCTAAATTTAAAAAAAGTTCTGCCTTCCCCATATGCAAGTGTTAATAGGATTTTTTATGGGGATTGAGAAATGGCAAAACTAAAGAATTAGCATTAAAGATCATTTTCAAATACACAAATACTTGGGTGTTTTTAGCATTGGTGGTGGCGGTTATGGTCGATTCTTTTTCAGGAGAGGTTTTAATGTCTTATTATAATAATAAAAAGAAGTCTGCACTTGAGGGGAAAAAAGTGCCTGTTTTCCACAGGTCTGGTAATGCTTTATTATGTTGATTTCATTTATGATTGATCATTATATGTACTGGTATGAGCCATAGCAAAACAAGCTATAGTGACCAAAATAGCCCCTGCAGGGAAACAAAGTAGCTGAGCAGCTAAACAAGGGGGTGACAACATGACAACTTCTCGTGCTTGGGAACTCAGCAGACGGTTTCCTCCTTTAGGTAACCGGCTCTGTCCCACGGCTAAACTTGTCTTTCACATGGGAATTGCTTTTGTCAAGTGTGAAAGAGTAAACAATAGCATTTCCCCAGAATGCCAGTTTTATGGAGCCTAATATGCTTGGAAAACAATTAGTAACCTGGAAGTTGTCAGCCCAAAGGAAAGAATAATCAATTGTATCTTGAAATTTTACCTATAACCCTCTGGCCTAGCTTTTTTGTTCCTTATAAGTCAGTGTGTTAGCCTTCAGAAAACAATGCCTTTGTACCACAGAACTTGGGGCCTTAAATTCAAGCAAAAAAAAAGTAAATGAAAGAATTGGAGCTTGCTTTTGAAATGTGGTAAACTGGGCCAGCAGTACTTAGCATTTTCCTCCCTTGGAAAAAAAAAAAGATATGCAAAACTCCCCCTCTTTGGTGGTGGTTGTGGAGAGCGAGATTTCCAGCAGGGAGGTGGGCTAAAGGGATGGGCATTATAAGGGATGGGCATTATACTTTATGAATTCCATTGTAACTCTTCTTCACAGGGTAATTGATTCTTGCCAGGGAGCCTCATAAAAGAAAAAACAATTATATAGTTTGATGGGGGGAAGAAGGTGACGAGAAAGCACAAAGGAAACACTAGAGATGGAGAAGGGATATGAGGCTGGTTCCTTAGTCCCTGGTCTATGTGGAGGCCAAGTGCTTTGTATTTATGGAAAACTGCTCAAATCGATGCTGCCCACATGGTTCTGGATGGTTTCTTGGGTCCTCTGGCCTCCGGAGTGGTTGTGAAAGTACATCCTCAGGACAGAATTTGGGGGCCTCACCATGAAAAGTAAACAAAAGTAACTACTCATTAACGCTCCTAGGAATATAGGACTTGGAAGAACTGTCTTTAGTGACTGGTATCCAGCTAGAACGTGTTACTCCTGAACTCCTCATCTTGGACTGAACATCAGCCACATCTTACCATCTTCTGGAAATTTTTATCTACTTCCATCAAGTAGCTTAAACTAATAATTATTGTTTCCATGTGCCTTCATTGTTGAAACTATCATAATATGTTGTGTCATAAAATGGGAGCTGACAAAATGTAATTCCCTGGTTGACTTATGTAACAAAGTTTGCCCGTCATAAACTAGCCTAAAGAGAGGCTTTTCACCTGGGAGAACATTTTTTTTTAGAAATGTGTACAGAGAAATAAGCAACTCTGTTATGTATTTGTAGCACACCTACACTAACATGAAACATATCTGAGATTCCCATATTTGATTTTGCGGCCATTCTGTTTCTTCTTGTCTGAGGGCTAGGCCTAGGGAGGTAGGAGAGGGAGTAGGGAGGGGAATTCTCCTAAAAGTATTTATTTTTTGATTAGGAGATTATCTTGGGTGCAAGGAAGCTCAGATCTCATACTGATGCTTTCATTGTTTGTAGCCTTGAAAATAATAGTGATGATGTGAACACGGCATTTAGACTTCACTTTAATATCAAAGAGAAAAAGCATGAGGGATATGATTTCCTGGGATGAGGAGCAGGGAAAATATCTAAGATGGGAAGGGGCATAAGTAAATGAACTAGGTCTCATTCTTAAACTGGATTCTTCAAAGTTAGTCCCCACCATGAAAGCCCCTGGTCAATGTATGAATTCAAATTAAAAAAAAAATCTAACTAGTCCAAGGCATGGTAGATGGCCATTCTTTATTATCTTGGCTTGCCTCATTGACATGTTTGGGGTCTTGCTGTGGTAACATGTCAAACTTGTAAAGACAAAACATGGGCATGGTGTCATAAATGGAAACCTTTGATGTACAGCTGTATTTTCAAATGAAAAAAGCTGCATGATGGACATTGCCCAGAATGCAAAAAGAGGAATAGAATAATATTTCTGCCTATGGGGCCTAGCCGGAGGAGAAAACTCCTGGGCTGGCAGATGACCGAGTATAGTCATTCTGGTCTGAAGAAGGCTATGGCAATCAGACTACCTTCTACTCTGGACAATATTGTACTTTGCCTTCAGACTTCATGTTTTATGAAAGGACAAAGGACTAATAAGCTACAGAAATCTAAATTTATGGGAAAGTGTTTATCCTAACAGATAGTAACCCAGTCATGTTATACTGCTTCAGCAATATTTTTTTTAAAAAAATTCTGTGGTGGTGTCTTTTACATAAAATTTCTAAATTGCATTAATTAGTGGTGATGCAGAGTTTGCCTGAAGGAATTAAAAAGAGAAGCATTTGGGGAGTCTTTGGAATCCTGCAGGGGGCCTCGAAATTAATGAAATCATTTCAGTGTATCGCCCCTTGCAGCCCTGTATCCACTCCTAAGCTGCCTTCGCTGTTACATGATACTAAGAGGGGGAAACAAATAGTTAGCGAGTGTCAGAGAAAGCTGATACTGTATGAGTGAAACCACTGATGTAGCATGTGTAAGTTTTGCCAAAGATGTTTTCATTTCTGTTTCAGGATCTGAAGAGGGTGATTTGGGTGGGTGGGGGAAAGACATTAGGCACTATTGTTTTTCTTACTTTTTGGAAACTTGGGCTGCCGATCTATCACCAGCATAAACAGAATGTATACATATCAGCAGGACTGACTTAATATTGCCTTTGTAGAGAGACTGTATTCATTGGGGGTACTCCTGTCCTTGTGTGGGATTTTTAATGTTGTAATGTATTGCATCCTATGTATTAGAATTCATTTTGTTGTACTATATTGTTTGGCATTTTATTAAAATAAATTGTATTGTATCATATTTGTAAGTTTTAAGAGATAAAATGGATAATATAAAATATAATATTTGTACTATTATATAGTGCAAAAAACTACAGACCTGTGCCTCTGCCTCTTGAATTGGTCCTTTGCACTCTCCTGCACTGGGGAAGGAGGGGAGAAGTGGGGAGAAAACAATCAATAAAGCTGCCACACTTAATGAAATACCTCTGTTTGGTCTGTTGCCTTGAAAGTTATGTCGGGATAAAAGCTTAAGTGGGAAGCCATTTTGAACCATTGTCTAGAAGATCATAATACTTGCTACATACATAAATAGCAACTTCTTGTTTATTTATTTATATTGCCCTTTCACATATTATCAGGTTTTGAAGTCTGTGATATCTCCTTTAGAAAACAGGACTCTTAAATTGGACCTTCCCGGAGTTGTTGTTATTTGAGGGGTTTACATACACACACACACACACACACACACACACACACACATACACACACACACTCCAATAAAGATACATGTGTAATTATATCTTCTGTCCCCAAATCCACCATAACCCTATCTAAAAGCATGTTGCTAAGTCAGGTCTCTTGACAGTTGTTCTGGATCCTTGGTTTTTAAAACTAGTGCTTCTCAGGAGAGGAAAATGAATTTAGTGTCATTGTAGTGTGCCAACATCTTTGAAATAAAATCTGATAGGAACCTTCCATTAATCCTTGCTAATACTCTCTGTGTCCCAGTTTTTAATTTAGTGTCCTAGTATTAGCCTCAGGAGAGGGAAGAATCTGTTGACCATAGACTGACTCTGGAGACAAAATAATGGAGTGTAGACATCAATAAAGTTTTGGGTGGAATGAATTCACAATTCGCTTTGATGTTTGTAGTTTATATTTAAAATGATGATCATGAAGATGCAAGTCGGATGAAAACTGATAAATAACCAAAGCTCCCTTTCTTTATTTACTAGATCAGGAAGCACCCTACCTCCTCCGTAACCTCAGTGATCAGATAGTGGCCATCAGCAACTCCACCACTTTAGACTGTCAGGCAAAAGGTGTGCCAGAACCACAGATAACCTGGTTTAAAAACAACCATGAAATACAGCAAGAGCCAGGTAAGAGGCTCCTTACTCATCCTTCCTCTTTCCCATTCTCCGCTGACTTTCCTTTCTTTTCATTTTTCCATTACTTCCTCTTAGATCAAGGGTTCATCACCTTGTTTGTATCATGGATCCCTCTGGCAGTCTGGTAAAGTCCATATATGGCACCCTTCTCAGAATCCTGTTTTTAAATGCATAAAGTAAAATACAGAGGATTTCAAAGGCAACCAGTTATACTGAAAGACATATGTATGTTTTTTACCATCCAAGTTCATGGACTCTCTGAAATTATTCACAGATCCCATGTTAAGAACCCCATTCTGATGCTTACACTGATAGAGTTTTTGGAATTGAACTGCCCACACTAGGCTCTCCTTCAAGCTGTAACTTCTACAGTTAATTATAAGGAATGTCATCACCAAATCTTCAACTCAACACAGCATATCACCAGGGGTATACTAGAGCCAGCTCCTACTGGCTCACAAAAGTGGACTGTAAAATTTTTTCAATATGAGCCTTTACATATTGGATATATGCAAGCACCATACATCAGGGTTTGACTGATGGTTTTGCTGAATTCTGGACTTGAGAAAGTGATGGGAAAATTTTTTAATGCAGATTAAACTTAAAAGTGTGCCATGTGAGTATTATTTTATTCAGAAAGCTGGTTGTTAAACATTTACTGGCACACCACTTTGTAATTTTAACTTTAATGAGACTCTACCACAGTCTTCTCAAATACTACCTTACTTTAGATAATTGGATCACAAACAATAATTGGCAAAGCACTATAAAACACACCTGAAAACTGCAAGGTCAGGAACTCTGTACTTGAAGACAGAATAATGATGGGGGTGACAGTAGGCTCATATTTATGTAATGTTTTAAAGTTTACAGGGAGATTTCCTCAAGATGATCCCATAAGGAATAGGTGGCGTACGTATTAACCTGATTTACAGAGGAAGTAATTCTTCCCCATAGAGGTGGACGACTTGCCTCCAGTCAGGATCAGGGCTCAGATCTAGATCCCTTGATTCCAAGTCCAGAGTTCCTCTGTAAGTTTGCGTATCTGAACTATAGAAAGCTCTGAAAGCTGAATTAGACTGTTTTCCTTTTGGTTTATAACTATAACAAAGCTATTTTTCTAAGAGATTAAAGGATGTTATGAAAATCTCAATTCAATAGGAGTGGAATCGATTTTTTCCCTTAAGAAAAAGATGCATCAAAGTCACCTTTCCATTTTCATTGGTTAAATGGGACTCTTACTGGCTTGTGTGGACATTTGCAGCTGCCTTTCCTGCTAAGTTTTAGAGCACTTCCAACAAGTAGCCTCCTAATAACTGGGTCTGCATCATGAAAGCATTAGCCCCTTATTGGCAAATTGGTGTCATATAAAATTGATATTATGTAAGTTAAACAATACAGAAAATAGTTTTTCCTCTGACTCCTGTAACCTGCTTTTCTTTTTCTAATTCCCAACATAATCTGTTTTGATTGTTCCTGAAACCATGTAGCAGCCTCTGTAGCTCTGCAGAAGTCCTTTTTCTGTTCCAACTTTTTTTTTAAATTGGGGATTTGGAGGAAGATGGATATGATTTGCTTATCAAATTTCTGCATGATAAAGAGCTGAGAGTGATGACTAATACAGCAGAAAATAGAAATTAGGGTGCCAGAAGCTCTTGAGATTTTAGAACTAGACAAACTCTACCAAGACTAAACCTAATAAAAATAAATAAGATAAGCATACTCAGGTTTAAAAAAACTTCAATAAATACCTAATAGAAAATGTGACTAGACAGTAGTTCATGTGAAAATGACCAAGAAGCCTTCATAGCTTCTTTTCAGAAACTTCAGTATCACGATGAATCAGAAGTGTGACATGACAGCCCAAAAATGAATGCAATCTTCGACTACATTAATAGAAGTATTGGTGAAACTCTTCCTTGGTCAGACCATATTTCTAAGAGTTCACTCAGCTCTAAGTTGGTCCATTGACAAACTTACCACTCTTGGGAGGGCAGGGTTAACTGGGTTTGGAAGGAACTCAACTGGCATATGGCCACCAACAGGTAGGAAGCATGCCATCTGGTACCTTCCTAATTTAATTAGTCCTGCTAATCAGTTCCAAGCTGCTGAAGCAGAGAACATGCTGCCAAAAAGTTAAAAGTTCATATTTTTTATAATCATTATTATAATTTTTTGTCTTCTCTCTATTCCAGTGCCCTGGGACAAAGCTCTAGTTGCTTTGACTTAGTTATAGTTCTTAATTTCCTGCCACTGAAAGTATCTGAGCCAAAACTAAAGCACCATTCATTTGTCAGAGATCTCATAGAGGCCAGTCGTAATTTCAAGTGGGGGCAAGGTGGGAGAGGGGCCATTCCAACTTTGACATGTTCAATGTTAAAGTCAAATAAATATACACAAGTTTTTTATGCTGAAGAAGGTAACTCAGAAAGAACTAGTATCAAATCCAGCCTCTGATACATACCGGCTGGGCAGAAATGTTCTAAGTCTCTAAGTGGCAGAAAAGATTCTAGCCTGCATCAGTAGAGTTTTCTCACCTGGGAATTGCCTGTATCAATTATACCACAAGTGAAATCCGTATCCATTTGCTGGATAGGACAATAATAGGAGTTCAAAATTTTAGGTAGGTGGGATATCTTAGAACAGTCAGGTTTTTTTTTCAAAAGAGTATGCTTGTCTGTTTTGCCTGGCATTAAGGTAAATGTCATAGGATTTTTTAGGATGTAAGCACCTTTAGGGAGCATCTACCTTAACTTCTTCCTTCTCTATATGAAGAAACAGAGTCTGAGAGATGAAGTGACTTCCCAAGTTCACATAGCAAAATACAGAAATATCAAGATTTCTTCAGATGTGCAGTGCTGTTGGATGACTAAGTTAATGTGTAGGGGTTTCACAAACAACTATGAAATTGACTTCAATTCATGTCGATGTTCATACTTTGAGCATATTGAAGCCTTGGGGCTAAAGAATGGGAATAAAAATAGTGACATCATTGTTGTAGGAATAATAGCTTCTTTTCTCTACTGGTCAAGGGAAAATTTCCCTTATATTGTCTTGGATGTTGATGGGTTCTTTTGGATGGGGTTCCAGGGCACTCTGGGAAAATCAGAGCATTGAGCCAGAGCAATATGGCTTCCACATGTGAGATCCTAATGTCCCTTCTCAAGGCACATGGGTGCTTCAGAGAAAATCAGCTTTCTTGCAGCTATTTCTTTTGCTGCTCCTGTGACTATCTAGGAGAATGTCCATTCTCTGTGTGGTTATTTTGAAGTACAATGGAAAAGTTTCCAAGAGCATTCTTGATACAAGGACGGTTAACAGGCTCATTTCAAGCTGAGCATTTTTCCATAAATTTTTAGAGAGTTATAGTGAATGGGAAAAAAAAATTCACACGGAGCAAACTACCCATTCATAAAGGCATCAGAGTGGGTCACAGTACAGAGAATATAGCAGCTAAAAGGAAACTCAGAATTACAGAATCTGAGTTGTAAGAAACTTCAGAAACCATTTTTGTTCAACTGTACCTGACCAAGAATCCCTCCTATGATTTTTCTCCCCAAATTGTCATCTTTCTTCTGCTTAAAGACCTCCAATGAAGATAAACCCACTATCTTTGGAGGGTACCAAAGTTTCCATTCAGAGTGCATTTTATTATCCTTACTCATTAATAGGATTAGGACCGTTATTATTGAGAAGACAGTCATGAAACAAAAACTAAGATATTCTAAGGGGGGTTTCTTAGAAGACTCTCAGGTCTCAAGAGCAATGATTCAAATATGTTAGAGATGTGGAACACCATAAATTGAAACAATGCAGAAGCATCAGAGAGCTATATATGAGAGGGACTTTGAATAGAATGGGATATGTTGAGAGGGCAAGATGATTTGAACAATGTTCCTTGAAAACAGCTGGCAAAGAAAGAGGAGCAAACTCAAAACCAGAAAATAAAAGATCACGGCAAAAAGATGTCATAATCAAAGTTTCAGCGCCAGAAATGTTTTTGAGAAAGCTCTCGACTGGATCGACTCCGAGAGAACATGCTAATCCATTAAATTTGACAGTGGCTGGTTTTTATGTCCTCAGCTCATACGTCAGAGATAGTGTGAAGAAACACTCACCTTTTTCAGGTTACAGTTTAAGGTACTTAATGCGTACCTCATCACACCTTAAATATACATCATCCTTTTATAACAAGCCAGGCCTAACTTGACTGGATCATTAGGCAGGACCAAGGACTAGACCCCTTACATTGTCTCTCTGGACAATCCCCTGTTTCCATCCATTTTCCCTCAAGGATTGATAATAAAATCTGCTCCATGCAAAATCCCTGAAACTCAGAGTTACAGCATCTGTAGGCTTCTGGTACAAGGGGTTTCCCAGAACCACCACTTCCTACTCTCTCGTTCTCATCTATGGTCAGCCCCTTTCTGTTAGTCAGTAAACATTTATTAAGTGCCTACGGGCCAGGCATTGTGCCTTGGGATACAAAGGAAAGCAAAACCAATCAATCAATCAATAAACATTTATTAAGTGCCTGCTATGTGCCTTCAAGAAGTTTATATTGTATTGGGGGAAACAGCATATACATATGTAAGTGAATTAAAAACTTATGCAAAGTAATTTCAACATAATTTAGAAGAGACAGCACAAATTGCTGAGTTGATGAGGAAAAGGTTCTATATGGGAGGAGGTGACACAAACTGAGCTTTGAAGGACTGGAGGAATTCTGGGGTGAGGGGGCAGGGTGAGAGAAGGCAGTGCATCCCAGGCAGGGGCACGGCCTGGACAAACACATAGAGAAGGAGAGAGAGAATGTCACTTTTGAGGAATGTCGAGAAGACCAACCTGACTGAGTTTTAGAATGCCTGAAGGAGGGCAATTTGTAATAGGCCTGGAAAGGTAGTCTGGGGCCAGACTGGGAAAGACTTTAAATGCCAAATAACAATCTTTTAACATGGATTTTCATGAGGATATTAAAGAAATGCTCCCTGCCACCAGTATGCAATTGACGCCAAGCCTTCCATTCTTTGGTTATTAAATTTAAGGAAATGTGACTTGGACCTGAATGATAGCACTTGTGTATCTGAATGTTAACCCAGTTAAGACAATGAAATATTGATAGATGCTGAAATATTAATAATAGTAGTAATAAGCAGTTGGGTGGCATAGTAGATAGAAAAGTGGATTTGTAGTCAGAAAGACTTGAATTCAAATCCTGCCTCAGACATTTGCTAGCTGGGAGCCTTGGGCAAATAACTTCCTCAGCCTCAGTTTCCCCATCTATGAAATGGGGACAACAACACTACCCACCTCCTGGGATTGTGTGAAAATCAAAGAAGATGATATCTGTAAAGCACTCTCCAAACCTTAAAGCACTAATTAAATGTGAGCTATGATAATAATTCATTTATATAACACTTTTAAGGTTTATAAAGTATTTTCTTCACAATAATTGGGTGAGGCAGATTTTTTTTTTATCTATGCCTGTCATTGTACTGGTTTAGAGAATTTCTGGTGAGGAAACTTCCTCCACTAATGCAGAAGTGACAACTTTACTATAATTTATCATTTTAGAGATTCATCTAGGAACACTGAGAAATTAAGTGACTAAACTAGAGTCACGCAGCCAGTATGTGTTAGAGACAGGTCATGAACTCAGGTCTTCCTTTCCTGGAGGAGGGGACATTTGATCTGAGGTTTAAACGATGGCAAAAATTTCTATAGACCGGAGTTGGGATGACAGATGGCACTGTTCTAGTCCATTATGGTAGTTAAAGGACCTGTGAGGATTTTTCAAAAGAATTAGACCAGCCATTAAATATTAAAAACAATAGTCTTCTATTTGTCACATTTTAATTCAAAGAAGGCTATATAACAAACACAGAGATGTAATGAGGGAGAAAGGGCCAACAAGAGAAGAATCTACCCAAAAAAAACCAGGGCAGAACCCATGCCCTAAACTAGGGCAGTAGCCAATAACTTCAAAGTGGTTTAGAGAAGAGCTATAATCTGGGCTGTCCCTTATAGCCTTGAGCATAATGATCTTCTGGTCATAACAAGAGGAGGGAATCCCACAAGAGGTTTACCACTCACAATATTTCCCTGGTTTGATGTATAAGACTCCTGGATCTGTCCTCACTTTATGGATGAGGACAACTCAGAGATGCAGATGAAGGATGAAGGTTAAGGTCTCAACCAAGTGGCTAAAGGATAGAAAATTCTAGTATTGGAAGTTCTAGATACAGAAGCTTCCAGAAAAGAGAGAGAGTGCTGAGCAGGTGAAGGAGGCATGCCTAGAGCAGAGATTGTACATCACATATACACGTTAAAGAAAAAATGTTTCCAGAAAAATCAGAAAGCCTTTATAGATTCCCACAGTCACTATTTACAACCTAGATGGCTATAATGTTCTGACCAGGGAGTAAAGATCAGTCAATCAAAAGGCATTTATTGTAGGCCCATTACATGCCAATCATTGTGCAAGGAGCTAGGAATGTGCAGACTAAAAGGAAACGATCCTTGCCCTCAGGGAGCATACATTCAGCTGGGGAAAACAACATGTACACATACAAGTATACACAAAACACAAAGTAATTTCCAGCTGGGGGATCAAGAAAGGCCTCCTGAAAAAAATGGCATTTGAACTGATCCTTCAGTTCAGTGATTTTTCGGTTATGAATGACTCAGTGACCCCATTTGGGATTTTCTTGGTAGAGATAATAGAGTGGTTTGCCATTTCCTTCTCCAGCTCATTTTACAGATGAAAAAACTGAGGCAAACAGGGCTAAGTGACTTGCCCAGGGTCACACAGCCAGTGAGTATCTGAAGTTAGATTTGAACTCAGAAATACGAGTCTTCCTGACTGCAGGCCTGGCACTCTATCCACTGTGACACCTAGCCGTCCATTTGAAGAAATCTAGGAATTCTAAAAGATAGAGGTGAGGAAGGAGGGCATTTCGGGCATAGGTAGCAGCCAATGCAAAGGCAGGTAGACAGGAAATGGAACATTATGTGTGAAGAACAACAAAACAGCCATCTTAGCTACAAATTAGACTGTGTGACAGTTAGTAATGTAGTATAAACCTGGGCAGGTAGGTTGAAGTCAGGTTGCAAAATACCCAACAGGTAAGTTTGTATTTGATCCTGAAGGTGATAGAGAGCCACTGAAACTTATTGAGTAGGAACATGGCATAGTCGTATTGTGCTTTTGGGGTATCCTTTTGGCAGCCGTGTGGAGGATAGTTTGAACAGAACGGATCTGAGGCAGGCAGAGCAACTGGGAGGAGGCTGTTGCCATAGACCAGGTGAGAAACGATGAGGGCTTGAGCTAGGGAGGAGGAAGCTGTGTGAGTAGGGAGAAAGGCATAGATGCCACAGGTGGAGGTTGAATCAGTGAGATATGGCGACTACTTAGATATATGGACTGGGTAAGCTTGCTCTCCTCTGGAAGTGCATCAGTTTGTCAATGCCCTTCCTAAAGTGCTGTGCCCAAAACTGAACCCAACATTCCAAACATGGCCCTTGCAGGGCCCCTTGCTTCTTCTAGATACCCTGCATTTCTTAATGCATCCAAAGATCACATAAGCTCCTGGCTGCTGCCAGGTCACACTTCACCAATTCAGTATGGACTGATCTTTGTGTTCATCTGGTCCAATCATATTCTAGATGAATATCCAGTCATGGAAATGGAAATAGAATCTGGGTCTCCTGGATCCCAGGGCAGTTCTCCTTCCATTGGCAAGTTATCTGACTTCAGTTTACCCCATATTCCTCATTTGTAAACTGAAAAGATTAATTGACTGACTTTTCAGAAGAGCATGAATAAATAAAATTTACTACAAAACACTTTGCCTACTCCAAATCTGATAGAAATCCTCGCCATTATTTGGGCCCTGGACATAGGGTTTAATATATAGTCTATAGAGAGAGACAGTCCTTACCATATAGCAGCAAACCATCATGAAAGCAACCTGTGTCCAAAGCCTCCCAGTGGCTTCTAATAAGATGAGATGTGCAAATTTAGAGAATCTCCACTCCATATGTTCATATGGACTATTTGTGCCTGATCTGTGGTAGAGCCTTCTGAGCTCATGTTGCTCTGATCAGCCACAGTCTGACACACTGTACCTTGACCCTGAAACAGTAAAGCAATAAACACAACATCAATGATAATCGTGAATATGCCTATGTAGTTCTGAATCACAAAGTATGAGAGACTCTCCATAAAGAAGGTAAAAGAAGTATAACATTTATTCAGACACCATAAAATCATATCCCATAACCAAATGTTCAGCTCCCACAGCCAGTCAGCCTACTTTATCATAACAGCAAGAAACTTAAAACACCTTAAAACAGCCTCTCCATACCAACACCTCTCTGACCCCCTGCTGGGGTCTTCCTTCAAAAAAGCTCATAGTACAGCTAAGTCAGACTGTTCATTTCTAACAATCACGAGGGCAGCCATTAGCAGCCATAACATCTCTCTCTCTCTTTTTCTCTCTCTCTCTCTTTCTCACTCTCTCTCTTTCTCTCTCTCAGCATTTCCTGTGACATAACTTCCTTTTCCTGTCAGGAAGCTCCTCCCACCACATATGACTTAGGCTTCCTGTGATGTAAGCAGGTCACATGGCCTATTAACGGATGGCAAAGATCTTCGAATCTAAATTACTACTACAGACTCTGAAATAGTGATGTCACTTTGGTCCTCTTTGAGAATGAAGGACAACAACCAACTAAGTTAATAAGGAATTTAAGTCCAAGCACTGATAATATAAAACCATCAAGCCCCTTGAGTAGGTTGAATGTCCCTACAAAAACAACCCCATATAAATATTACTAGTCCCCTAGGACTAGTTAGCAGGTAGCACAATAGATTGAGCACTGGGCCTGGAGTCAGGAATACCTGAGTTCAAATCTGGTTTCAGACACTTACTACCCACCTGACCTGGGGCAAGTACCTTAATCTCTGTTTACCTCAGTTTCCTCATCTGTAAATTGGGGATAATAATAGTAACCTATTTCCCAGGGTGGTTGTAAGGATCAAATGAGACAATATGCATAAAGAGCTTCACACAGTGCCTGGCATATTTTAAGTGCTATGCAAATGTTAGCTATTATTATTATTAAAGCACCTAGCACAATGCTTGGCACCTAGTAGGTACATAATAAATTCTTGTTCCTTTCCTTTCCTGTGATGCTATGCTTGCTTGAATATCCTTCTCTTCTATGTAACTTTGGTCATCAAGGTCCAAAGAGAACAAGTTTACTTGAGCCCTAGAAAGGAGAAAGCGTTCATTTATAGAGCCTACTACAATTCTAGGTACATCACAAGTGATCCATACATAGACACTAAATGATTAATTAATATGAGTTTCATACCTTTATAAGTAAGCAATGTTTAGCGAGAATTACATAGCTCATTCTCCCTTCTCCCCCCGCCTAACAGTATGGTGAAGCCTATGAAGCTGTCCTCAAAATCATGTTTTTAAATAATTAAAAGAAATGCTAAATTTCAATTAGAGGTCAGTGAAAATAAAAAGAAATTTTGTTCTCATTCAACTTCACAGAGTCCCTGAAATCCCTCCATGGATCCCTTAAAAACTCCTTTACTAGACTGGGATCCATTTGATTTGTTTCTGTGGAGGTAGCAGGAGAGAAGTTATTGTCCACCAACATTTTTGTGTTCTGATTCTATTAAAGTGCCTAACTTTATAGAGAATATTCTTGTGTCAGGCATTTGAAATAGACCTCCATCCTCTTCCGTTCCTTATCCTTACTCCTTTCCCCTTTTCCTTCCTCACTACAACTGCTAGTGCCGTCCCTCACAAATTAACTTGTATTTTAACTACTACATATATATAGACACACATATACATATACATATTTGTATTTCTTAATTTTAAATGTATACTGTATATATGATAATTTTTATGTATATATGTGTGTATATACATATGTAATTTACTTGTTGCCTCCCCCATTATGTGTAGGGATTTTTTCATTCTTTGTACTTTTATCTCCAAAGCCTAGCACAGTTCCTGACACATAGTAGACATTTAATAAATATTTGTTGTGTGATAGATTAATCAGTTGATTAATTGAAATCCCTTGTACCGCTTGGATGAGCAGTTATTCTGTAATTCCATGATCGGTACCATAGAAATGCACTAATAGTAATTGAAGGTCACATGATCCATTCTTCAGCATTTATCTGTGGCTGCTTAAGGGAAGCATTGTAAAGGAGAGGAGAGAAACAAGTACATGGGGTATCCTGCTTAAGTGAGAGTTACTATGTGTGGATAGTAGCACTACGATGCTACCAAATCTAATCGAATATTTATTTGATAAATTATAATTAGAATAGGGAGCCATTATTTGGATAGCAATACATAGAATAAACTGAGATCTGGGAAAGATCTTATTTTAAAAAGGCCAAGGTCTCCCACTGCATTCTGGGCCTTCACCAGTGGTCTTGTTTGACTTAACTAGACTCCAATGACTCTGGAGGAGAGGGTGAGACTGATGACTTTGCATAGCCCTGCCTCACTTAAATCCAGTTCACTTGCAAGTCAAGACATCACACTCCTGTTGTCATTGGTCCTCTTCGAGAACAAAGGACAAACAAACAACAAGGACTGATTAAATTATCCATAAAGATTACATAGAGGAATATAATATTGTGAAAGGAGATTCCACAAATATGCTTTGTGTTGACATCCTTTTATCCATCGCAGTCCAGGTCCTCATCACCGCATGCCTTCGTTACTGCAACAGACTCCTCATTAATCTCATGATTCCAGGCTTTCCCCCTCCAATCCATCCTATGAATTCCTGCCATATCCACATCTTCAACACCTCTTTCGTCACATCATTGTCCTGATTAAAAACTTTTAGTGGCTCCTTATTTCTTACTGCATCAAGTTTAGACTCTTTCACCAGGCTTTCAAGGACTTCTAAAATCCGAACCTCACCTTAGCTATTCAACATTTTCCCACTGCTCCTCAGCACATAACTTCCACTTAAATCATACCAGCCTCCTCATTACCGCAGTGTCTGTTGTCCTCCCTCTGCTGTTGTTCATGTTTCCTTCACTTGGAAATATCTACATTATTCTTTTCCATTTTTAAAAATCCAGACTAATTTATATATTCAACACCATCCCAATTAATTTACCAAAATTTTTTTTACTGAATTAGAAAAATAATGCAATTCATTTGGAAGAACAAAAGCCAAGAATATCAGAGGAAATAATGAAAAAAAGTACTAGATACTATAAGGCAGTAATTATCAAAACTATCTGGTGCTGGCTAAGAGATAGAAAGGTAGATCAATGGAATAGAGTAGACATACAATTAACAGCAGCAATAAATATGATAGTCTTGTATTCGGCAAGTGTAAAGACTTAAGATTTTGGGATAAGAATTCATTATTTGGTAAAAATTGTTGGGAACACTGGAAAACAATATGGCAGAAACCAGGCATAGAACAATACTTTACACCATATTAGATGAATGATAAATTCCTTCCCATTCTTAAGGCCCATCACTAGACCCACCTCTTGCAAGGAAGTTTGTATGCCTATCCCTCCCTCTCCACTGAATTCCACAAGCATTTCAGAGTCCCTAATACACAGTTTACAACTTAAATCCCCTCACTGACTTGTATTATTCCCTATGTCATGTCTGTTAGATTATAAGCTTTTGAGGTGGGGATTATGTTGTGTTCTTTTCTATCTGTCCAACGCAGAGCTGAGCACATACCAGGTGGTCAATAAATAATTGTTCTTGATGTCAAGAAGCTTCATAGCTCTTCATAGCTCCCTCTTGTCTCTAGGATAAAATATAAATACAAATTGCCCCGTTTCACATTGAACGTCTTTCTCAATCTGGCTCTAACTTACCTGTCCAGACTCATTTTCTGTTACTTCCCTTCATACGCTCAAAGGTTGGGCTAAACTGGACTCTTTGCCTTGCACTGGCTGTCCCCCATTCCTAGAATGCTCCCCCTACTCACCTCAGCCTCTTATAATGTTTCGTTGCTGTTTTTCAGTCATGTCTGACTCTTTGTGACCTCATGGACTGTAGTATGCCAATACTGTCCATGGGGTTTTCTTGGCAAAGATACTGGAGTTGTTTGCCATTTTCTTCTCCAGGTCATTTTACAGATGAGGAAACTGAGGCAAACAGGGTGAAGTGACTTGCTCAGAGTCACACAGCTAGTAAGTGTCTGAGGCTGGATTTGAATTAGCACTGTATCCACTGAGCCACCTGGCCTTGTCCTTATAATATGGAGGTGCTTTTTTATGATTTCCCTTGTTATTGGTGTTGTTCTCCCTAAAAAAATAATTCGTATAAATTTTGTAGTTACTTACCTATGTGCAAGTTATTTCTCTCTAGTAGAATGTAAGTTCCTTGAGGGCAGGGGCTATTTTCATTTTTGTTTTTGTATCCCTAGTGCCTTACACAGTATGTGTTTAGTAAATGTTGGTTGAACTGAATCAAACTGGAACTAGAATGGGGAGTCCATCTCTACTAAATCACCCATGTTCTTGTCAAAATAACAAGTGATCTGTGTTCATTTCTAAGCAGACCAGCCCTTCACTTGGTGAAACATGAACTCCTTTGGCTTGTCTGCTGAGGGAGCATTTTTATTCTGATGTTCAGTCTCTGGAGTTGACCTACAACAAAAGGCTAACTTATTTCATCTTCTACCATGAGGTACATTACACAGTTCTATCTCTCCCACTCTGGCCACCGTCATGGCAAAAAAAATGCTGTAGAAAAGACACAATAGAAAGAAAACATATAAACAGCGTGGTGCTGGATTCACCGTGGCTCGGATTTCCTCGTCTGAACGCATAATCGTAGGAAGCTGGTGGTGTCACAAAAGTCACCATTCATGTTTATCATTCAATTTCATTCATCTAAACCTCTCTCACTCCTTAGGTATTATTTTGGGACCAGGAAGCAGCACACTGTTTATTGAAAGAGTCACAGAGGAGGATGAAGGCTTCTACCGTTGCAAAGCCACCAACCAGAAGGGTTCTGTACAGAGCTCAGCATACCTCACTGTACAAGGTAAACACCACCATGAGAAAGCAACAAACAAGAAATGTCTCAGACATTGATTTCCCTGTTTGCTCAAATTCCCACCTCCTCTCACCACCTCCACCACCCCAGCCCTGGTTCTTTTTCCTACCTCCTTCCTCCTCTCAAGGGGGTCTGCCTCTGTCTGGAAAGCCTTTAGGTAAAAAAGCAGGCTGACTAAGCCTTTCTGTGACTGAAAACCCAGCAATCTGAGGGAAGTTTTTGCAAGGGAAATGGATCCAGGAAGAACGGAAGCTGGTGGCTCCCAATGTGTTTGTGTTAACCTAAACAGACCGATTGCACCAGGCTCCCACCTGTGAGGAAAGTGGGTGAAGGAGGAGGAGACGGGTGTAGATTGAAAACAGAAAACATACACACACACACACACACACACACACACACACACACACACACACACACACACACACACCATTCATTTGCCTATTCCACTTCCCACAAACCAAACAGATGCTGCCGTTGTGTGGTGGATATTTTCATGAGTTTGGTTTCACCATGAAGTAGATTGTAAGCTATTATCAGAGGTTGATAGCGAATAATAAATATGACCAAATTTAAGACAAGTATTTCAAATGTTTCCTCCTTATATCCGTCAACAGCAAAATAGAAAAAAAAAAGACCAGATCCTGCTCTGGGTGTCATGTGGCTCCCATCTAGAAAAGGGCTTGCTGGAAATTTCAATTTCCTGATGCCAAGAATCATGAAATTACAGAGCATAGTAGTCTTAGCTGATGCCAAAATATCACACTTAAAATGTAAATATCTGTAGCATGTAGAGATAATATGAAATTTTACAGTTAAATGGTAGAATCCTTTCAATGGCACACTTCAGAAAACAAGTCTCATTTAGAATAGTCAAAGATAAATTTCAGAACTTTGAATATTAAATATTTTACATTCTCTTGCTATGCATGTTGAAACATGTGTAAATGTTTACTTGGGAAAATTATTCTGTTCTAAATATAGGTACCTTCACCATCCAAAGAAAACACTTCACAAGATTCCCCCTTGCCAATAAACCTTGGAATTTCAGTATTCTAATAATGTAGGTTGCTTTTTTTTAAGAGCTATTTTGGGGCAGCTATTTGGTGCAGTAAGTAGAGCATTAGCCATGAAGTCAGGAGGACCTGAATTCAAATCTAGCCTCAGACACATACTAGCTGTTTGACCTTAGGCAAGTCACTTAACCCCAATTATCCTGCCTTCCCTCCTGCATAAAAAAGAGCTATGTTTTTCAAATATAAAATTCTCCTGACAACTACTCAAAGCTCCTCCCTTTCCAACACTCTTTCAATTTTTCTGAGTACCTAGGTGAGGGATCATATTAAGTGATCTCTCCATTGAACCCTGTAGCCTATGACTCTCTCTAAACAAGAAAAACTACTTATCTCCCCTTTCACAAAGAGAACCTGGCGATGAGCACCTTTAAGTAGCATCAGTGGTAGCAGCATTGATGAGGGGTAAGGGCTGGTGTTGCTGAGACAATAGGAATCAAGAGATAGCTAAATTGCTTAGCATTTACGGCAGCTATATAGTCCATGGGAGTCTAGCAGACCTGAATTCAAATCCAGTCTCAAACACTGAGTAGCTGTATCACCTTGGGCAAGTCACTTAATCCCTGCCTCAGCTTCCTTAAATATAAAATGGGATAATAATAGCATCTACCTCCCAGGGTGATTGTGATAATATTTGTAAAATATTTAGCATAGTACCTGGTACATAGTAGGCATTATATAAATTCTAGCTATTATGTTAATAGGGAAAAAATATTTGTAGCAGTGAAACCTCAGTCTTTGAATCATAGAAGGAACTTCATGTGTCACCCAGTTCGGTGTATATATGAATAGGTATCTCCTATACAACTCCCTTGACAAATGTCTCTACTCAAATACCTCAAGTAATAAAGAACTCACTACCACTCTTTCCAACTTTGCATGGCCTTGTTAGGAATGTCACCTTTATATTGATTCCAAATATGCCTCTCTGTAATTTCCACCTAGAGCTAAGCAAAATAATTTTAATATTTATTCCATATGACAAACTTTCAGATATTTAAAGATCATAATCATGTCCCTCCTGAGTCTTTTTTTTTAATTAGGATAATTATGAACAAATGAAAAAATATTTATTATGTGCTTACTAGGGGCAGAAGTACTGTGTTAAAAACACTGATGATGTAATAGAAAAGAAAGACAGTCTCTAATCTCAAGAAGCTCACATTTTAATAGGGGAAACAATATATACTAAAAATTTCTGCTGTCTGGGCAGCTAGGTAGCACAGTGAGTAGAGCACTGACCCAGGAGTCAGGAGGACCTGAGTTCAAATCCAGCCTCAGACATTTGACATACTTATTAGTCATGTGACCTTGAGCAAGTCACTGAAGCCCAGTTGCCTTGCCTTCCCCCCTCCAAAAAAAAAAAGATTTCTGCTGCAAATAAGATATAAAGGTTCTGTGGTTTTTAATGGTACAGTGGCAAAGAAGATGGTACTGCGTCTTCCTTAAAGTGATTTCTGCTAATAATCCACATCGCTTTCTGAAGTTAAAACATTGATAGTGCCAAGGACTCTGGTGTTGAGAATTTTTTCCCCAGTTCTTCAGTAGTTGTGGCTACTAGGGTGGGATTGGGATAGGGGCAGGAAAGGGGAGGAGAGGCTGCAACACCTGCAGAGGAAGCTGTCAGGTCATATCTCCACAGGAGGTTCCTTCCCTGGATTATGGCTTATGGGAACCAGGCTGGGATCAGATTTAATTGTCTGAAGGATGCTGCTGTTCCCAAGTCTCTTGGGTTAATGAGCCCATCAACATCACATGCCGCCCTCCTGCGTTGTCCTTGAGATGCCTTGCTGCTTCAGTTAGGCTTGCTGGCCTTTCCTGTTTGAGTCCGTTGGTTGGCAGTCTGGGAAGGAATGAAAAAATATGGCAGTCCATCCTTCAGTTCCTTCAACTGACCCTCATCATCCTGGTCACCTTCCTCTGGGAACACTTGAACAAGTCAGTGTCCTTCCTGAACTGCAACCAAACCAAATATAAGATTCCAAACTTTCATTAATGTAGCCTAATACTATACTACGGCTTTTGGCCACCATGTTATACCACTGACCTCTTTTGAATTTAAAATTCACTGAACACCTTAGATCTTTTTTTACATTGCCTGCTTTCTAAACATATCTCCTTCATTATTTACTTATCCAGTTGACTTTTTGAAACCATGATAGAGAAATTTCAAGTTATTTCTAGATTTCTAGAAATTGCATTACAGATTGTCAGGATCTTTTGGAATTGTGATTCAGTCACCCAGTCTTATGTCATCCTATAGCATGGGTAGGTTGCCATCCATATTTCTATACAAACCACTAATAAAGACAAACCCAGAGAGACACCCCCACTCCCCCCCACACACATACTTGGCATCATTTTATACTTACAAAAACCATGGGAGGTGGTCAGGATAAACATTCGATTCAATTCAATAAACATTTTTGAGTACCTGCTATGTAGAACACAAGACTGTGTTCTAGACACATATGTTCAAAAATAGAGCCTCTGCCATTCAGAAACTTAGATCTAGGAGGTCTAAGAGAGGGTAAGACATGCAAACAAATAACTAAGACAGCATATGTCCCTTAGCAGAGGTAAAAAGTCTTAGGGAAGCCCAGAGGGAAAGATGTTCCAGGGAGATAACAACTTCCATTTTATGTAATAGGAAACTGAAGAACAGAGTGGGGGGAGTGACTACCTGAAATTCACAGAGCAGCTCATTCTCATTCCAAACACAGGTCCTGACTGCTCCTTTCCACCCTCCCACATTGCAGTGGCCTTCCTCCTTCCAACTCTCCATGAGTCCTTGCTGTTTACCTTTAATCAAGCCTGGTCCAAGATAGAGGATAAAGAGCAGAAAGGAGAGACCTGACACCTTGAAGGGATCAACAGTAAAAATTCAGTTGGAGAGTTTGTTGAGAACTGAATGCTTCAGGTGGGAGCCAGGTCTGGAAGGACAGAAGAATTTGTATAAGCAAAGGGGAGAGGAGGAGAGAGAAGGGGAATGGAGACTAGGGGGAAAAGGGGAGGGGAGGAGGAATAAAGGAGGAAAGAGGAAAGGAAGGTGAAGAAAGAAGGAGTGGAAAGGAGAAGTTATTCTTGAATGTTATTGGGACATTTCTTAAGATTACTCGGAGTTAGCCTTGGGTTATAAGCAGTGGTAAGGGCTAGATAGTGGCTGATTTCTGGCACCTTCTTAATATTTTCTGGTGAAACAGGAACTTCACAACTGCTTTTCTCTAATGTAGCATCAATACTTCATATCAATTAAAAAGATATACCTTAGTGTTTCAATGTTTCAGTTTTACTTCCCAAATAGTCATAGTTGCTTCCCCACTTAAAAAAGCTTTGTACAAAGGAATGGGGGCCTGTCTCCAGAGGATCATTAGGGGAAGTTCCTGCCTTTGGTTGTCCAATTCGGATTATCTAGGGGTTTCACTGATCCAAGAAATTGCTTTATGCAACCTTTGTTTACAAATAAATTACTGGCCCTGTTTAAGGTACATTAGCTTTAGTGAATGGACATTGTGACATTTCTTTTGGTCACTGAGCACATGGAGCTTTTTTGCTTCTTGACTAGTTCTTAGCTGTGGTGAAATAATGAGCTCCCTGTCATTGGAAGTATAAAAGCAAAGGCTGGGTGAACAC
>CM053622.1:662162234-662176295 GCA_028646595.1 Phalanger gymnotis
CTAAGTGGCCTTCAGCTAAGTGAGATGTTACCGTATTAGTACTATACTTCTGGTATGTTAGGGGTTAAATACCTGTGGGCGAGTCCAGCAAGCTAATCGTGATTTATAGCATTGTTTCTATGGGAAAGTACGTTGAGTTCCAAACACCTGACAAATGAACTTTGGGAACACAATCCATTCAAAAGTTGATGACTACCTACGTATAAATTATGGAGGGTGAAGAACTTTCGTTAGACACACTCTTTTTATTTAAGTTTTATTGGGTTTTGTCAATATAACACCACTGAACTGGACCCCATAACGACAACAAAAAAGGTAGGCAAAACCAATAGACTGTATTAGCTATATATGCAACCATATGTTGCATACATATGGTACTAGTAGTCTCCCATCCCTCTGCAGAGATGAGTGATGTATGTTTCATCAGCTCTTCTGCTAATGACCAAGGCTGGTCATTAGAAATAATCAGTTTGACTGCATTTTGGAAGACACATTATTTCTTCCCACTTATCAGTATGATTCATTCACCAGCCATCCTTTACTGCGACAATTATCATGTCTCAATACTGATAGTAAGACCTTCCACTGGTAGAACACTATATATAATCTTATTTGCTCTTCAAAACATCCCTGCAACATAAGCAAGGCAAACATTATTACAGATGAAAAAACTGACCATTACAGAGATTAAGTAACTAGCCTATGACCAGCTCACATAGAAAGTGGTAGAGGTAATGGAAGTCCTAGATTTAGAGACAGAAGATGTGGGTTCAAATTCTTGCTTTTAGGATTTATGGGATCTCAAGCTAGTCCTTTAATTAATCTGAACCTTCATGACCTCATCACCTCTTGCCCAGACTATTGCTATAGCCTTCTCAAATCTCTTCCTTTTCCAATCCATTCTCCACAAAAGTGCCAAAAGGATCTAAGACAATCCCAAAAGACTAATGATGGAAAACGCTATCCACATCCAGAGAAAGAACTTTGGTGTCTGAATGCAGACGGAGGCATACTATTTGTTCTCCTTTTCTTTTGTTGTTTTGTTTCTTCTTTCTCATAGTTCCTCCCATTAATTCTAGTTCTTCTTTACATCATGACTAATGTGAAAATATGTTTAATATGAATGTATAAGTAGAGCCTATTCAGATTGCCCACCATCTTGGGGAGAGGGGAGGAGATAGTGGGGGAGAAAATTCAAAACTCAAAATCTTTTGAAAGTGAATGTTAAAAAATAAAATTAATTGATTAGTTTTTTAAGTGCCAAAAGGGATATCCTTCAAGAACAGATTCAGTTGGGGCAGTTAGGTGGAGAATTGGGTATAGCACCAACCCTGGAGTCAAGAGGACCTGAGTTCAAATCCAGCCTCAGACACTTACTAGCTGTGTGACTCTGGACAAGTTACTTAACCCTGATTGCCTCTAAAACAAACAAAAAAAAGAACAGATCTGCTGATGTCATTCCTCTCCTTAATAAACTTCAGTGGCTTCCAATCGTCTAAGGAACAAGACGCAAACATCTCTGATTGGCTTTTACAGCCCTGAACGTTCAGCCTAACTTTCCAGACTTATTTCTCATTACATTCCTTTACACACATTCTAATCAAATGAGCTCACTTGCTGCTCTCTTTAAATAATGATCAATTTTTCATCTTTGCACATGTGTCCCTCACACTTGTAATGCAGTCCCTCCTCACAGGTACTGACAGAATCCCTGGCTTCCTTTAGTCTTAGCTCAAGTGCCACATGGAGCAGCTAGGGGGCACTGTGGATTGAGTGCCAGGCTTGGAGTCAGGAAGACTCATCTTCTTGAGTTTAAATACGGCCTCGGACGCTTACTAACTGTGTGACCCTGGACGCCACCGTGTTTGCCTCAGTTTCCTCATCTGTAAAATGAGCTGGAGAAAGAATGGCTAACCACTCCAGTATCTCTGCCGAGAAAACCCCAAATGGGGTCATGGAGAGTCAGACGTGATTGAATGATAACAACTGCCACCTGAGGTTTATCCGCCTCTCTCTCTAGTTACTAATGACCTCTCCCACAGAAATTACTTCATATGTTGCATTCATTTACCTGTACACATGTCGTTCTCTGCCCCCGCCAGTAGAATGTAAGCTCTTTGAGGGTTCTTTTATCCCCAAAGACTAGCATAGGGCCTGATACATAGTAGGTGCTTAATAATAAATACCTGTTGGATCCACGAATGAATGAATAAATGAATGAATGAATGAAACTGGCCAAAATGATCTCTAAGGTCTCTTTCAGCTCTGAATCCTAGGCATTTATTCCTGGTCTGTTGCCCTAGTCCAAAGTCCTAGTCCATTGTTACTTCCATTATACCAAGTTGACTTACATCAGTAATAAGACTGCAAGCTGTTGGAGAACAACCATCTTAGACTTTGTATCTTACACATTGTTAAGCATAATGCCACAGTTGTAGAGATTCACTCAATAAATATTTTCTCACTGGATGGTTCATTTTTATCTTCAGTCTTTCCTTAAAATATCAGAAAGCACTCTGGACTTGATCCAAAAACCTTTACAGAGAGAATTCAGATTAAGACTGAAGCTTATCAGAGAAACTGGTGTCAAATGAGCTAAAACTATGAAAATACTTTATATGAAGTTTAACACTTTTGTTAATGTGTGTTGGCTAGGTCATTCTATTCTGGGATCCCTAAGGGATGAGATAATCTTTTGGGAAAAGGATTTTTAAAAATTCACATTTCATGGATTACATGATAAGTCAGCATGTGTGTGATAAAATGTATTTTAAGGTCTGAAGCTTTTTACTCATCAACATTATGACTTATTGAGCAAAATTTGATCTCTGGATGTTGTTCAGAAGAGTTAGATACAGTGTCTGCTTAGAAGTCTTTTATGTGCAATCAGATTCTTGTTATAAACAATAGTTTTAGTTTTTTAATCAGCTTGGTAATTTGTCCTCATTGACTTCCCAAGCTTTTGATAGACTCAGTTTTGTGTAGTACCTGTAGAAATTTTTAAAAAAAGGCTCATATGAATGTTTTACATTGGCCTATCTTGTCCGGTGGAGCTTAGGAAATGAAGCCAGGCAAAGGACTTGTGTCTGAGGCTGTGTTTAACAGATTTGAAAAGAGGTTTGTGAATGAGTCAGGAAGGAAACTGTCTGCTCTTTTTATTTCCTTTGAAAAGGCGTTCTTATACTCCTAGATAAAACAATGTGTTATTTTTGTATCTGAAAAGGATGAATGGACAGTGGAATCAAAGTCACTTCTTTAAATAATCACAAGACTTGTTTAGTTTGGACGAGCTCATGCGGAGAGCTCCCTGAAAGAAACTTTGACACTAAAAAACAGCAACACCTATGGCTAGTAGTCAAAATAATAACTTCTGAAATAAACATAGCATTGTCAGAGTTGCATTTAGTGAACCTATAACAATGAGAGAGCAGCACATTTGTATGCAAGAGGTTTGGGGAGAGCTTTATTGCATAGTTATTATTGCAAATAATGTAAGATAAACAAGTTGAATGTGTTACTAAGAATATAAATTCAATATGTTCTCATTCGTGCAGCGTAGTATTCAATCTCAATATAGTGCGTGTCTACTGGCACAGTTATATCACAAGAGGTTATGGCTTAAATGAACAATAATCATCTGACAAACATTTAGTAGAAGTAGCAGTCACAGCAGAAGTAGTAGGAGTAGTAGTAGTAGTTATTGTTGTAGTAGTTGTAGTAGTAGTAGTAGTTATTCATGTTTCTATAGTACTTTAAATTGTGCAAAGCTTTTTATATTTGTTATCTCACTTGAATCTCACAATAACCTTATGAGGGAGGCATTATTTTCCCCACCAACAGAGAAGGCATTATGGAAAACTTGAAGGTACTTCCCCACGGGCACACAGTTTGAACTTTTGGCCTCTCCTGGGTGTGATTTGCACAGCACACTCTGCTAGGATCATACTGATTGTACATCACGGTTCACTTGCTTGTCATTTTGTAGGAGGCACATGCTACTTACGAATAAAAAGATCCCTGCAAATCCGGAACAGGAGAAGCTTTAGGCAGAACGGTGAAGCCGGCAGGTGTGCTCTTGGCATCCCCAGCTGCCCTTCCATTTTATGCCCTTTTCTTCCATTCAGGCAATAGAAGAGAAAATCTCTCTCCTCACAAAAGAAAGTCTTCAAAGACCCCTCCAGAAGTGTTCACCTTTTATCTAAGGGCTAGGAGAGGGCCGTGCTCTAGCCAAATAACTGGTAATGGTGAGAGTTTTAGCGTCAGCGAAGGAAATAATTTGGGGTCAGGAGACCTTCCTAGTATCTATCAGATCTGATCAGCCTTTTCCAGAGTGTTGTGGAAAAGGCACAAGTTTTGCAATCAGAAAAGACTTGAATTCAAGTCCTGCCTCTTGTGCATCCTTTTTGGGCCATTCCGGGGAAGGGATTCTCTATTGCTCTGTTCTTTCCTCCACCCCCTCTAAAATCGGGAGAACAATCATTGTAATACTTCTCTTATGGAAATATGACATCATTACTATCCAACAGTCATAATTTACTTGAGGAAAATGGTGACCGTCATATCGTACCTCTTTCTAAAGGGACTGAATGGAGAGCTGAGTTACTTAGTATCGTTAAGGAAGAATTCTGTGTAAAATGGCCCTGAATTCCACGATGTTCTGCTAAATTCTTCCTCCCTGTGGGGTCAGAGTACGCTGCTAGCCATAAAAGCTAAGCCAACTCGGAGTAGGCCTCTGGGCTGTCTAAGTGTGGTGCAGTCTTGTACCCTCCTTGGTTTCAGGGTCTAGAACCAGGCCCGTTTCAAATAAGGGGATTGTAGTACAGAAAGATTCCCTAGCTCCAAGCAGGGACTCACTTAGCTCAAGCAAGATTCCGGTCAACAAAATTCCAGTTTAACCAAACAACAAAAAAACAAAAACCCCATGATGTCGTAATGAGAACATGCTATGGAACTCTGCCTGAGGAAGTGCCATTTGGGACAACTATTTTAAACACTCTCAGGATGGAAGGAACTTCAAATTCCATTCAAATCTAAATGCTTTCCTACCCTGCTGCCCTTTGCAGCCCAAGATGAAGCTGCTTATCTGGTCCTAGAAATATGCAAATGCAAAAGTAAAGGCAGTTTTTGTCCTTTTTTAGTGAAAACTGTTATTGGTCCTGCTGTCTATGGGGCTTCCTTGTTTGTGATGTCGCTTGACCTTTCTGAGAATCACATAAGCAGAGGAGCTGATCCTCCTAACTCCATGATGGTTTCAATTCAATTACACTTGTCTAGGTTTCAAAGGATCATGGATTTAGAAATAGAAGGGACCTTAAATGTGCTCTAGCCCAACTCTCTCATTTTACAGATAAAGAATCTGAGACCCATCAGAGAGGTTGAGTAACCTGTTCTATAGATGGCATGTGGCAAATGCATGATTCAAATCTAGTTTCTGCAGTTCCAGATCGAGTACAGTCCATTCCTGACATTGGAGCTGCTGTGGTGTTGCACTAACACTGTTTTCCTCTCTTCCCAAATATGCGGCATAGACAGGAGCATAGGGGACTAGCTACTTATTGTGGAGACTCACGTATGTTGAAGTTCCCCCACAGACTAGTCGTTTGGATGAGTCATTCAGTAGCTCAGTTTTCCCATCTGCAGGATAGGATAACAGAGCCCCTTCTTACCACAAAGGGATGTAATCAAAATAACTATGACCTACTCATAGAGAGGTTTTAAGATACAGTGAAGAGCATACTGAACAGGAGGTCATAAGACCTGAGTTCAAGTGCTGAATCTGCCTTTGACTAGCTATGTGCTAATTGTAAGCAAGTTCTTTCATCTCTGGGCATTGTATCTGTTTCTTTGTCTGTAAAGTAAAATGATGCCCCAGGCAAGAATGTGTGGAGGCTCTGAGTCCATCCACCTGCAGTGATTTTCCTTGCCAGGTCTCTGGAACTACTTGGGAAGAGGAAGTGAATGAAAGCGTCCCGCTGCCTTGTCCCCATCCCAAAACGTTTGTCTCCATCTGCATCTTAAGTGCATCACCTCTCTGTCAGGACGTGGGCAGCTTGCTTCCTCCTCAGCTAGTCGCTGAATTCATCAGTCCCTAAGTCTTTCAGAGTTGTTTGTCTTCAGTGCCATGGAGGAAATGCATAGCGTTTGAATTCATCATGGCCTTCTCGTTATCCCCAAATAAAAACAACATCGTACTGTACTCAAGGGGGGGGGGGAGCTGCCCTGAGAATAGCCTTTCATGCTTCTCATATGGTACCAATATCTCTATGACCACATGATAAATCATTCTTAATTACTGATGCATCCCACTCCCATTTCCTCCTGCCTTTCCCATACCATGTGCAGCTGGGCTATTTCACACAATGACCTCATCAGCTCTTATTGACTGATCAGACTTAGGGTCAGTCTGGATAGTAGGTGAATGTTCATCCTTTAAGAAAAAATATCCAGACACTTGTAAACCTGAAAGTTCTATTAGTATGTGAGCTATTAGTGTTAACAGTATTATAGGTATGAGCTATTAGTATTAACATTATTATAGGAAATGGGTTTGGGGACTTAAGCGGATAATACATTTCCTTCTGAATCAGTGAATATTAAAAAAAACAACCCTAATATTGCCTGGAGGCAGCTAGGTGACAGTAAATAGAGAGCTGGGCCTGGAGTAAGCTCAAAGCTGGCTCTAGACACTTACTTCCTTTGTGACCCTGGCACTTAACCTGTTTGCCTCAGTTTCCTCAACTGTAAAATCAGGATAATAATGTCACCTACCTCCCAGAGTTGTAAGGATCAAATGGGATAATATTTGTCAAGTGCTCAGTGCAGTGTCTGGCATGTAGTAGGAACTTAAAAAATGCTTGTTTCCCTTCTTCCTGGTAGTGGCTTTATAGAGAGAATTAGAGGTGGTGCAGTGGATAGAGTGCCAGACCTGATACCAGGCCTCAGATACTTCCTAGCTGTGTGACCCTGGACAAGTCACTTAACCCTGTTGCCTCAGTTTCCTCATCTGTAAAGTGAGCTAGAAAAGGAAATGTCAAATTCCAGCATGTGGTAAGAAAACCCCGAATGGGGTCATGAAGAGTCTGAAATGACTGAACAACAACAGAGATGGAAAGAGAAGGGAGAGAAATAGGGAGTAAATAGACAATTATACAGTATATGTATCAGTAGCCCTTTCTCCTCTCCCACTTTTAAATCTTCCATGTCTGTGGTATTTGAATTCTTAAAGACAATTTATAACTCTAGATTCTAAGCCTAGAATTCTATTTCCTTCTTAAAGAATTTTTCTTTGAGGTTTTTTCTTTGATTATTTTAAAATTACATATGCAAACTATACACACATGCACGCGCACACACACACACACACACACACACACACACGCATGCATGTTTAAGGCCTGATTTAGTCCCACTGAAAAGAATTTTGCCTGAGTAAGGACTATGGAATTAGACTTTGGAGGTCAGATTCCCATCCTGGGGAATGCAATGAGAGAATTCTCACAATCCAAGTGGGCTGCTCCCAAGGCATTCTGTAGCAAGAGCGTCTGGAGGGGTTTGTCTATAGACAATCCTGTGTATCTAGATGTTATCAGTGTTTCCATCCTTCCAGGACTACCATACCCGGTTGAGCCTATCCCCACTAAGCCACGTGGAACCCATTTGCAGCATAAACAAGGATGTGCGTGTGTGTAAATACTACAAGTCAGTAAAAGACTCTGTATTGTGTAGGAGGAAGCTCCAGCTTGTATTAACTTAGAACTCAGAGTACATTTATCATATGAATGTTATTGAGGGAGAGGGTCATTTCATTGTATTTTTTAAGAAGCAGTGGATAGAGCAGTGGACCTCGAGTCAGGAAGACCTGAGTTCAAATCTAGCCTCAGATACTTACTAGCTGTGTGATCCTGGGCAAGTCGCTTAACACTGTTTGCCTCAGTTCCTCATCTGTAAAATGAGCTGGAGAAGGAAATGATAAACCATTCCAGTATCTTTGCCAAGAAACCCTCCAGTGGGGGTCATAAAGTCAGACACAACTGAAATGAACGAACAACAAAGGACCAGAAGTACAGCAAATTCTCATCCAGTGGAATGGTTCCGGGGCTATTAGAGTTTGCTAATGCCCTTTGCTTGATTTGTATGTTAGGAGAGACCTAGTAATCTTAGTGGGAGAGAAATGCATTCTGCTAAGTTGTGTACTAAGGAAAAATTGCTTTCTCTGGTTTGGTGAGTAAAGGATCATAATTGTGAAAACACAAATTTAAAGAGTGAAAGAACTTAACAGGCAAGTAGTCCTGGCCCAAGCGAATTAGTAACTCAGAATCAGTCATTTGTAAGTCTTTTTAAGTAGGACTAAGAGAGAAGAAAATTTTTTGTAAGTTCTAGGGAAATTGTGCTCGTGGGCCGACTAGATTTGGAGTCACTATTCGAGTCCACTAGAGAATTCCTTGAAAAATTCCAAATTGTCTCCTCTCCCCCTCCCAGGGGCACCACTCGGACACTTGGGCCGCTGCCTTTCTTGTCTCAAAGTGTCAGTGCTGAGCTTTTGATCTCTGAAACCCTTATGGGAAATTAAGGGATTGGGAGTGGCCCAGCCTCATCTCTCTCCAAAACAAACCCACCAGAGTCTTAATACGAAGAAGATCACATCAGGAGAGTGGAGAGACCGGGACTGAGGTTGTATACAATTCTTCTTGGTTAGTACAAAAAAAAGTCCTTGAGTTTTATTTAATTTTTTAAAAATCTGCTTTGAAGAATTTTGTGAGCCCCAAAGGAACCCTTTTAAATAATTTTTTTTTCTTTTTTCTTCAGAATTTCCTCTAAGGGAATGCTAATATTTTCCAGCTTTGACACTTTAATGGACTTTTGTTCCTGTCCTAATTTTTTCCATTCTTAATTTCTCCACTGATTTTTAATTAGTTGTCTCTGGGATCAGAGAGTTTGTAAACCCATCAGTCAGAACTTCTGTGAACTATTTTAATTTATTTATAGGTTAATTAAAATAATAGGATATTACGGTGGAAATGTGTCTGCTAAGTCATAGCATTTCTCATTTGGGAGATATGCAGTCTCAGAGGACAGGTCCTTGGAGCATGGGGTGGGGGATGGAGCCAACGATATCTGATTTGGAAGGAGCGTTTCAGCAGATTTGATAGAAGCTGTTTCATAAAGCAAGAAACTGATCCCAACCTATTTTTCTTTCCAGGAACCTCGGACAAATCCAACCTGGAGCTAATCACTCTGACGTGCACCTGTGTGGCTGCAACCCTCTTTTGGCTCTTGTTGACTCTCTTTATCCGAAAACTGAAAAGGGTAAGGACAGTTCCGCCAGTCCTATGCTCCCCTTCACAAACCCTGGCATCCTAAAAATGTTGGAGATAGCCAGGTGGCCCAGTGGATAATGTGCTGGGCCTGGAGTCAGAAAGATCTAAATTCAAATTCAGCCTCAGACACCAGCTCTGTGACCTTGGGCAAGTCACTTAACTTCTGTTTGCCTCAGTTTCCTCAACTGTAAAGTTGGGATAATAATAATACCTACCTCTCAGGGTTGTTGTGAAGATCGAATAAATTAATAATTCTAAGAACTTAGTACCCAGCCCGGCACATAGAAAGCCCTGTATAACTCTTGACTGTTGTTACTGTTCCAGCTACAAATGTGTCTCTCATCAGATGAAACCCACAAAGGGATGAACCTTTCAAGGAGAGAGAAGGGATTTTTTCCCTTTGACCAATCCCTTGGAGAGAAGGGATTGAGGTTAAGGAGTAAATTTATTTGGATTCAGTCCAAAGGTCACACTTAAGGATTTAGAAGCTCCGATGTGGCCCCACCCCTGGTTAAGGAGAATGGTCAAAGGCTTCGTGCAGAGGGTGAGACTCTAACCAAGACTTGAAAGAAACTGGAGAAGACAGGAGGTAGGAATGAGGAGGGAGAGAGTTCCTGACCTGGGGGACAGTCAATGAAAACGTCAGGAGTCCGGAGATGGAGCGTCTTTTGTACGGAACGGCAGTCTCCTCACTCGGAGAGCTTGTAATCTAATAAGAGAACTAAGGCATGTGCAGAAATAACTATAATTCAAAGCTACTAAGTGGTACAACAGAAAGAGAATTGGTTTTGTAGTCATGGGAACTAGGTTTATACCCCGCCTCTACCACTTACTCCCTGTACGACTGTAAGAAAATCACTTAACTTCTCTGAGACTCTACATCAATAGCTATAAAGTGAGTGAGGCCCTAAGGTCCCTTCCAGCTCTATGTGGATGATCCTATAATCCTAAAATCCTATGCTACCTGTGAATCATGTCATTCCCCTCCCTAAAAATAATGCCAAGTTAGAAATCTTGAATGGTTCTCCATTGCCTGTATAATAATACGTTCAGACTCCTCACTCCGGCCTTTAAGGCCCTCAATAATTTGGTCTCCATTTAGGCTTCCAATTCCAATTTCCCCAACTCCATAAATTAAGATTTACTCTATAATAAGGCTCATTTTCACATCTCCCAAATGTTTTTCTTCTTCCCACTACTGAGCCTTTGCTCATGATGTGATCCCTGCCTGAAATGTCTTTTCTTCCCCCGTCATTCTGTCAAAATTTATTTAGCTTCCATGGGTTATTCTACCCACACAAAATGGCTCCTTGATTCCATAATGCTATGCTTAAAAGTCCTCCCTACTCCTGTCTTCCCTTTTCTAATATTTTTAGTTAGCCATGCTCGGATTCACTTATCTGAATTAAGATACTTTTAGGTCTTTGTTCTGAGAAAATTAGAAGCCTACAAAAGTTTTACCAACAAGATTGGCATTGCCAAAACGTGAAGATCTCAGTAATTGGTTAAGAAACAAAAAGTTTATTACTTAGCAGTCTCAGCCATCAAAAGAAATCACAACCGTAATTTGTTCGTATTGCGTATTGTACTTTTCTATGACCAAAAATGCGTTTGTCTGGTATATTGACAATTACAAAACTATAAGCACCGAGGCCTCAAATTCCATGGCCTTTTAGTTGGCCTCTTTAAGATCACCCAATTTGGAAACCATCTTACCTGGCAGGAACACATCAAATACTCAGAAAATTATTAAGTGAAAATTTAAAGTTTATTTAGTGTTTCCTCTGATTTACTTTGGTTGTTTATGGATCACAAATAAAAGAATTCTTCTATTCCAGTACTTCAGACATAATAATGTGCTCTGTAAAGCTACAAAAGATAGATGACAAAGTGAATAGAACACCAGGCCTGGAGTCAAGAAGACCTGAGTTCAAATCTAGCCTCACACACTTACTAGCTGTATGACCCTGGTCAAGTCACTTCACGCTGTTTGCCTCAGTTTCCCCATCTGTAAAATGAGCTGGGGAAGGTAACGGCAAACCACGCCAAGTGGGGTCATAAAGAGCCAATTCAACTGAAACGACTGAACATCAACGACAGCAAAAACATTAAATCAGGGTGGCGCTAGTAAATGTTTTGCACCCAACACACTTTTCTTTTTAGAAGCAGCTAGATGGCTCAGTGGATAGAGCACTGGGCCAGAAGTCAAGAAGATCTGAATTCCAATCTGGCTTCAGACTCTTATTAGCTGTGTGACTCTGGGCAAGTCAGTTAAACTCTTTTTGCCTTTGAAGGAGGAAATGGCAAACCACTGCAATATACTTGCCAAGAAAACCCCAGGGATGTTATTGGTGCACAGGGTCATGAAGAATCCAACACAAATGAACAACAACAGCAAAGCTACGAAGAAGAGGAAACTGTTGGTTGCCTTCTCCTGTTAGAGGGCGATCTCCATGTTTGTTCATTCAATGAGCATTTGTTAAGTGCTTAGTATGTGCAAAGCCTTCTGCCCAGTGTTGAGATATAAAGAAAAAAATGAAATAGTCCCTGCCTTCCAGGAGTGTACATCTGACTAAGAGGAACTGTTATATATACCTAGAAGGAAGTAACAAAGGAAAATGAAAAGGAAGTAATAAATGAAAAATTCTGGGGTTGGGCAAGGGTCTCATATAGGCATTAGTGCATGGGTTGACCCTTGATACGAAGGAGACATGAGGCAGATGAGCATTCCAGACAATGATCGTGGCCTTTGCAAAGGAATGGGAAGTGAGAGATCGGAAATAGAACAGCATGATGGAAATGTAGAGTGTGTAAAGAAGACAAGTATAAAATAAATCTGTAAAGAGGGCCTGGACCCAGATTTTGAAGGGTCTTAAATGCCAAACAGAGGAGTTTGTATGTTCTCCTAAAGGCAATAGGGAACCACTGGAGCTTCCTTAGCAGAGGCAGGTGACATAATTAAAGCTGTGTTTTCCAAATATCAATGGAGAGTTGTGTGGTAAATAGATTGGAGGGTGGAGAGAAGGACTAGAACCAAGGAAACCAATGAGTGACCAAGAAGAATGGAGGCTGGAACAAGGGAAGTAGTTTTGTCGATGGAGAGAACAGAACAGATAACAAGAGATATAATGGAGCATTAAATGACAAACTTCACAACTTCTTGGATGGAGGAAGAAAAATTGGGGATGACTCTTGAAGGAAACTCTGGAAGTTTGCTCTTAAGGCTTACAGCATCCTTAGTTCTTCAGTGTGGCTCAGAGAACCTGCTCAAAGTTGTTAGCTATATTTTGACATTGAAGGGTTTAGCCAGAAAGGTTGTTCCAGTTGTTTTGACATCAAAAAAATGTAGCACCTTCATGAAGGAATTCACACTCTCTTATGCTGGGACACACATATCTGGAAGGTTGTGCTCTCCTGGCCCAACATTGATGGAAAACTCATTCTGTGGCACATGCTACATATCTTTCTCCATTATTCACCTTCTGAAAAAACTGGGGAAACTTCTCTGCCTTAAGCTATTTGTCACCCATATTAATAACTTTTGTGAGAAGGGGAATGATTGCGAGTGATGGATGAAGTGAGCTGTGAAGGCCCAAGGCAGGGTGACTATGGACTGAAGAATGTGGATGGGTGTGAGACTATGTCTGCAGCACTTTTCTTTACCAAGGTTCTGGCACTGTTTAAGAAGACAGTAAAGAAAAGGGCCCCGATGCTTGTTGAAATAAAGTTGATACAGTTTCTGGGCAATAACTGCCAAATTACACTCAATATGGGATTTTCCCTTCTGGTCAAAAGAAGAGTCCATCCATGAAAGTATAGCCATCAGTTCTCAAGGTCATGGATATATAATTAACAGTCATAGAAAGTATACCACCTGGAGAAGGACTTCTAATGAGACAGAGCACAGAGGTATATGTAATTAAAAACAAGGTGTATTTTTTAGGCTTGATTTATGTAACGAGATAAAGCAAAAACATGAATGCGAAACATTCTCGTTGGTCTTTCTATATACCAACAGTAGATAACCTAGTGTCCTGAATAGGCATGTGGGCATGTGTTTGTGTTGGTGTAGTGCTGGCTTGTCAAATCTTGCCATTCTATCTCTAAAATATTTTTTGCACACAGCTACCACCTTAGTTTTAGCCCATTCATCTCTTCTTAACTATTGCAATGGCTTCATAATTGATACCCTTGCTTTGAGTCTCTACCCCACCCCCTCTAGTCCATCATTCCTACAGCTGCCAAAGTGATCTTCCTTAAGTGTAGACATGACTGCATCTCTCCCCTACTCAATAAACTTCAGTGATTCCCAATTGCCTCTAGGATTTCTATTGTTGTTTGGTTTTTAAAGCCCTTAACAACCTGGCTCCAACCTCATTATACATTCTCTCCCCTCCCCCAATTTTCTGAACTCTATGATCCAGTCAAATTGGCCTTGTCTCTGTTCTGCATATGTGGAATTCCTTCTCCTGTCTCTGTGCCTTACTTTTTTTTTTCGCTTTTTTTAAATTTTTTTTTTAGTTTGCAACACACAGTTCTACATAATTTTGAGTTCCAGATTTTCTTCCCTCCCCACCCCAAGAAGGCATGGAATCCCATATAACTTCCATGTATAACTTGACATTGAATTAATTTACACACTAGTCAAGTTGTGGAGAAAAATTATGACTAATGGAATGAATCATGAGAAAGAAGAAACAGAACCAAAAAAAAAAAAACCACAACCCATCAACAAATACAAAAG
>CM053622.1:662176395-662234094 GCA_028646595.1 Phalanger gymnotis
TTCTTATAGCACAATAGTATTCCATTACCTTCATATACCACAGCTTGTTCAGCCATTCCCCAATTGATGGGCGTCCCTTTGATTTCCAATTCTTAGCTACTACAAAGAGAGCTGCTATAAATATTTTTGTACATATGGGTCCTTTCCCCACTTGTGTGATCTCTTTGGGATACAACCCTAGGAGTGGTATTGCTGGGCCAAAGGGTATGAACATTTTTATAGCCCTTTGGGCATAGTTCCAAATTGCTCTCCAAAATGGCTGGATTAGTTCACAACTCCCACCAGCAATGTAACAATGTTCTAATTTTCCTATATCTTCTCCAGCATTTATTGTTTTCCTGTTTTGTTATTTTAGCCAATCTGACAGGAGAGAGATGGTATCTAAGAGTTGTTTTGATTTGCATTTCTCTAATCAGTAGTGATTTCGAGCATTTTTTGATATGTTTATGGATATCTTTAATTTCTTCCTCTGAAAACTGTCAGTTCATATCCTTTGACCACTTCTCAATTGGGGATGTGCCTTTTTTAGTAGGCAATTGGGGTTAAGTGACTTGCCCAGGGTCACACAGCTACTAAGTGTCTGAGGCTACATTTGAACTCAGGTCCCCCTGACTCCAGGGCCAGTGCTCTCCTCTGTATTTTTATTGGCTGTCTCTCGTACCTAAAATCCACTTCCTCTTCACCTCCACCTTATGGAATGCCTTCCTTCCTTCAAAATGCAGCTCACACACTACTTTCTATATAAAGCAGTTTCTAATTCCCCAACTTCTAAAGTCTTCCCTAACCACCTTGTATTTATTTTGTATTTATTCCATGTATTACTATAATTAGACCTGGTGAGTCCACCAGTAGAATGAAAGCTCCTTGAAGCCAAGGGCATGTAAGCCAAGTGCCTGGCACATAGTAGGAGCCTAATAAATGCTTGTTGACTTGACAACAAAAATCAGCTTGTATTCCACACAAAAGGGAGATTTTCTTTTTTCTCACCTTCTCTGATAGCAATAATATCAGGAAATTATCGTGACTTCTGCATGAGAAATATGCTGGTCACTGAATCATAGATTCTGAGCCTTTACAACAATTCCCTTACTACACATTTGACCTTTCTTGGGAATGCAGAAAAGAAACAAACATCAACAATGAAGCCCCATCTGTTCTGTATATTCTTGCTTATACATAATCATTCTATGAAGTTATTTTTAGCCATTGTTTGGAATTACTTTGTGAAAACGCTTTTCTTTCCTTTTTTTTCTTAAAAAGAGCCCTTCACATGGTAGCTATTTGCAAGAAAGCCTGCATATGGATGTCATTGAAGAATCTGCCTGCATTGTGTACCCAAAATATAGGAGTAGAACTGGGACAGGGTTAAAGAAGGGATTCTTAACTATGGATTGCCCCAGAGTGGAGTGTGAGGTTACATGTGTGTATGAAGAAATGCTTTATGTACTCAGTCACATTCAATTAAGTCCAAACTGGATGACCTGCACCAACAGATGTTGCCAAGTCTTGTTTTCCAATGAATAGTAGGAGTCTTTTTAAAAAAAAAAATAACATCTTTTTCTTGGTGATGACTTTGACATGTCTTCTATTATCCAGACTTCTTCTGAAATAAAGACAGATTATCTATCAATTATAATGGATCCAGATGAAGTCCCTCTTGATGAGCAATGTGACCGACTACCCTATGACGCCAACAAGTGGGAGTTTGCACGAGAAAGACTTAAGCTGGGTAATGTATCTGTCAAATGACATGTACTCAGTATGTATCTCACAGCATGTGTGGGTGTGGGTGTGGATGTATATGTATGTGGGGAAAGGAGGGTGTATGTGTATGAGAGAGAAGAGATACCGATGGTGAGAGACAGAGACAGAGAAGAGACATAAAGAATAGACACAAAGAAAGAGGAGATAGAGAGGCAGTGAATGACAGAGGCAGAAAAGAAAGAAGGCACACACAAAAGGGAAACAGAGACAGAGAAGAAACACAGAGAAAGAGAGAGATAGTGAAACAGACCAAAAAGAGAGAGGAGACACAGAGAGAGAGACCAAGACAGACAAAGATAGATGACAGAGAAAGAGACAGAGAAGAGACAGAGGACACAGAGTTACAACTCTGTAGCAGCAGCACACTTTAGGGAATATTTTTACTAGAAGGTGGAGGTAAAAAATTCCACATTTCATTTGAAAAATTCCTTCTCTTCAATAGATTTGCAATTGTAAATTTCTCCATTGTGATGTGATAAGTCACTTTGAATTACCTTAAGTTTCAGCAATGCACGAACCAAGGGGAAATAATCTTGGGTGAGTGGGAGGGGTCATTTAAGTTTAGTTTCTGATGAGGGATGGGGCTGTTGTTTTCCAGGGGATTTAGATGCTGTAAACATGCAGTGAATGTGCTTTCTTTTGGCTTACCAGTACCTCCTGCTCAGACGTCATAGTGCAAATTAAACCCCAGGCTGGCCAGCCTGAAATGCAAGAAAACAATTGGAGCCTTAATTAGTCCTGCCCAAAAATATTTTGGTAGTGGCCTCGAAAGTTTTCCACTTGCTCCTGCATGAATGCCAGAATCATTAGTTGATAGAACTAGGAAAACACATTGTGGATCTTACATTCTTGGAGCTTGTCATACTTTGCCTGAAAGGAAAGAGATTTCTCCATGTTAAGGGCACCTGTGGATTTCATTGGTTGTGAGAAGTTTTACTGGTAGTGGAAAGAGGTGGGAGGAAAGGAGGAGGAGGGAGAAATTAAACCTTTGCCTGCTGGAACCCAAACTCTTCAGCTTGTATCACTCTGTGCCTGATGAAAAACTGGCCCTGAGTTCTGTTCAGCATGGGAAGAAAACTCGAAATTAGTGAAAAGCAGACAACAAACAGAAGGATAGAAAAGGCAGTTGACGGATGAAGAAAGGACTAAATTTGGAGATATTAGAGGCAGGTGACACACTGGATGAGTTCCTTATACAAGTCTAAGTGACATGGCATTTAGCCCAGCCCTTCCATGACCTTGGCAGTGAACAAGGGATAGTTTTCCCATAATCATGAGCCATTCTTATGCTCGGTTATATCCCAACATTATTAGTCACAATTAAACATGATTTCTTTCATTAGAAGATGTATGTGCCTATCCATCACAAAGCCCTTCTTTTCTTGGCCCAGTCTAGTAATCTCCTTGAAGGAGACATTTATCATTCTACCAGAATTCTGTGAGTGATCCTGGTGGAATAGTAAGCCACCAGGTTCACTGTGTGGGGAAACTTTCTCATCATCCTCTTCCCTCTTGGAGTTGCCAGATGTCAGAGCTTGATTGATGTCAGCATGAGGCTCTGGGACGTGCTTCAGGTGGATAATGTCTCATTGCATCTCAAGTCTGGGAACTTTCTCCTGATATTCAGAGAGGAGGGAACAGGGAAGTGATTCCATAATTAATGCAAGACCAAGAAGACCCAGAGCCATTTTTTTTTAAATCATGGAAGTCTTAGTCAAGTTGGGGGGGGGGGGACAAATGTTATGCATTACATATAAGGATTTTGTTGTTATTTAGTCATTTTTTTAATCATGTCTGATTTCTCATTTGGGGTTTTCTTAGCAAAGATACTGGAGTGGTTTGCCATTTCCTTCTCCAGCTCATTTTTACAGATGAGGAAACTGAAGTAAACAGGATTAAGTGACTTGCCCAGGGTCACACAGCTAGTAGTATCTGAGGCTGGATTTGACCTCAAGAAGATGAGTCTTCCTGACTCCAGGCCCTATTCTCTATCCACTGTGCCACCTGACTAACCTCCATGTAAGGATATAGAGGCCCAGAGATTTGCCCAAGGTTACACAGATAGTGATTAGCATGCCCTAATGGCTTATGCTTAGCACCCTACTGTATGATCTGCCAGGGCTTGAAGTGTTGAGAAATCTAATGGGTCTGCAGCCTGGTCCATTCCTTCTGTAATTACATGATACTCAACATTTTTATTCCAAGGTTCTACTGATTATTATTATGAGAATAATAGTATTTGCAACTCAAGACATCAGAGATCTCTGGAAACAATTCTCAGAAACATGTTTTAAAATTCATAAAATAAAATTCATAGGATTTCAAAGGATACCAATTACATTGACACATAGTTATTGAATTTTTTTTTAATTCACTGACCCCCAGGTCAGGAGCCCCTGTGCAAGAGGGCATAGACTTGAGAATGAGTCTCAATATTGCTTGCTGCTAGCACTGAAATTCCTGGGCTTCATGAAAATATGCCTTAAATAATTTGTTAATAATTCTCCATTAAGACCTATCAGGGAATTTGTGTCACAAAAATTTATCACAGATGAAAATGAAAAAAATGTCTGACCACTTCCTTCTATTAAAAAAGCATTTCAAGCAGAAATCGTCCAAGATAGAAGACGACCCAGAGTGTCTGGAATTTGTCAAGTGAGGTAACTATTCTTGGATCTCTGAGGCTCATGTGTTAGCACTGAATTGGGGCACAGTCTGCAAGGGCGCAGGATGGGGAAATTGTAGTGAGCAGCCCCTTCAGCGTCCTGTGAGCCCCAGCAAGTCAGGGAACGTCTGGGAGGAGATTCCAACATCCTAGCATTGTATATAATGATCCAGCACATTCCTAAGCGAACTGGTGGCATTCCAGGCAAAAAAATTAAGGGCAATTTCCGGGGAAGAGAAGCAAGCAATCAGGAGAATTTAATTCCAGCATGACTGGGCCGCCACAAAAGGAGGGAATTCAGATATTTGGGAAGGGTGCCAGTCTATCGACTGATTCAAGGGAATATCATAGCTTTATGCTGTTTTATGAGGCAGCAGTCTGCTTTCCAAATGAACAATTGAGGATGCTGAAGTGAGTCAACCAACTAATCCTAATGTGGGAACTGGTTTATTCTGATAGAACCTAAGTCCCCAAACACTGGTTTTAACTGAGTGCATTGTGATGACTGAAAAGAGAATGTGTGGTGGTTTACAAGTGTGGGAAGAGGGACCCCAAGGAGTCTGGAAGTAATCAGCCAAAGATGGAGATGATGTTTCTGATTTTTCCCAGGCTCAGGCCACGCCTTGTCCCCCGCACCACCCCGATAAGAGAGCAGAATTCTAGGAAGAAGAGCTTTCTTGCCTTTGAGCAAAGCTGAGCCCCCACCCTAACAAGAACATTTTATACCAATACTATAAAAGCATCATGATTTCATCTATGTGAATGTGCCTTCCCCCACAGCAGAATGAACCCCTTCATGTTTTCTTTATTCATTCGACAAGTATTTATTAAGCACCTTGTCATTGTGTTTTATTGTTGTTCAGTCGCGTCTGATTCTTCATGCCCCCATTTGGGGTTTTCGTGGCAAAGACGCTGGAGTTATTTGCCATTTCCTTCTCCAGTTCCTTTTTACAGATGAGGACGTGGAGGCAAACAGGGTCAAGTGACTTGCCCGGAGTCACTCAGCTAGGAAGTGTCTGAGGCCAGATTTGAACTCATGAAGATGAGTCTTCCTGATTCCAAGCCCAGTGTCTGATCCACTGCTCCACCTAGCTTCTCGAGCCTGGTGGTCATACCTGTCTGTGCTTTAGTAATATCAAATAACTGTGGAGGGAGGATCAGAGAGAGCAGCGACTCAGAGCAGAGAGACTAGTTAGGAGGCTCTTACTTTCATCAATAGCCAAAAGAGGAAAAGATGATGAGAGCTTGAGCTGGGCTGGAAGCCATGAAGCGCTAGAGGGGAGACACCTGCAAGTGCAGGCTATGAGCGGCTGGAGTTGAAAATGTCATCAATTGCTAGTGACCAGCCTTCTGGCAACGGGCTTTCTTAAAGCCTAGCTGGGCAGGGCCCTAGACAAGAGACACATACTTCTTCTTCAGTCCCATGTTAATGACTGCCATGTATATAATGCTTTAAGGTTTGAAAAGCACGCGTACATATACACATATGTGTATGAATGAATACATAAATATATGTGTGTATATACATATATGCACATACATATATACATACATCTAGGTAGAGATAAATTTGATTCTCACAACAACTTCATGAATAAGTGCTTTTGTGAGCTCCATTTAACAGCTGAGGAAATCAAGGTTAAGAAGTTAAATGGCTTGAACTTGCCATTCTGATATGTTTGAGGCAAGATTCACAAATGAGTTTGACTCCAACTCTCTCTAATACGCCGTGTTGAATCTTTATCAACTTTGTGCTAAGGTCTACCAGAGAGAGTACATCCAGGGTCAATATTTGCAACAAAGAGGTTTCAGAGTAGGAATTTGTAATAAAAACAACAATAATAAGACAATAAAAAATAAATAGCAACAATAAAAAGTCCTCAGATCAATGCACCATTCTTAGCAATCTGAGAGATTGCCTTCCTGCTGTCTCATGCTCTTCCTCTCATCTAGTCTTTCTAGAGTCTGACAGAAGTCCCAGTTATTTAAGTTTAAAGGCATATTGACCCCATTCTGGCCCATCTTGGATCATTCTGGCACGCATCAGAAAAAGTGCCATGCATTTCTCTGTATGTTTCATGCTCTGAAAGCATTACTCACTTTCAGACTTATAAAACCTCATTTATAAGGAAGAAAGGGTCCTCAACAAAAAGGCTGTTACATTTCTACTGATATTTTAACCTCTCACTTGGTATTTTTCACTGGGGGAATAAAATGCACTCATAAAATGATTTCTGCCTTAGGTAATTTATAGCTAAAGATGCCAAATAAAGGTGGAGGATTGTGGGATATGTTGAAAGTAGAAAGTTTCTGACATCACAAAAGAGCAGAAAAAATTAACTTCAAACTCAAACAGAAACTTAGAAAAACATGTGTATTTTGAAGGAAGGGACAGGGGTGTGAGGAAGGAAGAAAGGTTAATTAGCTAAAGCAGGATGGAGGCAGACTGATAGTGGAGGCTGGTGGAAGAGGCTGGATAGCCAGTTAACACTGTCACTGCCAGGATTCACTCTGGGAAGTTAGCCATTTCCAAAGGAATGACAGGAACTCCCAAGGGAACTCAAAAAGGACAAGTTGTTCATGTGGAGACTTTTGTAGGGATACTTTCCACTCATCTTTCCGTGCCTCCAAGCACATCCCTCCTTGGAGCTCTCTCTTATTTGTTTATGGTGGGATGGGTGCAAAAGAGGTCTAATGTAAAAGGAGATGAAGTGGTTCTGGGAGTACATTCCTAGAACGCTCGGGCTGTTGGCACAATGGGTCATCCAGCAAGACCTGGGCCTTGCTTTCCTAGAGTACCAGGATTCCCTGATGTTGCCCTATAGAAAATCTTGCCCTCAGTGCATTTGTTAGTAGAGATATCTCATGTGATTCCCCATTAAGAGCCAATCTTTAATGGACTCACATTTGGAACCCAAGTTTTTTAATAGATTCACATACAGAAACCTAAGTTCATACAACCAATGTGTGAGAAAAGGTCAGAAGGTCTAGGAATAGTTAATTCAAACAAAAGAAAATTGAGTAACAACTAAACTTATATTCACCAGTCTGTGGAGCATTCCTATATAGAAGATAATGTCCACCTTGTTCCTCATTCTTTCCTCTTTAATGAGGAAAGAGCACAAAGAAATTACCATCAGCTTTAGCAGGAGCAAATTAAGTTAGATACAACAAAGGACCTTCTAGATGTTGAGGGTTATTAAATAATGGAACATGTTTATCAAAAGAGATTGTAAATTTTGTGGAAATGTTCACTGTTGAAGAATGATCTTAAATAAAACTTGCTTATAACAGATCACTTCTAGAGGTTCTTTCTCGCCCATAAACCTTTAATGATGGTCAGGGGGATTCGCTAGAAGCTACATGAATACAAAACTGATTAGGAAAGGAAGGGACAGCTAGAAATGTGTTGCCTATTACAGATGTGCTATCCTTTGGGACCACTTCATCAGGGGCTCCATCTAAAACTACTCTATCACACTGCTATTTCAAGAAAGTAGAAGGTAATTTCTGTAGTCCTAGGTGGATCTAGGAAAAGGCGCTTCTCTGCTAAATGGACTCCAGTTCACCCTGTTGACATCACACAGTTCAACAGTTTGTTTTCATTGCAGGAAAATCACTTGGACGTGGAGCTTTTGGAAAAGTGGTCCAAGCAGCTGCATTTGGCATTAAGAAATCACCCACGTGCCGGACAGTGGCTGTGAAAATGCTGAAAGGTATGTGCGTGTATGTGTGCGTGAGTGCATGCATGTATGTGTGTTCTGGAGATAGAACCACTGGCATTAGTGTTCCCCGGGGGTCAGTCAGGGTTGGGAAAGGAAGGCTGTATAGTCCAGGGAAGGGGAACCTGTGACCTCAAGGCCACATGCAGCCCTCTAGGTCCTTAAGTGCAGTGCTTTGACTGAATCCAAACTTCACAGAACAAATCCCTTTAATAAAAGGATTTGTTCTGTAAAACTTGGAGTCAGTCAAGAAGCTGTACCCAAAGACCTAAAGGCCACATGTGGCCTTGAGGCTGCAGGTTCCCCATCCTGTTGTATACTATCTGATCTTGGTACTCTTTTCTTCGATTTCTCAAAGTCCCTTCACTTATCATCTCTCATATTACACTGGATTTGTCCATAAAATAATCCAGCACCAGACCCTGGGGAAATAGACTCTAAGCCTCAAAGGTCCTTTGCCTCTCTCACGTCGAAGATGCTGGAACACTAGAGATTCCAGCCCATTATAACTCGGGGCTGTGATATTTGGAATGAGCTCCCATGATGTTGTAATGGAAATTTAGTTGCTGTTCTACACATCATAAATCCCAAGGGTTTAGCTAAAGTTTGACTTAACCATAAAGTGAAGCTAAGGAAGGTATGTGAGAAAAATCAAGTTGATCAGATCTATAAACTGTTCTATAGCCGAATGTAAGATATTTCCTTACATTTGGCAAAAAGTCTTCAACAGTTTGCTAGCGTTGAAAGATATAGCTGCTTTGCGAAGCCCTGGAAGATAAAACTAGGTCTCAGGATGATTTACGATCCCTTGTGCCTGACAGATTGAGTATGGAAACGAAAACTCCCAAAAGCTCTCGTGTTCTTTTAAGAATAGAAAATGCTTCATTTCCTCTTTCTCCTCAGGATTTTCACATTATTTCCATTCTCAAGCAAGCTTTCTTTAAGACCCCAGGATAAAAGGAAACAGTGCTGCTAAAACAAAACAAACAAACCCCTATAAGGGCTGTTTTTTAAGCTGTAGGAATCTCCAAGATATTATCAAGGGAAGCTCAGAAAGCTATGGGTTCACATGACACAGGTAGGAGAACTATTTGAGCAAGATGAAGCTCCCAGGATTTTTCTCTTTCTCACCCTGATATTGCCATTTAAGAAGTCTTAGGTTTGACATTATCCTTCTCTCCTGAGTAGTAGTAGTATTTATTTGTTTCTTTGTTTATCTATTTATTTGTTCATTCTTTCATTCACTCACTCGTTTGTTTTCAAATTGGGTCTCCCTGCTCATAGGCCTGATATCACCATGACTCTTCATGGAAACTCTGACCTGCTCTGTTTCCTATCAGGGTCAGTTTGGCCCCTCCTTAGGCAGCCAGGTGTCCTCTCCCCATGTCACCCTTCCTGAGGGCTCACCACATTGATATGGGACTTAGTACCAATACCCCATTGGCTTAGCCCTTTCTAGCTCAATTGATCAGAGATCATGGGACAGCCTGAGGAGGCTCACAGACAATTTTACATAGGGCCCAATGATACTGTCCTGGATGGTGATATTTGTTCAAACAGAAGCTACTCAAGATGCACTGAAAATTTTCCTGGTGGCTTATGGAATAACCCTTGTTTGGGGCACTTTTCATAGACAAAGAGAAAAAAAAGGAGGATCAGGGAGGCACTACTCCTGGAAACTGTCTCCCAGGCTAGCAGCATGAAAATTTCCCCGGCCTGATTTGTGGAAGCCATCTGCTTCTTCTTTGCTCCGTATGAGATTGTCCTCACTCCATGGCCACATGTGGCCCATTTCCTCCCTGCCAACCACTCAGCCTTCTTTAGAGTAGTCAGGCCTGGCACTCATAGAATTCTAGACTTTCCTCTGAAGAATCTCAGGCAATATACAAGGCCCCAGATGGAGAAGGAAATAATTTAGGCAGTGGTGATGAGGTTTCTGACAGTTTGTGATTCTAGGACTGTCAGGGTACTATTCATTGTGCTATATTGGGAGCTGGTCATATATGTGTGCATGCCTTATTGCTGGTGTGAGGAGGGTGTACAGGGAATCATAATTATTTTTAAGGTATTTAAATATTTATTGGCCATGCCATCATAAGGGATCATATTTTTATTTATCAAGCTAAAGAAAGTAAAATTTAAATGAACTTAACTTTTTAAAAATTATTAACTATACTTAAAAATACCCACCTAGAAGATGAGATATAAAATACTTGTTTTTTGACTGTCTGCCTTTTGAGCTTTTAGGGTATACCTGGGCTTACTCTATGTGAACATACCTGAGGAGCTGGCACTGGGCTAATATAAAAGGCATTTAGGAGAGCCTGATGAGTTCCTAAGATGAAGACTTTTCATTTCCTAGTGTTTTTTAAAAGGTCCATAGAAATTAATATGTATGATAGATAGATCTAGGCAAGTCACTTAACCCTGTTTGCCTCAGTTTCCTCATCTGTACAATGAGCTGGAGAAGAAATGGCAAAGCACTCCAGCATCTCTTCCAAGAAAACCCCAGTGGGGTCATGGAGAGTCAGACACATCTGAAAAACGACTGAACAAAAAAAACGACAGACAATGGGCCTCACTCATTTTTAAGCCCTCCTCCTTTTTCCATTGTGGACATGGATTCAAAAACATCTTAAAACCAGCTTCTAGATAAAGATCCTAAAAATCCTATTTTATTCAGATTTATCTTTGTCACTTTATCTTAGGCTCACAGACACAGGATAGAATGTCACCCCAAGTTAGAAGCTGTCTGGTTTCACTTCCTTTCTCTGTTCTTCTTTCACTGTGGGAGCTTGAATGGATAGGATAACCTCTCTGGTTTTCACTTTTCTTTACTGAAATGAAAGAAATATTTAAAATCATCCCCCTGCTTCATTGGGATATCCTGAGGCCTTAACTAATAAGTGTTTGTAAAGTGGGGGCTGTATTTGGTTATAAATGTATAATTATAGGCATAAAACTTTTACTATAGATCTGTTGTCAGAGGACCTGGATTCAAATCCTGGCTTTTGTTCTTGCTATTTCTATTAATATGTGTGAGTCATGACCTCTGGGCCTTACTTTCACCTATAACATGAGAAGATTGGACTAGATAGCCAATCAGGTCCCTTCTAGCTTCAAATCTATGAGCCAAAATCACTTAGCTTTGGACATGAAGTTATAAGAAGAGACTGAGATAATGCCATGAATGCACAGGGAAGCAAAGGTTATTATGAGAAAAGATGCTTTACAAATGTTTCCAGAAATGGTCATCAGGCATCTCACAAATACCTAAGAACCCATAGTCCAAATTTCACACACTTCTTCCTTTTATCTTCATGGTGGGGAGAGGGGAGGAGAAGAGGAGTAGACAGACATAGAAAATGGAGATGGGGGAGGGAGAAAGGATGGAAAGAGAGAGGAGGGAGATAGAGAGACAGAGAGACTGAGAGGAGAGAGACAGAAAGAGAGACAGAGGTGGGAAGGGTAGGAAGGGTGGGAAGAGGAGAATTCATTTTCTTGCTGCCTGCCTCTGGGTCACACAGTAGCACTTGGGAGGATACTTTTTGTACATTACCCTAGGATTGAGTCAGCACATTGTCGACTACAACCAGGTCCATTGAGAGGAAATGTTCAGTGACTAACCCCACCACCATTCTGGATCTTACTGTAATCAAAAGGATGTTGTGTGGGGAGAAAAGGAGAAAAGAAAACACGGAGGAGACTCTAATTCTGCATAATGTGGGGAAGTTAGCAAGGCAGTAGCCAATTCCTGGGCTTTAACAAACAGGGAAGGCAAGAATCCTACCAGAGGCAGGAGCCTCCATTTTCCAATTGTCTTGACTCTCCCCTGCTTTTTTCAAACAGAGGGGGCCACAGCCAGTGAATACAAAGCTTTGATGACTGAGCTTAAGATCCTGACCCATATTGGACACCATCTGAATGTGGTGAACCTGCTGGGAGCCTGTACCAAGCATGGAGGTAAATAGGGGGAGATGAGCTGTGTGTTATAACCAGGAATTTGAATTTCTCCTTTCTCATTTCATAGGAGGATAAATCACTCTACAGATCAGGACCACTATAGCAACTGTAAGGGAAAGATGCTTCCATTTTTCCCTCTTATGAGGCAGGTGTTTCTGTCCCAGGGTCATCTGTAGCAAGGTTAAACAGGACAAGATAAGATGAGCTGCTGTTTAGGGAACTGACATGTTACTGAGGACAAGACACTGGACTTGAAGTCAGAGGCTCCATGTTTGAATTCTGACTCTGCCTTTTACTTGTTGTATGACTTTAGACAAGTCACTCGGACTCTCTGAGCCTCAGTTTCCTCATCTGTAAAAAGAGGATATTTACTTGTAGCTCGTGCACCTTATTGTGATGGTAAAATGAGATAACAAACATGAAATTGCTTCAGAAGCTGTAAAGCACTAAGCGAACATAAGCTAGTATTGGGCAATCTGCCAGATCAAACAAACAGGGTCTGGGGCATGTAGAGGTTTAGTTCATTTTCAAGGTGAATCTATAAGGAGGTGTCTGGGGACTCAAGATGAAGCCTTGGCTGCCTGGAAAGTTGTCCTCCCTCAAGTGACCAGCCAAGTTGCTCCTCCTGGGCTGCTGCCACACCTCTTCTCCACCCTCTCATCCTCCCCAGCACATCATCTTATTACTGTGCTGAAAGATGAAAAGAGGCATTTCTGTTATTTCTATTATGATATAACATGATATAACAGAGAAGATATTTCCCAGCTTTGCAAAAGAGCAGACTCCAGTGAACTTGTAGGAAAGTAGTCCTGATGTTCCGATTGCTGCTTCCTCATCCACGGAATTCATGAAAGTCTCCGTGTACTCTCTCTCCCTTTCCTAGCTGCGTTCTCCACATATTATCTCTGTGGAGGCAGGGAGATCAAATCATGGACTTGACTTGCTATTCCTCATGTCTGAAGGTCCATGAGATCAGGCCACTTTCCTCTTCAAGGCTACTGCTTCCACTTTTCAAACCTAGCCTGGTCAGAAAAAAGTAACAGGCAAGACTAATCATAGGCAAGACTGTGAATAGCAAAAATGCAGGCTGGAGGGCTGTTGGAAATGCTTGAAAAGCTTTGCCAAAGCCCTCTATTACTCACTGGAGTGTATTTTTAAATACCCCTACTGGTAAAATGCAATTGAGTCTGGGACTATTTTTAACTGTATCTACAATGAGATTCTTAACCTGAGGTCCATTTTTGAAAAAGATTTTGATAACTACATTTTAATATAATTGGTTTCCTTTATAAGCATGTAAATTTTATTTTAGGTATTAAAAACATGCGGAAAAGAGGGGTTCATAGACTTCACTAGACTACCAAAAGGGTCCAAGGCACACCACAAAAAAAAGGTTAAAACTTTTACTTTGTATGAATGAGTACATTTATGCAGCCAGATGGAGCCAGAACCAAAAAGGTCGAATCAGCAAGGCTGGTCAAATGAAGACCACTGAAATATTGAAGTGAGAAATTTAGAGTTTCTTTTCCTTTTCTCTCTCTCTTCTTCTTCTTTTTTATTGGTCTGGTATCTGTTTTCTTTCTAAGCTTAAATTGAGGTCACCCTGTCCATGGCACTCCTACTTTCAGAGGCTCTCTGGGGCATTTGCCAGTACATTGCTAAAGATGGTTTGGCTTGAAACTCATCAAGTCTGTCATTTGGGTGCTTGACTTCAAGATGCTGAAAATATCTTTTTTTTTGGCTGCAGGTCCTCTCATGGTGATAGTTGAATACTGCAAATATGGAAATTTATCCAACTATCTCAAGAGCAAAAGAGATTTCTTCTTTCTCAATAAGGTACGTAAATAAGTAAGCTGATTTTGTCCAAGTGTATATTTAAGGTGGGTATCTTTTAAGTCATCATTGAGCTGATCTACTTCTGGAGTGTTCAGCTAAAGAGTAGGAACTTTCAAAATGAGAAACACATAAAATTCCTACTATTGGGAAGACTCAAAACTCATTATCAACCTTTATAGCCTCTTCATATTCCCAACCTTCCCAATTTGTTGTAATCCAATCACCTCCTTTATGAATAATGTTGAGAATAATCCTATTACAATTAATTCTGTGACATCTGGGAATTGATATGTGAATCATTCTAATCTGTTTCTTTTGACATAATCTAAAATCAACTTAATATTGGAAACGTATGATGGTATACAGCACTACCTTCTTGAGCAAAGATAACAAGCATAATTCTTTTTCATTTTTGAATGGAAAAAAGCAATGTTTGGGTGAGCTAGGTTGCTCACCTCTAGTCAAAGACAGAATTATAAACTATCTCCTAGACCAGCTTTACCCATTGGGTCCTACCTGTCACTATAATAGGTTCACATGGCCAGGACCTTAAGGAAATTGAGCAGAGCCTTAGAAATCAGACATTGGGGAAGAAAGAATTTAGCAAAACATTGTCAATACAACCTATCACACTAATGGTATACTTTTTCAGCCTAGCAATAGAAAACCTCAATATCTCTCTAGTCTTGTTAACTAGTAAACAGTATTAGGTATATTTCCTCATTTGCTGATAGAACCAATTAAAACGAAAGATTTGGTGGGTTCACCTCATTTCTACTAATCTATATTGTACACAAAATGACAGAAGCTCAGTATTTCCCCTTTCTTGTTATTTTTGTAAGTTTATGAATACCAAATGAATCAAGCCCACTGACTCCTTTGCTGGGAAGGTTCTGTCATTACCCACTGTGCATCAAGCTTTTGACAGGGTAACAGTTCTAATCTGGCAGTATGCATGGTGGGCTGAAAGGTGGGAATGGGAATTGGGATGGGGAATATAGTTTTCTTCAACTTATAAAACCATTTTCTTAGTGGATATGGTAAAAGAATATATAAAAAAGGCACTAGTCAGGGAGCAGGCAAGTGAGGTGTGGCACCATTGGGACCCTTAGGATCAAACAATGTCTCAGTCCCATCCTAGCAGTATGTATTCTCTCCAGCCATGAAAATTTGGACTGGCTTTAGGAAGGATTGAGCCAGGAGAACACTCTAGAGACTGGAGCAGGATGGAACTTTCGGATCTGTGCGTCCTTTGTTTTGGAGGTTCTGTTTCCTTCATCAGCTATATTTAATGATTGGCCTCCCCATGTGGCTTGGTGGAGCTGAGTGTATTTGTGGAAAGCCTGTGGTTGTATTTCATGAGCTAAAAGCTGAAGGTATGAAAACAGAGAATGATGGGAAAATATCATCAAAGGACTAACCTCAGTCAATCGGCAAGAACCAATTACCATCCAGGCCCTGTGCTGGACACTGGAGATTCAAAGGCAAAAACAAGACAGCTTCTGCTAGAATGGGTGTGTTCTTCATGCAAGTAAATTCCCCAAACTCTGAGAATATTATTTTTTAACCAGTTATTAAAGCTCAGTAACTTGTCTCATTTGGACAGATAACCGGTCCTGTGACCTGATTCTCTTTAATCACCAGAATTTATGGTTAATATCTAGTGTCAGATATAATGTCACAGCTTCCAGAAGAGTTTGGGTATATGGATATGAGGAATGTTCCCCAAGCCTCACACCCTAATGTGTGATTTTTATCAAAGGGCTACAGGCTCCCATAGAGAGCAGAGTTTCAGCCAAATGGACTTGGAAAATGACTGCTTGTGAGTTTTTCTACCGCATGTTGTTTTCTTGACTCTCTTTATCCTGTCTTTCCTGGGGAGGAGCCTGTGAAAAATCTCTCTCTGACTGAACAGAAGCCAAATCAAACTTTACTTTCTGTAAAGGGAGGAAAGTCTTCATTCTTCTCTCTGGCTGACCCAGAACACTAGAGAGCCCTCAGGTCTGGACCCTCCAGGATTGTAATGTGTGTGCTCAGGACTGGTTTCCTCCTTTCCTCTATGGCCCTGGAAGGAGGTATTTATTCTTCCAGTTGACTGGCAGCCCTAGCAAGACCAGGCCTGATCTCCTGTCCAGTACAATTATCACCTTTGCTGCCTTTTCCCCCTGTATCCTCTCCTTGTTCCCACTCTGCCCTCTGGTGGAGAGAACAACCCATTTCTTGGAATTAAAAGATATGCAGAATTCAAGATCAAAAGGCAAAAGGTTCTGAAGTCTAACCTTGATTCTGTCTTGGCTTTGCTGCTGGAAATCAGCTGTTACTGAAACTTTCAGGGCCAGAGCTCCTGCTTCTGTAGACAGCAGTTCTATCTAGACGCGTTATATTTGCAAAGCACTACGGAAATAATCAGTGCTAATATCATCAATCACCAGATTAGTTGCTGAAACCAATCAACAAGCATTTATTAAGTGCTTATTATGTGACAGACACTGTATTAAGCACTTGACACAGAAAGAAAAAGGAAAAACAGCCCCTGCCCTCAAGGAGCTCACCTTCCTCTGGCTTTCTGTGAGTACTTACAGTCAGTTATCCTTTCTAATCATCACATTAGACCTGAAAGGGGCTTTAAACACTATCCGATCCAATTCCCTCATTTTTTTAAAGGAAGACAATGAGACCCAGAAATATTAAGCAATTAAAGATCATGGGACTTAGAACTAAAGGGACGTAAGCGATCATAGTGGCAGGCTCTCAATCAAGTATGAAAAACATTTCATTACAATTAGAAATCAATCCAATGATTAACGCCCTGCCAAGATTAATTGGTTTTGCTTGAAAAGAGGCAGCAGGGTAGCACTGACCTTGGGTATGGACATCTGGGGCCTACTATCAAGGAGTACCATTAAGTAGTGATGGGACAAAGCAAGATGCTTCACCACCTTAGGCCACCGTTCTTATCAGTAAAATGAGACACTCGACCTGGATAATTTCCTTTCTTGCTTTAAAAGAAATCATAAATCAGGATCATTTCAATTTCCAGGGAGAAAAAAAAGAGGCTTCAACCACCAAACCATTTGGCCCAGTGATACTTCTACTAGGCCTATATCCCAAAGAGATCAAAAATAGAGGAAAATGGCCCATGTGTACGAAAAATTTTTACAATAGCTCTTTTTGTCGTGGCAAAGAAATAAATACTATTGTGCCAAAGATAATTACAGAAGGTATGGTCCAAGGGAACCTAGGAAAATGTTCGTGAGCTGATTGTGAAGTGAATGGAAGCAGAAGATCAAATTGTATAATAATATTGTAGAGACATATAGCTTCAAAAGGCTTAAGAATTCTGATTGATGACTAATGGCGATTCCATAGGATTCATGATGAAACATGCCACCCATCTCCTGACAGAGAAGTGATGGACTCAGGGTGCAGAATGACCTATATCTTTGGACAAGGTCAATTTGAGAATGTTTTTTCCTTGGCTATGCATATTTGTTACAAGGTTTTGGTTTGTTTGTTTTCATTTCAATGAGAGAGGGAAGGGAGAAAAATAAATTAATCGAATTGCATTGTTAGGTTTCAGCACCCATTACCCACATGCCATCGCACTCCATGGTGGTTACAAGCTTAAGACTCAGGTGCAGTAAAGATGAATATTCCATCACAAGTGTCATTATTTCATTTCCCTCTTACCTGCCTAGAGGCACACGAGATTGGATTAGCATTTATTGTCTCGGAGGGGTTCATTAGGTGGTTTTACCAGCCTCCCTCTCATTGCCAGAGTGTTAGCTCTTTCCTGGGGTAACATGGTCTTGAGGGCAGCCAGGAGTCTGCTTAGCAGTCTGATTGATTGCTCATTCTGTCCTGATGCTTACATTCAGCCATCTCACCCTCTCCCTTTCTTTCTCTGGGTCTCTTCCAAGGATGCAGCCTTACAGACTGAGCCCAAGAAAGAAAAGGAGTCTGAGCTCGAACAAGGCAAGAAACAAAGACTGGACAGTGTCACCAGCAGTGAGAGCTTTGCTAGCTCTGGATTTCAGGAAGATAAAAGTCTGAGTGATGTTGAGGAGGAAGAGGAGGGTAGGTATTAATTCCTTCCTGTTCCTCCAGTGTGTGATATTTTTACAACAACTGTGCATCTATGAATTTTTTTTCTAATTTATCACCCTAATAAACATCCGTGGGAGACTCCTAGGGTAATGTCCGGAGGAGATAAGATTTGAATAAAGATTATTTGCAAGGTTACTAATTCTGACAGGGAAAACGTGCAATTGTCTAGCCTAGGGCCTCTTTGGGAATCAACCCTCTATGTGTGTCAGGGTAAAACTAGAAGGAGACAGACATATCTCTGATACACATGTTGAAGCCAAATGCTCTCAAAAGTGAATTCAGATCAGCTGGCTGTTTTCCCTTGTGTTTTGCTAACACTGTTCTAATAAGCTGGGATTTAGTGGGATAACAAGGGCCGTTAAAAACAAGGACTGAGTATAATGTTTTCCAGATTCTGATGATTTCTACAAGCAACCCATCACCATGGAAGATCTCATTTCATACAGTTTTCAAGTGGCCAGAGGCATGGAATTCTTATCTTCTAGAAAGGTCAGCCCCACTTGTTGCTATTTTCCTTCCTTACCAAATATACACACCCTACAACCATTCCCACACACATCCCTGCAGGGATATATTCGTTGATGAGATAATGTATATATTTTTGTTTTCATTTTACCATAGATAGGCACACACGGATATAGCCAAGTCTGCAGTAAATTCATATGAAATGACTGATATTTACATATGAATAGACTTCCATACTTCAGGGACTCATGGTTTCAGCAATGTAGATACTCTCCTTACCAATGCGTCTTGTAGTACCTCCACAATTGAGTTTTTTTTTTAAAAAAAAAAGTCCTTTTGAGTGGCTGTGGCTAAAAAAATTGCTACTCTGTAGCTAGCCTGGTAATGAACCTCTCTAAACTGGGGCAGGCTGGTTGTTGAATGACAGAGAAGCAAGTCCATCCCTAGGGAAGAAACCTTTCCAGCTGTGTACAGGATCTGCCAGAGAGTGCCCCCTATTGACATATATATGCTATGGTACAGCACTAGAGAAAGACGTTAGTGGAAAATTATGTATTTCACTCTATTACTTATGTTCATTCAGAAATCCATGGCAATATTCACATAGACATAAGTATGCTCATTTGCATTGGCATATAGATGAAGCATGAAATACTGCAAAAATACTTGGCTCATTGTTGTCTAGCTGGAGCCTGAAATTTGGGAAACCTGAAAGTGATGCACATAGGATTTGATTTAAAGGAAAAGCCTTTAGGAGTGTAGTACCAGAGACCTGGTAACTGTCTTAGGCCACTAAGTGGCACAATAGATATCAAATGCTGAACCTGGAGTCAGGAGGACCTGAATTTAAATCCAGTCTCAAACACTTACTAGCTGTGTGACCCTGGGCAAGTCACTTAACCCTGTTTGCCTCAGTTTCCTCATCTGTAAAATGAGCTGGAGAAGGAAATGGCAAACTACTCCAGTATCTTTCCCAAGACAACCCCAAATGGGGTCACAAAGATTCAGATACAACCAAAAAAAATGCAAATCCCTTGTCCTCTATAAACCTTCCTTTCCTCATCTGTAAAATGAGAGTAATGATACAAATTACCTCACAAACAGGATTGTTGTGAGGATCAAATTATACACAATACATATACATATTATTTATGGATATAAATATATATAGTATATATGTTTATACTATTATATGTATACAAATTATTTATGTCTATAATTATATATTGTATATTGCTTTGTGAATCTTATAGCTACTATAGATAGCTATTATTAGCTTATAGCTAGCTACATTATTATTCACTTATAGCTAGCTATTATTCTCCACATAGCTCCCATAATAACCCTTTGACCAGCTACTTAGTAGGTATTACCCCCAGTGGTGACCTTCCATATTCCTTTAGCGATCTTCCATGATTTTATCCATTTATATATAATCAGATAGGAATCTGACTAATCGTCTCACAAAAGGCTGTGAGGAAGACTTGTAGGACTTTGGCTGTAAATGATGTTGAACAAGATCGTCCCTAGAACAAGGCAGAGACCCTGGCCAACCTCAGGACAGAGTTTGACTTTTTGGCCTTTGGAGACCTCTATTTGTAGAGACTTTTGTGTTTATAGTAACTTGGTGTACACTTACAGTGGCTTCCTTCACAACATGTGAAATGGAGACTTCAGATTTTTTCTAAAATGACACTAAGGACTCTCAGGAAATTTGTGGGAAATGCATTTTGATTGTGCAACTGTTTTATTATAGTGCATTCACCGAGATCTGGCAGCCCGAAACATCCTTTTATCCGAAAACAATGTAGTAAAGATTTGTGACTTTGGCCTCGCTAGAGACATTTACAAGAATCCTGATTATGTGAGAAAAGGAGATGTAAGTCAGCATCATGTTTATTTGACTCATTCATTTACAGTGATAATTTTCAACCACTAACTAGACTTTTCATAAATAGTTACCCTGCGTTAAACTGAGGTCCCTGAAGTTGTTATATGCTTTCCGCAAAGATGAAATGTGCTGTGTACTTGGGAAACTGGTATTCTTTAACTTGGGGTTCAAAAAGGCCAGCTGCCTTACAGATCTCTCTCATATTGATGCCTATCCCTGTGGTAGATTTGCTTGGCATCCCTATACTCAGTGTTTTTGCCGAGTCCCTCCCAAGATGTGGTCAGTGGCCGTAAAGATTGTACCTATGATCCCTTTATACTCTACCCATGGGAGTTGTTTACCTCAGCTTCAGAGAACACACTGGACTCATTCCCTCAAACTTAAATGATTCATTCAGCAGGTTTCTAAGTTTCAGGAAAGGGTGGGGGAAGATACAATTCCTTTTACATCAGGGAGAAAAATGGTTACCACCCTACTTCTCTGCCTACCTTTCCAGCATTTCCCTTGTCCCTCCCTAAGATAGCTTATCTATTCTACCTAGGTAAACCACATTTTCCCATATATTTTCTAAACTCCCTGTATCTATATATAAATTAATGAACACCATTTGCAAAGATGGACATTCGTTCCTTGCTTCATAAGCAAAACAGCCCAGACCAGGGCTTCTGTCTCCCATGTGTTTGTTTCTTTTCTGGCTCTCAATGTTTCTTTTAAAATACATTGTTATTATTATTGTTATCTTTTTCAACAAACAAAACCCACCTTCTCTCCTTCCCACATCGCCCCTGCCCCCACTGAAAAAGAAATAAAAACAAGACCCTTATAAGAGATAAATATTCTCTCCAAGTGCTCCTCTTGTCCAAGTTTTTTTAAGACAGTAATTTCTCATTGAATCATAGAGTTAGAATGAGCCTCTAAATGTCCCCTAAGTCATTCCCATGCCCTCAGATAACGCTGTACTTAAACCATGTTAATGGGTATCCATCCATGCACCTATTTTAAGATACCATATGCCTTCTAAGTGAAGTAGCAGTTATAGGACATCTTAACTAGTCCCTAAAATGGTGAGTAGTTCAATTCCTAATCAAAAGGTGAACAAATGAATACTTTGTTTAATATGTCTTGTTTCAATATGTTCCTACTAAAGATTTCTTTCTCCTTTTTCTAGACCCGGCTTCCCCTTAAATGGATGGCTCCTGAATCCATCTTTGACAAAATCTATAGCACAAAGAGTGATGTGTGGTCTTATGGAGTGCTGCTATGGGAAATATTCTCTTTAGGTAAGTTTGAAATGACAAGGAATTAACAGACCCCTCAAATGTCTGTACCCTCCTTTCAATAGTTTACATGTAGACCTGCAAAGTAACAGCCAGTAACAAATTGATGCTTACGTGGATCTAAATCTGTTTATGATTTTAAGTACCTCACATACTGTGAACCTGAACCTAATTAATCCACTGTATGCAATAGTAATAAATATATACGTGGCAAGGCTGGCTGACCCAAAGCAACACTGTGGCAGGTTATCTTCAAGCTTGAGGCACACAGGTCAGAGAAGAGGAAGGTGTTATTGAGGGCAGGAGATGCTTCTGATACCATCCATCACCCTACCATCCACCTAGAGGCAAGTATCATGATTGAACAGAAAAGGCATGGATGTGAAGTCAAAGGATGTGATTTTGAGTCTTACTTCTGCTGTTTCCCCCAAGCTGTTCGACCTTGGGCAAATTCCTTACCTCTCTGGGCTTCCCTTTTCCTGATCTTCAAAATAAGGAGTTTAAATTCAATGAGAATGAATGGTTCATCTTATTTAGGCTAGGTAATAAAGAATACAGATTTTGTTTCTTTTACTGCCTGCAGAGCTTCTGGGAAAAGGGTAGCCTGATAAAGGATTGAGTGCCTGGTAATTGTTTTCAAAGCTATATATATGTATACGCACATATACACTACATATACATATATATGTATATATATAGGTATAGATATATATATATATATGCACATGCATAAGTGGGTTGAAATACACACACATGTCAGTGTTCAATAGCTAACTTAGATTCAATCCAAGATTCTTTTGGGCTTTGCCAAGAGTTTGCTTTTCACACCAAATAAAAGCCTCCCAGTAACAGCTCTCATTTCCTGTTAACATGTGAAAATCATTCCCCTGCTTTCGATGACAGGCACCTGCTCCTTCCACTCTTTGAAAGTTGCTAGCTAGCCCTACTAGCCCTGGTGCCAGTAATGCACTATTCCCAGCTGCTTCCTACTCACACTAATCGGTGGGAAGTCCAGACAAACAAATGCTAAGGCAGATGGGGGACGAGCTGGAGCTGAGGAGTCCAATGGAAGCCATTGCCAAAAGGTCTGCCAGTGTCGTGGGGGCAGCCTGCAGCCATGGATACTAAGAAAATGAAGCTAGACAGTGGATCCCACCCAACATAAAGTATGTGCTAGCAGGCAGGTCTGGCCCTGGGCAAAATGGTGCCCTTTCTGCCCTCTTTCTTTACTCCCTTTCCACTCTCTCTTCTGCCCCCTTTGGAGATGCCTGTGTTCTCATGGTACTTCTCTCCTTGTTGTGCCCCTCCCCTTCAACACACACACACACACACACACACAAACCCTTCCTGGTCATTGCACCCAGGTACAGTGTCCCAAGCTCTTTGCCCATCCTGACAAAACATCCATTCCTCCGGTGCTGAAATTCAGCTAAATATCAATTAACATAAACGCCTGGCAATTCACACGCACACAGACACAGACACAGACACAGACACACACACACCCCATTTGTATTCTAAAACAGTGGTTCGGTAAATCAAAAATAATAGAATTCCATTGGCAATCACAGCTGGAAGGGACCTTAAATGTCGTCCAGTCTAACTTCCTCATTTTACACGGGAAGAAAGTAAGGGCCAGAGAAGTTAAGTGACTTTCTCAAGATTAGACAATTAGTGAACAAATAGCAGTCAGGGTTAGATGGGCAGCTAGGGGATAGAGCGCTGAACTTGGAATCGGGAAGACTCGTTTTCATGAGTTCAAATCTGGCCTCAGACGCTTACTAGCTTTGTGATCCTGGGCAAGTCACTTCGCCCTGTTTGCCTCAGTTTCTTCATCTGTAAAATGAGCTGGAGAAGGAAATGGCAAACCACTGAAGTATCTCTGCTAAGAAAATCTTAAATAGGATCACAAAGAATCAAACATGACTGGATACCAACAGGATTTGAACTCAGCTCTTAGCACAGTGCCTGACACATCGTATGCACTTAAATAATGCTAGTTGACTGACTAGTTAAATTAAATGGATTCAAAATGCAGCACGGTGGGCCACTTTGCCCATCCACCAAGAAACAAATGAAACAACTACATGTATTTCGCTGACAAATATTCATTTGGAGACAATGGCCTTATTTGTTGAGGAATAGTGTACATACCTTATATTGAGCTCTGACCTGTTCCCACCAAGCGGCAAACAATTCCTCCTTCTTCTCCGACTCATGAATTTTGTAAATCACATCATTCCTTTAAAAAAAAGGAAAGAAAAACTAAATTGTTCCCTCCCGGGTCCCACGTCATGACTTCTCTGTGCTAATGTCCTGCCTTTAGGTGCTTCTCCATACCCAGGAGTGCAGATCGATGAAGATTTCTGCAGCCGTCTGAAGGAAGGCACCAGGATGAGAGCACCAGAATATGCTACTTCGGAAATGTGAGGAGGCACTGTGCTCAGATCCATTTTGGTGGCTATTAATTTTATGTCTGAATCGATATATTCAAATCCCTGCAACCCAGTAAGGATTTGGGGAATGCTTTGTTTTTAGCATCAAGGCTTAATTGTGGACCATCCCCTCCCTCCACCCCCTGCCAAATCAGACAGCTAAGATGCATTTCCATCCATCCATTCCAACCCTTTCAATTGTTTGACCTTTTTATATGACTTGAGAGACCACTAGCTGGGGTGAGGGGATGTGATCTAAGACTAAGAAACCAAAGATAGCCGAGCCATTGAGGGATGATGCTTTAATCGAAGTGAATGAACAAACCCACATATTCAAAGGACCCTACTCAGTTGGTACGCCAGCCCCGCTAAAGGCAGAGCAAGGCAGAATGGGCTTAGGATACAAAGGGGATAAAAAGAATTTAGCTTTGAGAAAAAGAAGTTCCTGCATAAGTAACTAGCTGGTGGAGAGTTGTGCAATGTCCTTTGAAGTTTTGCAATGCCATTTGAAGTTGTCTTCACAAGGTAGCGCAATCACACCCTAGATTCTGAGTCAGGAGACCTGGGTTCAAGTCCCATTCTGTCACTAACCAGCAGAACAAGATACCTTTCTGAGAGCATTTAACTTATTTCAGTTCATTTATCTATGAAATCAGAGTGATAATAATCCCTAAATCTCAATTACAAAGACAGCAAAATTTCAAAGTACAAAAGAAAGAATTCCCACTATACCATCCTCACAAGAGGTTATCCAGACTCAGGGGAATCCACTGCCTCTGAAGGCAGCCTGTTTCACTTGGGGATGGCTCTGATTGTGAGGAAGCTTTTTTTTCTCAACATCGAGCCTAAATTTACTTCCTCCCAAGTACCATCTGTTGCTCCTGGTTCTGTACCCTCTGAGCCCAAACAGAACAAGTCTCATCCCTCCTTTAAATTACCTGAGCCTATGTTCCCCTCGCCCTCTGGGTCTGTTTTTCTCCAGGCCACACATGCCCACTTCTTTTACCTTCATGTGTTATAAACTCCAAGGCCATCACTAACCAGGTTGCCTTCCTCTGGATTCTCTCCAGCTTTTCAACATTCTTAAACCACAAAACCTAGAATTGAATCCATTTCTACCACCTTCCTGTTACTGGAAAAGGTGCCCATCTTAATGCACCCTGAGATTATGTTAGCTTTTCTGGCTCTGACTTCAAGCTGCCTAAAAATACTGAGCTTGCAATCTACCAGAAGCTTCAGAACCTTTTCAGAACAACTGCTGTCTACCCAGGACTTTCTCATCTTACATTTTGAGGGATGACCTTTTTTTGTACCCAAATATATGACTTTACTTTTTTTTCCTATTGGATTTCATCTTATTAGATTAGGCTCAATGTTCTAACCTAGTGGTCAATCAGAATAAATAATTAAGCACCTATGTGCCAGGCACCGGTGACACAGGGGTGTCAAACTCACATAGAAAGGGAGCCACTAAACCATACATAAAGATCCTGGCAGCTGAGTATTGATTTCAAAAACCACATATTAGCATTATCTCTGTTCTATTGTATTTACATTTATTCTGTTAAATATTTCTCTATGATATTTTAATCAAATTCAAGCCACACTGGGGAGTGTTGAAGGTCCCATTCTCTCTTCTCCCAGTTTGACCTCTCTGTTCTAGCCTGTCCAGACTCTTTGGGGCCTAAAAATGAGATATTGTGTATAAAGCACTATATAGAAGTGTAAATTTCTACTTAAGAAGAGGATTGATGGTGACCTTTGTTGGACATTTCAGTGTGGTGCTGGCTGAACTACGCGCTTTTTATTCTCTCTGGCTGTATGATCCTACTAGGTATGCCTCAGCTCCCATGGGAAAGCCTTGTTGTGGCTTCAGATAGTTGCGTGCTTCTTACGAATCTTCCATTCCCCTGCAGAAACCTCAGTTTTTTGCAGCTTGAGGCCAGGGCAAGAACGTGATGACACTTGCAGAAACATTGACCTGCTTCCAGGGACCTCAGCCTCCCTGCAGTACCACCTTTCCTGAGCTCTTCCCTACTCACGCCTCCCTGTCCTCCTCCCTACACAATGGGATGCCCTTCAAATGCTACACTGATGGCCTCTGGGGAGGAGGCAGAAGGACTAATGGAGAAGAGTACAAGGTCAATGTCTCTCTCCTTCATCATCTCCTTGCAACAAGGCAGGTTCAGTCCCGGGACAGTGAGCCAGACAGGGAGAGAAAGGAGCACGGCCCCAAAAAGCCACAGCAATGAAAACAGATTGAGAGTGGGAAGGAAAGAGAGGATTTGTTTTGTCAGCAGCCTAGATTGGCCTCATTATGAAAGGAGGCTGGGAATATAAGGATTCCAAGGATTAGTGATAAAACGAAAAATGAATCCAGTAGGCCAGGGTGGGGCTTTTTTAAGGGAGGGTTCGTTTTCATTATTTTTATTTCAACAAATATTTATTAAGTGCAAAGATAGATGTGTCACAAACACTGCTCACCGAGAGCTTTCAGCTCAGCCCCAGGGGTCTTGGGGTCTTTTAAGATGCCAAGTATTTTCCAACCACCTCATTCCTGATATTGGGTAAAGAAAGTATCAATCTTGCTATAAAAAACATTTTATGTGTACTAATGAGTATAAATTAAAAGTCCCCATATTACGGGGAAAAAAAGAAAGCATCAAACACTTTGAGACCTTGTTCAAAATCTTGGTATGTGGGGGCTACGATGAAGGCCAATGTACATTTGATTTTTGAAACCATCCTCCAGACAACTGTCTTGGGAATCTTACTGCATTTAATTCCTTTGCTAAAAACCTTTTCCCTTGCCTCGCAAATGAAGTATAATTATCTATCCTGGTACTGCAGGCAGGCCCAAGACCCTGGGAGCACATCAACCTTCCTGTTCAGCCAGATCTTACACAACTCTTTTTGGCATGTCTGAGTTCCCACTGAGCCGGATTATGCTCCATTCCCTGGTCTTGCCCTTTTTTCCTCTCCTCTCCATGCTTTTGCTTATTGCATTTTGCCCATGCCCATGCGTGGACTCTCCTCCTCCTTTCCCTATATCTATCTGTTAATGTACCTCCTGCCTCCCTTCTTTCAAGGCCCAATTCAGGTATTCCTTCCTCCTTAAGTCTTCTTTGATTCCCCCTTAGGAAAATAACCTCTCATCACCTTTTGTTGGACTTCTCTTTCACACATCTCTCTCTACCTTATATCTTTTTAAAAGGCCAAGGTCTCCCACTCCAACCTGGGCCACCTCCAGTCAGGACCCAGATGGCTATGGAGGAGAAAGTGAGGTTGGTGACTTTGCACAACCCTCCCTCACTTAAATCCAATTCGGTTGCAAGTCAGGACATCATCTTCCTGATGTCATGGTCCTCTTCAAGAATGAAGGACGCAAACCACAACCACAACCACAACCCTTACATCGTAATAATTTGTGTACTTGTCCTCCCAATACCACCGCCCAATTCATTTGGAAGCTCCTTAAGACCAAAGTCTGTTATTTCTCTCTAGGTCTCCCCAAGACCTAGCATATAGTAAGCATTTATTATAGAATCAAGTAGAAGCCCATAGAAGAAATACTTCTTTGAGGGTTTATAAATGCTTCAAATCACAAAAGGATTTTCTTTCTCTTTTTGCATTAATCTGGAAACAGTGCTATTACCAGGAGCAGCTCCTTTGACAAGTTATAGAAAAGATTAAGAATTCTTTCTTTGTGCAAAGACAATGTTCCCAAATCTTTTGTAGATTCTGGTCTGCAGTGGCACTGAGGTTATGTTGGGAGAGTGGTGTAAGGTACAGGACCTGAAGAATTTAAAATACTTTACTTTTAAACTACTTTCACTCTTTCAAATCAAATACTACCCAGTCAATCACTTATTCATTCAGCAATCATTTACAAAAGGTGCCCAAGCATCCCCTCAGGAGGCCCATGAAGAAGAAGGAAAGGGCTCTCTCCTCTAGAGACCAATTTAATTTAAAATCGGTGAAGCATAAGGAGCCTTGTTGGGAAACTTTTGCTTAGAGATGCAGAATTTAGCCTTTGTCAATGCTTCAGGTCTTTTGGAGGGTGTTGAAGTGGTTTCCTCCTTGTCTAATCCAACCTTAGGAAGACCTGGGTGGGGAGCGGTTTCCCAGGACTGGGCCTCTCTGACCAGAATTGGACCTAGAAAGATGTGTCCTGGAGTGCTAGGGCGGCTGCTTTGAAAAAGAAATTTCCTCTTCAGGTTCTGTACCCCTTGCCCTGGGTCCTGGCTTCATCTGTGAAGGACCATGGGGATGGTGGTGACTGATGTCATTTCTTTACTTTTTAAAGTTGTTTACTTAGTGACGTAAAAGTTTATAAGTCAGAATCTCTGGTTCCTTGCCCAGAGTCTGTTTAATCAGATGGTTGTTCAATAAGTGAATAAGCAATGAATGTTTTGATTTTTTTTTTCACTTTGGTGTTTGCTGGGTTGAGTTGCATCTGAATTTCAGGCAAAAGGAGTGACTAAGAATCAAAGAGAAAAAACAGCAAGGAATTGTAGGTGGTCTGTTTCACTGGGTTCTCCAGAAAGAAACCCACTATGATTCTGATCCCCAGAGGCTTAAATCAAACCCAGCTTTTTCCAAAGAGCCCAAGGAAGAAAGGTCCTGGTGTGACCCTTGCTCCCACCCCAGGAGCACCTTTTTACTTCTACCTAGAAAAAAAGCTGTCCAGTTGCTTTATCTATATTATATCTATATTATATCCTCATTCTGACAGATTCCTGATCAGCATCATAGTGAGGGTGGAATAGCTGAGGGTCAACGCAAGACCATCAGGCAGGGAAGGACCTTGGGGCCCAGGGAGTGTCCTTGTCTAGCTGGCCTTGACTTTAGGAAGGTCTGGTTCAAGTTCCACTTCTGACTCATACTGACTCTGTGATCCTGGGAAAGTCACTAACCTCTCAATGCCCCAGGCAACTCTTTAAAATTTTGTTACGGGGCGGGTACCAGTTCTACCACTGCCCTGGTAGAAAGCAATCTTCATGATGAGTTCCCCTCTACCACTGAGATCATAAGTCTGCTTTAAAAAAAAAATTATGTGTATATACAGAGTGATCCAAAAGCCTTAGTTTTAAGCTTTTAAAACTTAAAATTGGGGGCAGCTAAGTGGCACAGTGCATAGAGCACTAGCCCTGGAGTCAGGAGGAGCCGAGTTCAAATCTGGCCTCAGACACTACTTATTAGCTGTGTGACCTTGGGCAAGTCACTTAACCCCAATCGCCCTGCCTTCTCCCCTCCAAAAGGAAAAAAAATTAAATTAAAACTCAAAATTGTACCAACTTTTGGAATGTTCCACATATAATTACACACACACGGCCTGGAATCAGAAAGACCTGCATTCAGATATGACCTCAGACACTTACTAGCTGTGTGACCCTGGGGAAGTCACTTTCCTTCCATCTGCCTTAGTTTCTTCAACTGTGAAATGGGGGTCATAATAGTACCTCCTTCCCAGAGTTGTGGTAAAGAGAAAATAAGACAATAGTTGTAAAGCACTTAGCTTTACAGTGGCTAGCATATACTATGCACTATATAAATATGAGCTAATATTATTTTTATTATTAAAATCACTTTTGAAAAGTAATGTCTGTCTGATTATGTAGACTGGGCATATGAGAGGTGTATTCATAATGTTGCCTTAGACTCTGCATTTCTAGAGGATAAGTCCTGTTATATGTATGTAACCTAGACAGTGTAGGAGGTCAGTATTACAAGAGGAGAGAGGTCAGGGGTGCTGGAGGTGTCAGGGGCCCTCTGCAGACATTAGAGAGGGGATATGGCAGCTGTACTGTAGCTCTAAAAGCATGTCTCAGCTCTCTGTCTCCCATAGGAGACAGGAGAATGTCTCCTCTCCACTCAAGGGTGAACAAAAAGTCAGAGCTGAACAAGAACCAAGAGTCAGTCCCCCTTCCCATCCCTGCTCAGCCACTGTAAGGGAATCTGCCATTTATGGGTATCCTGCTTTATACTTTTTGAAGTGCTTCTGCATAATTTGATATTGGTACCAGCAGGACCTTAGACAAGTCACTTAAATTTTTTCAAATCTTACTTTTCCCTGAAATAAAGTGGGAATAATATCTGCACAACCCCATAGCCTGGCATTGGTCTGAGGACCAAATGACATCTTGTGTGTAAAAGTGTTTGGGTACTAGTAAAGGGCATATTGTACTTTGGTGGATCTGTAATTTCATTGGTATGGGCCAGGATAAGGGCAGAACCCACCGTGGGCTGTGGTTGGAAGGATTCCACAGTGCCGATTGAAGTTTTCTCAATTTGGAAAGTTTGGGAAAAAGAGGCCACAGCAAGGCCATCCCTGGGCAGGCAGCGGGTAAACTCATTATGGGAGCAAGCCAAGATAAGTAACCATGGAGCCAAAAAGCCAGAGGCCATAAGCAGGGCCTGAAGTCAAAGCAGAGTCCAAACCAGGGGGTTAACAGGATCCAAGGGAGCTAGCAAGAAGTGTGGTCAGTGGGTCAGGCCGCAGGAGATGGGCATGGAGGAAAACAACAAAATTGTCAGCTGAAAGTTCTGTTTGCCATCCTCAGATGTTCCACTGACATGGTGTGGCATCATGCCTGGCTGTGTAGGTTCTAGCTTCCTCTAAATTCCCTTCAGCTAAAGAGCTTCTGCTGGTGCCTCCTTGTTCTCCAATGAAACAACTAAGTCCAACTGAGTGTGGACTGGGCACTCTCTCAACAGTGGGTGTTCCTTCCACCATTATAGATCACAACCCCTTCACATCTACACATCTTGTACAATTCTTCCTCATGCTTTTCCTTCCTTCCTCCTTCCCTCCCTCCCTTTTCCCCCTTCCTTCCTTCCTTTCTTCATTCCTCTTTCTTTCTTTTTTGTAATTGAATCCATTGGTGCTGATGAGATCACCACAGGGTTTGGTTTTTTTGAGGGCCTATAAATCTCTTCCAGGAGTCTCTGCAGTGTTTTAGGGTCTGATACAATCAACACAAAGTCAGTCATAAATAGAATCATCTGGAGAACTTCACCATTCACAGGAAACTACCACTCAACTTGGACTCTGCAGTGGATGAAGCCTCCATCATGGTGGCACATTTGCCTTTAGCATGCATCTGCTTCTTTTATATCTCAGCTGATGTTTCTTTTCATAAGCCCATTGAACAAGTTTACTTTTGTTCTTATAACTTCTGAGGAGTCGTGAATGACCTTAATGTGCAGATGGGAGAAACCTGACTGTAAAAGGGCCTGCCTGCAAGGGGGCATTTTGTTCTACAAAGTCAAATGCTTTTTTGGAATCAAAAAACCAGTAAGCACAATAGAATCTTATAATCTGAACATTTTATTTAGTTGTCAAAAAGAAAAGATGCGATTCATTGTTGAATATCATTTATGAAAGGCTGTTTGCTTCTTACAGATATTCTCATCTAATTGTCCTCAACTTTTGTACAGATAACCCTTGTAAAAGCTTTTATGTAGATGGGAGAGTAAGTAATTACTGATGTCCTATTGGTCACTTTTTTGACAAGAATAAAGTCTAAGACTTTTTTCCATGCTTTTGTTATCTTCCCTTCCTTTGAATCTCTTGTAATTCAGTCCCTCAATACCTTCGCAATTGTCACCTTTAACATATGGGTGTGTGTGTGTGTGAGAGACAGAGAGATAGAGAGAGAGAAACTTCCCTATATATACTTGTCCCAGGTTGACTACTCTACCCATGTTTGTTCTCTTCAGAGAAATTTCTTTCTCCTCTATAAGCATCTCTAGGATTTTAGGGTCCAAGTGTGACAGGTTTTATTATCCGCGATAGAGGACAGTTTGCTGAAAGTTTTTTTTTCTTCAAATCTTCATTTTTCTTCTGTTTGTATCTGTTCTCGTTCTTGAATGCCCTTTGAATCTAGGGTCAGAGACATAAATTGAGAAAGAATCTCAGCAGCCATCATGTCCAACTCCTCTTGTCTATCTTTACAGATGAGGAAGCTGAGGCCAGGGAGATTGTGACTTCCCTAACATCATGCAGATAGTAAATGTTAGAAATAGGAGTGGAAGGTCAGTCCTCTAACCCCAGTCTTTCCACTGAACCTTCAGATGATTTCACTTAGTCGGTATCTTGCCAAGCTCTCTTTTAACTAGCTTTACTCTCTTCTGCTTCCCTGTTTTATGAACCAGTCGTGCTCATGATCACCCATCACTCTTCTTTGTAAGATATTACAGATATTTATATTCCGACCTAGTGTTGCCTTTGGCAGCCATCACTCTCTTGTTGGCAAGCAAGTTGAATATTCGTTGACTAAGATGTATCTGACTTCTTTTAAGTCTCCTTGTTATGGCAAATAATTTATATTTGTTTAACTTTTAGATGAAATTATTATAGTCAGTACTGATGTCATTTCACTTTGAATTTTTAAATTTTCAATAACTTGTTTAAATGATTCAGATTAAACTTTTAACACTATATACCACATCTCTTTCTCAATTTTTTAAATTTCTTTTTTATTATAAATTCTGATCTTAGCTCTGACAAGTTAGTTAATGGTCTCACTAGACAGACAGCTGACTCAGGGGTAACACCTACATCAATAAGTCTCTCCCTGTTTGCTAAAATGTGGTCAGTTTCATTCTTTGTGATGTTATTTAGTGCTCTCCATGTCCAGCACCTTCCAATTAGATTTTGAAGAAAACATTCATGAATGATGAGGCTTCCATAGTCTTTGACTTCTCTCATTTCTTTCTCCTGAGACATATTTCCCCATATATTTCTCTCTATCCTCACCTCTCCTCTTCTTTGTATTAAAGTCCAGTATCAGAGCATATGCGGATTTGATATGGAGAACCTCGATAAGTTTTTCAAAGAGTTTCTCTACCATTTCATCCTCAGCAACAAACAGTGTGTAAGCTACAATTGTTTCCGTGACAATATTTTTGCACACACTTATCATTAGTGCTGCAGTGTGATGATGAAATATCCAATGAAATAATGTTTCTTGTAGCCTTTGGACATATGATAGAACTCATTCTGCCAACTCCTTTCTTTGCCTTGGGAAGGAATATCTATTAACTATACTTCCATTTTGTTGCACCTTCTTTCTTTCTTCTGGTTTCACTTATGGCAAGATTCTGTGATTCAGCACGTCCAGCATCAAGTGTATTCATTAGTCATTGATCATAGAACTGACCTTTAAAATACCAACAGTTAAGCTGAAGCTTGTGGATGGTCTAAAAACTGTGATTCTTAGTGCCTTCTGCCCCCTTTTCCACCTCTTTGCCACCATTACTTCAGAAACAAAATGGTGCTGCACAGGACTGAGGGCCATTTTAAAATTTTACTTTGTTTCATTGGTTGTCATGGCCAAAAAAATTTCATTACTTGATATCCAGCCTACTGATGGTGTGCTTCTCCATGATTAGCTAAGTTGGTCCTTGGAAAACAGACTCAGTCTATCTGGGCCGTACTTGAAGCCTTTCCAGAATATTGTGTGGTTGTGGTTGTGGGGTTTGTCCCTCGTTCTCAAAGAAGACCATGATGTCAGGGAGATGATGACATGACTTGCAACTGAATTGGATTTGAGGGAGGGAGGGCTGTGCAAAGTCACCAGCCTCACTTTCTCCTCCTTCCAGCATGGCGGAGCCTGCCAGTCAAAACAATGTTACCAATAGTTGTTAGTGTTACAGGCCAATCCACAAAAGCTAGTTTTAATTAATAGTACAGCTGGACCACAGCAGTGATAGTAGCCCAGACACCTCCCTATTTATTCATCCTAAGTGTCCTGAGCCTGCCCTCCAACTTTTTGGATTATCAAGTTTCCCCCCAAAGACAAGAGAGGAGGAGGAGGCTCTATCAGGTAGATAGTTGCCATGGCAGTGTCAGGGCCCAGGCAGCCAGATAAAAAGACAGGGGTTGTTAGGATTGGGGTTTAGTACAGATGCCAGTTGCTTCTAGGGAATCCAGGATAAGAAGTGGTCAGACCTGTTTGGTACTACCTGTATAATGTTTGCTTAAATGACTATATTTGTTTTGTTTGAACACTTTTAAATTGTTTTTTTTTTTGGGGGGGGGGGTAGAATTTAGGACCCTTAAGAGGAAAAAAAGCAAATTCGCATCCATTATCTCTGTCAAGCACAGGCTAGAAAATCTGAATGAGACCTAAGTGAAGTGATTGAATAACCTTAAGTATCTGAAACAAAGTCAAAGGGCCAGAAAAGTGGGTCACAAGGAAGAAAACCTACAATTTTCAAAAGGGCAGGTACACTGCCCTTTGAAAAATAACAGGTGCAAAGCTGAAATTATTGTGTTTCTGACTTTGGAAAGAAAAAGAAACATAGGGCTACTCAGAATACAGGCAAAGGCAGTCTACAACCTTTTTGTAAGTACCAGAAAGCAGTTAAAGATAAGGGGTTTTTTTTTGGTAGAACAATTATAGATTGTAGTAAAAAAAAAAGTCTAATTTTAATTCCAAGTACTAGAGAGGCAAATACAACCTCAACCTTTCAATGTCCAAAGTATTATATTTGGGAGAGACTTTTTTCTTGAGAGCAAAATAGGAAAAAAAAAAACAAGGCTTGACTACAAAGGAATTTATAATAGTTGAAGGTTTAAAAGAAGGTACCTGATTTGTACCCGTGTGTTTCTATGTCTTTAAATTTTGCTAAAATTGTGTATCACTTCTAAAAATATGTAGTAATTTGATAATAGTTCATTGTCATACATTGAACTTGGTTTATGAAATGGAAAGTTTTTGTTATGTGACATGATTGTCATTAGAATTTAATTTGATTCAACTTTCCAAATATTTATGAAGCCCCATTGTGAAACAGAAAGGATAGTAGGCCTAAATACAGAAGCCATGAATTGTAGGCCTATCTGAAGCCTCATCATGCATTATTTTTAATAATTTAATAGAAAAAGCATGTATGCTATAATATGAAACATTTGGGCCACACATCTCATGACAGCTTGCTCAAATTTCAGTCATAGTGCCTTCAAAGAAACAAATATCCTCACGTATGCTAGCTTTGGGCAAATTCAAAAGTGATGGAAATCACCACTTTCTCCAAAATACTGTAATGACAGTTCTGAATGCTTATTGGCACAGTGGTACCATATAGATAATCTTCCAACCCACAAGAATATTAACTGAGGTCCATTTATTTCCTTTTGTGTTTCATTTTAATAGCTATCAAATCATGTTGGATTGCTGGCATAAGGACCCTAAAGAAAGGCCAAGATTTTCTGAATTGGTGGAAAAACTAGGAGACTTGCTTCAAGCAAATGTGCAAAAGGTAGAACCAACCTGTATGAAATTACAAGAGATCAAATGCCTTTTCAAATTTATCATCTAAAAAAAAAGATCACCATAATATGTGCAATTACATCTTATATTTCTGGTGTTTTAGGATGGTAAAGACTATATTCCACTGAATAATATACTGACTGGAAGTAATGGGTTCATATATTCCACCCCTGCCTTCTCTGAACCCTATTTCAAAGAAGATAGTTCAACTCCGAAATTCAGTTCAGAAAGTTCTGATGATGTCAGGTAAGGCAAAAGGCAATTCGACTCAATTCAGTTAAAAAAAAAACACCTTATTAAACATCTACTTTGTGTCAGGAACTGTGGCTAGGCAATGGAAATACAAAGACAAAAGTGAATAGCTCCTTCTCCCAAACAGCTTACATTCTATTGGGGTCAACAACATATAATCATATAAGACAGGATTTTCTTATCTTCCTAGAGAACAAAGAGTGAGATGTATAAATTGGAAAAACACTAAGAGACTTTCACTGAGGAATCATAGAAAAGCTTAGAGTCCTCACAGTTTCTTTTCTTCCCATGAGGACACAATTTGCAAGGCTTTCTAGCAACAGCCTTCTTGGGCTTGGGTACTCCATAGAATTCTGTAACAGACAACTCAATTAAACATAAGGACGGGAACAGGCAGGCACATATATTTAGGGAAGGTTTCTATAACCATTGTGTCTTACATTTGAAGGGACCTCAAAAAATCACTAACCTGAGCATGAGTCCCCTTTTTGGCATGTCCCCAAGTGATCATCCATTCTCTGCTTAAAGATTTCCTATGATGGTGACTAGTTCAGCACAGAATAACAGAAAGACATCTGGACTTAACTTCCTTGGGAGGGTCTGTAGGCAAAGGATCTTATGCAGAAGGATCTGGCTCAAGCTCAGCCTAGTCCAAGTTGAGTTTGTCCTGCAGTGTTTTCTCCACCTTAGGGTCAAGTACTGGGCATATTCCCAGGGCCTGGGTGATACATGCCAGTTGGGGGAAAACTCTAATGGCTCTTAGCCTGAACCTACTTCCACAACAGCTGTTTTGTGGAAGAAAGATTAGACTTGTTTTCCTTGGCCCAGGAAAGCAGAACTAAAAGTAAGAGGTAGAGTTCCAGAGAATCAAATTTCAGTTCAAAGTAAGGAAAAACTCTCACAAAACTATCCAAGAGGGAATGGTCTGCCTCAAGAGGAAATAATCTGCCCTCATTAAAAGTCTTTAAGCAAAGGCTTGATAATGACTACTTTGGGGATCATGTGGAGGGAATTCTTGTTCAGGTATGGTTAGACCAGATAGTATCCAAGATTACTTTCAACACTGAGTTTCTGTGGAGTCAGAAAACTTGAGTTTGATTGAATTCCTTTTCTAACACTTATTAGCTAGGGGACCATGAACAAATCACTTAACCTTTCAAAGCCTCAATTTCTTCATCAAAAAATAAAAGGCAGCATAGTAGAGGGGATGTTTGCTGGACTAGGAGTCAAGAAGAACTGGATTCAAATCCTTCCAAAGATGCTAGCAGTATGATCATGGGCAAGTCATTTAGTCATCCTATGCCTCAGTTTCCTCAAATGAGAAACTTGGATTTAAGGGCCTCTAAGGTTCCCTTCCAGGTCCAAATCCAGTGATCTTGAAAATGGAGATAATAATACTTCTACCACCTACCTCATGGGGTTATATTGAGGAAAATGTTCTGGAATCCTTGAAATGCTAGCTTTAATAATAATAATAATTTAATAAATAATAGCTTAAATAATTTAATAAATAATAGCTTAAATATAAGCTATTAAATGTGAGCTAGCTCCTGGGTACAGACCATTCCAATCACAAAGGAAGTGCTTCCTTATACTGAGCTGAAACTGGCCTCCCTATAACTTCTATCCATTGGTCCTAGTTCTGCCTTCTGGATCCAAAAACAAGTGTAAAAGTTCTTCTACATAGTAACCCTTCAAATATTTAGTAGGTGAATTTGAAGTTGCCTTTGTGAGTGAATCATTTAGCAGACTCTTAAAAATCTGCAAAGATAATCCATGGCAGGAGTGGAACCACAAAAACACTTTCCACTCTTTCCCAATCTGGACAATCTCATCTTTCCTAACCACTGGCTTACTAGCTCCTGGACAACTATTGATCACATACAAGTGGATTTGCTCCAAGGATTGTTCCATTCCCGTGGGTTATTCCAAAGCCAGGTGGTATGGGAGTACAAGTGGCTGTACACCAACCCACATAACTTCTGGGCAAATCAGTTTTTCTCTTTGTGATGTAGTTCTTTCATTTATAAAATAAAGGGGTTAGAGCCATTGACCTCTAAGTTCTTTCCAGGCTTGAAAATGATGAATGTCTAATAATAATTCATATCAATAATAACATTCATATAGCACTTTGATGTTTGCAAAGTGTTTCACATGCATCATCTCACCCAGATTTCAAAACAACACTGTAAGATAAAAGTATAGAAATTAGTATTTCCATTTTAAAGATGAGAAAATAGTCACACACAGCTTCACAGTAATCCGAACCCAGATCTGACTCCGAGATCAGCAGTTGGGGTTACAAAGCCTTTAAAAATATTATCCTACTTTATCCTTCCAGCAATCCTGTGATACCAGTATTATGCCCATAAGGAAACTGAAAAGCAAAATATTACAAGGTCATACAGCTCATGGAGCAGAGATTAAAATCCAAAGTTCTTTCTTCTACACTCTGCTGCCTCTCATTGCTAGGAGGCACAGTGGATAGACCACAGGCCCTGGAGTCAGGAGGACCTGAGTTCAAATCCAGCCTCAGGCACTTACTAGCTATGTGACTCTGTTTAACCCTGTTTGCCTCAGTCCTTTCATCTGTAAAAACGAACTGGAAAAGTAAATGGCAAACTGCTCTAGTATTTTTGCCAAGAAAACCCCAGACAGGGTCATGAAAACTTGGACATAACTGAAATGTCTCAACAACTGCCTCTCATTATTTCACACTGCTTCTTCAAATGAGGTGGCCGTTACTCTCCAGGTGGTGATGTTGCTCAGGAAGGCCCTCTAGAGTGGATGGGCTCATTGACTGTGGGGGATTACTGAAGAATGCATGGTAAGGGCATTTCTGGAGGCAGGGACCCCTAAAGAGGAGTCTTTCGGCAATTTTTGGCTTGAGACATCAGGATTTTAATGGACTCTACTGGAAGTAGCAGTGATAGCATTAGTATTCCCAGAAAAAAAAGTTATTAAGATTTCAACATGTGGGAAGAGGACATCAGTCTCTCCTGTCTACCTTGGGTACCACTCAGTACCCCTAGAGTCTTCTAGCCAACCAAAGCCACATACCTTTTCCTAGCCTTGATTTTTTTCTTTCTCTCTGCTATTTGAACAGATATGTAAATGCTTTCAAATTCACACACCCACAGAGAGTAAAAACCTTTGAAGAGCTTTCCCCAAAGGCCACCACAGTGTTTGAGGTAAGTAATGCAGACTCATGCCCTTGATGAATTGCACTAATCTGGATTATGGGCCAGACATCAGAGCAACCTGAAAGCCTCCTGCAGCCTGGCTGGCTAGCACTAACTTAAGACTGCTCAGCTAGGAGGATTATAGTGAGGGTCTAATTATAGTTTCTCTGCAGATGACTCCCAGGTCTAGTCTCTCCACTGATTTCCAATCCCACGTCGACAACTGTATATTGAACATTTCCAACTGGATATCTTATAAACATAAACATAATTGTAAACATCTCAAACTCAAAATATCCAAAACAGAACTCTTTATCTCCACCCTTCCTAACCCCTCCCGTCTTCTAAACTTCCCTACCTCAGTTGAGGACATCACCATTCCAGTCTCCCAGGTTCATAACATCGATGCAATCTTTGACTGCTCACTCCTCTACTCTTGCTGAGGATTATGGTTGGGGAAAAAGATCAGATTTTGTAATTAAGAGATCATTGGTGACTTTGTAGAGAGCAATTTCTGTTGAATCATGTTGTTAGAAGCCATATCGCAAAGGGCTGAAAGGGAAGAGATTGCAATGGTAGACAGAGAAGAGAAAGTATAGGCAATGAGTGTACCTAACTTTATCAAGTTTGTCTCAGAAATAACGGAGATATAGAGCAATGGCTTTAGGGGAGAGTTGGGTCTAGTTAGAGTTTTTTATGAATGAAGGAGACAATTTGGGAGAGGTGGGCTGACAGAGGTTGCAATCTGTTGGAAAAGATGGGAGGGGAGGGGATCAAGTGTACATGTAGAGGTTGCTAGCCTTGGCAAGGAGAAGAGTCATCTCTTTGTCAGAGACTGAGGGAAAGGAGGAGATTGGAAGATGTTGTCAATGAGTTTTGAGATTAAAAGAATGGGAGAAGAGGGAGTTCACATTAAATGGCCTCAATTTTTTTTTCATTAGAGCAAGAAGAAAAATGTGAAGTGAAGAGCGAAGAGATGGTATGGAAGGGAATAATAAAGAAGGAAGGAAGGAAGGAAGGAAGGAAAGAAGGAAGGAAGGAAGGAAGGAAGGAAGGAAGGAAGGAAGGAAGGAAGGAAGGAAGGAAGGAAGGAAGGAAGGAAAGAAGGAAGAGAGAGAATGTTTGGAATATCTTCTGTAGGGAGTGACATAGGGAATCCGTTTAGGAGGAATAAAAAGACTACCTCACAGCAGTGAAAGCCCAGTTGAAGTTGGATAATGAGAATTTATAATATACTCAGTCAGCACAGTTGTGAGATTTCCTCCAGCTTCATTCAGCAGCTTGTGAATAGAAATGGGTGAGAATAATCTAGAAAAATTGCAAGACAAGAAAAGAGTGGCTATAGGACAAGGGGGCAAAGGACAAAGAATTGATGAAGTATCACAGAAAACTGTGACAAACTGCAAGAATGAAAAGAAGAAAAGACATTTACTAGAACATAGAGTCAAAGTGACTAGAAAATTTCCTAAAATGAGTCTTTAGGTAACATCAAATCATTACAATTTCATCAAATGTCTTTTAGATGCAGGAGCAACTTTAAAGAACAACTAGTCTAACTCTAAAGAGGATGAAATGGGAAGTAACTTCTATGTTTACTGCAGTTGGTTCAATTAAACATTTATTAGTTACATAATATGTGCAAGGGGTAGTGCTAGGTCCTGAGGATACAAACACAAAACTGAAACAGTCTATCAAGGAACTTACATTCTACCTAGAGCAAACCAGGTAGTACAGTAGATAGACCTCTAGACTTGGAGTCAGAAAGACTTGGGTCCCACTGCAGCCACAGAGACATTTACTAGCTAAGTGACTGACCTTGGGCAAGTTACTTAATTTCTCTGTGCCTCAGTTTCCTCATCTGAAAATTGAGATAATAACAGCAGTTGCCTCTGAAAGTTGTTATGAGGATCAAATGAAATATTTATGAAGTGCTTTGCAACCTTCAAGTTCCATATAAATGCTAGCTAATAGTTCGTTACCCCGAGAACATAGAATATAGGCAAGTAAATACAAAATATGTTTAAAAATAATTTTAAGAGGGAGATCATCCTAATTGGGGGGTATTAGGAAAGGTTTCATGTAGGGGGTGGCACCTATGTCATATGTTCAGGGAGGAAGCTGAGGTTTCTACAAGGCACAGTGAGGCAGTAGGGCATTCCTAACATGGAGTACCATTTGTGGGAAAGTGCAGAGGCAGTCTATGGAGAATGTAATGTTCAAGGAATGTGTGTGTGGTAGGCCAGTTTAACTGAAATGGAAAATGTATGAAGGGGAATAATATTCAATACTTTAAATATCAGGCAGCGGAGTTTATATTTTGCCCTAGAGACAATAAAGAACCATTGAGGATTTGGGGGAGGAGGTATAATGTGAAATAGTTAGATCGGTGTGTTAGGAACATTAATCTGGCACCAAGTGAAGGACAAATTGGAGGAGGAGAATCTAGGCAGGGAAGTCAGTTAGATAATTGCAGGTAAGGTATGGTGAGGCCCTGAATGAGCATGCAGTCCGGCCTGTGTGAGTGAAGAGAAGGGCATGGATATAGAAAGATACCTTGGGGGTAGGACTGATGATACTTGGCAACTGATTGGATATGGAGGATGAGGGAGAAGAGTCAGCTAAGGATGACTCTGAGGTATTGATTCTTTGTGATTGGAAGGATGGTGGCACCATAAAGAGAAATGGAGAAGGCTGGAGGGGGGTTGGGTTTACATAACCTTTTACTTTATAAATTTATTTTTATTATTATATAAAGAATGATAAAGATAAAGAATTTTTTATCAAAAAATGGAAGATGGAACATGGTTCCAGACAAAGGCTCAGTTTTTCCCATTCACTATCCTTCAGGATAACTCTTCTGAAAGTCCTTCACTTGACCATGCCTTTCCTTTAAGCCATCATCTTTGTCTTATATCTTTTCTTCATTTCACTATGAAACTCTTACTAAAATTGTCATATGCAAAGTTACCAACTTTACCTGCTCCATTTGGCAATCTTGTTTTCTCCATCCTCATTCTCCTTGATCTCTGAAACTTTTAATACTGCAGATCCCCTTATCCCGCAAATAGGCTCCATAACTGCCTTCCTGGCTCTCTTGCTAACTCGTTGCTCCTTTTCATTCCTTTTTGATGGACCTTCTCCCTCTACCACTTCTGGACCCTTCTCTCTTCTTCTTCTACACCATCTCTGTAGGAAGCACATCAGCTCCTATGGGCTTATATAGCATATTTAGGAAGATGATTCCGAATTCTATACATTCAGCCCTAGTTCTTCTCCAGCACTCCAGTTCTGCACGATGAAGCCGGGCTCTTCCTCCTCAGTGCCCTTTAGGCATGTTCAAAATGGAATTCATGATATCTCTTCAACCTGATCTCCTCCATACCTCAGTATTTCTGTTGATGGCACCACCTTCCTTCTGGATATCCCAGCCATAATCTTAGAGACATCCTTGACTCTTCTTTTCTCTTATTCCTCACCACTCTCCCATACGCAATTTGTTGCCACGTCATATATACTACCTCTATCCCATCTTTTCCATTCACCCTTTTCTTTCCTCAGATCCTAGAGAGAAGTGAAACCTTCTCTTGTACTCCCCCCCCCAGTTGTTAGTGTTCTTTCTTGTTCGTTTGCTGAATTCAGTTTCAATATTTGGAGTCATTGGTGTCAAAAATGCCTACCATGCATGTCAGTACAATTGGGGCCAGGGTAGAGGATGTATACCCACAGGGAAAATTGATGGTGGGCGGCAAGTCCTGGAATGGTTTCAGACATACATCCAATGAAGGATGGATCACGTTGGAGTCTCTGAGGCCATGTTGTTCTGCATTTATTGGTCATATAGCCTAACCCTATTCCTCCTCCCGTAGGATTACCAGGCAGATAGCGGCATGGTGTTGGCACCTCAAGAGCTGAAGCGCTTCACTTGGACAGAGAGCAAACCTAAGTCTACCTTGATGTTTGGGTAGGGAACGTGGGAACCAGGGTGGGGAATGAGGAGATGGGGCAAGGATATGGGAGGGTTGGCTACTCTCAAGAGTCTTTTTCAGAAGCATACAGAAAGCTACATATTACACTAGGGCAAGTTTCAGAAAAATGTTTTTCCTAGGGCTGTTGGTAAAGGTATCAAATAAGGTCCCTTCTAGCTCTAAATCCCTATGGTTATGGTGCACCAGCCAAGAACAGTTTGGCTCCAAAGAAATGGAAAATGGAGTGGAAATTCTTTCCGAAGGGAAATGCTCTCTCATCTTCATCATGCCGTGGTTAGTTCTTGATAACCAGAAAGTAGTTGAACACCCTTTTTCTCTATGTTTGGGAGATGGTTATTGTTGCTCATTGAGGTGAGTGACCCCTATGAAGTAAAGGTCTTCTAATCCTACTTTCTGGCAGCCAAGTGTTTTGATTCTTTTGCCTTTTTTTCCATTACCGCAATGAACCCGTCTGACCCAAGCAATCAGCACAAAGCTAGAGCAAGTAAATACCCATCTATACTATCATCCCCATCACTTCTTCTCAGAATATATCCATGCCCTCTCATGATCTCCACTCACCCACCTCAGCTTCTTTGGCTGCGTTCCTGACTTAGGGGATGGGAACGGAGCCCAAGAGAGACAGGTCTTGGTAGATGTCCCTTCCCCTCCCTGGTCAGGCTGATCCTGGAAGGGACTGGCCTTTTCTCAAAGATGCTCTATCTGATTTTTCATGCAACCCTGGCCTATGACGGCAAGAAACTCATTTAAATAGCCCATGCAGGTCTAAGTCACAAATTAAAAGGAAATCGGAGTGTCCAGAGTGTTCCCAAGCTAAATTTCGTATACTTGACTCCATTTAATAGCTAAACATTAATATGACTATTGTAATCATGCTGTGTTGAGTCATGTAAGATAAGGAGACAGGCAGACATTAACTTGACAATGAAGAGGTAGGGATAAAAGAGGTCCAAGTCCTGAAGACTTTTTCCTGTTCTTGAAACACTTTTAAGTCAACCTATTAGACTGTAACACTTACTTGTCTAAGGGAACAATCCAGCCTATAATAGCTACTCTATTGATTCTAAAAATTTAATCAGGGCATTTGTCCTCTGCCAATCAGGTTATAACAAGACTGACACATTGGACATAATTTATCAACCTGAATATTTTAATTAAGATTGCGAGGAGGGGAGAAAAACTGAGTTTTCCATATTAGCCATTTGGTTGTATGCAATATGTCAAGTTGAGCACAGAAGTTGCTTTTCTCCAACATCTGAGACCTCACACCTTCATTTTATGACTATGTATAAACCTAACCTGCTAGTGCTATCCTTACAGGATTGGGAATGCCCCAGAAGAGCAAAGTAATGTGAAGTCTCATTAGTTTTTATTTTCCACAATGCTTCCCTTCGCAATAGGGAAGGTTTAATGTCAGGGAAGGGAAACACAGCTTAGGCTTGAGCCTCTATCTAGTGTAGAATCTACTTACAGATCAGGCAAATCAATAAAAATCAAATAATTGAATTATGCTAATAAAGCATAACAGGCAAACCCAGGCAATAAAATCATTCTTAACTCTCCTAAATCAAGAGGAAAAAGTTATTTCCTCATACTCCCAAAAGTTCCTGAGTATGACATAGGAGAGATTTTTAAGGTATGGGTTAGGTTTGGTCTTTTAGGCCTTTCCAATGCTGAGAATGTGCTACTGTATTATGGTCACAGTAGTAAAATCTTGGCAGGCTGTCAACATGAGGCAAGTATTACTGACCCTTTAAATTGTCTTCCCACTAGTGACTGCTGGATTTGCCCTGATTTCTCCACATATCCAGTAACTTGTGACCTCGTCGTCATCATATGACTCTCTGAGTTTAGGAAAGCATTCTATGACCATGAAATAGAGCAAAGTTAATGGGGAGTGAATACATGTACTTATTTGCACAGGAACATAAGCGACATGTTCGTTTTCAGGAAAAGGAGGGAACAAAACAAACTTTTTTGATTTTCTTTTTGTAGCTTAAAAGTGACCAGCAGAAGCAAGGAATCAGGCCTTTCTGATATGACCAGGCCTATTTTCTGCCATTCCAGCTGCAGTCATGTCAACGAAGTCAATCGCAGATTTACATATGACAACTCTGAGCTGGAAAGGAAGATCTCATGCTGCTCTCCTCCTCCAGACTACAATTCAGTGGTCTTGTACTCCAACCCACCAGTCTAAAACTTTAGCATAAAGAAGTATTGCAAGAAGCAAATGCATATTTATATCCAGTATAAATTAGTTTTCTCCAGTGTAATACACTTACATTTTAACCCTTTTCCTTTCCACCGGAGCCATTTAAAAAAATTTTTAAGAGTGCTTTTCCAGACTAACAAAAAAATGAAAACGTGAACACGAACAGAGGCATTCTCACTAAAACCTTTAGATACATAGTAAATGATCTAAATTATTTCTGGGCCCAACAGTATAACCGTATCCTCTTAGGCCCCCGGGGAGTCTAGCATCTGGCCTCATTTGGATAATCAAGGAAAAACAATGACCATCCAATAAAGGAAATCAAGAGAGGTAGCATGGTATAGAGCACCGACTTGGATTCGCGGGACCTGGACCCATATTCCAGCTCTCTTACCTGTGTGACCTTGGGAAAGTTACTTTCATGGCCTACAAAATGAAGGGGTTGGATTAGATGATTGCTAAGCCCTTATCCAACTCTCAATTCTATTTTCCTATTTCCTAGGAGACCAATAAGTATCTTTGGTTCTTGTTCTAAGACTCTCTGGGTTCTAGGTCATCCTTTTATCTGGAGCCCCATCAGCATCAAAACAAAGAACGGCATTTTTTTAAAACTCTGAGGGCCAGCAGCGAACTAAACATTTACCATGGGTACCACAAGTAGACATAAGGTATAAGAATGGGGTACAGGAGGAGAGAGGAGAGAAGAAAGGAGACGTAGACAAAAGAAAGGAAAAGGCAAGAAAAAGAGCTGTGTCTCTGTGGTGAGAGCTAGGAGAATAGCATAGCACCCACATCATGGGCTGCTTCTTCCTAATCTAATATATCTTAGATTTGGAGCGTGTAAAATGGGGGAGTAGAAAGAATGATGGAGTAAAAGAAATTTTTTTTTCTGAATTCCAAGAAGGGAAGAATAAAGATATTCCTTGAAAATGTTACCATAAACCATTCTCATTCCAAGAAATTTTCATTGTGACATTAGTCTCATTTAGCTGGCCTTAACAAATCTCACGGCTCTGCCTTTCCCATGCACGGTTCTGGAGATGCCATGCCAGGACGGCTCCAGGTTCTTCTATTCATGGTTCACATGAAGCTAATGGTCATTAGCTTGGTCTTCTGACTGTTGGATCTAATGACGCCTGGCTGTTGGGCTCAGGGCCACATTTTAGACTTACAATGATGAATGGCATTATCATCAGCAGTATTAATGTACAGGAGCTCAAAGCTACTTATGTTGCTTTTGTATCAGATTTTGTATAGTGATTGCTAAAAGGAAGTTTAGAGTGAAGATGTAGGCTTTTGGAGAGAGACTGTAGGACGAGATTTTCAAATTGGCAAAATAAAGGCTGGGGAAAGGGAAAAAAAACATCCAGCTTTGAAACCAATTCATCTCCTCCAATAAGGTCAGGCAACAAGAAAGCTACCTAAATCCCTATTTCACCTAATTAGCTGATGCGATAGGGATTCCTTCTCTCCTGTAGGGAATTCTGGAGAACATGAACTAGATATTATCTATTAAGCACTTTAAAATTCTTGTAGTAGATAATCCATAAGGTCTTATGTCATATATGCAAGCCATTAGAATTAGGAGAGGTTGGATGATCAGCCACCTACAGGAGGAATGTCCCCTTTTACTTGCTTTAAGTCATTGGGCCTAAATACGGAGGGATGAAGGAAGAGAGCCAGGATGTCAAAAAGTGTTCATTTTGAGGGCCTGGAAATTTAGGCCTGGCTTGAGCTGAAACCCATAAAGGAAAACTGAAGCTAAAGTTTGGTCGTATTTGAAGAAAAGCCATGTGCTCCCACTGGGATCTCTATCCAGAAGCAGACAGACCAATCAGCATTATGGAAGTTGCCACTCTCTTTAGAATAAAGTACATTTCATTGTCCTGAAATGTATAAGTTGAATGAGAGAGGGATTTTATGCTTTCTTATTTGACATACTCTTTCAACTATATGTCCCAAAGTTTCATTTGCATGTAAAAGGAAAGGGCAAAGTATCATTTAAATAGGAACATTCCCAGAAAAGAAAATGGAAGCCCAAAGGTGAGTGGTGAGTGCGGCCTGATGATCCAGATATACCAGAGAAGAAATGAAGCAAAATAAAAGGCAGAGTCAGTACCTGTGGGAAGGTAAGGCTGTGTCTTCTCTCTTCTTTACACTTCTCACTAGTCATGGCTGACTAGAAGTATGAGTTAGACAGCCAGAAACATCAGGAAATAAATCAGGAATTTAAAAAAAGACAAAATCCCAAATCAATTCTCTAATTTTCCAAATCGAAGACAATGACACAGAAAAGCTTACAACTAGGTTGTCTCATTATCAGACCCAGCAACTCCAAACAAAGTCAGGTAGCATCATTTCAGAATTAAAATAGAAAATTTCATTTCATGGTTAACGGGGGGAATGGAATGATGCAGGTTGAGCAGGGAACACCTTATCAGCTTGCACTCAGCTAGGAAAAAATGCTGATTAGACATTCAAAACAAAGCTTTGACAGTGATTAAACATCGGAGTTATGCCTGGTTTCTTAGTCCATAAGAATTTTGAACCAGAAGCCTAATCTTCCAAATACATCTTTGATCAAGTGGGTAGAAAATATATGTATATATATATATATTTATATGTATATGCTTTTTGTGCACAAATATTTAAGGAAACTGGAATTTTTAAGGTTACTTTTATACAAACAGAATGTATGCTGCAGTTATGAATGAGTTTTGGTCCTGTCTTGTATTTCTAGTCATTTAACAAAATGTGTTTTAAGTATCTTCATATAATAAATTAACTCTCCCAAAACACCTGATTAATTCTTGTTTGATTTAGAAGTGAAACAATGGAGGCATACAAATTATACATTTAGAAAAAGGGCCTTTTCTAAAAAATCTAGGATATCACAAATAGTAAACAAAAATGAAAAACTAAAATTAAGGCAAAATGAGCAAATTGCTCAGAAAAACCGATGCTTCAAGATAAACTTTCACAAGAAGAAAAACTCATCCTGGATGAAGAGCTGACTGGAAGGGGCAGGCCATTAGATTAAAATGGAATGAGGATGTCCTGACTTACAAAGAGGAGATCTCATTGGACAGACAACATGGTATAGTGGAAAGTGTGGTAAATTGGGAGCCAATGAACCTGGATTTAAATACCACCTCTGCAATTTATTACCTGTATGACCTAGGGCAAGTCACTTAAACCCTCTGGCTCTTGGTTCCTCATCTGTACAACGAAGGGTATGATGAATGATAGATGAAGGTAGATGAGGTCTCTCCTAACTCCTGATCTAGGATTTTATGATCTTCCTGAATTTTCTGTTTGGTAAACACGATGAGAGATGTGAAAAGAAAATCTCACTGAAGAATTCCTGCCAACTTGGGTAAAAAGCCCAAGTTGTATATGGCAAGCGTAAGAATTACTTATTCCTTTTTTTTCCTGGGTTTTACATTCTGGGATTGTGGGTAGGTGGAGAATGCCATATACAACTGTCTTATGCACAATGTCTTAATCAAATTGTCATCTTGCCACCTGCTGTTAATGATACTTTAAGGAAGAAATGCTGGAGGTAAAGCATGAGAAAAATACTGCATTCAATACCAAAGCTATGGTTAGGGAACATCACTGAAAGAGAAAAAACAGGATAGAGAGCTGGAAAAAAATGGCATATGAACAGCAAGGAACAGCAAGATCATCTCCTACCATTCCTCATTTTATAGATGAGAAAAAGGCAAAGCGATTTGCCCATAGGAAATCACACAGGGAGTAAGGAGCAGAGCTAAAGTTTGGATGCCAGGTCTACTGACAGTGATCTTTCTAGCTGGCTGGTATAGTGGATAGAGCACTGGATTCAAATCCGGCTTCACTTAGTAGGACAACCTGGTCAAATCACTTGACTGCTTCTCTGCCTCAGTTTCCTCAAATATAAAATAGGGATAATAATAGTACCTATCCCCCAGGGTTACTGTGAGGATCAAACAAGATAATATTTGTAAAGTTCTTAGCACAGTATTTGGCATGGGTAGGCACTTAATAGGGGCGGCAAGATGGCTCAGTGGATAGAGTACTGGGCCTGGAGTAAGGAAGACCTGAGTTCAAATCTGACCTCAGATACTCACCAGCTGTGTGACCCTGGACAAGTCACTTAACCTCTTCTTGCCTTAATCCACTGGAGAAGGAAATGGCAAACCACTCTAGTATCAAGAAAACCCCATGGACAGTATTGACAAGTTATGGTCCATGGGGTCACAAAGAGTGACATCACTAACAATTGAACAAGGCACTTAATAAATTCTTATTCCCTCCCCACTATACCAAAAGGATCATTCCCATGGATTACTACATAATTCAAATGGACAAATGGCATTTTTAAGTCTGAGGATATAAATTAATTTGTACAACTACTAATTGCCATAATATGAATTAATGAATGAAACGTTCATTCAATGCTTACTTTATGTGAAGTACTGTGTTAAGTGCTGGTGATACTATTTGAAAAGTCAGACAGTCCCTGCTCTTCAGCTCATATTCTAATGGGGAGACAACACACATGGGATATTTTAGCTGCAAGGCAAATAGAAGGGTCTCATGATCCTTAAAGTACAACAGGTTCTTTTTAATATCACTTCCACCAATGAAACGATATCTGTGTCTGCTGTTGAACCAAGTGGGATCACTAACATTTTCTAGATTGGACAACTGATTTACAAAACATGGAAATCCATGTTATAACAGGACTTAAATTCATAACCTGATTCTAGATGTTAGAAAACACTTAAAAAGTTTTCTACAAAAAGATTTCCCAATAAAGCTTTTTTTTTTGTTTTCTTTTTCTATTTCTTATCAGTGTATTAGCTCTTCAAAACTTCAAAAATCAGTCCTTTGAAATTCTGATTTTTTCCTTTCCCTACAAGAAGAAACTGCAGGCCTTTGTAAATATCTCTGACAAACCATGCACAGAACACAACTCAAGCTATTTCAGTTTAGGAAAGCAGAACTCAAATTCTGTCTACATCTATCAAAACAGTCAATGTAGCTGTAGCCAAGTTGCATAAAAAATTTGAGGGCGCTTGCTCTTGTAACACGCTTCTACATTCCTGCAGCATGTTATGGTGGAAAATAAGGTGGTTTGGGAGTCAGAAGATCTGGGTTTGAGTTAGAGCTTTGACACTTCCTGGTTGGGTCACCCTGGCCATGTTGCTTTACTTCAACTCAACAACTATCATAGTGGGGATACAAAGGTAAAACTGAAATAGCCCACAAGGAAATTGCATTCGTGTATGTGTGTGTGTGCATGTGTGTGTGTGTGTGTGTGTGTATGAGAGAGAGAGAGACAGACAGACAGACATGAACAAGATGAGAGAAAAAAAGAGAGGAAGAAGAATAAGAATAGAGAGAGAGAAAGACAGAGGGAGGGAAAAGAGAGAAAGAGAAGGAGGAACAAGAACAAGGAGAGTGAGAAAGACAGAGTCAGAGTGAGGAATAAGATGAAGGAGAGAAAAAAGAGAGAAAGAAGAATAAGAAGAGAGACAGAGAGAGAGAGGGAAACAGAGAAAGAGAAACAAGAACGGGGGAGAAGGAGATGGGGCAATACTTGGCAGGGAAAGGGGGAGGAGGAAGCATTGTGGAAAATCATATGAACAAAAAAAAAATACAAAATATACATAAAGTCAGTAGTTTCCTGATCTGTAAAATGAAGATAATATTTGTATTAGTAGCCTCACAGGGGCTATTGTAAGGAATGTTTTGTTTCACTTTTTAATTATAACAAACCCTTCATGACTCTATTTAGGAGTGGTTTGCCTTTTCCTTCTCCAGCTCATTTTACAGATAAGGAAACTGAGGCAAACAGGGATAAGTGACTTGCCCAGGGTCACAGAGCTGGTAAGTCTCAGACTGAGGACTGAACTGCATTCTTTCAACTCAAAATGTCTGATTCTATGAATCATACTTTCAAGTATCTATGATTGCAGTGAGGGAAATGCTGTCACATTTGAATATTGCAACCCTATACCTACAAAACCCAGCAGAGATAGAAAGAGAAATTCCATTTAAAACAACTGCAGACTATAAATTTCTTGGGAGTCTACCTGCAAACACAGGAATGTTTGTGCAAACGCACACGTAGGAATTACATGAACACAATTACAAAACACTTTTCACACAAAAACAGAGGAAAAATATTAGCTGCTCGTGGATAGGCCAAGAAAATGTAACAAAAATGACAATACAACCTAAATTATTTTACTTATTTTAGTGCCATGCGAATCAGACTATCAAAGAACTATTTTATAGAGTTAGAAAGAATAACAACAAAATTCATCTGAGAGAACAAAAGGTCAAGAATATCAAGGGAATCAATGAAAAAAAAGTGAAGAAGGATGGTCTAACAGTACCAGATCTCAAACGAAACTGGAAAGCAGTGATCAGCACAATCTGGCTCTGTATAAGAAATAGAGAGGCTGATCATTGCAATAGATTAGACACACAATCTACACATGTATGTAGATTGACCACAGTAATCTAGTGTTTGATAAACTCTAAGGTCCAAGTTATTGGGGCAAGAACTCACTATTCAAAAGAAACTACTGGGAAAATTGGAAAGCAGTCACACAGAAACTAGACATAAACCAACATCTCACACTATATACCAAGATATGGCCAATATGATTTAGATATAAAGGGTGCCATCATGAGCAAATTAGGAAAGCATGGAAAAAAAATACCTCTCAGATCTACAGATAAGAGAAGACTTTATGACTAAAGAAATAGAGAGGATTACAGGAGAAAAAAATGGATAATTTTGATTAATTAAATTTAAAATGTTTGCACAAACAAAACCAATGCAGCCAAAACTAGAGGGGAACTAGGAAACTGGGAAAAAAAAATTGCAACAAGTTTTTCTGACAAGGGTCTCATTTCTCAAATATATAGGAAACTCAGCCAAATACATAAAAATACAAGGCATTCACTAACTGACAAATGGTCAAAGTATATGAAGAGGTAGTTTTTAGATATCAAAGCTACCAATAGTCATATAGAAAAATGCTCTAAATCACTAATAATTAGAACAATACAAATTAGAACAATTTTGAGGTACAACCTCCCACCTATCAGATTGGGTAATATGATAAAAAAAAAAAAGGAAAATGACAAATGCTGGAAAGGATTTTGGTGTTGGTGGAGTTGTGAACTGATCCAACCATTTTGGACAGAAATTTGGAACAATGCCCAAAGGGCTATAAAACTGTGCATCCTTTCTGATCCAGTAATATCGCTACTAAGTCTGTATCCCAAAGAGATCAATGAAAAAGAAAAAGGACCCATACATACATACAAAAATATTTATAGCAATTTTTGTGGCAAAGAATTGGACATTGGAGTGAAGCCCATCAATTGGGCAATGGCTGAACAAGTTGTGATATGCAATGGAATACTATTGTGCTGTAAGAAATGGTCAAAGGAGTGGTTTCCAAAGTACTTGGGAAGACTTATATGAGTTGATGCAAAGTGGAGTGAGCAGAACTAGAACACAGTAATAGCAATATTATAATGATAGTCAACTGTGCAAGTAACTGCTCTATCAATACAATGATCCACAATTCCAAGAAACCCATGATGAAAAATGCTATCCACCTCCGGAAAGAGAATTGATGAACTCAGTACAGACTGAAGCTGTTTTTTTCACTTTACTTTTCTTTTTGTAACACATTTAATATGGAAATGTTTTTCATGACTTCATACGGATAATGGAGATTATATTTCTTGCCTACTCAATGGGTGAAGGAAGAAAGAGAATTTAGAACTGAAAATAAATATTAAAAAAGTAAAGTAAAATCTGAAGGGAAAAAAAAGAATTGCAACTCCTCCATATCTTATTAGATAAACGGTCTTCATGAATTTCTGTGGATGAAAAAGTTCATCAGCAGGAAGGTAGGAGGTTAGCCCCTTCGTGATAAACTTTTCCAAACTTAACTAGTAGAGGCTTTGGGAGCCTGCCAGAGCTCGAGATCTACCAGACTAGCTTCCAAGAATCCAAGGGTCACCTCCACGCTCCAGTGAAGATTTAGAGAAGCCATGAATCAGAGTACTTGGCACACTCAAAGTATAATCAATTGTCACAAACTGAATCAGGTACAGTTTACGTATCTCTCCATCCCCAGCATGGATCTTAATGTAAGTGCACTTTTTTTGTACTTGGGACCCAGTTTGGTAATTCAACTGCATTTTCTTGAAAATCATGACAAATTTTTGCCTACTGATATTTTTTATTTGATAATGTTTGCTGTGAGATTTAAATACTGCTGACATTCATTCCTCAATCATTGAATATCAGTGGTTATCTGTCCCCAAATTTTATCTAACCTGTTGATATCAGAAGCAATACTTTCACCCTTCCTTCGTTTGCATGAGTTCCCTGGCTGTTTGCATTGCACATCTGGCATCAAATAAGCTCCTTATGAATAAAATAAGCATTCCCCCCAGTCACCAGAATTGCCTTGTCTGCTAATCGTTTTGTTATAACCGCCCTTATTATTTACATGGAGCTGACAGAACTCTACTAATTTATCCTGACCTTACTCTTCTCATTTAAACTATCTATCATTCTGATGTTAAGATATTCTGAGCCACATGAATCGCTGTCTTCCACCTAAAGCCTTGTTCTAATGCCTGATTGTGGGATGGGAGTAACCATAAGTTACAGAAGGTTATGCAAGTAAAGTATACACTTGGACATGTCCTAAAGTGGATTAAAGCCTTAGAATATAGTCCTCTATTGGGTAATGTAACTGATATTCGAAGATCATCCCAGCTAAGTGCAGAAAGGCTCACCATCAGAAAATTATTCACTAGGTGGGCAGATTATTTTTGGCTACAGCTAATTAAGAATTTTATTTTCGTCACTTTTATCATCAATTACCCCTAAGGAATAGATTGTAATCTGTGCTCATGGAAGATGTAACTTTCAGTGGTGAAATCACAGACTTTTAAAATTATTTTGGAACTATTCAACTGAAATTTATATGAAGGCAGAACAGCTTACCAGCCTTATGAGACCTCCTGGCAAACAATCTTCTCTACATCTCTCAAGCCACCAATTCTAAAAACATTAATACAATTTTTATCTCTTTTCTTTATTGTTGATGAATGGGTTGCCAAATTCTGCTACATTTTTCTACTGCGTATCTGGAAAATAGCAAAATCCTGTCAACTTTTTCTTTGAATTTGTATTTATTCCTAACTCTCTATTCCTGCCCACCACTATCCTCCTCCAGGCTCTTATCACTTCATGTTTGAATTACAACAGCTTCCAACCTCCTCCCAATCCATCCTTCTGCATACATACTTCACACACATTTTCCTTAATTATCACTTTTATCGTGTCCCTTTCCTACTCGTCTATATAAAAAATATCTTGAGATACTGAAATGGCAAACGAAGTGGGAATTCTTGCTGTTTTTTCTTTTGGGGTGCTTCTCAGCACTAATGCAATCAAGTGCCTTCGATTGAGCCCTGCCTTTGTTTGAATCAAGAGTCTTTGATGACCTGCTTAAGTCACAAGAAAGCTTAAATCACAAGAGTTTGAGTCACATGGTTGTGAAGTCCTCTGACCCTGAAGAAGTGTGTATATACCCTGAGGTTATCATTTTGCTTGGGGGCTCACTCGTTGGAAGTGTCCATGTGATTTGGTCAGACTAGACTCTGGGTAGCTGTCAAGGAGCCCCTTGGCTTTGAAAACCCAGATGTTGGTGCTTCTCTCTCTGGTAATTATGTATGTATTGCTATGGACAGACAGTTAGAAGTCCTGTCTGCTGATTTGTGTTATTTGCTCTGTTTATATAATTTCTGCTTGTAATTTCTGTTTGTATTTTCTCTGAAGTTCAGGGTGCTGACTTTTTCCCCTGAACTGAGTGAATAATATACGTATGTTTAATTAAAGTGAGATTGTAAACCCCTCAAAGCTGCTTTCCTTAAAAAAGCAGATCAAAGAACCCATGCTAGCAGCCCTCCTGTGTGCTGGTGTTATTGGACTTACACCTCCACAGCAGCTGCAAGCAGCATTGTTGTTATATGTGGTCACTATGGAGGGATTATTCAAATAGACAAAATCATGTATCTACCAAAGGTTAAATATCAAATCTAAATTCTTTTGCCTGGCTTTCATGGTCTTCTATAAGCTGGTCTTATCTTACCTATCCAACTTCTTTACTCACTTCTTCCCAAAGTAAATTCTCTGCCTCAATCTCACATTCTTGGAACACATTATACTTCTTATCTCATCTACAGCTTTACACAAGCTGTTTCCCTGGGTTCAAATGTCTTACTCCTTTTCCTTCCATCTTTAAATCTTCAAGAAGCTTCCCTGACCGCTTCCCAGAGGTAAGTAGTCTCTGCCTTCAGTAGACAAGATATGGAAACCAAGTACAGAAAAATGATAGTTGAACACATAAGAGCTAATGAAATCAATGAGACAGAGGAAGAAAAGAAAGGGGCTAAGGGCAGAACTTTGGGGGACACCCACAACATTGTGGAGTATGATTTGTCTCTCCAACTAAATTTTAAATTTCTTGAGAGTACAGACTGTACACTATATGTCAACCCTATCGTAGCACAGTGTAATGGCATATACTAGTTTTTTTTTTCTTCCTCTATCACCAGCACTACTACCTTTTTCTACCCATTAGTTGTCTCAGCCAGACAATCTTCTCCTTGCCCCAAACACAATTCCTTTTGTAAAATCCAGTACTGCTATTGAAACCATGTTTGGCTTTTTTTTTTTTGACCTGTCATTTTTTTGCTACACATCCCCACGGATGGTTTTTACTTAATTTCAAAACTCTTAACCTTGGGTTCTTTCATGTTCATCTTTTCCTAGTCTATTCCTTTTTTACTTGTCTCAGGCACACTTACTCAATGCCCCAGCAAGATGCAGAGGGAAAAGGAGACATGAGAGCTTTCTCTAAGAATTTTCTTTGTCTTCAAGTCTCTCTGCAGGCCTATTCTTTTCTTGCCATGTAATCTTCCCCCTCCCTCATCTTTAAAAGCCATTGAAATGTCACCAGCTCAAAGCTTTCTTGGATTAATTATAACAAGTTTGCTCACTAACTTTGAAGATGGAACTTGAATCACTTCTCTTCCTGTGTACTGACATTTATTTCCAACTCATAAAACTTACCTAGTGTACCTTATACACTACATTGATTCTCCTGTCTACATGTGAACCTCAGGATCTTGGAAGCTATATGTCTAGTAAAAATATACCTAAAAAAAGTATCCTTCCTAAAGCATACCTGACAAGCATAGCTACATCAATTATGTAATAGCAGAGATCCTTTTTCAGGTATGGTTTGCATTAAAAAGCTCTAGGGTCCCTTCCAAATCTGATCCTTTGTGATCCACATTAGCATGGGCATAGAAACAAGATAAATGGGTGCAAGATATAAATAAAAAAGGTGTTTTCCAGATGAAAATGAAGGTCAATACACAAGAGAAGTGTTTTGAGTACCTGAGAATCCAGTGATTGCTAGAAAGTTTTTCATTTCAAGTACAACTTTACCTCTGCAAATGGCACTTGTTTCTCCTGCTGAGGCCAAGCAGAACAAGTCTTATTCCTCATCCTGATAAAAGACAGCTCTCATGTCCCTCTTCCCCAACCACATGCTCCAGAACTTCTCTTCTTCAGGCTAACCAACCCTAGCCCCTTCAACTGATCCCTCAGATGGCATGAAGTCCTTCACCACCCTAGTTATCCTCCTCTGGACATTCGCCAGCTTTTCAGTGTTCTTCCTACAATGTAGAACCTAGAAGAGAACAAAATCCAAATGGAGTCTGACCAGGGGAGAATACAGAGGGACTATGACCTCTCTTTTCCTGGATGGTGCATTAGCTTTCTTGGCTGCCATATAAAAGTAGACTTGAATTGAGCTTGCAGTCCCTTAAAACCCTCATATATCTTTTAGAGGAACTGCTGTCTAACCATGCCCTCCCCCATCTGGTAATCTGGCTTTTTTTTTTTAACCTGGCCTAAACTAGGAATCCTAAACTATTGCCTGGTCAATTCCCCTGAAATACATTTTGTACGGCCCTCAACCTAATAAGAGTTTTAACATTTAAAATAAAGTTTTACTGTATTTATACATGTAAATCATTGTTAGTTCCAGGGCATGCAGCGCTTACCCCTCAGCCCACAGAGCTAATTTCTTATATTACTCAGACACAGACATACACACACAAAGCATGGGAAATTTTTAACTACTGTTTTGTAAAAAACTAGGTAAACTCTATCTATACCATCTTCCTGTTTCACGACCCTGTCAAAAACAATATAAATAAAGCTAATTATCAGTTGACCTTGTATTTCATCTCCAACTACCTATTAGACAGCTTGAAATGGATGTCTAGCAGACTACTTAAACTCAGCATGTCTAATATTGAACTCATTTATCTTTCCCCCCACCCCAACCCTCCCTTCTTCCTAACCTCCCTATTACCCAGTTACCCAGGCTCACGACACAGGTGTCATTCTCAATTCCTCACTCTCACCTCCCCCAACCTCCATCCTTCCCCATATCAAATTAGTTGCCAAGTTCTCCTGTTTTGATCTTTGTAATATTTGTCCTATATACCTTCTCTGTCACTGCAGGCACATATCATCTTATGCCTAGATTA